>JAZDUH010000033.1:1367500-1965000 GCA_036419115.1 Scarus forsteni
GTCCTTCAGAAGTTATTTAGATCCAATGATTTAAACTTAGCGGGGCCATGGCAAGGAGCTTCAGCGCTTGACGAATCTCTGCAAAATCGCTCGTCTCTACCACAGCCCGGTTTGTCATTGCAGAGAAATCCTCCAGAGTAGTCAGACATATATTCCTGGATAGATCCATACGCTTGTCAGCCGGTTTCAAGTCCCACTCTGAGCAGCAAACACACTCCTCTTCTGTTGCTATAGGCGAACACTGTCCACAAGCGCACCACCAGTTCACATTGAGTCGTGGACGTGCTCCTGTTTGTTGTTCTCGAGCCAGCTGTTTGTCTCTCTCCCTCCACATTCTTCTTTCATGGAGCTCCTCGTCCGTGTACTCAGACTCAAACCGGTCGTCGTAGTCTGACTCTTCGGCATCAGATAAATATTCTGCCATGTTGCTCAGCAATGCCGGCTGAAAGTAAGTCAGCTGTACCTTTCTGTCGCGCGGCTAAGACGTCATCAAAAGTTTGTTTACCAGGACCCACCTGAAGACGGTAGACGAGCTGACTTTATGATAACACTGGCGATGGATGAAAAAATATAGCAGAAATGAGCGATTTTGCTGAGATTATGTCCCGCGCTGAAGCTCCACTGCCGTGGCCCCCGCTAAGTGCGGCTAAATCGGTTGGATCTAAATAACTTCTGAAGGGCTCCGAGCTGCACGATGTTTGTCTGAGTGAGTATATGAGCATGCACACACCTATAAATAAGGTCCAGGTGTCAAAAATACTGAGTTGCCCTTTAAGAGGCTTTAAACGTGGTTGTTGCTGCCATTCAGGCTGGTCTATCAGACCTGCTGATCAACTGGAAATTTGTTTTCAAGGTTGACAGAGAATGGTCTGAAAAAGAGAAAATATCCTATGATCTTCAGCTCTCAGGGTAAATTGTTGCAAAAGGGCTTTTCCTAATTGATGATGGAAAGAGGATAATTAGAGTCAGAAATCAAACCTGCAGTGTCTACACAGAACTAGAGCTTCAAAACATAGAAGCTGCACAGATGTGATCCACTTGAACCCCAGAATCTCTGAAGGCCAAAAGGCTGTCAGCAATCATGTCTTCCTCTTTAAATTATCTTTAAGAGCTTCTTTTCAGCACCAGCATCTACTCAAAGTCGTCAGTCCCACACTTTTTAAATGTAAATATGAGCATCTATTAGACCTGTGCTCAAAATATCGATATGGCAAAATATCGTAATGCACTTCTCATGGATTCTACAGAATCGATACGGCCTCAGTGTTTGGACAGTTGTTGTAAATACATTTAGAGTAATGTTAAAAATGGCACAGTTCGAAGTAGAAGCCAAGCTACATGATAAAACACATAGTTCAAATTTAAACTTAAGTCTACGATCTTTGGGGACCTAAATTAAAGTTCTTAGGTTGAAGAATTATTTAAAACTCATCCTTGTTCTTTTTCTTCTTATAATAAAAACAAAAGTTGCTGGGAATTCTGTTACAAGAGTAGTCAGTGTTCACAACTGATGTGTATCAGGATACGTATCATATCATGGGGTTGCTGGAAATACCCAGCCCTAGCATCTATTAGAGAACTCAAGGTATTTTCCATATCCAGCAATAAAGCCTAACAGAAAATGTGTTGTTGGATTAAAGTGACCACGAATCAATCAATCTTCGCTGCTCTGCTGCAGGTTCATCAGCCATGAGACGAGGTCTCCTTATCCACTCCATCACGTCTGTCAGCACGTTGTTGGGGGGGGGGGGGGGGGTCATATTTCCAGGTTTGCAGGTAAGGTAATAGTGTTTCATTCTGCAGGGACAGATGGAGAGGTTGACACCAATTTGAACTCTTAAACTTCATGCTGAACCTTTTTTATGGGTTCACGGATCACCAGGCAGGTTAGAAAGAGTGCATGTGTGTGTGTGTGTGTGTGTGTGTGTGTCAAATATGCTCTTATTCAGAAAACCAGATGATCAAGATGATCAAGGACAAGTTCTGTCAGCTCTGCTGAAAATGATCAAGCACTTTAAGAGGTCTGATTTTAAGTCTTTGTCGATCTATATCAGCTGCAAAAGGAGTTTTTCATTTAACTATCACCTCTGTATTTCCTCGGATAACTTAAATAGGAGCATGGTCATTGGAAAAGAGATCATGGATAAAACAAAATCTACAAAATCTGAGGTTGAATGTCATAATGTGAAGGCTCTGGACAGAGACTCAGAGATATACTGTAGTCGTCATGGTTGTGGACGGAGCATCAGCAGGAAAATGATCCTTTATTCAGCCTGAAACACTAAAACTAAATATTAAAACTCTGATTAACACTAACAAGCTGTCACATCCATCAAAAATCATATTGCACTGATAAAAAGTTGAATAATAGTTTTATTACTATCAGTTGAATAAAATGTCTGCACATTATTAGAGATCAGCTGCCACTTTATAGGCAACATATTAATGTAGATACCATTTTTCAGCAGTTAGTATCTGCATCTACTTAAAGAGTTAGTATCATAGTTAGTAATATTATATCAATAAAAAGGTGGCAATGGCAGTCTGAAGCCCTTTAATAGTGTTTAAACAGGGGAAAGCGGCGTAATGTTATATGATTGGAAATTCACACTTCATTTTCAATACGAATATTCTATATTTAATGGACTTTTCTATAAGTGTGTATTAAAGAAAAATATTTTGCTCAGCAGCTTTGTCGAGCACTTTCACTAGAACTAAACCTCTGCAGCATAATGAGCTTTATGAGCATCGAGGGGCAGCAAAACCATTAAACATGAAACAGCAACATTAAAAATTAAATATCAAAGTCTGACTATTAAGGAAGGACACAAAAATGTTTGGATTTGATCAAACAGGAGGCAGTCCTCTTAAGGATGGCTTGGAGCTGAAGTATCCTCCTATCCAGTTGGATTACATATTATTAAAATATGATTTATAATATCCAACACTGTTGCCATAACCAGGCCTAAACTTTATATTTTTTGGGCAATTTTGCGATACAATAATGCACTTTACATTTTAGCACTCTGCACTTTAACCAGCCCCTTGGCCTAAGTGTTTGTTTTTTATGATCAACTATGTTTGCTTTGTTTCTTATTGTTTGTTTTGCTTGTCTTTGTTTTGTTTTGTTTTTATTGTGTATAAATGTTTTGTACAACGCCAACCTGCCAATGGGAATAGAGATGGAAATTAGCCACACGGCTATAATCTCCTCTTTTGAAAATAAACAAATCTTCAAATCTACAAAATAATGTGAGTCCTATGGGCACCCAGCAGCCATGGCATTATCCTAAGTGGATTGTTGCCCATCACGGTGCTGACCAAATCTGAAGTTTTGAAGGTGTTCCCTTAGAATCCAGCTCAATCCATACATGCTTACATTTGTTACCAGAGTTTCTTATGGCCCTCTTCCATTAGCCCTTCTCTACTCTACTCTACTCTACTCGACTCTACCCTACTCTGCTCTACTCGCCTTGTGCTGCTTTTCCATTAGCCCCAGTCGCCTGCCCAACAGGGTGCAGTGTCGCTGTAAACAGCTGAGCGGCTCTGCGGTGACGTCATTTTGAGCACGACACAACAATCTGTGGCTTTTTGTCACAAACCGAATAAAAAAGGAAAGCAGAAGAAGGCTGCAGGTGGTAAGAAGAAATACCCCTATCTTTTAGTATCGACTCAGTTCTCTTGGAACCAGAGCGGAGTATGTACTAAAACTAGCTTGTTTCAGGAGGTACCAGGCTAGTGGAAACACGCTGCTAATCGAGTAGAGTAGGGCCAAGGCGTGTTAGTGGAAAAGGGCCATTACTAATCACTAAATTTCAGATGAATTTTCCTGCTACAGAGGATTAAAAATTAAAAGTAGAACATGGTCTTGCTGCTGAAATTAGAATTTGGTGAATCATAATCAACACAATCCAAGAACTCCTCTGCAGTCACCAAACACTAATTTAGCTTCAACCAGTGTCTATAAATAAATAACTCTGTTAAACCAGGCGAATACACCCTCCTTTTTCTCAATGAAAGACTTCGCTGTGTGAGGTTCCTCAGTCGACTGTGAACTTCTGGCCTCGCTGGAAGCCCCCAAAGGTTTCTGTCCTTCCAGAAGAGCTAACATCATCCGACAGTAGCCAATGGGCTCACAGACCTCAGGCCAGTCATTAGAGGCAACCATCAACCAGACCAAGTTTCACCTGCAGAGGAAGATCACGTCATCGGCCGTGACTCCAGGTGAAACCTTTAATTGTTGTTAATCTCTTAATGCTGAGTGTGAGAGCAGTCTCACAGACACACAAACATCAGCAGGATGTCCAATCAGCACCGAGGGAAAAACCCGCCAACATCCTCCTCCAGTGAGGCTGTGACATCCAGGAGCAAAAATAGAAAACTAAATATACTGCTGTCATAATGTCTGCCTGCAGCAGAGCAGTGTGTGTGTGTGTGTGTGTGTGTGTGTGGCTTTATGAAGAAACAGTCAAGCTGCAGAAACAAGCTCGTTAGCCTCCGTTAGCTTCAGTTAGCTTTCATAAACCAGCGTTGGTCATAAATATAATGATCATAAATCCTTATCAAATGATTCCTGCGCTGTTGTCCTCACCGGCTGCTCAACAGAGAGACACTTACACTGTAAAAATAACTCTGCACACTCAGCCGGCTAACCTTTAAGATTTAATTGCTGCAGCGATGGAAGTCACTTCCTGTTTGGTGAGGACGTCAGAACTGAAATTATGATCCGTGGACGGTGTTTTAAAGCCTTGCAGCAGAAATGACTGTGCTGTGGTGAGTTATTTTAACTTTTCCATCCTTTTGTGACATTTTGAAGGTTTGGGCTGAAATTGCAGGACGAGTCTGAGCATGTTAGTTCTGTTATGAAGATCTGTACTTAATTTTATAAAGAAAATATGAAGAATCAAGGCTCTGCTTCTTTATCTATCTGCTGTTAAGACAATTCTCAAATTAATTTCTGTTTTTTGCTCCAAAATCTGGTGTGTAAGACCATGAAGATCACAAAAAAAACCCCACGAACTCCAGGATGGAAGACTAATGGCCCTTTTCCACTTGCTCGCCTTGGCCCTACTTTACTCGGCTCTACTCGATTAGCGGCGTGTTTCCACTAGTACCTCCTAAAACAAGCTAGTTTTAGGACCTACTCCGCTCTGGTTCCAAGTGAGTAGAGTCGATACTAAAAGATGACGTCACCGACTGCCGGCTACTGATTGGTCAGATAATGTCGTCATTGATGAGTCATGAGCGCGACGACCTAGCATGCTAGCAGTAGCTACCATTAGCTTACCCTCATACGTCTTTTCTTTGCAGCTGGATTGCTCTCGTCCTCGGCTTCATTCTGTTGTATAGCTTCCAAAACTCTCCTGTGCTTCTCAAGGGGTATTTCTTCTTCACCGCAGAGCCGCTCAGCTGTTTACAGCGACACTGCACCCCGTTGGGCAGGCGACAGGGGCTAATGGAAAAGCAGCACAAGGCGAGTAGAGCAGAGCCGGGTACAGCCGGGTAGAGTAGGGCTAATGGAACAGGGCCATAAGAAGACCGTAATCAGCACAAGGGATGCAACAGTAGTACAACATGGAGCTCCACGTTTTTGCTGCAGATTTGATTCTTATGCTGTCCTCATTTTTCTGATTTTTCCTGTGATTTTAAAGTCACAGACAAGTTTCCAATGTAAAATAAAATCCTGAGAGTCTGAGCCATGTATGCATTTCATAGGCCTGTCACAATAACACATTTTGCGGTCCAAAAAATTATTGCCGATAAACAATTATATCGTCATATTGTTTTGAACCATCTATTTTCATTAATGTAATCATAATATATTTCATAATAAAGTGAGTACACCATATCAAAAGCAATAAACTTTAATTTCTTAAGAGTATTTAACTGTAATAGGAAGATCAAGAGCATTTTATTAAAATAAATTAAATAAACAATATAATGATACTAATTATACTAATCAAAAACAATAAAAAATAGACTCTGTCTCTTTAAAGAGAAAAAAAACTCCAATAAAGACACACACAACAATAAAAACAATAAATCATAAAAAAACATTGCAGGCTTTTCAACCGTATTGAAGGGTTGCATTTCTTCTGCAATGTAGCGAACGACACTGTGAGCGCAACATTTAGCTCTGTTTTTTTTATTTTTATTTGCAGACCAAACCAGTGTGAGTGTGTGTGTGTGTGTGTGTGTGTGTGTGTGTGGCTTTATGAAGAAACAGTCAAGCTGCAGAAACAAGCTGCGTTAGCAACCGTTAGCTTCCAGTTAGCTCACACCTTGTTCATTCTGTTTAAAACCAAAATATTCCCACACTGGGGCTGTGGCAGCTGGCTTAGGAGCCATAGCTTTCATGCCATCATTCATGTTAGTGTTGGTTTCCTTGTTAATCATCAGGATGCTCACTACAGCTCTCTGTGTTTGTGCACACGAGCGGCCCTGTCTCCCCCACAAAGATTGAATGAATGATAGATGCTCACTCCGCTATAAATCAGCCCAGGCATCGAGAAGGATGGACAGAGTGAGCAATCTTCTCATTCAGCCTGTTTGGTAGAAAGAGAGGAGGGAAACAAACATCATTGCATATGTCAACTTATCGAGGCCGCCAAACTTACTGGACATTTTTATTTATCGTGCGGTTAATTGATTTATTGATTATCATGACAGGCCGAGCAGGTCCTGATATATTATCAAGCAGACATGCTAACTGTGGGGTTCTGTAGCTGTGAAGAAAGAACAACAACACCTTGAGTTAAACTCACTGTTTAACCTTGTGCTCGTGCACTCTTTCACCTGTGCCCTGGACTAAGCTGTGAATGTATCTGCCTCTGCATGATTTTTTTAACGTGAGGATGGTCGATGTTGCGAGTGCGCTCAACGTCCTGATATAGAGGCATTTAATCCTGAGGTCAGAGATCAATCAATAGGAACATCAGATCAGTTCTGATGGATAAAACATGCTGACAGCATCGTGGACTACATGTAGTCAATTCTGATACTCTTCTGAACTATTTTAGACTTACTGAGGGGAGTGTTGATGATGTTTAATGCCTGACAGCCCACAGCTGAGACATGAAAACAAAACTTCATTGATGGAGCGATCATCATCAAAGATCTAAATTTAGTTTGCTGATGACACAGCTACGCCACGGAAAAATATCTGCTGATGTCTAATGTATGAATCATCAAATTAATCCAAGCACTGTGATCAATGACTTGAAAACTCTTCTTAATGTTTGTGAGTGACGCATAAGATGCATGATCGCCCAACACAACAATTTTTCTGTTTAACTGATTTGTTGCTGCAGCCCTGACATCATCCCTCCACTCATCACAGATTTCTTAAAGAGATAGTTCAGGTTTGATGAAGTGGGGCTGCTCACACAGGTAAATATAAATACCACAAAGCAGGAGTCCAGCAGAAGGCCGGGTACAGATGAATACATATCAGGACCACAGAAGGCCTCATCATTAAAACCACACATAAACTATCCAAATAAATGGATTATTACAGGAGCTAAATAACTGTTCACACTGGGGGCATCCATCTCCCAGGTAGAAACCTTTAATTTGTTAATCTCTTAATGCTGAGTGTGTGAGATAACCTACAGACAGATTTAATGTCAAGCTGCAGAAGATCAAGAGTCACTTTTATTAAAATAAATTAAATAAACAATATAATGATCACGTGGGCCGGGTGTAATGATCATAAATCCTTATCAAATGATTCCTGCGCTGTTGTGATGCTAATGAATGCAGCTCGGACCTTCCTCAGAACTCTGCATTGCTTTACAACTTCTTTTTTCAACAACTTACAGGATGCAAAGCCAAGAGGCAATGTATCTCTTTCTAGTTACGTAGCGGTAGTTTTTGATGTGTGACAACAACAGTTTTTGGAAAACTTAGTATCGTAGTTTTGTAGCCGGCTATATATGGATATATATATATCAGCTCTGTCCGACCTGACTGGAAGGCTTAGGAATAGCATTTATAGATAACCTATTTTGATGCTATAAAACTCATCTTAAAGTGTGTATTTCCATCAGGCATATATCTAAAAGGGAGACTTTTTTGTAATTATTTAGAAACTCCTCACAGTCCCTTTAAAGAAAGCAACGACCCTCCTTTCCTTAACTTCTGGAGGATTCGAACAGCTCTTATCATGGCTGATGCTTAAGTGCTTCAGGGTCATTTCTTCAGTAAGGAAGGTTCCTTATCAAAAAAGGACTATTCAGATGCACCCTCGGTCTCAGCTGTCAAAAGTCTTGGTCTTGGTCTCTTGGCTCACAAACTGAGCTGTGAAACTGCGCCTCAGGGTTCAGGCTGACGGAGATGCTTCAGCTGCGAGCGTGCGTGTTTCCCAGACTTCTGAACCTCGCTGTGCTCTGCAGCCGAAGAGGCCGGGCGGAGAAAACCTCCTCTGTGACATCTGTGTGTGTGTGTGTGTGTGTTTTCTGCCAGCAGCTCTGTGTCCCAAAGATACCGGGCAATGTTGCCAGAACCGCTCAGCTGTTTACAGCGACACTGCACCCGTTAGGCAGGCGACAGGGGTGATGAGAAGAACACGGTGTTTCTGACTCCCTCACATGTTCACACACACACATGCACAATCAAACACACACAGCACGTCAGGCAGAGCTGCATCAGAGCGTCTGCAGCGCTGGGCGAGAACTGAGCTCAGGTACGAGAGGAGAGACGCCGTAGGTCATTCAGACCTGAGAGAAGAAATCCAGGAGTGATGAGAAAAAAGGAGCACTTAAATCGGTGTCCTCTCAAACATTCAGCTGCCACTTTATCCTGTAAAACTCTTCAGCTGCAGAATAACAGCCTGACACTGACCCGTGATGGAGCACTTTTTCATTTAAGAGCAAATATAAAAAATAACAGCCCTTATACTCAGAGAAGAATCCTTTCAAGGTAAAAGAGGCTTTTTATTCAGAATCTTTTTCTCCCTCATGTCAAGATAAAACATCAGGGACATCTCTGCCTCCAGCTCGGCCTTTTAACAATCTCATCACTGCACCGTCAGTCTCTGTTTTTGTTTGTGGTATTAAAAGAGGCCACGTTTAAAAGCAAGCAATAAACAAATATAATGATACTAATTATACTATCAAAAACAATAAAAATAGATATGCAATACTCTGTTAAAAAAAGCTCCTGTTTATAAGTCCATAACCACCGGGCTGTAGAACATTTGGTACCAAACAAAACCAAAACTATTACATCACTGTTATTTGAATGATAAAGACAAAAAGATGACTGGATTCATGCACCTCTGTATTTTAACTGCACAGATGCCCTGTGATGAAGGAAAAAGTACAACCAGAGATGAACTCACTGTTAAACCTTATGCTCATGCTCTCTTCCACCTGTGCTCTGGACGTGGTTGTGAATACATCTGACTCTGATATAAGACGGTGCACCCGAGGGCTGTCACCTTATATTCAATATTCGAGTAACCATTCAAATATGGGGATAAATATCCGTAAACGGACAGTCAATAGCAGCGAATCATTTCATTCAACAGAGGGCGCTCTCGGCACAGCTTGACCGACGGCCACATCCACTGCTGTCTTGACCTCAGTAAACAAAGGAGAGGGGTCCAGCTGCAGACCTCCACTCTCAGCCGGCCAACAGCACCTCCAATGTGAGACGGACGTGACGTAAATATAAAAAACTATAGCCCCCTTCACACCGCCGAGAGGCAACACTCCACCTCCAGTCATTTTAATGAGGGACGGGCGACAGACGGGAAGCAGTTTCAACTGCGGTGGTAGGACAGAGAGGTGGTTACCACCCCCGTGAGCGCGCACAGATTTTGTCATAGAAATTTTATACATATATTGTGTTTACGTATAAAATACGTATTATTATACATATGATATACGTATATAATGACTACGGATTTTCTGCCTTTTATTTCACTTATTGTCATTTAATTCTATCTTTTTTCCCATGTAAAGCACTTTGTATTACAAAGTCTTGTATGAAAAGAGCTATATAAATAAGTTTGATAGATTGATTTGTGCTGTTCAGACTGTCATAAAAAGAATAGATGTGTCACTTTTGCCTCCAGTTAGAAAGAAACCCTTGCGTCTTTCCGCTAACTTAAGCAGCTCTTTTCTTTGTCAGTGGCAGAAATTATCAAAATAAAAGTGACACATGGATGGAGATTCAAATGGCTGAGTGACTGCTGCCAACTAGTGGCTGGAGGCTGCACTGAAATACAAATCAAATCTCCAGTGGTTCTGCTTTGGGTTTGCTGCTCTGAGTTAATTCACTCAAATAACTGATGTAACAGTGGTAGGTCTTTTCAGGAGGGCTTGGGAATCAAACATTTCAGGCTGCTACTGGTGCTGTCCACAGGAGAAGAGGGAGAATCCAGATGTTTCTCTGGGATATGGTCTCTTTCAAATGAGATTTTTCATCTAAGTGAGGTTTTTCTGGTTCAGTAAAGTTCATTAAATTAAAATTTCTTGCTCATAGAAAGGCTTTATCATGTGGTGAAGACATCCAAAACACTCTGAAGGGCAAATAACCCCCCCCAAAAGCCAAATATGACCTTTTGGTAGGCTATTTATGAAAATACGACTAACCAAAATAAGTTAGACAGAAACAGAGAAATCACTTATCTCATTAAAAGAGAAAAATGAAGCAGTTTGCAGTTTTCAACAAGCCGTCTTCATTTGAATAATCTCATCGTGCTTGGTTGTCTTTCTTCATTTTAATTTGTTTTAGCTTTAAACTTCCTCATTGGTGTTATAGAGCAAAACGTAACCACGGAGCATGCCGGATTAACTGATTCCCCCACATTCATTCATTCATTCTTGTTAGTGTTGATTTGTTATGGTAATAAATGTAAACAATAGGCCGTTCTAATGAGCTGCACCTATAATTAATATGAGTCTGTGTTAATTATGTGTTCACGGGACAAAGTCATTAGCGGCGGAGGAGGAGTCTAACCCGGGGGTTGAATCTGAATCGTCATTTTTGTGTTTTCTTTCCCTCTAAGACTTCATTAAAGACGCTGATTGTGTTGTCCATGTTCATAACGAGGAAGTCATTGGCTGATATCAATCTGTATTTTTGTTTTACAGAATTAGACAGCGGCACACCCGGCCGGCTCGGAGGAAACGCCACAGAGATTTGGCGTGATTCGGCACATGCAGCCTTTGTCGTGTTTCCAGATCTGTGTTAAACTAACAGCTATATTTGGAAGAACATGTTGGTAATTAGATACTAGAGCACAGCACCCATCTGCTTTTGTGGTTAACCCCCCCTCTCCGCTCACAGCTGACAAACAGCCTCCCGACTCTTTCTTCAACCAGCTCCAACAGAGCCCGAGTCCTGGCTCATTAGGAACAAAGATTCATGTGTTTGTCTTACGTAACACGTGTGCCGGGTCACACAGAACTTCTACATTCATTCATGCAGCTAAATGTCTCACAGTCGATGCATGATGCAGATGAACAGATGTTGGATGCAGGTCGACTATATTTATTGATGCTCTGCAGCAGGTTTAAAACTGCAGACCACATTTCATTTGGCCTGCCAACAACAATTCTAAACCTTAACCTTGGCTTCGTCTTGGATTTTATCCGTTTTATTGATGCAATGAACCTACAGAAGCCGGTTTCCTATAGACAGTATGGACAGGCAGACAATCACAAAGAAAAAAAAGAGTAATTAGTGTCAAGATGCAAGAAATATGTTACAATTGTGCTAGAAGTCTTACAGTATCACCAGCTACATCAAAGTCAGATTTTTGTTTGTTTTCAAAACGTAATAATGTCTGCAGCTCAAGCATCAGTACCAGTGACATTAATAACAAGCCAAAAACATGACATTCACACTTTCAAGTGACTTCACTTCCTGTTATGTCACTTCTTGTTGTCATCACGCCTGCAGCTCCTTTTACATCCGCCTCTCCTCCCTGATTGGGCCATTAAGCATTTAGCCGAGTGAAACTGTTGGACAGTGGAGGCTGGCAAGACGGAGATGCATGATTTCAGAATCAGGCAGGTCTGTCTGCTCTGCAAGGCTGGATCACACCCGGGTCGACCCGCTAATTTACAGATGACGTTGGCGTATATCACGCCCTTCCCCTCTGTCTGTAACTTACATGACTCTTTGCCATACTGTCTACAGCCTCCATGCTCCTTTCTATTGTTTACATGGAGGGGCTATGTTGCAGGAAAAAAAACAGCCACACAGCTCATCTGCTGCTGATAAGACCAAAGTATTTAATCAATATCATGAGTCTTTTTGCTAATCAATTCCCTTATCAACTCCTGCCACTGACAGGGTTCAGAAGAGTCAAAATTGTGGCTTCAATTTTTACAAAAGGCTCCTACTTCACAACCTTAACCCTGTAAAGCCAACTGTATCATATTTGATACATACTTTAATAATACCTCTATCTACTCAATATGATCAGCAAATGACAAAAAAACATCTGAATACAATCAGATAAATGATAAAAATGTCCTCAAATGGATTATCAGTTGCCAAAAACACCTAATGTATCAAATGAGATACGAAAAATCTATATGTTGAATTTAATGGACATTATGATTTTTATGGATTTTAGCAGAAAGTGAAACAAACATTTCAGCCCCCAAAAATTAGAATTTTCTGGCTATAATCCATGGTCTTGGGCCTTAAAGGGTTAAGTGAGTGGAAACACCAGCAGCTTGCAGAAGCAGTTATCTATACTGTGACGTGTGTTTGACGTTGTTGACACATTAAATCTATAGGCCAACATTTGACCACATGGAAAATCTGCAGGAATCAATAAGGGAATTGTTAAAGCATTGGATCGATTAGCAGGACTGTTGTAGCACTGGTGCTGATTGGATTATAGCAAACGTATCCAGCCACTGATCCTCTCCAATAAAATCAGCTTTAACCTGGCACTACAGCGTTATTAGCCTGAGCTGCGTCACAGAAACATTGCTGCAGACGAAAATGGTCTAATCATCTCACTGGTGCTGATACTCACTGACTAATCACTGGTCTGCACGGCGTCACATTTTAGTGTAAGCTCGGCTCACCTGGAACCTTAAGTTTGGACACAAATGAACTAGAGGATGACATTTTTCGGGAATTCCTGTGGGTCACCTGATTCCCGCGGTCATTTTTTAATAAATCTCATGATCGGGACGGGACGGGAAAAAGAAGCAATGGGAGCGGAATCGACATTAATAGATGATCATTTTCAGCCGTGTTAAACAACCAGATGAACAGATGCGCCCATTTTTGTAGTCATCTCTCAGTGAGAGCCAACACTCTTGACCACGCGAGCAACACAAAAGAACTACAAAAGTGGTTTGACTTCCTGTCACCAACAGCATGGAGGGAGAAGACGACACTAGGTCTGAACGATTTGAGAAAATAATCTAATTGTGATTTTTTCCCCAATATTGCGATTTACTCTGCAATTGTTTTAATGTTCCTCATCTTATGTATTCTTAAACAAACATAAGCAGTAGATCTTTTTATAGTAAAACCAATATGACATTAAATTAATCTAAGGATAAAAGATTTGAGAAAAAGTGGAGAAGTGAAGAACAGAAGCAAAATAGGTATGAAATTGTAAAAACTGGTTAAAAATGGTATGAAAGCAGAAAAAGGTTAATAAATAGGTGCAAATTGCGAAAAAATGGGGACAAATTGGCAAAAAAATTCCAAAAGTGGCTTAGGAAAATTGATTATGGCAGCAAAATGGGGAATTAAATTTGAAATTAAATTTCAAAAACCATGTAAAAATTCCAAAAATGGTTCTGACAGTGGCCAAAAAAAGATGAATGGGGCAAAATAGGCATAAAGTTGTAAAAACAGGGTTAAAATGGTCCAAAAGTGGGAAAAAAGTGTATGAATAGAGGTAAAAAAAATAGGCATGAAATTGCAAAAAACTACATCACAATGCCAAAATGTTCAACACATTTTGGGCTAAAAATATTGAACCTTCTGCGATTTGAAAATTGCAACAAGCCATATTGTGATTTAATCTAATTTGCATTTAATTGTTCAGCCCTAAACAAAAAGAGAGCTGTTTACACCAACCGAATGTCAGGCATGTGAAACTTAATGCACTGCGCTTTTACCTAAAATAACAAATGCAACATTTTTCCAACATGTTTGGTTTTATTTAAACAGGAATGGGACAGGAGTGGGAGTAATTCTACGGGAATAGGACAGGACAGGATTAATTTCTTTTACTCCGGCCCGGGATTGGGACGGGACGGAACAGGATTTTTTCTCTTGGAGAAAAAATCCGCTGCTCTAAAAGGAACATCTCTGCAGGAAAACTCTGTGGGATAAACTTCTCTCTATCTCTCTGCTCCTTCGTTGTGCCCTCTGCGACGAGGACAAAAGGATGAGCGACAATCTGAGGAGAGAAACCGGCGGTTAAGTTGAACCATCAGTGTCACTTTTGTCTACGTGCATATAAATCAACCAAACACGGTTAATGAGATCAGTGTGACAGCGAGAAGTCAGAGCTAATGGAGAGTCTAGTTTGAGATATTCACCTCAGAAGACCCAGAATGTCGAATTGTTACACGCTCTCAGTAATCAGCCAAAGTTTGTTAATCATGAATCTTGGAATAAACTGACAATCAGGCGTTTCTGTCCTCAGATGCCTGAGACGGTGGTTATTAGTGAGAGTGTGTGTGTGGGGGGGTCATGGCGTGTGGACGGAGCACATGCCAGCTCAATTATGCAGCGATAACAGAAGGAAACATCGATGTGAGTCAGCCACAGCAAACACTTCACTCCCCACGTCCAGCTCGCTCCCTGGCTCTGACCCAATCACAACCTTAATGGCTCATTAGGAAGTATTCAAGCCGTAAAAGGAAGTGGATCATTAACCCCCTCGTCCCGCCCCCAAGCTCACGCCAAAGCGCGGCGTTATGCTGTAGTCATGGTTACGCCGCTGCTTTGTGGCGAAGGTCAAGTTTCAGTCTGACCAGCGGAAAAGCACGCGCTCCATAAATCCAGATGCTTTACATGAATGTGTTGGAGATAACTCATCTACGGGAGCCCAATTAGGACATAAATCAAACTTCATATCTCTCCAACACTCAATGGCCTCTTTAACTGCTGAAGTCAAACGGCCTTGGCTGGCTGTGCAGTTTCACTGATGTTTATCTCTCTGTCATTTCATGATCTTAATGATGGTTTTAAAGTGTTTAACATGCTTTAATATGCTACTTAGTCTATTTCACAGAGTTTTTATGGATCATATAATGGGTTTATGTCTCCTACTTTAAAGGCACAGTATGCAAATCAGTATGCAAAACAAGAACTAAAGATGGTAATGTAAAAACAGACTCTGGGTGAATGTGCACAGAATGATTAAAAATATTTTGGGATATATGATACCCAAAGAATGTAAAGTCATGTACCTGGGAAACATAAACGATTGTGTCTTCGACAGAGATTGATACTTGAATAAAATGCAAGAAGGCAATAACACGAAATTGGTGCAAGATTGACCCCCTACTGTAAACCAGTGGCTTTAAATCATAAGAGAGATTTATATTATGGAAGGAATGACCTATCAGTTTAGACTGAAGGAGGAGGTTTTCTTGAAAAATTGGGAAAAATGGACAATTTACAACACAATGAAAGATATCTGAGGAATCACTGATATGTAAACTGTTTAGACTAAGGATATTGGTAACCGTGACTTTCTAGTTCTGCTTTTTGTTTTGTGTCTTCGATTTCACGCAGCATCTGCTATTGAGGAAAATGCACAACTGAAATTAAACTGTCCCCATTGTGATAACACAGAAAACTTCAATAAAAATTAAAGTAACAAAAAAAAACAACAGGAACTAAAGATGATGCTGAGGAAGGCAGAAAGTCACCGTGGTAATTCATGCTTCTCCAGCCGGGACGGACACTACAAAATGGACCTTTGTTGAGGTGATTTGGGGAATTTAGATGACAAATTATGCAGAACAATGGTGGGTCATCCCAAGAATAACCTTGAAGCTTGAGATAGATCAGGTTGATTGAACGTCTATAATCAGGAGAATCTATCTGGAAAGCTTTAAGCTGGAATGATTGAGCTCGGCCTGCAGAGGCACTGATATAAAAACATCACAGAAATGTTGGGAGCCTGCTGTGGCCGCTTTGGGGTGCAGACGGCCTGCACACCTTAAACATAGGGCTGTAATGATCCATCGATCTGGATCGATTTTATTTTATTTTATTTTTTATTTAACCTTTATTTAACCAGATAAAACCCATTGAGATCAGGATCTCATTTACAAGGGTGACCTGGCCAAGAGGTCAGCAGCACACGTCATAATTATACAAGTTCATGATAAAAGTTTAAGGCAAATCACAACAATAAATATGGCAAGGCACTCACTAAATAAGTTTTAGTGAACAGTAACGATTTAAATATAAATAACACAGGTATTGCTCATAGGATCCAAAAACTTCACAGTGACAGTGCTGCAGTTTAACCAACAATAACAAATTAAAAACACAAGCACTGTTCAATGGACACATCGATTGGTTAAGCAATGATCCAATCACATTGACGGAAACTCAAAACATCGATCAACATCGTCATCTTTAATATACGCCTTTATCTTGAAATCCCGTCCAACCTCGTGTCGTTTTGAAGTTTCCTCTCCAGTCTCAAACATTCAGCGTATGAAACACATTTGAACCTTTTCACTCTCTGACACGCCACACCTGATGTTTCTCCTACTTTAAAATGTATTGTGTCGCGCACACCGAGTAACACCGCTGTATGCAAATGTTCAGCAAGACGCTGTTAGCATCACAGAGCTAAACAGGAGCCAGACATATCAGCCAATCAGAAAACAGCTCTGCTGTATCCGGGTAAGATACGGTCGATCTGACAGCAGAGGATGCTGTACACACAACAGGAGTGCATCATCACACGAGTGCAGTGAGTTATCTCATCATTTGATTTTGTAGCACACTGATTAAAGAAACTTCATGAAGTTAGAAAGTAAAACAGTGAGAGCTTAGAGTCATTCCTCCTCCACACCGACCATTAAACAGAGAAACAAAATCATCAATGAAGAGTTAGTTAAGTTAGTAGTTCTAATTTTGAACATGAGAAAATTAGTATTTAAATAAATCAGAAACACACATTTTTGGTTTGATAGAGCATGGTCACATGTTGGAGGCCAATAATAATGAAATTTGAATAATTCAATCATTTGTATAATAATGTTGCATCATTACTTGATATAATATAAAAGCATTACAATGTAACAATCAGACCCATAAGGGAACTGTGGGGGCAAAAAAAGCACCTTACCTGCATTAAACCAATTTTAATTTTAAACATAATTAGATCATACAGATGGTTATAATCCTCTATAAACTATCACACCCACAGGTCAGCACATTGTTTCACATTTTAGTAATAAAACTATCAAAATTGTTTTGTATTTTTATCTTACTTTAGGTGAAATGTTGCTGATTGTGTCCAGTGAGTACAATCGTATCGAATCGTGGCAGACTTTGTGATATTGGCAAATATCGTATTGTATCACCATGAAACTGGTGATTTACACTCCTTCTTAAACATGAAGCTCTGCCTCAGTTTGATTAAAGCCTGCTGCTTCTCTCCAGTCTCTCCTCTATTCTGATTTTTCTTTCTTCCATCAATAAGAGCAAAAATGCCCCAATTACTCTAAAAACACTGCCCTGATAAAGATATTATTTTTTTATTAAATCAATGAAGACTCTTTCATGAATTTTAAAAAACTTTCTCCACAAGAAGACAGAAAGCATCTTTATCCAACACTTTTCTGAACCTAAAAGTTCTTTTTTTTCATGGATTAGTTGAAGAAAATCAAGTCTTCAGTATCATGTTTACTCAATGAAATCTGGTTCATTTTCATGCTTCAGTCAGTAAAACAGAAAGAATCATTTCACTGCTGTTTTTGCTTGTTTTGATGCCTCTCCTCGCTCCTCTGCCTTTAAACTGCACTGGTTACATAACACATTCAGGTAATGCCCCAGCTGTTGGTTTTTCTGTTGAGCTGCAGCAGGACTATGCAAACATAAAGCCCGCACGAACGCTTCACCGTTATCGCAGGTGTAATAACCCGCTGTGACAATATATGATCCCTACAGCCCGTCTGTTCTTCACCTACTGAGAAAAAAGCCTGACAGCGAGCCGCGGAGCCTCGCCGGTTTGTTCAGGAACTACAGGAGGTAAAATGAAAAGTACAAGACGGAATAAAAGAGAGACAAAGAGGAAGGAGCCTGACACATCATCTTTAGATTTAAGCCGAAGCACGTCCCAATACAACAAACAGCAGAGTTACTGTTCCAGTCCTCCACTCTGAAATATCTAAAAAGATGGATTAAAGAGCGTCTGCCTCAGCTGCAGGAACGATTAAAATGGTCTCATATCAGACGCGTTGTGATGATTCAGCACCATGAAACTCCGCGTTAACAGGAAAGATTGTTGAGACCATTCTGGACAAGAGTGGACTCGAACGTCAAAAACAGATCAAGACAAAGACCGGCTTTTTAAACAGACCCATCAGCAAAATCTACCTTTTACTGGAGACAGAGAATTTTTGAAAGGGCCAAGATGGACTGACTGTTTTTCTTTACCCCTTTGCCACTTTACCCCTTTGCGACTTTACCCCTTTGCCACTGTACCCCTTTGCCACTTTGCCCTTTACCCCTCTGCCACTTTGCCCCTTTGCTCCTTTACCACTTTGCCAATTTACCCCTTTGTTACTTTACTCCTTTGCCATTGTACCCCTTTCCCACCTTGCGACTTTACCCTTTTGCCACTGTACCCCTTTGCGACTTTGCCACTTTACCCCTCTGCCACTTTACCCCTTTGCCACTGTACCCCTTTAACCCTCTGCCACTTTACCCCTTTGCAACTTTACCCCTTTGCCACTGTACCCCTTTGCCACTTTGCCCTTTAACCCTCTGCCACTTTGCCACTTTACCCCTCTGCCACTGTACCCCTTTGCGACTTTACCCCTTTGCCACTGTACCCCTTTGCGACTTTACCCCTTTGCCACTGTACCCCTTTACGACTTTACCCCTTTGCCCCTGTACCCCTTTGCCACTGTACCCCTTTGCGACTTTGCCACTTTACCCCTCTGCCACTGTACCCCTTTGCGACTTTACCCCTTTGTCACTGTACCCCTTTACGACTTTACCCCTTTGTGACTTTGCCCTTTACCCCTCTGCCACTTTGCCACTTTGCCCTTTACCCCTCTGCCGCTATGCCCCTTTGCCACTTTACCCCTTTGCCATTGTACCCCTTTGCAACTTTGCCTCTTTGCAACTTTGCCCCTTTGCAACTTTGCCTCTTTGCAATTTTACCCCTTTGCCACTTTACCCCTCTGCCACTTCGCCCCATTGCCCCTTTGCCACTGTACCCCTTTGCCACTGTACCCCTCTGCCACTTTGCGACTTTACCCCTTTGCCACTTTGTAACTTGCCCCTTTGCCACTGTACTCCTTTGCCAATTTACCCCTTTGTCACTGCACCCCTTTGCCACTTTGCCCTTTACCCCTCTGCCACTATGCCCCTTTGTAACTTGCCCCTTTGCAACTTTACTCCTTTGCTTGATCAAGAACTGACTAAAAAGGGACTCTTTGCGCCTATGATTGAGTTATAAAAAAAACATGATATCGGACTGTACTTTGTTTCTGTACAGAAATTTTTGTTTTATGTGGTTGCATAATTATTATTTGTTGCATGATAATTAGGGACCGGTATTGTAAGATAAAAATTATATTTGTTGAGTTTTGTTATTTGTCACTGGCACGTCACCTCCGGGGGTGGACACATGGGTGTGGTTTTATACTTTGACACAGGTGTAGACAGAGACAATGGGTTTCTGAGCGAGCTCTAATAATATTTTCTGTTGACCGTTTCACGCTTTTCCTCCCGTCATTTCATCAAACCACCTTACTTTTGAATGCAACAGTTTGGACCTGGATGCTTCAGACTGTAAGTTTTCATCTTTTTGAATAATAAATGACCTTCAAACACCTGAGCGGACTGAATCAGCTGATGCACGAGTCACTTAAAACTCCCAGCGGCCTGTTTTTGTTGAAGTCGCTCCAGACTTCAAATGAAATGATCCAACCCTGTCAGCTCTTTTCCTCCGGCAGAAGAGCAGCACCGAGGGCCGGCTTGGAGCCACCGACTCGTGGAGAACGACGTGGCATTTCTGTGCTTTAAATCTCTGATGGAAACACATTTAAGAAAACAGCTCACCGGAGGCAGTAAAGAGAAAGAACACAGAGATCTGATCGTCTGACTTCAGGAGACTGGAGGAGGAATTGAAATGAAGGTGATCATCTGATATTGATTTTCAGGATTTAAGAGGGTCAGTCTGAGAACACGTGGGCGTAAATCTGCCTCCACCTGCGCCAGGCTGAGGCACTTCACACTAAATTAACAATGAACATTCATCCACATCATAAAACTCTGTTTGTGTCACCTGCAGGCCTCACGCACACCATCACATCTTAGTTTATGGCTCTTCCATGGAGCCCGTCTGGATTTATAGGCACTTTCTGCAACCACGAAGACATTTATAGTTTTATATGAAAACAAGATGGAAAAGAAGGCTCCAGTTTTTCATGCCTCTGCGAAGAACTCATGACCTGCTCTTCCAAATTTACATCTTAAAGAGGATTGAAGGAAGAGTTTGAGATCAGCTGATTAACTTCCTCTTTAGTGTGGAGATCATCAGTGGTGTTGTTGTAGATGTAGAGATGAACTGTGCTTGCTGATAACCGTTTTCTGATCCAACGTGTTGATATCCTTTACAGAATGACGCTGGCTTTAAAGCTATGGTCTACGATTTGGAAGCTTGGTACATCTTAATAACACCGTTTATAAGGCCGTTATGGTCCTATGGTCTGATCTACGCAATATAAAGACCAAAAAGAATGAAAAAAATCTATTCAGTATATCCGCTGTAAAGCGGCATAATAGTTGACCAATCCGAACCGTGGGGAACGGCGATTTGGATTGGTCCGGGAGTCCATCCAATCACCTGTCTCCCCTGCTCCGCACCGTCCCGCCCATGGTCCCGCCTCCTCCCCACAATCTCCCTCATGTACTGGTAAGCAGCTAGCTGCACAGCTACTGAAGTGTCATGGAGCCAGAGAAGACCAGCACCGAAACCGGGAGGCCGCTTCTGTTACCCTCCACATCGAAGGGAAGGAAACGTAAAAGTTTCGAGGAAAAGGCTGAAGTAAGGAACAAATATATATATATGTATATGTATATATATATATGTATATATATATATCTATATATATATCTATATATATATATCTATATATATATCTATATCTATCTATATCTATCTATCTATATATCTATATATATATAGATATATATTGATATATATATATATATATATATATATATATATATATATATATATATGTATGTATGTATATATATTGTTGGGAGGCGACACGAGCTGGGGGGCGGGATCTTGGAAAACGGAGGGGGGGTGAGTGAAGGGGGGCAGGCTGCGTTTTTCAAATCTGTCTCTACATTGGGGTGCTAGTTTGGCGGAGTGGTTAGCAACTAGGTACCCCATGTATTTGCTTCTGCCAGTACAGGTTCGAATCCCACCCGTGACCAGTTTGCAGAGTGTCTTCCCCTACTCTCTCTCCCCCTTTCACAAGCCTATCCACTGTCTCTCTCCTATAAAAAAAAGCACAAAATGCCCAAAATACATTAAAAAAAAATCTGTCTCTACATCCAAACTGGTTTTCAGATTGTAGACCCTAGCTTTAAATGTAGGACTGCCTGCAGGATCAAAGGTCACAGGCATTCAATGTTGTCTTTCAGCCTTACTGATTACATGCAGAGGTTTCTCTTAGGTCGTGTTCACGCCAAAAGGTCCGTTTTCTAATCCAAACTCAAAGCGAGGATGACACATTGTTGCAATTTCTCAATTGATCTGGTTCAGTTTTACCTTTGTGAATGCAAACGCAAAAATTGTCACGTGTGAGCAAATGCTGTTCAGTGATTGGTTATCCAGTTCAGGCGGGTAGACAACAAATCCCTCGTGTTTTTAACTGTACATCATGGAGCGTGAATGATTCTGGTCATTTGGAGGGGTGTGCAGTTTGAACACGGTATTCAACACACTTGCAACAACGTACTTTAAAAACACCAAGCCGCAGTGTTTTGGTACCTCTTCAGTAGGGATGTATATCATTATGATTTTATCAATACCGATAAGTATCGATAAGTATCAGTACTTATCAATACTGTCATCGATACTACAACCCGTAATTTTGGGTAAAAAATAAAGACTTTACAAGACATTAAAAGATTCAACCTTTTTTTTATTACCACAAGGTAACAATAAAGCTTCAACAGAACAGGAGTGATGGCATTCCTGCTCTTTTTCTGCTGTCATCTTCATTTGTCTGGCGATTGTGAACAGGGTCGTCTGCGATGTTAGCAGAGCTGTGGTTGCTGCTACCTGGTTTATGCTGCCTACAGGATTAACATAATAAATCAGTGGTGCTAAAATCGATGCTGTAATGATGACTACAAACTAGACAAAAAACGTACCGTGACTTGACATAGCAGAAACAAAACCGGGTGCCGCTGCTACGGTGCTGCAGTCTTTAGTGCTAGCCGGGCTGCTAACTTTACTCGTGTTGCTATAGCAATCAAACAGCCTGCACTCCTTTAGCTTTATACTATGCGTGTGCTCCAAGTGTTTGGTGATGTTGCTAGTATTTCCCTCCTTGGACGCAACTTCTCTCTGACAAAGATTGCATCGGGCAGAGTTTTCATTAACTTTGCTAAAGTGAGCCCAAACCTTCGAGCGCTTAGCCCTCACCGACATGCTTGAGCCAGCTGCACCATCACTGGTCGACGGCGGTAGTGTCATAACTTCGTGACAGTTGAAGAGACGTTCAAGTACCGATAACAGAACCGTTTTTCCAGATTCCTAACCCTTTCATGCATGGTGGTTACTACAGTGGACAGACATTTGGTATAAATAAGTAAACCCTTTAGGTTGCAGTACCTTGTCCAACTACTTGGTGGAAAATTCCCAAACCTGTGTCTCAAATTTCATAAAATATAATGTATTTCCATATTTTTTCCATATCGAGACATTGCATCATAAATCCAAAACAGCCAACAAAGGAAAAAATTGGTATCCTTTCTGTATTCATTAGTTACATAATTTTGTATTTTTTATTTTAAATGTTAGTTTGAGTCAAAGGTAGATAGTTTGATTACTGCAAACATATATATGCTTCAGAGTTTGTTTTTTATTTACTCGTAATAAATGTTTTTCGAGGACGTGTTCGTGGATCCTCATCAAGTTCCAATAAATTACTACTGTGATGGACAGATGTATAACTCCCACAAAAATAACACAAAAATTAACAAGACTTTTAACTTGTTGGAAGTAAAAAATTAAAAAATATATATATGTCTTTGAGATTTAATAATTCATGCATAAAAGGGTCAACGGTTTCCAGGTACCGACCCAATTACATTAAAGTACCGGTCCGCGGTATACATCCCTACTCTTCAGTACGCTCAGCCTCTGATTTCATTTTAGAAACAGAGTGAGCACTCAGAATGACAATAACTTCGCTCTCGGCTGTAGAGGTCAGGATGTTTTATGAAGCGTGACAGAAAATTCAGCAAATGTGCTCGATCATGAGAGCGGGAGCATCGTTCAGGTCCCTCTGACTGTAACTCCACTCACACAGAAAAAGACTGAAGACAACAGCAGTGTTTTTCTCTGGGGAACCAGATAAACAGAATTTATACCATTTTTAGTTTATTTTGTTTATCATTATTTGCATGCATTTGTTTTTTTATATACGTATTATGTGACTGCTGTTTCCAATCTTGTTGATTGGTAGGTTACCTTCCTAGATTATTAACCTTAATGGTTAAATAACTTGGTATGATCAAGGCCTGTACACAAAATATCAATACGGCAAAATGTCATCATGCACTTCTTGAGGATACGTGTATCGATATGGATTCTACAGAATCGATACAGCCTCAATGTTTGGACAGTTGTTGTAAATACACTTTGGGTAATGTTAACAATGGCACAGTTCAAAGTAGAAGCCAAGCTACAAGATAAAACACATGTTCCAAATTTAAACTTAGGTCTACCATCTTTGGAGACCTGAATTAAAGTTCTTAAAGGTGCTATGAGGAGAATCTATTTCTGCTACCCATGAGCACGCGCGGCGACTGTCATAAAGACGTGACCCAAGCCAAAGCGTGTGTTTGCTGTGATGCTAATGAATGCAGCTCAGACCTTCCTCAGAACTCTGCATTGCTTTACAACTTCTTTTTTCAACAACTTACAGGATGCAAAGCGCCGAGGTAATGTATCTCTTTCTAGTTACGCAGCGGTAGTTTTTGATGTGTGACAACAAGCAATTTTTGGAAAACTTAGTATGGTAGTTTTGTAGCCGGCTATATATGGCTACTTACAGCCCGCTGCTCTAAGACGTGTCTGAATAATATAAATTTGCTCTAGTTTTAATTGTCTTGTTCCTGAAGTTGAGTATCCAGGCCAGTCCAGCCCTGTCCGACCCGACCGTGAAGCTAAGGAATAGCATTTATAGATAACCTATTTAGATGCTATAAAACTCATCTTAAAGTGTGGGGTTGGTGGAAATACCCAGCCCTAGTATGATCTGGTAAATTTCAGGGCTGCATGTGTGAATAGGGGTTAATATTCCTGCTTCAAACAGTGATGTGGTTTCTCTCTTGTATCAGTGCAGCCTGTTTTTCTCTGATGGTTCGTCCCATCTGTCTGTGACACGCGGCTGAACTGAGGTGTGTCAGGATGAAACCTTAAAGCTTTTAGCTGTGTCGGTGGATGTTCAAAGAAAGGTCACACTCTGGCTGTGGAGCAGAAAAAAGGAGTGACCTTTGCATCGGTGTGTGTGGATGATCGAGGCCCTCTGAGGGAGGGAGTCATAAAACAGCAGCTGAGGCCTCAAACACTCTGACAGAGAGCAGGGGGATGGAGAAGAGCGAGCCGGACAACGTAAAAGAAGAAGTTTATCACGCCAGAGTCTGACATGGAGGAGCGGTAATGCTGCTCTTTAGGCCTCCTCCCTGATGAGAGCAGGACCACAGGGCTTCAGCTCTTTAACAAAGAAGAAGAAGAGAAGGGACGACTCTGATTCTCCTGTTTTTGAGCTCTTGGAAACATCATTACACCAGAGGAGTTCTGGGTAATTACCCTCAGAATGGGTTTCAGGAGTGGTTTGTTAAAGGAATAGTTCTTTGTGTTTTTTTTTGGATGGGTTGCTTGAGGCCTGTGGCACTAGCAAAGAAACTTGCATGTTTTTTTTTTTCTTTTTTCTAAGGGATGATAACTGGGGCTAGCCTTGCAGAGCAGACAGATCATGCATCTCCGTCTTGTCAGCCTACATTGTCCAACGGTTTCACTTGGCTAAATGCTTAACGGTTTAATCAGGGAAGAGAGGCGAGAGCTGCGGGCGTGACGACAACAGGAAGTGAAGTCACTTCCTTTTGCACAAGTAATGGAGGCTAATATCAGTTAGCTATCATGATGACTCAGTTATACTTGGCAAAATCTGCTCTCCTCATAAGTTTACTTTGTAGGCATGTCTTTGACGAGAACCATGTCCCATATAAGTGTTAAATTTTATTTATTAGTTTATTTGGCAGGGACATTTGCAGCTGATGCCATGCAAGTGGAGTTTATAACCAAGGTTAATTCTAAACTCCTGTCCCTGGTTGGGCCTTTCTACATTACATAAAACAAGAAATTACATCACATAAAAACACAAGAAATTACAGTGAAACATTAATAAAATCTATTAAAAAAACAACAACAAAAAATTAAAACTTTTAAGAACTAATACTATTAAAAATAATACTCAAATATATAAATAGATAGATAAATCACTCTTTCCATGCACAGTATTCTTTTAAAATTGGTAGAGGATTGTTTTGTTTTTAGACTTTAGCCTGGTGGTGTACATATTGAACTCAGTGATGGTCTTGAGATCAGATATTTAGCAAGTTCCACATCTTTGCACCTTAATAAGAAACGGAGGACTGACCAAATGAAGTTCTGGAGCGAGGAAGTATACAGTTCTTATGTATGGAACCCCGTGTGGCTCTGCTGCTGTTTTGTTTCTGTACAAATGAACAAAGTGGCTCTGGAGCTAGAGCGTTAATACATTTGAATATTAATTTGAGAAAGCACAAGTTACTGAAACTTTCAGAGCTCAGCAGTTTGTACTTCTCAAGAATCTTACAGTGGTGATAACGGACCGGCTTCTTGTCCATAATCTTTATTGCCTGGTTGTATAATGATCTGATGCAGTTCGTAACTGAGGGGTGGCCTGGCCCCGTGCTGCCATGCAGTATGATATGTGGGAAAATACCATAGCATGCATGTAGAGCAGGGCAGACTGAACCGGGATGTAATGTCTGATTAATTTAAAACAATTTAGGTTATGAATGATACATCTATGTGGTATAATGTGAAATGATAGTCTCAAGGTAGTTAAGCTATCGGCTAACAGCTGTTAGGCGCTACGGCTAGTGGTCGTTATCAGCTACAACTAATGGTTAACAAGGGCAAACAACAGTTGGCCGTTAGCCGTGGCAGCTAACAACAGTTAGCCACTAACGATTGTTAGCCGCTATGGCTAACAGCCATTTACTGCTGTAAATGGCTGTTAGCAGCACCTCTATAGATTCAGAACAAACATGGCGGCTGACCGATGTAACTCAATTATGTCTTCATGCTGTGTAACACAATTTACAAGCTACAAATCATTAGAAAAAAGAAAAAATGGACATTCTATCTTCCTGATTTTAAAATTTAGAAAAAAATGAATTAGTGCACACAACACATTTTCCGGTACCCTCAAGCCTAAGGAACATGAGAAAATAGTGGTGTCGGTTCTATATTCATAGAATATACAAATTCTGAAACCTTGTTTGATGTTTGGAATTCCAGGACGTTCTTACTTCTGTCACCTTTCACTTCATATGGTCTCATTTTACTCGGCAAAATAAAGTCCAGCACCTCTGTAGATTCAGGAAAACCATGACTTTTGACTGATGTAACTCAATTATGTCTACATGCAGGCTAAGAAATTAACAAGTAAAATAAAATAAAAAATCAAAATCAAAAGAAAATTGCAAATTGAAGAATATCTAAATATTTTTTTCATTATTAATATTAACTATGTTAATATTAATAATTTACAGTTTACACCATAAAGGTTATATGTTAAGCACTCTTTCCTTTGTAAAAATGGTAGTTTGCTGGGAAAAATTTTTCCCTGTAACACTTCTTCAAGGCACTGACAGCAGGCGTGCTGAACGGCTCGGAGCAGGAATATGAGCCTTCTAAACACTGACGTAGAACAAAAATTCAAAGATATTTTGAACGAGGAATTCAGGAAGTAAGTTAATCATTCTGGTCTCGTTGAACGCATTCAGAAGCGTAGATTTTTTTGTTTTGTATAGAGTTTAGCCGAGCAAACAGTTAATTTTCTGTAAATTTTCAAAAAGACTTGAGAATCAAAACAATGTTGATAAAACCTCATGAAATTGACCCGTTTTCCTCTGGGTTTTTTTTCGATATGTTGCCGAAGTTACTCGTGATACATTCAGGTACCCTCGGAAACTTAAAAAACTTACGATAACACCGGCGTACCAGTGTTTTCCATTTCTGAATAAGACGAATGGTTTGTAAATGCCACATATTTAAGAATACTATTTTTATCTTGCAAAAGAGTTTGATTAATTACTAGAAAACAATATAGAGATCCAACAAACTCATTATTTCTCCAGTTAAAAGTGTTTAAATGTTATGATTTAGTATACATTATTGTATCTTGCAATTTATGTTAAAGCACATAAAAGGTTGTTACCCATTAATCTTCAGAAAAGATTTGAAAAAAGAGAGAGTAATTATAATTTAAGAGGAATAGAGATTTACAAAAAAACTAAATTTAGGACAAAAATGATTGTTGGTTGTTGTGTTTCTGTTAAAGAGGTTATTTTATGGAATAATCTAACCAAATACATTAAACAATCTGTATCAACATTTACATTTTAAAGAACATTAAAGGGCAGTATGCCAAGTAAGTACCATTGCCATTTTTGTTATTGATGAAACCTCTCAAACATTTTAATCATTAGTATTATTTTGGTGGTTGTTAATTGTTGTTGTTGCCATTGAGAATCAAAAAGAATATGAGACCAGCAGTGTTGATGGTCCATGTACTTTGCAGCCATTTGTTTTTCATGTTGATATGGGTAAACGGAAAACGGGAAACGACTCATTTCCCGTTTTTCGTTTGGTAATCGAAAATCCAAAAACGGAAAACGAGCCTTTATCTGATATCTATTAATATCGTAATTCCTTTCATAAAGCTTGCTTTGCTTTCACCCGGAAGCACGAGTCGTTTCCCGTTTTTCGTTTCCCTTCATCCAAACGGAAATCAGAAAATCAGATGGTTTCCCATTTTCCATTTACCCATATCAATACGCAAAACGAATGACTGCAATGTACACGGACCGTTGATGATGACTGTTTTATTTGATTATTATTGTAGTTATGTTGATCATTTTGTTGTTTTTGAATATTTAAGTGTCTAAAAGGGGAGGATAATATAAGATTGTTCTTTCTGTTCCTTTTCATTCAGTTATATGCTCATATGAAAATGTTTTATTTCAGATGTATGAATGAAATAAATAAATCACTAACTAACGTGTATTTTGATGCTGCAGGCTGGATCGGGTATCTAAGGGACACTTGAGTTAAATGAGTACTTCTGAGCTTAGATGGAGACACATCTGTCCTAACATCGCCCCTCCACATGCAGCATCCTGGTGTGAGTGTGAAAACACTCGACATCGGCGTCCTGAGGTCTCTGATGGACTCCTCCACCTCCTCCTGTCCTCCATTAGACCTCAGAGTTAACGTCCTCCACACATTCAGCCTTCTGTGTCACTGTGCTCCTCTGAGACTCCACCACAGCCCGCCTGACCTCACTGAATCATCTCTGCTCACTGCTGCAGACAAAGACGATCCAAGGGGAGGAAAACTTCTGCTGACGGCCTGAAGCTGCAGGAGTGTCGGTTCATAAAATCACTAAACATGCATTCTGCCTTTTTTCTGTTTATATCTGATAAAAAATGTGATGGACGACAGTGGAGTCTCTTTATCTGTAAATCAAGTGTCTGACATGGAGACGATGATGAGGGCTGTGCAGCAGAGTGATTAATGGCTTTATAAAGAGAGCTCAAACTGACGCCTTTCATTGGGTGATCAAACCTAAAATCAATCACCTTTAAAAACAAGCAGAGATTTTATTTTGGCAGGTTAAGTGTTTGTTTCTAAACTGATGTCAGGAGACTATGAGTCACACTGTCAAGACATTTAGATAAATCAAAAATCTGTCATTTTAGATATGAGAGTGTTTAACAAGTGTTACAACAAGACACTTAACAATAGAGCATGAAACTTTTCATTTTACTGATACACATATATGCATAGGTACATACAGTATGTGTGTCTGCTCCTCGGTGAAGCAGCAGTGTGTCGCTAACAGGGATGTAACGATAGGAATATTTGTATCACGGTTATTGTGACCGAAACTGTCAAGGTTATCACTATTATCGCGGTATTGTTGCGGTGTGCTCAGAATGTTCAAAAAGTACTTTAACACAGTCTTGAAATCATTTAACCCCTTTAATATTATAATCATAACACTTCTTTTGTGTCTTTTTTTCAATAAATGTGTCCAGAAATGCCCTTAGAGTACATTTTTTTTACCCTTCTTTAATTGGAAATAAAAGTAAACAATTCTAGCAAGTAATAGTCATTATTATGTTATTAATGCTTAAACTGTGTGTGATTACAAGAAAAGAAAAAAACAGATTTCAACTTTAAACAGGATTCTCTTCATAAACAATTGAAAATTAACAACAAATAAACTATTTTACATAAATTCACAGATTTTAGTTTGCCTGCAGCATTAGTGTCCATGTTACAGCTCGTCATATTAGACCATGTCCAGGACTTCTTTTTTTTTTTTTACTGCAGTAAGCCCCCTTTCTGACTCTCATGGCAGATATCATCAATATTTTCTCCTCTAATCTTTCCAGAGTACGATCGATTAAATCCATAAAGCATTCAGCTCATTTACTCAAGGTGTTACGGCAGTTTTAACCACACAAGTCTTTTTTTTTTGCAGCAACTTGGTGTTTTAGACAAGGTGACTGTCTTCTATCAGTCTCCCCTTACCAACCTTGTAAAATCCAAAATTTAACCAGACTTAAGAGTCAGTTTCCAGAGGGAAATCTCCGCTGTCTCTAACTTCCGCTGAGGCCAAACAATGCAAACTGCGCATGCGCTCTTCACCATTTTACCGGTAACCGTTACATCACTAGTCGCAAACAGAGGTGCGCATGCGCAGCTTGTAATGTCTGGCCTCAGCAGCTGGAGCCTCACTCAGGCTCTCACAGGATTTGCCACTCGAAACAGACAAAGTCTAAAGTCTGGCCGAAGTTTGGATTTATTATGTTGAGGGGGAAACAGATTGACGACAGTCACCCTGTCTAAAACACCAAGCTGTGGAGAAAGACAAAAATGTGTGTGATTAAAACTGCTGTAACTCCTCGAGTAAACGAGCAGAGAGAGAGAGAGGATTCAGAGAGCCATACCTGAGTGAATTATAGGAGGTTTATCAGGATTTTCTGAGTAAATAATGTATAAAGGTTGTAAATAACAGCATTAGGATCATGCTAGAGTGAGTCCTTGTCGTTCTTTTGCCGTATTTTGTCTTTTTCTATCATAGTTTGTGTTTTATGGATTTAATCAATCATAATTTGTAAATATTAAAGAAGGAGATGTGGAGGAGATCTGCCATAGAAAGGGGAGACCAGAGGAGAGTCATGAAGGGGGCTAACTGCTTCAGGTACTATTGTTAGTAAAACAATAAATAAATAAATAAAAATTCCTGGACATGGTCTAATATAACGAGCTGTAACATGGACACTAATGCTGCAGGAAAACTAAAATGAGTGAGTGTTTGTAAAATAGGTTAAATTTATTTTTGGCCATCTCAAAACTTTGAACATGTTCATTAACAATTGTTTATGAAGAGAATTTTGTTTGAGTTCAAATCCATTTTTTCTTTTCCTGTAATTACTCACAGTTTAAGCATTTATAACATAATAATGACAAATATTTGCCAGAATTGTTTACTTTTATTCCTAATGAAAAAAGCTTAAACAGATTTACTTAAAGGACATTTCCTGACACAGTTATTGACAAAAAAGACAAAAGAACTGTTAGAATTATAATATTAAAGGGGTTAAATGATGTCAAGACTGTGTTAAAGTACTTCTGAACATTTTGAGCACACTGTAACATTACTAATAATGATAAACGGGATAACTGAGGAATGAAAACAGGTCACAGTAAAGTCTTTTAGCAGCTTGTCCTCTTTTGTCTCAAAGCTCTAACAGTCTGATTCTCCTGCAGCTCGTGCTCTCCTGTCTGACCTGTCCTCAGGTGAGGTCAGGTAAGTTCACCTCATTCTCAGACCCTTTAGTTGGACATCTTCCTCCATGGACTGACTCCCATTCTTCACTAAAAGAAGAGTTTAAAGAATTCAACATGATCTTTGTGGAGTCACGGGGGGGTGGATCAGAGCCTTTTGTTACCTACAGCTGACTTTCTTCACCGCAGACAGGATGGAGATTACAACACCAGCAGACAAAGACGGAGACAAGACGGAGAGGAACTAAAGGCTCCCCAAAGCTGCTGATAAATGGACCGTGGATTTCACATTATGTTCCTCCCGTTTTTCAGCCTGGTCCGCACACACACTCTGACGGAGACCATCATTAGGATCCTTTTGGGCTTTTACTAACTGTTGTGAGAAAACACGGCTGAGCAGGTTTCTTATTTTAGCTCAGAAAGTATCCTGAGCAAGCATAGCTTCAGATTCAAAACAAACCTTTCTGCAGGGTTTGAGTAACAATTTCATCAAGAAAAAGTTTTATTCTCCCAACAGTGAGTCTGACCATCCACCTGTGGGCCATCAGTGGTCATCTTACTAATTGACCTCCCGTGTTCATCTCCTAACGTGAGTCCGTCTGACAGCTCCAGCACCGGTGGCTCACAGCATAAAAGGCCGTCTCATATTAGAGACCCGGGCAGAGATCCAAGTGCCCTCGGCCCAAAGTCTGGTCCATTACATAAGTGTGACCACAAATACAAAGCACTTAGGCAGCAGGGCCAAAACCACTTTGTGATGATGCAACTGTGTTCGACTGTGTAACAGCAGCTCTGACCACCGCTGCTGTCTTTAAAGAGGACATATTCTCATTTATTTTAGTCTTATATGGCCTGTGTTTTATTTTTGACATGTCCCCACCAGCAGCTGCCTTAAATAGGGATGGGAATTAATAAGATTTTATCAGTACCAATGCTGTTAACGATCCTGCTAATCGATCCAATTCTTTAACGATTCCCTTATCGATTCCAGCAGATTTTGCCTGAGGGCAAATGGTCGGATTTTTAGTGGCAACAATGCCAAACATACATCACAGCATAGATAACTGCTTCTGCAAGTTGCTGGTGTTTCCACTCACATAAGGTTGTGCAGTAGGTGTAATTAAAATTAAACCACAATTCAGATGCTTCTGAACCCTGTCAATGGAATGTAATTGATAAGCAAAAAGATTAATGATATTGATTCTTTAATGGATCTGTTAACGAGTCTTAACTGGAATTGGTTTTTGATTCCCATCCCGAGCCTTAAATGTCTCCTTCACCCGCCCCCCTGACTAGACCTACCCGTGTGATGTCATACTGGGGGTGTAAATCACCAGTTTCATGACGATACAATACAATATTGATTCTTTGGATAACGATAGGATATTTGCAGATATCACAAAGTCTGCCCTGATTCGATTTCGATTCGATACGATTCAGGAACCTTCGATCGATATAAGACGATATTATGTTCTCACTAAACACAATCAGCAACATTTCACCCGAACTAAGACAGAAATACAAAACAATTTTGATAGTTTTATTACTGAAATGTGAAACGAAGTGCTGACTTTTTGATATAATAGTTTATAGAGGATTATAACCATCTGTATGATCTAATCATTTTTTAAAGTTGTGTCTTACAGTTTGTATATCAAGTAATGTTGCAACATTATAATATAAATTATTTTATTATTATTTTTATTTTATTATTGACCTCCAACCAGTGTTGGTAATAACGGCGTTAGAGTATAACGGCGTTACTAACGGCATTATCTTTTTTAGTAGCGAGTATTCTAATTTATTACTTTTTCATAAAGATTCCTATTATGCCGTTACCATTACTAACAGTGAGAAATGTGGTCGAAAAATAGACATGAACGTAACCTTAGTGCTTAATTTTGGCCTTCCAGCGCATGGCGCCCCAGCGCCGGTGACGTGCCGCCAGAAACTTACTTTATCCTCCCATTCAAGTCTATCAGGCAAATTCCCCTGCACGCACTGTTGGAGAACTGATGATGTCAGAGCTGCTGCAGCAGGTAACAACAAGGAAGGACACAGAGACAGAGACACACAGTTCAAGCAGGAAAAGATTTTTCAGAAAAGTAACACATCAATTACTTTACCTGGTAACTAATTACATTTATGAAGGAGTAATTCTGTTAGTAACTCAGCTACTTTTTTGGGAAAGTAACTAGTAACTATAACTAATTACTTTTTCCAATGAATGTGCCCAACACTGCCTCCAAAATTTGACCATGCTCTATCAAACCAATATGTGTGGTTTTGAGTTCAATTAAATTTAAAAAATTTTCATGTTCAAAATTAGAACTGTTAACTTTACCAACTCCCCATTGCTGATTTTGTTTTACTGTGATGCCTGGTAACCACAGTTTGTATGTCCGTGTGATCAGACTTTGTTTCTCTGCATAATGGTCGGTGTGGAGGAGGAATGACTCTAAGCTCTCGCTGTTTTACTTACTAACTTTATGAAATTTCTTTAATCAGTGCGCTACAAAATCAAATGATGAGATAACTCACTGCACTCGTGTTTGCATCCTCTGCTGGATCTTACCCGGATACAGCAGAGCTATTTTATGATTGGCTGATATGTCGAGCTCCCGTTTAGCTCTGTGATGCTAACAGCGTCAGCGGTTTTAGTCGGTGGGCGCTATACAATGCATTTTAATGCAGGAGAAATATCAGGTGTGGCGTGTCAGAGAGTGAAAAGGTTCAAATGTGTCTCATACGCTGAATGCGTGAGACTGGAGAGCCTGGAAACTTCAGAACGACGCATGGTTGGATGGGATTTCAAAATAAAGGTGTATATTAAAGATGACGATGTCGATCAGTGTTTTGAGCTTCCATCGATGTGATTGGATCATTGCTTAACCAATCGATGTATCGATCCAGATCAATGGATCGTTACACATTACATGTCATACTACTGTTTCTTTGTCAGTTCAAGCAAATTGGTTCGGGTTGGCGGGCCCAGTGCAGAGCAGAGCTGCTGATGACAATGCACAGAGCAGCAACAAACTGACCAATCACCACAAAACTGACCTGTAAACCAGCCACAGCAGACTGGACGCATGTTTAGAGGAGTTTAAAAACACAAGACGCTTGAACAGATCATCTAGGACACAGAGAGAACACAGCTGAATCAGGAGTGCTCTAGCTTAGAAATAAAAGACATATGAACACATGTGATTAAGAAAAAATGAATGCTAACCTGGAGGGAAATTATAGCTATTAAATGAAATCTTCTGTAACTTAAGCAGCAGTGGTCTGTGATTATTGTGTTCACACATAATGTGACTGAAGTGGGTCGACACTCAGCAGTGTATGCTTAGAGTGACATTAACGAGCGCTGCAACTCTGTGCAGGTTTCATTTGACACATCCTCGTGTGATTGACCACTAAAGGCAGAATGAGTGTGTTGACGTAGTTTGTCTTGATTTAATCAATGAAAACAATTAAAGTGTTTTTTATACTGCAAAGTCTTGAATTTTATTCCTATTCTTAGTCCCCAAGGAGGAAATGGTTATCTAAATTATCTGGGATGCATGAGATTGGGTTTTTGCTGATATGCCAATACTGCTAAACTCCAAAACTGACCTGTTCTTTACACAGACACTCTGACATTTATGCAAAGATCTTTCCTGTGAGTATTTAAAGACGATCTGGGTTCAGATGGTGATGCTGGAGATTAATGAAAACGCTGTAGTATGCACGCCGGTCCAGTAGATGGCGATGTAGGTTTGCAGAGAAACAGCACTGCTACAACACATGTATGAAGAAGAAAAACTTTTCACAATCAACAATGGAGAGTGGACGCATGAAGAAGCAGGAGTTTCTTTTCTGGAAAACAAATCTGTGTGGGTAGTTTAGTCTGGATAACAAAGCAAGCATGGTAAGCAGCTCACATGTTACTCTGTAGACGATGAAGCTGTTGTTGCTCCTGGTATGTGCGCACAGCCTTCATGTGAAAGAGGACTGCGCATGCGATGACGTCAGCCTTTGTGAATAACAATTTGACTCTTGTATATATTGTATAGTCTTTTTTATATATTTGAAACATCTTCTTCTCACTCTATCCTGAATTCCCATAAAATCATTGCTTCGTGACATGACCTTGCATAGCCCTCTCGTTGCTCTGTCTTCCCAGAAACTCAAGTTATTCCCATGAACTTGCTGAACTTGCTGCACCTGCAAGGCCATCTGCCTCACCACCCCTACACGTGTCCAAATACAATGTTTTAAAAGGGAGAAGACACTGTGCTCGCTTCAGTACAACATTTCAGACTGCTTGACACTCTGTATTGTTGTTCTCCTTGCGGCAAGTAAAACTCCACTTGATTGTATCCAGCTGCTTCTCGTCATCTTTATTCCGAATTATGTCAGGTGTTGGTATGAACCTTGAAACTGAGCTATCTTAGGACTGTAAAGGGAAAAATCCTGACAGCGTTTCACCCTGTTTCAACCGGTTTCAAAAGTTTGCGGATGTAGGCACTCCAGGTACCGTTTCCATGTAAACAGGAGGCCGAAACACAATGAAAACTTATCGTATTTGACTGTTTTAGGTGTAAACGGCCCCTTTATTCCCTAATTCAAAACACTTGTTTTGAAAAAGTTAACATTTAGCAATAATAGATTGAGGTATTGTGCTGCATTCTTATATTTTGTAAGTATTACAGCCAATTTATGTGATATATACATCAGGGGTGCAACGATACACATAATTCACGCTTCCGATTGGTTTTGATACATTTCTCTCACAGTTCGATACTTTTTCGATACAAAATATGACAAACTTCAATGCTTTTTTTACTTGTGGTTTATTAAAATATCCAACATTTGTTTCAACTCAAAGTACATTTTCATTAAATTGAATTAAATGTAACTCTTGCAGCTAAACCAGGCACATTCTTCGGTGCATACTTAGAATCATAAAAACAAAAACATCACCATGTAAAAATAAGAATAAGTAACAATTAAATGTATCTAATAGAGAACTCACCCATCTTATGTGAAGCATTATTAGCAGCAGAGTAAATATTACAAAGAACGAGCTATGAGTGTATCAAGTGTCTGTACCATGTCCTGAAACCCGGTGTTATCCACAACAGAAAAGGGTCTCATGTGGACAGAAATAAAAGTAGCTATGGCCCGGTGGATTTCCTTTGCCCTCTTTGAATCATGTGCTAATGGCTGTCTAAATGACCCAGGTAAAGTCTGTAGCATGTGTGCTGCTTGTTGTTTCTGTCTGGTTCCACTTGTTTTAACTCCGGGATGATGTCGGTGTTTGTTGTATTTCCCTCGACGTAAATACAAAATTGCGTATTGTTCGGTTCATACTGTATCGCACGGTTCGATACGGATACATGTACTGTTGCACCCCTACTATACATGGCTAATATGTATGGCCAAAATATCAGCTGTAAATATCTGCCCATTCTGGTGCCAATGTTTTTATGCATTCCAATAAATCTATAATATACAGCTCCAGGTTCAGAGCCGGCTCTCTCTGTTCCAGAGCAGTGCTAATCTCCATCAGTGTGACCAATGCTTATGCCAATGCCATGTACCTAATACAGCAGCTCTTAAAAAACTCACATTATGATTCACTTTGTTTCTGCCAAACTGCAGATCCAGAGCCGTGCACAAACAGCAAGAACAGACTGAAGAGCCAGCCGACTGGCAAGATATCAACAAAATCTGACGCACAGTGTTCTGATCAAGAACCGAACAAACAACCACAAAAAAGGTTGTAAATTTCAGACCAGTGTCTCTGCTCAAAACGTGAGGCCACACTAGTTTCCAAACATAATGAAAATGGAGGACTGTTGTATATTTGTCCTTTCTGGGTTTTCTGCAAACAAAAAAAAAACATCAGGGCTGACAGAAGGTCCGAAATGTGCCAAACAGTCCGTCAGAAGGAGCCCATATCAATTTTTTTACTGTCTGCTACATAGTCCAAGTTTTTATTTCCAAACAAACAAATTAAACAGCAACAGACTTTGGATTTAATCGCTTCATAGAACATTTATGGAAAAGTAAATAAACACCAACAGAGCTCATCTACTTCCTCAAAAACTGGAGTATTTTAGGTGATTCAGCCTCCAGCACACAGAACAGGAGATACAGAAATAAAGAATCAAAGCTGAAATGATAAAATTATATGCAAATGAGAAAGTGAGAGGAGTACAGTGGCGTAAGTGATCTTCTAAAGACAGACGGAGCATGATGGAGAGTGAAGGGTTTAGTGTTTCATGCCGCTGTGCACGGATCAGCGTGATCCATGCACGACGGGTAATTCAATTATGAAGAGAAAAGAGGAGGGAGAATCAGAGAGGGACAGGAGGGGAGAAATAAAGGATGAAAAAGGCAGATGATGGAGGAAAGATGGACGAGCAAAGAGGGGAAAATTGGAGATTATTGAGGGAGCAGATGATGTGAAACATGGAAGACATGAAAGAGACCGAGCAGAGCAAAACTCGAGCTTCTGTCCAAAGGAATTACAGCAAAGAGGAAAAGAGTGTGAGGTCAACAAAGAGGGGCTGCGGTGGGTTTGTGCTTGTGTAATCAGCAGATTTCTTGAAAACAGGTGATAAGCATGGAGCCTAAAGACCTGGACCTGCAAAGTCCAACATCTGATCGGTTCATTCTTGAGTCAGGTTTGAGAAAAGTCTGAGGAAGTTTAAGAGTTTTGACATGTTGCAGTCATAAGCAGTAGTTAGTTGAGGATGTGAAGCAGGGGTGTCAAAACTATGACAAACTAAGACAATCCTGCACATTTTCTGCCATTTTACTTTGTCAAAATGTCTCATTTACAAAGTATACTGAAATAATCATCCTCAAGCACCAACATTCTTGCAGTTTACTCTTGTTTAGTGCCTGAGAGGATAAGATGGGCCGTCAGTAGGCCTGTCGCTATAATCAATAAATCAATTAACCGCACGATAAATGAATATGCCCTCGGTGGTTTGCTGGCCTTGAAAAAGTAACACAGGCATGCATGTTTGTTTTCCACCTCTCTTTCTACAAAAGAGGCTGAATGAGAAGATGGCTCGCTCCGTCCACCTTTCTTAACACCAGGGTGCGTTGGTTCTAGTGCTGAACGATTTGAGAAAATAATCTAATCGCGATTTTTTCCCCCAATATTGCAATTTACTCTCCAATTGTTTTAATGTCCTTCATCTTATTCTTAAACAAACATAAGCAGTCGATCTTTTTATCGTAAAACCAATATGACATTAAATTAATCTAAGGATCAAAGATTTGAGAAAAAGTGGAGAAGTGAAGAACAGAAGCAAAATAGGTATGAAACTGCAAAAAAATGGGGAAAAATTGGCCAAAAATATCCAAAAGTGGCTTAGGAAAATTGATTATAGCAGCAAAATTGGGAATTAAATTTGAAATTAATTTCAAAAACCATGTAAAAATTCCAAAAATGGTTCTGACAGTGGCCAAAAAAAGATGAATGGGGGCCAAACAGGCAGAAAGTTGTAAAAACGGGGTTAAAAAAAAAAGTAAAAATGGTCCAAAAGTGGGAAAAAAAGGGAATGAATAGAGGTAAAATTTAGGCATGAAATTGCAACAAACTACATCACAATGCCAAAATGTTCAACAGGGCCAAAAATATTGAACCTTCTGCGATTTGAAAATTGCAACAAGCCATATTGCGATTTAATCTAATTTGCAATTGATTGTTCAGCCCTAGTTGGTTCTATAGCGAATTTAGCGGAGCGAGCATCTGTCACTCATTCAATCTTTGTGGGGGAGGCGGGCCACTCGCGCGTATGCACAGAGAGAGCTGAAGTGAGCATCTTGAGGAGTAACAAGGAAACAAACACTAATATGAATGAAGGCACGCAAGCTACCCTAAGCCGACATAAAAGAAAAGAGGAGAAAAGAATGTCACTTCAAGCTGTCGCATGGGAAATCATGTTTTAGCTCCTCTTCAGACCGGAGATCACTGCTGGGAAACAGAGAGAGACGCGGAAATGCTGTGCTAACAACACCGAGCTGTAGTCATGGTTACCCTACGATATCAAATATGTCCTCCTCAGAAGTTTCAAGATTGGTGTCACATGTGGCAGATGACACATCTGTGTGGAATTATTTAATGTAAGATAAGGCGACAGTCTACGGACTAAAGTACTCATAGTCTGAGCTAACAGCTAACAACAGGGTCAAGCTGCTACATCATACTGTGGCTTGAAGTGATTGGTCTGTGAAGAGTGTGATGAGCAGATGGATCGTCCAATCACCAGCTGCCCTGGTATTGTAAGGTCTAACAAAACAGTAAAATTAGATTAAAAATTAGACTAACGAGATTAAAAAACAAAGCGTGCTAATGATGACTGTAATTAATTAATCTAAATTAACAATATAATTTGACACCCCCATAATATCATATAAGTTAACAATTAGGACAGGAAGGACATTTGCAGTCTGGGGAAAAAAACCTCCAAACACTCTTGATATATCGCACCAAAAATGAGGATCCTTCATCTCGAGCTTTGACCAATGACCTGAGTCCACATTAGTACAGAATTTAAAGATGTTTTATCACAGTACTATTCTGATATTCTGTTATAAGAAAGGTCCAAATGGATAAGCATCCAAAAACAAGGTGGTGATTTTTCACTCTCAGAACCAGAGTTTGAGCTGTGACGCTCGTCTTTCTCCTCTTTATTCCAAGTCCTCCTCCCTCCATCCCTCCATCCATCCGTCTGTCTCGCCTCCCCGGTATAATCTAGCCAGCGTTCATTTGCCCGTCATTGTGTTTGTCTGCAGATAAGCCCGCTCTGAACAGGTGGCAGGGTTTCCAATATCACAGATACATACATGAACTGCCAGCTCATAAATGTAGGGACACGCGCACACGGCACACTAACATATGGTGCACAATGACTGTGGCAAGAGGGACAAGCTGTGTGCGTTTATGGTTATTGGATTTGGACAGACAGTCGCTCCCTGCTGATGTGATCCTGAACATTAACCAGTCTCTAACAGTCACCTGGAGCACTGGCCAAAATGAGGCTAAAGTACACAGCAAATGTTAAATTAAATGGGTAAAACGAGCAGTTTAATTGTAAATAAGAGATAGAATAAAACTGCATTTGGTTTAAACAGGACTATGGAGAAGTCTGGTGCCCTAACAGTAAAGTCCAAACCCGAAAAATAACAGAAATGTCATAAAATTCATATTGTTCGGTGATGTTCAACATGTTATTTGTCTCCCTTTACTTATTTTATTTATTTTTCCTTGAAAAGGAAGTTGATTCGGCTTAAAGGTGTAGTGTGTAGAAGTTGGCAGCATTTCACCAAACAGAAACAGAACATATAGGATATAACGTTTCTATGTGTACGTAAAGTTTGTTGAGATAGGTGAACAGTCATCCTCAAGAAACTTTTTTCTTTTTATTAAGATACAAAAAGCTTTTTTATGTCTATGTACCGCGGGTCTCTCCTCTGTGGAGGCTGACACAACGATCCGCCATGTGGTCTACGGGTGGGTTTAAGGGACAAAAAGACTTAACTGACCTATAATCTATCAAAATAATAGTTATCAATATGAATTTAAAACCCTCACCTGGTAACTGTTGTAAATGACGACCTGTTCACAATCTTTTTTTGGTCTTCACCTGCTCTCGTCTCTTAGTGATGTGATGTTTTAGAAACAGATGGGCTCATTCCAACATCTGAACACTAGATGTCGCTAAAATGCCATTTTTTCTTTTTCTACACTTTGCACCTTTAAAGTTTTGCATGTTGCAACCTGCTTTCTGAAATTTTTATGCCCTTATCTATTTTTATATTCCCACTGCTGTACTGTGCATAAGAGCGACATAAACAACCAAATTTTCTCTTGGGAATTAATTAAGTAATTCTAATTCTGATATCATTGTTTGGATGATTTCTATTCAAATATAAATCTATAATGTGAAACTGCTATGTTACTGTGTGGTAAAATAGCCTAAAGAAAATAAAACAAAGTTGATTTGTCACAGAAGAAGAGTCATTCTTCCAATCTTGACCATTTTTCTGATACATCAGTAACTGAAATTTGGCCTTTAGATATGTTTAAATCTTCATATATAGTGAATTTCACTTGTGGTGCTTTTTTAATGGTGCTCAGAGCTGTGAGGTCACTGCAGGACTGTAAAAAGCTGAAGTTCCTCATGTGTCCACCAGAGGCTGGCTGCAGAAGCCCCAGTCATTACAAACATACTCATGTCAGCATGTTAAGGTTTCCAGCAGAAATAAATATGCTGACATCCTCGCTTGATGACTTTAGACAGAAATACATCAGGTTGGTCTCTGCCTCAAGAAGTTTTTGCACCACATACATACTCGTGGTCCTTGCTCACTATCATCAAACATATACAATAATCATTTGAGTCTGTTGGTTCTTAATTTAAGCACTTTTTGCAAACCTGGAATTACATTTTATTTAAAGGCTGCAGGATGGAGCAACAGATTGAGTTGAGGCTGTTATTTTTAGCTCCTCCTGACATTCCCCTCTTTAAGATTTGACCACAAACTCCCAGAAGGTTTTAATAACAAGCAATAGAGACCAATAAAGCATGAAGCATCATGTGGTAATGGAACACCTCCCACCCTCCTGCCATCCTATATACATATACGTGTATGATGGTGTGATGAAGCATCCAGCGGGACATTATGGAAATCATCCTCCTCATCTTTCACACAGGATTCATCATGCTGCTGTCTGGTGGAGGCTGAAATATGAATATTATTCCACAGTCTGTCCGTGAATCCTGATTTATTCTCCCCGCTTTGACTAAGATGAAGTCCTATGGGTTGGCCTTGTATGACTTATTTATTCATTTAGTTCCTCGTGCACTTATTTACTAACTCTGCCAGGAATGAAGTGGCTCAATAACAGCCTGCTGTGCCACCAGTGACGATCTCCACACCCAGGAGGGAAACAGCCACCGAGTGTTTGAGTGTTGTGTCCTCATCTCTAATCCCCCTTTAAGTGTTGTTTTCTCCTTGTGGAGATTTATTAGAGGTTGAGGATTCTCGGGTATTCCTCTGGTGACCAAACAAACCAGTAAATGTAAACAAAAGGTCCGCCGAGGTGCTCTTAGCTGCTAATGAAAAGTGCTGAAACTCATACTGATGCCTCAGTTTGACCTACAGAGTAAACAACACCATCAGAGGGGAGGTTTAGGAGGTCCATGGAGGGTTTCTAAAAGCTGGGTAAGGCTGTAACAGGTCGGAGTCGATCTAAGGGAAGTCTTCACTGGACGTCTGATCCTGAACATCCATTACAAGTTGTATTTAAGACATCTAGATAAAAGCATTTAAGAGCTCAGAGCATGAGAAGAAGTGTCATCTTACTCTTTAACAGCAAAATGTACTGCATGTTTTACTGGAATAACTCATTCTTACTATACAACACGCTACAAGATAATCAGACCCAAGATTAGGCTTGGATCTCCACTCCTGACCAAACTCAGCAAAGGCCCAATGATCTGTTGGTCCTCTAAAGGTGCTTACACACCACACGTTACTTGTACTACCTCGGTGATCGCTCTCCATGCAAAGTCAATGAACAGCCGCGATGGGGCGGGGCTAACCCTCCTGGGATGCGACAGCCGCTTTTCACACTACCACATAGCTTGTCGTACGATGTCAAAGTAAAAAAAAAGTTTATCTTTTCAGACCATGACGTGTGTGGCTGTGCGGCAACAGCCAATCAGTGGTGTGTGCACGTGTGACAGTATCCGTGAAGGACAGTTTTTCATCCGGACTATAGAGTAACATCCATGTCCGTGTGGGAAACAATAGTCAGTGAGGACATTAGCTCCGCCTAAACCGACCGCGGTAAACTCACAGATGATGCTGCTGCATCATCAGCTGCAGTGTTTTGTGTTTGATAAGAGAATGAAAAGGATACAGCTGGAATAATGTCCGCCTATACATCCTATTATATGATATATGATATGATCGCGGTGAAACTCGAGCGGACGTGACGTGACCGAGCGATGGCCAATGGCAACGGTGACCTAAATGAGGTATTTATGAATGCGCAACGATACTTTAGTGGGCGACGCGATTTTGGTAGCTGGGTCGCTTGAGGTGTGAACGCCGCTTAAGACTAACAGATAATGGAGCTTTTGCTGAGTTTGGCCAGAAATGGAGATCCGAGCTAAATAATCTGACTATCTTGTAGTGTGTGTCCTGCTTTATTCTTTTCTGTGTGTAGAAATTCTCTCTTTCTAACTACTGCAGGATCTGCCTGTTCAACTGTTAGATCCCAATCCAGTGTTTAAATACACTTTCAGACAGACGACAGGTTCACTCGGGCTCTCAATTAAAATCAATGTAAGTGTGATTACCAGGCACTTTAAGTGAACCAGGAAGCCTCTTATCGTTTGGCAACACCACAAAACGCCTTGAAGCTCTTAATAATACTAACTTGTCTACAATAAATCAACCCTTGGTCTATAAAATGGCTCTTTAATGGGTGCAGAGCACTGCTGTCGAAAACATTTATAGCCCACGTGTGGTTTGATGTGAGCATGCTGTGCTTAAAGAGCCCGGGTTATGTCTTTCCAAGTTTTATACAGCCTTTGGTGTTCTGCAGGTGAAAAGTTTAGTTAGTTTTGTAGTTTATTTACTTATGCACAACACAGTTGTTGAGTTAGAGTTAGCTTTAAAGATGATTTTCATCCCTCGTCCCTAGACAGGAACTCTTAAACAACACCTCATGCAGCAGAGCAAAAGTCAAAACAGAGGTAGTTTTGAAACATTCTCCTCGATTGATGCTTTTCTGATATTTTGTTTAATCCGTCCACCAAACACATCCACAGTACAGTGAAGTCAAATAATTAAACAGAGCCTCACAAAGCCAGTGTCACCCAGTATCGACATCGTTTTTAGGGATGCACCGAAATGAAAATTTATGCCAAATAAAATATAAACCCTTGGCCGAATATCGAATATCCAATGCGGCAAAGTAGCTCACTGTATTTTTTAATAGTGCATTAATAGCTTAGAATACATTTTTAGACATGTGTTTAAAATAAAGTAATTGTTTATTGAATATTGTGAAATTTTTAATATTCCAGTAGCCTTTGCTTTTCAAAAAAAAAGCACAATAAAGTTTTTCATTCATATTAAGCCTTCAAATAAAACAAAACATGCATTAAAAAATACTAAAGTGCATTGAAGTGGATATAAACCAATAAACCAGTAATACCAACAAATAAATAATTTTCCTTTTGACACAAGACTGCTTTAAGGCTGTCACTTTATATTCGATATTTGAATAACAGATCAAATATGGGAATAAATATCAATAACTGAATTGTAAATAAGTATTTGAATGTAAAATATTGAGTGTGGCGACACATCAGGTCTGGAGCAGTGGACCAGTCAGTCCAACAGTCACATCCGCTGCTCTCTTGACCTCAGTAAACAAAGAGTTTCCACTCCGAGCGGACATTAACAGCTACGAATCATCTGAGGAGAGCTGTGTGGAAGTAGTTTTGGTTCTACACCATTTATGGCAAACTTAAAATCAAAGACCAGACTCTGTGTTCTGTGAAATACAGTTTAGTCACTCGTCCAGCGCTTATTTGTGGGCTCAGCCGTCAGCTTACGCTGAGTGCAGCGGCGCTTCGTCAAGAGTTTAACCCCGTGTGACTGTGTTGTTTTCGGCAGGGTGGATAAGAGAGTCTCTGTCCCTTACTGGGGGTGGGGGGTAATAATCAAATATCTTCAATTATTTTGGTGCATGAGTGAGTTTGACTTTTAGAAAAAGTGACAGTCTTAGTCTGCTTAGCCACAGTCAAATGCAATGACATAGCTGATTTCGTTATTGCGTCACACGGTACTATTCGGCCTTGCTATTACCTCACTCCACCGAAGGCTGAATATGGCTTTATTTGCATTATTCGTCCGAATATATTCGGACACCGAATATTCGGTGCATCCTTAATCGTTTTCGTTATTTATTACAGACATCACTTTAAAATGTGTCCAAGGTCAGGCTGTTGCTGTAACTCATCCGTTCGTCCAAGTTTTTGGACTTTTCTCTGCGAACATGATAAATCCAAACAACCAGCCTCTGATATCAGAGGACTTGGCTCATGACTCCTCACATGAGGAGCACAGCTAACACCACCCATCTGTCCCTTCAATTTAGAAAAATATCATCCCTGGATGAGACTTTCTGTGGCTCCAAAGCTCTGGGATCAAAAATGTGGAGGACATTCATTAAAATTAAGGACAAACATGGCAGTGAAAAACCATGATTAATAATTAGTCATCCTGAACGAGGCACCTCTTTAACATGAAGCTGATTATGAGAAATAAAAAACATAATATATTACAAACGCTGATTGTAAATGGAAGAGTTTACGAGTGAGGCAGAGGAGCAAAAATATAAGAAACACATCTCTACAAGGTCTTCAGCGGGGTTGAAGGGGGCTGGAGACTATCACAGCAGACATTGGGGGAGGGTACACACTCGGGCTGAACGATCTCGGAAAATAATCTAATTGCAATTTTTCCCCCGATATCGCAATTTACATTGCAATTGTTTTAATGTTCCTCATCTTATGTATTCTTAAACAAACATAAGCAGTAGATCTTTTTATAGTAAAACCAATATGACATTAAATTAATCTAAGGATAAAAGATTTGAGAAAAAGTGGAGAAGTGAAGAACAGAAGCAAAATAGGTATGAAATTGGCAAAAAAAAAAAAATCCAGAAGTGGTTTAGGAAAATTGATTATGGCAGCAAAATTGGGAATCAAATTTGAAATTAAATTCAAAAATCATGTAAAAATTCCAAAAATGTTTCTGACAGTGGCCAAAAAAAGATGAATGGGGTCAAAATAGGCATAAAGTTGTAAAAAAAAAAAAAAGAAGGGGGTTAAAAAAGGTAAAAATGGTCCAAAAGTGGGAAACAAAGTGTATGAATAGAGGTCAATAAATTAGCATGAAATTGCAAAAAATACACATCACAATTTCAAAATGTTCAACACATTTTGGGCGAACAATATTGAACCTTCTGCGATTTGAAAACTACAATAATCCATATTTTGATTTAATCTAATTTGCAAGGTCCATTTAATTTTCCTCACATTTCCTTCTATACTCTATCTTAAAACGTCATTAACTGCTGTTAACCCCAAGGAATGCTTTTTTCCCCCTTTGGATTATTTCGATAAATGTGCCTTTCAAATGAACTTGTACGAAGACAATTTTTTGCTCTCTTCCTTTTTTTAGAGATAAAAAATAATATGAATAAAATATAAATACAAGACTATGATGACAAAAGCCAACAACCGCTCAAGTGAGCGGTAGAGTGTAAAATTAAAAAAACAACAACAAAAAAAAAAGGTGTGGATTGGAGTCTCGTTAGAGGAGAGAAAAAGAAAAAAAAGGAACGGTTCACACTAGACTACTGTAATTTCTCAATTATAACTCACATTTTTCTGCCCTTAAATAAGGTCTTATTCTCAAATGTGTATTAAACACAAGTACAAGTAAAATACATAACATATTCCATCTTGCCCATATCACGACTAGAACACATCTGACACAGAGAGCTGCACTGTGATTGGTGGAAGACATCAACATGTTGATAGCTGCACTGTGATTGGTCGGTACTACTGATTGCACATGTGTGAAGCCTGATTTTTTTTCTGTAATAGTTATGTTTTTGTTGAAGGGGTAGGCTTAAGAAGCTTTGGCTTCTGTCTACTCCATTTCCATCAGTTTAAAAACTTTGAATTTCCACTTTGGTCTTCTAAGTTGTTTTATTGCAGCTGAAATAAATTTCATTCATTCGTTAAAAACATGTTTCTGCATCCGTCCTATCCTGGAGTTACTCTGGATCTGCCTAAACCTTCTCATTATCGTATTAAACATTTCATTTCAACAGTTTCTCACATATGATACATTTATTTCTCTCTGCTGTATACCATGACCCATTTAAGATGTAGGTCACAGCTTTTTTCCACCTTTGTATGAAATGAAGGGGAGACCGACCCTAAGTGGGCTTGAAATTGAAGACAGCTCTTGAGTAGATGCTCGCACCGTGGTCACAGTCGATAGATGAGCAGAAGATTATGCTGGATGGAAGTGATCTCGCAGCACATGTCTGTGAATTTAACCTTAAATGTCCACTCTCTCCTTTAAGGAGGCGGGTAATCGATATGTATAAACACAGTGACAGTGTGGAGGTTCAATAATGTGAGGGGCTGAAGGAGTAATATCTTCACTGAGCCTGTGTGTGCTCTGAAATAATGTCCTTTAAAAACACAGAGGCAGCTTGGAGCACATTTCTGCACTTACTTTGTACAAATACAGGTGGGCGATTCACGATTCGATTCGATTCGATTCGATGCCCCCGCCCCATTGAAAATGAAATAACTACTCACTGTGAATTTCTTCCAAAGATACATTTATTTATACTTAAAATCTACATTTATACAACACAGAAATCGACACAAAGTGCCTGTGCACTGTAGTTATATACACTTGTTTGAATCAAAGGTGTAGTCAGCGATGTGGGAGAAAACGAGTGGAGAGGTTGTTTATAAACAAATTTAGACCCGCCTCCCGAAAGCTGATGGACGTGCGTCGTCATGGAAACGGCCGTAGAAACTGCATAGCTGACCAATGTAGCTAAGGTAACCCCGACCTGTCAGACAACTCGACTGTCAATATTGATAACATCACAACAACAGAACATTCTGTCAGATTAGACAATAAGATGAATGCCTGACGGCTGTTACTGTTATGTGAAGCACCACAAAGCTAATTTTTAGGTCATTTTTAGGTCTTTAAATTGGCGGAGTTCCCTCCACCGTCGGACAGCCACACCAATGTTGACCCGGGTCTTCGCTCTTTCATGGTCATAGCCCTTCTTTTTCACTTTTCACTCCTCTGACCTTTTTCTTTTGGGCTGTTTTTCAGCCATTGCTACTGCACCTATTGTATCTCTCTCTTACGCTAACTGGGCACGCTACGCAACCTACGACTCCCCCTCCCCCCTCTGTCTGATCTGCACATGAGTATGATCGCCCCCTGGATGTGGGGGGGTGTACTCTGTTTTGGTAACTCGGCCTGAGCCACAGTATTTACCTGCTGAAATTCAGAGCCAAGGCTGTGTATTGAAACCGGACTTTTTTTCCAACATGCTGTCAGTGGGGACATCTTGTGGATGGAGAGGAGAAATACGGTGATTTTGACAAATAGTGCATTAGATTAGAAGATTAGAAGATCGCTGACTACACCTTTAACTATGAAGACAACAAAATGACCTGAGGAAAAGCTTGTTGTAAAAAAAATACAAATCTTAATAGAAAACTCAACTCTTGTTTTATAAAAAGTATAAATGTACAAAGTAATCAGAAAAGTGCCTCTAAGTGCAAATGTGAAATGAACGGGTTGAATTTAAAAAAAATGGTTAAACTGGAGTTTCATGAAAAACGAATCGATTTGACTTGCCAACTCGATTTTTTAATGTTATGTTTTTGCCCAGGCTTATGTACAAACATAAAGATCACTATTCAATCACTTTAACTCTCATTACACAGAAACTTTATTGGTGTTGGCAGATCTGAAAGTTGTGGCTGATACATAAAGAAATTTAAATGAAATTTATATTGTTTATGTCGTTGCTTTTTCAATATTAATATCTTGAATGTTCATATCTCGATATCGATACGATAAAGATATATCGTTCAGCCCTAATACACACCTCTAGTTTGCCTTCATGTATTGAGGCCAGTGAAGCTCTGACACTATAATGCACCAAACGGGAAACTGCAGGTCAAATAAACATCAGTTTAACATGTTTGAGTCCAGCAACAACTAAAAAACAGTCGGCACAGTCTGAAGCCACCTACACAGGAGGAGCTCTGGAGTAAATGAGCCAGAACATCCCCGTCCTCTAACCATGAAAAAACTCCTATCCTGCAGAATTTATCGATCAGCACACGGTCAGCCTGTTAGTGATGCAGGCGCAGACATGATGGACAAACGCGTTATTCTGGAGATGAATACTGATGAGTGGCCCTAAATGTATGCACGGAGCTGCAGGGAGCTGATGGGAGTTTAACAAAGAGGAGGCACCAGCTGCCTGCTTCCAGGAACTAAATCAGAGAGAGGGCTGCAGGGAAGCTGCACGTGAACGCAAAAATAGAGGCTGAAACTCACTTAAGGGCTGAATCTGGACAAGGACGAGGTTAGACACAGGTGAGAGTGATGGACAGGCGATGTGAGCGAAGGGGGGTGAAGGGTAAAGACAGGAAGGTCAGAGGGAGAGATAAAGGGTGAATAAAAGGAGGGTGGTGTAATTAAGAGGGTTTTCTTTGGGGATTTGAAGAGGATCACTGCTCTGCCATGAGAGACGGAGAGGGGGAGGATTCAGCTTCATGAGACTGAAATCCAGAAAAACAAAAGTTCACCACGGTCAGATTAGGGACGGGAATCGAAAACCAACTCCAGCAGAGAAACGTTAACAGCTCTATCAGTTCCCTTATCAAGTCCTTCCACTGTCAGGGTTCAGAAGAGTCAGAATTGTGGCTTACTTTTTTACAAAAGGCGCCTACTGCACAACCTTAAGAGAGTGGAAACACTTTGCAGAAGCAGTTGTCTATACTGTGACGTGTGTTTGACATTGTTGAAACTGAAAATCTACAGGCCAACATTTACCCACACGGAAAATCAGCAGGAATCAATGTGGGAATTGTTAAAGTACTGGATCGATTAGCCGGATCAAGGTACTAAAGGACTGACAAATGAGGACAACTCTGCCTTTAGAAGTACCAGATTTCAAATATTTGGATGTTTTTAAGCAGGTGTAAAAGCTGAGCTGTCATCCTCGTTGTGACCTGTGGTCAAAGTTTAAGCCAAACCAGAAAATTTAGGAGCCGGACTAGGGGTGTGGGATCTGACGATATTAAATGGTTAAGGATTATAACGTAGGGATGATCTCATAAAGCAGAAAGATCGTCAGATCGTCTGTGTGGGCACAGAGACTTTAACACACACCCAACTGACCGATCGTAGCACATTACACGCAGTGCATGATGGGATCTCCTGTTTGGTTATGTAGCATGAAGCCATGGCAGAAAGAAAAAAGGAGATAAAAGCTTGAAGATGTCTGAACAAAAATCTGTTCTAAAGCAGCTGTATTATTCACTCAGATTATAGACACTGCAGTTAGATAACATTTGTTTTAAATTGTTGCACTTTAAGAGATAATGTTGATAATGTTGTTCATTACCTTTTATGTTTACATTTATTGCACATTTTTATAAAAACTGCACTATTTAAATTAAAACCTGTTCAGAAAGTTTATTTGGCTTTAATTGTCATTTTTTTTATTCTAGGGTTTTACATGTTTTATATGTTAAACATTGGAGAAAAAATGGTCTAGAAAAATCAAAGTAAAAAAGAATCGTGATAAAATCGCCGTGATTTTATTTTTAAAAAATCATGATATGATATTTTTAACATATCGCCCACCCCTAAGCCAGACCTTCAGCTCGTCCTGCACTAGACAGTTAAATCTTGACTGTTGCATTGGTCAAAGGCCCAGTTTACATGGGTCAAAAAATCCCATTTACAATCAGATTAGAAATGTCTCATGTAAACACCTTAGCCAATCGGATTCACCTGGATCTGTCTGTATTTCAGATTGGATTGTAAGAGGTAGTCTACGCCGATTAATAAAATAAAATAAACTAAAATTTGGAGATGGTAACCAGAACACAAACATTCAGCAGCAGAAGATTTAGGAACTTTTTTGGGGTGCTACCCAGACGTTTAGCCATGTTGCTCATCCCATGAAGACACGATCGAAGTGAATACCTCATTGTAAAGGCCACTAATCAGGCTTTACAATATAAAATACAACACAAAAATATATTTATGTATATAAATGCATAAAAAAAAAATCGATTTCATGAGATGAGTGAGCAGAGGAGGGGAATGTGCCTCTTAAGTGTTTGTTTTTATTGTATTCTTTGTTCAAATTCATTTTTCAATAATCATATTTTCAATCAAGCTGAATTTTGTAAAACATTTTTTCCATCTTGTTTGCTTTACTTTCCATTTTTGACATCCTTTGTTGTGTGTATAATTGTACATCCAAACTATCCACTATGGATAACTAGGATTCCAAACTCAGCCTTCTTGTTCAGATCCAGGATTCCAAACTCAGCCTTCTTGTTCAGATCTTTTTATATGTTCAGATCTTTTTATATGTTGTTAATATTGTTAATATTGTTAATATTGCTGATGGGATCATGCTCTTTCATCTACTTTAATTTTCATTTCACTTATTCTCATTCAGATCTGTTTATATATTGTTAATAACTGTAATATAAAATTACTGCTGGAAGTCTAAGGCTTTTTCACCTATTTTCTTTTCATTTTACTTATTCTCATCAGATGTTTTATATATTGTTAATATTGTTAATATTGCTGAAAGACTCATGCTCTTTCACTTATTTTCATTGCGTTGTATTTATGCTATCTGGTATTTTTATTCTTATTACTTATAGTCTCATTTGTATATCTTTTCTTTCTCTGTATCCTGCTGCTGCTGTAAATCTGGAATTTCCCCCTGTGGGACTAATAAAGGTGTATCTTATCTTATCTTATCTTATCTTATGAACTGGATGAATGGAAACCTACACAGATATTATTGTACTTGTTACAAATGATCTAAAATCATTAGCCTTAATTGGATATTAATTTCAAATAAAAATGTCCTTAAAACGGAATAAGTCAATTTGGTGAGAAAAAATGTGTTTCCAATCCCCCTATACTTCCTCTGTTTTATGTCTTTAAAGGAACACTACACCCAAACAACGATTTGGCCTCATTTTCTACTCACCCTCATGCTGAACAACACTGTGGAGTAGTTTTGGAACATCTAGGATGCAGCCGGAGATCTGGGGGAATACTCGCTGTCCACTGACATTGATATCATGACTTCGGTCAGAGCCCGAACAAACAGTGTCCTTAAAAGTCCACAAAAAGTCCACAAAAAGTCGGCAATATTCCTCCATACTGCTCGTGCGCTGTAATCCAAGTGTCCTGAGCGGGTAACGTCCACCATTTACTTGAAACGACATCATTTAGCACATGTTTATAGCCTAAACAGTACTACTTGGCATTTCTATGATACACTTACGGGTGCCCTACGGAGCCTGACCAAACCAAACGAATGTGCACTCTGCAATAACTAGGAGCGTAGAACAAGAAATCCCACATTCTGCTGTGAGCGACGGAGCCGTGAACAGACACAAGAGGGGTCAGGGGTCTGTAAACTCCAGTAATGTCACTGTAAGATGAAGCTGACACGCTCTGCAGCCAACACGCATCCTTTCTGCAAAGACTAAACCACTCAATTCCACATCTGCACTTCTGTTTTATCCTGAACTTTATCCTCACTGGTACAAAGTAGGTCTGAACATATATTGCAAATAAGATAAAATCGCAATATGGCTTGTTGCAATTTTCAAATCGCAGACATGTGTTGAACATTTTGGCATTGTGATGTAGTTTTTTTAGAATTTAATGCCTATTTTTTAACTCTATTCATACACTTTTTTTCCACTTTTGGACCATTTTTACTTTTTTTAACCCCGTTTTTACAACTTTATGCCTATTTTGCCCCCATTCATGTTTTTTTGGCCACTGTCAGAACCATTTTTGGAATTTTTACATGGTTTTTGAAATTTAATTTAAAATTTAATTCCCAATTTTGCTGCCATAATCAATTTTCCTAAGCCACTTCTGGATTTTTTTTGCCAATTTTTCCCCAACTTTTTTTGCAATTTCATACCTATTTTGCACCTATTTATTAACCTTTTTCCGCTTTCATACCATTTTTACCCAGTTTTTACAGTTTCATACCTATTTTGCTTCTGTTCTTCACTTCTCCACTTTTTCTCAAATCTTTTATCCTTAGATTAATTTAATGTCATATTGGTTTTACTATAAAAAGATCTACTGCTTATGTTTGTTTAAGAATACATAAGATGTGGAACATTTAAACAATTGCAGAGTAAATCACAATATTGGGGAAAAAAAATTGCGATTAGTTTATTTTCTCAGATCGTTCAGCCCTGGTACAAAGCCTCTCCTCCTGTCTCTCCTGCAGACACACTGCTTTCCTCTGTAGCATCTTCTGGGCGCTGTATTATTATTATTATTATTATAACCCGTCATTACGATGCCAAATTTTGCAATCAAGAATAATTGCCCTCCAAAGCATCCTGTTGCTCCTGCAGCTCTCTCGCTCCCTTTAGTTTGTTGTGATTGTATCAGAGGGGTGCTGATTAAACTTCAGTGTTTCTGAGTCTGCACTTTGAATGGGAGTGTTGGGCTAAATTACTGATACGTTGTTAAAGAGAAAACAAAATAACTACAGGCTGGGATAAGCGGCTGGTACAAACAGTCTCTGACTGGGTTGGAGTCGTCAGGTTTTTGTGCCCAGAGAAAAAGAGCATTTTTTACCATCCTGCTGCTCTCTTATTCTTAAAAATCGATCTCTCTCTTGGAAGTTTTCGTCTCTGGAGCTGCTGGAGAGCCCTCATATTTAATTCTCTGTTCCTGCTCACAGAATCAGCAGCTCTGCCCCATGCCGTCTCCAAGTCCATCGTTGTGGTCTGGATTCTGGCTCCACCAGAGGCTGGGATTTGCTGTGCAGCTCCTGGACAGATGCTCTGGTTCTTGGAGTAAGCAGCAAACATTAAACGGCCCACGGATGCTGCTGATTGGTCACTGGTGAAGGAGGAGCAGGGTCATGTTTTACAAACAGCGTTAGGCGGCTGATCGAGTTTCTCAATTTGCCAGAAGCTGCGATGTGAGCAGAAAAGCCATTACCATGTCAGGAGAGCCGGGCACAGACATCTAAGACTCTAAGGCCTTCTGTCAACCAGAGCGTTTTCCATCAGAGAGCGGCAGATTTGTTTTATCTGTGCAGAGGAAACACTGACTTATTTATGGTGTGAAACAACAAAAGCAGCCCGGCAGAGCGCCGAGGGTCCGCTCTGCAACAAGAGCTGCATGTTTGGATTTTTTTATTACTGGAAAATTGTTTCTGCGGGTCGTAAATGTTCAGTGTTGGAGGGCAGATAGATAAAGCTGACAGAGACAGGTGTAATATTACAGCCAATCACAGAAGAGGGAGTAGTGGTGCAGTTCTTGAGCCCTCAAGTCCTTCTGAACAGAATTAGACTACAACAGAGACCAAGGCCCCGTCCACACGAAGACAAAACACTTAACAGTTTCCGAAACGATCGTCACAAAGACAAAAGAAAATGTGTGCGTCTACATGAGTGCATGAAAGCTGTAAAACACATGCCAGACCTCTACGGGCGCTGTAACGATATGACGGACACAAGCGGAAACAGACGACAAAACAGTGGACATGCACACTTGTGGCAAAAGTTGTAAACAGAGATTGTGATAAAGTGATCATAAAGTGCTGTAATGTGTCCTCGATAATTGTTTGTTCAACTCGGTGGTGATTGAGAAGAAGGAGATTTTGCTGCAACAGGGATAGTAGGGTCACTAGCTTCATCAGCACATATGCTACACCGTACGCCGCCATTGTTGTTGTCGTTGCCGCGTGTGGCACATGCGTGTCAATGAAGATATGAAACTATGACGTAAGCGTATCTGAAAAGTTACAGAGAGCCAGTAATCACGGAGCTGTGTATACAGCATTTGAAAATCTTTCCACTCTGGAACCTGGTTTCAAAAATGATCGTTTACAGACCCCCAAAACACCGTCTTCATATGGATGATACGCACATCTGGCAAAAAAGGTTACGTTCACACTGCAGCCCTTAATGCTCAAATCTGATTTTTTTTGCTTGGTCAATTCCCAATTGGTCAGTTTGCAGTCAATTCCCGCAAAATAAAATGAATAACCTTATTAATATAAATTTAAATTACTTATGAACTCTTTGTCACATCTGTCTTCAGTCCCAGACTCCTCATTAGTGCATCAGGAGCAGGTTTTAGTTCAGGTAGAATCACTTTCTCTTTTTTTTTTTTACTGTAAACATGAGGTAACGTGTGAGGAAATCAAAAGATTTTGTGGCGATGCTGCACATATGGCACAAACCTCTTTAAACTTCTTTTACAGTTCCCAGTAATGCTGATCTGACAGATTCCAAGTGTGTAGACCTGTCCACCAATCAGAGTGGACTGAGCCCACCTGAGGGAGGGAGCTGTGAAGCTGTAGGAGCCCTAGCAGAACTAACTAAAATACGTCAGCTACAGCTGTTGCTTTGCCCTCTCTGGAGGCTAGGCTTCTCACGGCAATCAATAAATCCATTAACCTCGCGATTAATAAAAACATCCTCGGTAAGTTTGCCGGCCTCGATAAACTGACACGTGCATGCAAGGCAAGGCAAGGCAAGGCAAGGCAAGGCAAGGCAAGGCAAGGCAAGGCAAGGCAAGTTTATTTGTAGAGCACAATTCATACACAAGGCAATTCAAAGTGCTTTACAGAACAAGAAAAATGCATTAAAATCACAATACAAAATAGAGTGAACATTAATCATTATAAAATCACTTTAAAAAATCAAAATACAAAATAAAATCAACAATCATTATGAAATAAATTTAAAGAGAAGAGTGCAGATAAGGTCCTTTCAGTCATATGCACAGTTAAACAGCTGTTTTAAGCCTAGATTTGAACATTGTCAGAGTAGAGGCCTGTCTCACATCTTCAGAAAGACTGTTCCAGATTTTAGCTGCATAAAACTGAAACCCTGATTCCCCATGTTTAGTCCTGACTCTAGGCACCAGCAGAAGGCTGGCCTCCGAGGTCCTCAGAGTCCGAGATGGTTCATATGGCACTAACATGTCAGAGATGTACTTTGGTGCAAGACCATGGAGAGATTTGTACACAAGCAGAGCTGCTTTAAAGTCTATTCTCTGAGCAACAGGAAGCCAGTGTAGGGACCTGAGCACAGGACTAATGTGTTCGTACTTCCTGGTTCTGGTCAGGACCCGAGCAGCAGCATTCTGGATGTACTGCAGCTGTGTTATGGCTCGTTTGGAGAGGCCGTTGAGCAGGCCGTTACAGTAATCTAACCTACTAGAGACAAATGCATGGATAAGTACCTCTAGGTCAGGTTTAGACACTATACCTCTGATTTTGGCGATGTCTTTTAGATGGTAAAAGGCTGCTGATGTTATTGATTTTATATGGCTGCCGAAGTTTAAGTCTGAGTCCATTATTACCCCGAGATTTCTAACCTGATTTGTAGGTTTTAGAGAGAGAGTCTGGAGGTGACTGCTGACACTTTCTTTTTGTTTCTGTGGACCAAACACGATGACTTCAGTCTTGTCTGAATTTAGCTGGAGAAAGTTGTTTTGCATCCACACACTGACCTGATGGATGCAGTGACAGAGTGAATCCACTGGTCCATATTCACCAGCTGTCAGTGAGACATAGATCTGAGTGTCATCTGCATAATTGTGGTAGGACACATTAGTACTTTGTATTAACTGGCCTAAAGGCAGCATGTAGAGATTGAACAGGAGGGGTCCCAGGATTGACCCCTGGGGCACCCCACAAGTCAAGGCCATGTGGTCTGAGACACAGTTACCAATTTCCACAAATGAACATGCATGTTTGTTTTCCTCCTCTCTTTCTACCAAACAGACAGGATGAGAAGATGGCTCACTCTGTGCAACTTTATCAACACCTGGTTGCATTGGTCCTGTCACGGATTTATAGCAGAGTGAGCATCTGTCATTCATTCAATCTTTGTGGGGGAGGCGGGGCTGCTTGGGCATGCACACACACAGAGAGCTGAAGTGAGCATCCTGAGGAGTGACGAGGAAAAAAACGCTAATATAAATGATGCAGCGAAAGCTACGGTTCTTAAGCCAAATGCCACAGCCCCAGAGTGGGAATATTTTGGTTTTAAACAGAATGAACAAGGTGTGAGCTCATGAACACCGACGAGCTGATATGTCGTATTTGTTTGAAAGTAGTGACGATGAAGAAGAGGAGGTGCAGCAGAGCCTTCGTCCTGACAGTCAGTGCTTACTGAGGAGTTTGGTCTGCAAAGTAAATACAAATATATATTGTTTCAAAACAATATTGACAATAATATCGTCTATCTTCAATAATTGTTTGGACAATTATCATCCAGCAAAATTTGTTATCATCACAGGCCTACTGGAGGCTTATTCAAAGTACTGTGCAGAGGAGTACAGCCCTGAGCAGCTTAATCACAAATCAAGACCAAACTACACCTTCAGGAGGGGATTATAACAAAGCACGATGACAGCCATGCACAACAGAAGAGCAGCATGTAAACATGTGATATGATTGCTCAGAACTGATTTGCTGTCTACAATGATATCATTTCCTCCAAGTGCAGTATTTTGATATTCGTGGGAAACTCCAGAAGAAGGAAAATCTGGCCCTTTGGCCCACAAACACTCACCAGACATTCATGTAGGAACTACTCGTTAATGCAAATACTTAATTAGCCATTCATGTGGCACTAAATCAATGCATCCAGGCATGTAGACGCGGTCAACCCCACCTGCTGAAGTCCAAACCAAGCATCAGGGAGGAGAAGAAAGGTGATTAAAGTCACTTTGAAAACGGCATGTTGGCTGAAACTGCTGATCTACTGGGATTTCCACAACTGTCTCTACAGAGAATGGTCAAAAAAGAGAGAATATCCAATAAGTGGCAGTTCTCTGGGTGAAAATGCCTTGCTGATGCCGGAAGTCAAAGGGGAACAGCCAAAGTGGTTTTAAGATTATAGAAATGCAACAGAAACTCAAATAATCATCATTACTATGAGCTCAATGGACTGCAGTGGCCTCCACAGCCACCAGATCTCAGTCCATCAGAGCACCTATGGGATGTAGGGGTATGATTCATGACCATCATGGATGTCCAGCTGATAAATCTGCAGCATTAATCATGAAGATATTGATCAACATCTCTGAGGAAGCATCTTGTTGAATCCATGACACCACGAACTAGAAAAGCACTCGGAGAGCGCAGACCTCCTCCAGCACCACAGTCCTCTCCCATATTGTGATTTTTACCATAAATATTAGTCCTACCTTTATTTTATCAAAATATTTAGATTCCTTGACCATGAAAACATAACATTAGCAACTAGATTCATAATGACATCTATTTTAGTTCAGTAGTTATTCACAAAAATCACATTTATCGCCATGGCGGATCCAGACGGTGATCCAGATCAACATCAAAATTGAATCAGTTCTTCCTTTTCCCATGCTGAACATTTCCTGAAAATTCCATCAAAATCCATCCATAACTTTTTGAGTTATTTTGTTCACAGACAGACAAACTCTCCCGAAAACATAACCTTGGCGGAGGTAATTAGGGGCTCTGAAGGAAAAAGGAGACCAACACGAATGAGCAAGGTGTACCTAATAAAGTGGCCAGTGGGTGCACTGTGTAAGCCCTGGCACAGAGACAGACAAGTAAAACCAAACAGCTCGACAGAAATCAGACAAAAAAAGAAAGAAGAAATACTGAGGCCAGTGTGAGGCTGAGCTTGAAAAGTGAATTAAAGTATAGAATTAAAAATGTGTTCAACTATTTTCAGACCTATAGAGAGCATGAAGAGCTCTTAAATTAAGGTGTTAAATAAAATGAATGCGTCTAAAAAGTCTTTTTAATCAGTACCATCCTGCAGAGCACAGACACTCAGAGGAGTTTGTCCTGAGAATTAAACACTGTTGCAAAATAAAACTTTAATTATTGAAAAGTAATTTTCTTTGTCTGCAGATTAACCTTTTATTCCCATCTTTAATTGAAAAAAGCTTTATTCTGTTCTTCTCGTCCCACATAGCTGCAGCTTTGAAGCCATTTTAATGCACATGCTTGATTGTTAAACTGACTTTTAAAGATCTCAAAGGGAAAGTTTCTTTGCCAGGAACTTCCCCACAGCAGATAAATGTCCCTGAATGTGTCGGCATCTTTGTGGAGCTGTGTCAATCTCCGTGTCTGCGGGGCGGCAGGTTAATCTCTTTAACACCAGGTCAGCGGTAAACCTCAGATCCTTCACTCCTCTTGATTACTCCAGGTAAAGGTGAAGCCATGAAAGCTGGAGACGTGCTGTTCAATCCAATTCTGAAGATGAAAGCTGTGAAGGTTTTTAAATAAAGGGCCGCTCTTCTGTCCGAGGTAAACGTGGAGATCTGATCAGAACCAGAGGAGTAGCTTTAAGCCACTTTTAAGGTGAACAACAACAAACACAAATGTTAAGGTTGTAACTTTACTGTTCTTTTATTTCTTGACTTAAGTTACAAGCAGTCCGAGCTTAAGTCAGATGTAGCTGCTCCCAGTGTTGCCAGATTTTTCTACTAAAGTAGCAAACAGGTCAATAAAAACAAGCCAAACAAGCCCCCAGCTCTTTTTTATAATGTGATATATTACATTTGTTTTGTTTTTTTTAAAGATGCTATGAGGAGTTTCTAAGAAATTACAAAAAAGTCTCCCTTTTAGATATATGCCTGATGGAAATACACACTTTAAGATGAGTTTTATAGCATCAAAATAGGTTATCTATAAATGCTATTCCTTAGCTTCACGGTCGGGTCGGACAGGGCTGGACTGGCCTGGATACTCAACTTCAGGAACAAGACAATTAAAACTAGAGCAAATTTATATTATTCAGACACGTCTTAGAGCACCGGGCTGTAAGTTTTCCAAAAATTGCTTGTTGTCACACATCAAAAACTACCGCTACGTAACTAGAAAGAGATACATTACCTCGTGGCTTTGCATCCTGTAAGTTGTTGGAAAAAGAAGTTGTAAAGCAATGCAGAGTTCTGAGGAAGGTCTGAGCTGCATTCATTAGCATCACAACAAACACACGCTTTGGCTTGGGTCACGTCTTTAAGACAGTCGCCGCACGTGCTCATGGGTAGCAGAGTCTTTATGTCGCCGGAAATAGATTCTCCTCATAGCACCTTTAAATTGCGATTCTGTGATATTGCCGATTTTTGCAATCTTTAGTTAGCTTTTTCAACACCAGTGAAAAAGATGAACAATGATGATGCCTACAGACTATATCAGGAAAATTACACATCACATGTGAGTCTGTTTTTAGGATTTATTCAGCAATATATTTTAACCAGCTGTTTATACTCTCTCTTCAAAAGACTGGACTGACTTTAAAAGTGGATTATTAACACAGACTAAAATGAAACATTTAAATTTGGAAAAAAAATCAATTTAAACATCGTCAAACAAAAAATCCCGTTACTTATGTGAATCAACTTTTTCTCCCACCCCTAACAGACAACATGGCAATAGATAAATAAAATAATCAATCTTTGCTTGTGTAGAACCACCACTGTCACAGCAAAGACACGTCAGCACACCAAAGGATGGTGCATCACCTCTAACATCTGTGTGACTTCAGAGATTGTTTAATTTATTTACTTTCTATCTGCACCTCCTCTGGATCCTCCTCGAGCTGTTGGACGGACACACAGACGAGGACACAGAGGGTGCAGCACCTTCTCCTGCCCTGTCATCACCTCCTGGTTATGACACAAAGGCATCAAATCAATGAGAAGCCGCCCTGACATGTCAACACACAGTAAGCCGAGCGCCATGCCGTGCTCCAACACCTACACAAAGCACTCCTGAATCAATACCAATTTCTCCTCAGCACAAACCTTTTCTAGTTTGACCTGCGACTCCCAGAATGCCCTTGGGGAAATGAAGCTTATTGTTGCGTGGACAGGCACCCTTTTATACTCGTGACAAGGAGCCATGGTCCTCGGGCTCACCTGGCAGGGGGCGGCGATGGAAGAGATGGCATAAGATGGAAATGATGTGCAGAGCCATTACCCCTCCGATAACACCCACACACACATGTGAGAGGGGTGTTTAAGCACCGTCATATTAACACAGACTGAACATCACTGGATTTAAGCCTGAGGTCAGGATAATCAATAAATCAATTAACTGCACGATAAATAAAATAGTCCTCGGTAAGTTTGAGGGCCTCGATAACCTGACATGTGCATGCATGTTTGTTTTCCTCCTCTCTCTCTACCAAAAAGGCTGAAAATGATATCGGGGTGCATCGGTTCTATAGCGGATTTAGTGGAGTAAGCATCTGTCAGCCATTCAATCTTTGTGGGGGAGGCGGGGCCACTTGCGCATACATACACAGAGCTGAAATGAGCATCGTGAGGAGTAACAAGGAAACAAACACTAATATGAATGATGCCACAGCCCCAGTGTGGGAATATTTTGGTTTTAAACAGAATGAACAAGGTGTGAGCTCATGAACACCGACGAGCCGATATGTCGCATTTGTTTGAAAGCAGTGACAACGAAGAAGAGGAAGTGCAGCGGAGCCTTCGTCCTGACAGTCAACGCTTACTGAGACATTTGGTCTGCAAAGTTAATATAAATAAAATAGAGCAAAATGGTGCACTGTTTTATTACGTCTGACAGACGGTACGAATTGACTGGGAGAAAGTACATATCACAAACAATTCTGGAACTGCATAAGCTCCATTTTATTTATTGTTTTTATTGTTGTGTGTGTTGTTATTGGAGTTTCATTTTTTCTTTACAGAGACAGGGTCTATTTTTATTGTTTTTGATTATGATAATTTTTTTTATTTACATGCAATTTTTCCTAAAAGAGAGTCCATTTCATTTTCATTGTTTTTTTCTTTTTTTTGTGTTGAATTTATTATATAGTTTGTTTAATTTATTTAATAGGAAGCTCTTGACCTTCCAATTACAGTTAAATACTCTTAAGAAATTAAAGTGTATTGCTTTTGTTATGGTGCACTCATTTTATTACGACATATATAATTACATTAATGAAAAGATGATGTTTCAAAACAATTTTGACAATATCGTTTATTGGCAATATTTTTTTGGACAATTATCATCCAGCAAAATTTGTTATCATGACAGGCCTAAATGGATTCTACTTTCTGTCTTGAAGCAGCACAATCCAGAAACTTCTCAGTCTCAGCTGCTTCCCCATGAGGTGTTCAATGTCCTAACAAATGTCTTTGTGTTTCGACACAAATTAAGATGCATATTATAGTGTGTTGTGATGATTACGATCAAAAGAAGACATAAGCTGAATATTTACGCTTTATATAGCACTGTTAGAATGGTAGTGTTTTTAAAACATGGCATCACACAGACTGACAAAAACTACCTACACAATGTTATTTGGATAAAACAGCCAACAGATATTTTGATCTTAGTTTCTGTCCAGGACATGAAAATGGGAGAGACACCTGCGCTGCACGCCGAGATGCCTTTCAACAGAGCCCACTGTCTCAGTAAAATGTAGTCCATAAAGAAAGCTCCAAAACTTTGATTTATTCCTTCTCACTTGGTTAAATATCACTCTTGGTTCACCAAACCAGTTTGAAGTGTGGGAGAAAACAAACCCAAAGTGATCTGCAGATGATCTCGTTAGTCTCTGAGTGCTGAGTCAGCATTTTACCAAATCAGGGGTCTCTTTAATACAACAGAAAATCAGTAAAACTGACCGACTGAATTCCAGTAACTGCTGCTGGGCTTTGTGAGCCGCGGTTGTGTCACATGTTGCAGCTTTAATCACCTTTAAAAAGCTGCAGAGACACAAACACCTCGGAGACAGCCCATCTGTCTCTGCTGTGAGGAGCTTCAGCATCTGAACCTGAAACTATAAATCATGAGCGTTTGACTGCACGGGCAGAAAATCAATCCATAATCAAGTGATGTTTGAGCAGAAGGACACACACGAGGGGTGACCGGGTTAAAGCGTCTGCAGAGGAGTCATGGACAAACACGACAGTCCAACATGAGGGTCGTGACGTGTCCTCACTTCCTGTCTGCAGCCTGATCACCAACACTCCAGCAGGAGCCAGATGTGTCTGATAGGAAAAGATGGTTCATTTCATTAGTCGCTGATTATGGTTAAAATTAGTGATGTCAGCTGGGGCTCCCTCTGCTCCTCCTCCAGCTGCTGTGCATTAGCTCTGATTGGTTAATGAAGTTTCCTAATGAGTAGATTGCTTTATTGGTGGGTGTCCGTCTCATGGTGCATGGACTGGAAGCTTAACGGGGTTTAAGTGTTTTAGGAGGTCGGTGTGTAACAGGAAGACAGATTTAACTTACAGAGGCCTGATCAGGAGCTGAGGACGAGCTCACAGCAGGTGACTGACGGGAGCTCAGCACATGAGAGAGAAAACATCTGCAGCTCGTTCACTTTGGTCTGAATCAGGGACGCAAACATAAACTTAGAAAACAGTTTGGTTTGTACATTTGTTTTTTGGTTTCAGACTTTGGTGTTAATTGCTTTGGCCATATGGGTGCTACCATATTTGTTTTTAAAGGGACTGTGAGGAGTTTCTAAGAAATTACAAAAAAGTCTCCCTTTTAGATATATGCCTGATGGAAATACACACTTTAAGATGAGTTTTATAGCATCAAAATAGGTTATCTATAAATGCTATTCCTTAGCTTCGCGGTCGGGTCGGACAGGGCTGGACTGGCCTGGATACTCAACTTCAGGAACAAGACAATTAAAACTAGAGAAAATTTATATTATTCAGACACGTCTTAGAGCACCGGGCTGTAAGTAGCGATAAATAGCCGGCTACAAAACTAGGATACTAAGTTTTCCAAAAATTGCTTGTTGTCACACATCAAAAACTACCGCTATGTAACTAGAAAGAGATACATTACCTCGTGGCTTTGCATCCTGTAAGTTGTTGAAAAAAGAAGTTGTAAAGCAATGCAGAGTTCTGAGGAAAGTCCGAGCTGCATTCATTAGCATCACACGTGATGTTTTCAGCATTTATGTAAATATGTCTAACATTACTATGTATACAGCTGATCTAGAGTGACACACAGTCAGAAGTGCAAATAAATTGATTATTGGGGGCATCCATCTTCCATTGTCAACTTGGGGGTGGCGAGGTTTCACCGAGTTCCCAGTAGGAAATTCCGACTTCGGAGGACGTTCCAGTTGCAGTTTCCTACTCGGAACTTCTGACTACAACTGGAACACACCAAAAAACGTGACCCAAGCCAAAGTGTGTGTTTGTTGTGATGCTAATGAATGCAGCTCGGACCTTCCTCAGAACTCTGCATTGCTTTACAACTTCTTTTTTCAACAACTTACAGGATGCAAAGCCACGAGGTAATGTATCTCTTTCTAGTTACGTAGTGGTAGTTTTTGATGTGTGACAACAAGCAATTTTTGGAAAACTTAGTATCGTAGTTTTGTAGCCGGCTATATATGGCTACTTACAGCCCGGTGCTCTAAGACGTGTCTGAATAATATAAATTTGCTCTAGTTTTAATTGTCTTGTTCCTGAAGTTGAATATCCAGGCCAGTCCAGCCCTGTCCGTGAAGCTAAGGAATAGCATTTATAGATAACCTATTTTGATGCTATAAAACTCATCTTAAAGTGTGTATTTCCATCAGGCAGATATCTAAAAGGGAGACTTTTTTGTCATTACTTAGAAACTCCTCACAGTCCCTTTAATACTCTTTTCATTGAAAAATAGATCCATAAAGACTTAAATCACCTCCTAAATCCTCTCTTTGCTGCCTGACATCCTGCTCTCTCACCTGTAGCTGCAGAAACATTTTGTCTGGGTTCAGATCCTCGTTGTAAAGGTGTCAGCTGTCAATGAGAGCTCCATCCACCAAACACTAACACACACTCAGGAGATGCTGCACCAAAGAGGAAAACAAAATCATTCTTGGGGTAAAACACGACAGGATGAGTAAAAAGAGAGAAAAGATAAAAGTGATTCAGCGTGTCTGACTTTGCATCCTGCTCTTGACTCGCTCATTCATTACCCTCAGAGGTAAAACGATTAAGCAGCTCCATGCAGAACTCGAGATCCCCTCCTCCTCACCGTCTCTGTTTATTTTCCATCTCTGTGGTCCGGCGCTGAAAGCGGCTCTATTTCAGCCCTCACATCAGTCAAAATGCTTCAAAGTAATTACTTCTCGTCTGTCAAATCTCATCCCTGAAGAAGAGGAGCAGATGAAAGTGCTCGGGCAGATGACAGAAGCTATTTAGAATTTAGAAGAGTCCGCGGAGGAGCGGAGCGAGCTGCAGGAATAAAACAGCTTCAGTCGCACAGTCCCAATCACTTCAATCAATGATTAAAGGAGCAGCTATTTACTTAATAATGCTGGAAATCAGGGCCTCCAAGAGGAAGTTATTCAGCCCTTTAAAACACATTGTAGTTTTCTTGGTGATTAAACTTCCTCTGTCTTTAAAGGTTGAAACTTTTCTGTCTGTCTAAGCTTCATCTCGGCTCTGCCTCCACACAGAGACTTTGTTTTTATATATTTCTTTGATTGCAAACAGAATTACTCAGAAAGTTATGATCTGACTCTGATGAAAATTTGAGGGCTTGTTGGTCATGAAGAACAAGTGCTTCGATTTAGATTTGGATTTTAGATAGACTGTGAGTTATCTGTTGTTTACACATTGTGTCGATCTTGTTTGTTAAAACTGTGCTTTCTGTTTGCTGTCTTGTGGAAAGTGTTGTTATTTCAATTTGTTTTTATCTGTTTGATCACCTGCCTTAAGGCAACGGATGAAATTTAGCTATTGTGCTAATTCTGGCATATTGACAATGACGTGTATCACAAAATAGTTGATTGATGTGCACTGTCCTAATTAAATGAATAATGAAATTAAATTAAATTAAAATTTAGGTGGTGATTGGTATGCAGATGCAGGTCTCACAATCTTTTTAAGGATTTGTTAAAACTACGAGGCAGAGCTGCTCTCTATATTTTACTAACTCAACAAAATCTCAAGGATTTTAATTTCCAGGGATACACAACATTGTTTTATACCAACAGCTGTTATGCAGATGTTTCTGAAGTCATTATCACCAGTACAAGGCCTGTCACGATAACAAATTTTGCTGGACGATAATTGTCAAAAAAATGATTGCCGATAAACGATATTATTGTCAATATAACTTTTAAGCATGAAAAAATGGTAAGGAGATCCACACACCAAAAAAATAGCTCCCTTGGAATTTTATTTTCAAACAGTGACGTTCCGAGCAAAACAGCTCTTGCTCGAAACGTCGCTGTTTGAAAATAAAAAATTTAAAGGGAGCTATTTTTTGGTGTGCAGATCTCCTTACACTTTTTTCATGCTTGGAATCTCTCGGATCCAGCACCCTACATAGGATGTGCATGCCCACCCTGTTTATTTTTCAATATAACTTTTAAAACATATTTATTCATTAATGCTGTTATAATATTCCTCATAATAAAGTAGGTACACCGTATCAAAAGCAATAAGCAAAAATTTCTTAAAAGTATTTAACTGTAATTGGAAGGTCAGGAGCTTTTAAATAAAATAAATATAAATATAAATAAATATAAACAATGTAATACATTAAACATTTAACCTAAAATCACCATGCCAGTCAAAAACAATAAAAACAGACCCTGTCTCTGTAAAGAAAAAAACAAAACAAAACTCCAATAAAAACACACACAACAATAACAACAATAAATAAAATGGGGTTTATACAGTTCAGGAATTTTTTGCGACATGTGCTTTCTCCCAGTCAATTCATACTTTCTGTCAAATGTTTATAACATTTTCCAAAATGCTGGCTTTTAAACCATATTGAAGGGCTGCATTTCTTTTGCAATGTAGTGAATATTTATATTCACTTTGCCGACCAACGCCTAAGTAAGAGCTGACTGTCAGGATGAAGGCTCCGCTGCACCTCCCCTTCTTCGTTGCCACTATTTTCAAACAAATTTGACATATCAGCTCGTCGATGTTCATGAGCTCACACCTTGTTCATTCTGTTTAAAACCAAAATATTCCCACACTGGGGCTGTGGCAGTCGGCACAAGAACCGTGGCCCGGCCTCCCACAAAAAAGATGGAATGAATGACAGATGCTCACTCCGCTAAAAAATCAATGCACATAGGTGTTGAGAAAGTTAAACAGAGTGACCCATCTTCTCATCCAGCCTGTTTCGTAGAAAGAGAAAAGGTAAACAAACAAGCATGCACGTGTCACTTTATCGAGGCCGGCAAACTTACCGAGGACGTTTTTATTTATCGTGCGGTTAATTGATTTATTGACTATCGTGACAGGCCTAACCAGTACAGATGTTTTTTTTTATCAAGATCACAGTCTTGAGGTAACCTGATATACCTGTTCCTGGTTGGACCTTTAACAACACACAATAATATAAATGCCGTAAAAATCAAAGTTAACAGACTTAGTAATCAAAGAATGAACAAATATACAAAAAAACAGGAAGCACGGGATTTCTTATGGCTACAAACTGAGCCCACTTTAAAAACAGTTTGATTTATTTGACTGTTCGATATATTTAATTACCGTAAAATACCAAATAAAAGTCTGGGTGTTTATTTGCTTCAATCACTAAGCAGACCAGGCGTTTATTTGGGACCAGGTGACTATTTGGAAGAGGCCTTTAATTCCTTTTGCACAAAATCTTGTAGTAAAAAATGAAAAAATATGCTAAATATAATCAAATTATTTATTTACACCAGTATGAATATCACCTTTACATATTCACGGCAAGATTACAGTACCATTATACTGTTGTAAAACAGAGTGCTGCACACCAACCTGCATTTGTTGACATACAGAGGGAGGAGAAGCTGACAGGATGTCCAAAGAGAGAAATAAACCATGTGGACTGTTAAGGTTCAGTCTGATCATGTTTCTTTTCAAGTGTGAACTGTCAGTTGTGAGCTTTGCATGTGTGTTCTGTAAACTGTGCCAAATAAATTACAACCAGCGTTTATTTGGACCGGGCGATTAATTGGAGCCAGGCGTTTATTTGGTATTTTACGGTCGTCCATCTCAGCAACAGCCCATTGGAAGTGTTTTGGCAGATCATTTCAACAGCAATCAATCACATTCATTGCCAGCCAATCAGACAGTTTATTAGGCGGAAACTACCACTGCAGTGCAAAGTACAAAGCATGGGCCATTTGGCAGAACAAACTTTTACCCAAACATGTAAACATGTCATAAAAATAGAAATAGGTCTGCCCACTAGAGGCAGATCCAAGGTTAATTCAATGACAGAAGACGTGACGTTTAGAGTATTCAACTCCCCCTGCTGGAAAATGTGTTAAGTTATTGACAACTATAAATCATCCATCTGCTCAGAGATGAGTCTGCTTTATACAAATCCACGAGAACCTTCCAGAAGCTTTGAGAAATACACAAACAGAGACAGAGACAAACACATGCCCGTTTGAGAAAGATTTGCTCTCACACCATGAAACACCATCCACCCACAGCAATCTGCAACACGAGAGAGAGAGAGAGAGAAAGAGAGACAGAGTGTGAGAGAGTGAGAGAGAGAGGGAGAGAGAGAGGGAGAGAGAGAGAGAGAGAGAGAGAGGGAGAGAGAGAGAGAGAGAGAGAGAGAGAGAGAGAGAGAGAGAGAGAGAGAGAGAGAGAATAAAACAAAAGGGAGAGAGAGAGAGAGAGAGAGAGAGAGAGAGAGAGAGGGAGAGAGAGAGAGAGAGAGAGAGAGAGAGAGAGGGAGAGAGAGGGAGAGAGAGAGAGAGAGAAGAGAGATTTCATGAGCTTTCAAACCCTGAAACTTTTACTCTATATTACTACGTCTACTTGTCAATGCAAAAAGCTTTCAGCCAATCACATAGCAGCAACTCAATGCATCTGGGCATGTAGATAAGGTCAAGTGACCAGCAGAAGTTCATATTGAGTAGGGATGTAACTGTATGAAAATTTCATATCACTGTTATTGTGACCAAAATTATCAGTTATCATTATTATCGTGGTATAGTTGCAGTGTGCTCAAAATGTTCAAAAAGTACTTTAACACAGTCTTGAAATCATTTAATCCCTTTAATATTATAATTTTAACAGTTCTTTTGCCTTTTTGTCAGTAACTTTGTCAGGAAATGTCCTTTAAGTAAATTTGTTTACATTTTTTTAATAATAAATAAAAGTAAACAATTCTGGCAACTATTTGTCATTATTATGTTATAAATGCTTAAACTGTGTGTAATTACAAGAAAAGAAGAACAACTGATTTGTACATTATTAACAATTGTAAATGGACGTGTTCAAAGTTTTGAGTCGGCCAAAAATAAATGTAACCTATTTTACAAACACTCACACATTTTAGTTTGCCTGCAGCATTAGTGTCCATGTTACAGCTCGTTATATTAGACCATGTCCAGGACTTTTTATTTATTTAGTTTTTGTTTTACTAACAATAGTCCCTGAAGCAGTTAGCCCCCTTCATGACTCTCCTCTGGTCTCCCCTTTCCATAGCAGATCTTCTTAATTAATCCATAAAACACAAACTATGATGGAAGACGATTTATTATGACGAAATACACTATAATTCACTCAGGTATGGCTCTCTGAATCTTCTCTCTCTCTCTCTCTACGGCTCGGTCTGCTCGTTTACTCGAGGAGTTACAGCAGTTTTAATCACGCACATCCTCTCTTCCTCAGAAGAAGAAAGAGCACAATCAAGCTAACAGGTGGGATAAGGAGAACGGCAGGACCACAACAAACCAGGCCCAGGCAGAGAACAACAAACCCAGTGTTTCCTCGTCTTTACAGTGGTGTGGTTTGTTTATGGCCGATTGGTTTGTCGCTCACAGACAACAGAGGCACAGAGGAAATCTTCTGCCGCTCAGCGGGACGTCTTTATGTGCAGCTCGGAGAAAACGACCTGCATCTGACAGCAGGAGACAACCAGTCACTGAGCAAACAGAGGAGAGAGAGAGACGGGCCGGAGTGGGACTGCAGAGGAAATCATTATAAATCATCTTTACTCTGAACGATCTGTTGTCACAAACACGGAGAATAAGAGTGTGGAGCTGTGAGACGTTTGTTTTCTGCCATCAGAGGAGATTGTTTGCTTGTTTGGCAGAAGACCACGCTCAGCAATCAAAGAAAAGAATGTACATTAGACAAAGATCATTTTAAACATTTAGGAACACTATAGTCTCTATCCAACCCTGAAAGAGCTCAGATTCTGCTTTTTAAGATTCAAATTATCCTTTGAGTTATGGAATACTTAGAGGAGCAAGACACTAAAGCCAGTAATGTCAGGACTGTACGCTCTTCTGTAAACAGCGGCAGTAGCTGCCTCGTGACCCCAGCCCCCCCTCCGGTCGGCCTATCACGGATTCATCAACAGTTCAGACTCATTTGTTTGAGATAGCAAGCCCAGTGTAGTGCTGCAAAATGACTGTTAAAAAATTAAGCTTAACTCTATCACAGTAGGGTCGTCAAAAATAATCTCATAATGGACGTAGATGCATCAGTGCAGAGTCAATAATCATTTAATCCTGCAGCACCAGTTTAGTTTCAGAGGAGAAAAAAAACAAGTAAAAGAGAATGAAACCTGTGATATAATGATTTAGATCTCAAATCCATTTCTAACTAATAAAGAATCTCATATATGTCTATTTGTATTTTAACCTAAAAATTATCCTGGTGCAGAAATATGGAAAACCAAGAACATTACTCATGGAGATGCATTGCGATGCACCATTTTTCTAAGTTGTTAAGTTAATATTCAAATCAAATTGAGAAGACGCACAGCTCTATTAACACACCACATGGACAACTTCATATATCTGCCACAAAGTATTTTGCTAGTCCATCTGGGTGAGAGCCGTTTGAAAATGATTTCAGGGGCAGAACCTACAAAAACAACATCAGATTGTGATTGGACGATCGTTCAGCTCATCACACTCATCACAGACCAATCCACATCAAGCAACGCTTCTACGTATGATGTAGCATAGGTAGTGGCTATTGGTAGCGGCTAATGGCTAACAACAGTCAGCTGCTACGGCTAACAGCTAACAACAGTTAGTTAACAACTGCTAAGGCCATTAGCCGTTAGCTTAAACTAGATTAAGACTATCATTTCAGATATAGTTCTACCATACAGATGTATCCTTTAACACTCATATATGTGACATGAGCCTTGTCAAAGAAAATCTCTACCAAGTTTTCCCCGTAATCTTTTGAGGAGAGCAGATTTCGCCAACTATCATTGAGTAACCATGACGACCACAGGCTAACCGTTCGTCCATGGAGGATTTCTGCATCCTTTCCTAGTTTCCTTAGCCTTGCAGAGCAGACGGACCTGCCTGATTCTGAAATCCTGCATCACCGTCATGCCTCCGTTGTCCAACGGTTTTACTCAGCTAAATGCTTAACGGCCCAGTCAGGGAAGAGAGGCCAATGTCGGTTAGCTTGTGTTCATCATGGTTACTCAGTGATACTTGGCGAAATGCTCTCCTCATAAGTTTATTCCATAGTGATTGTCTTTGACGAGGTTCATGTCACATTTAAGTGTTAAAGGAATCATCTGTGTGATATAATTTAATGTGAAACGATAGTCTTGAGGTAGTAATGCTATCCGCTAACGGCTGTTAGCCACCACGGCTAACAGCTAACAAGGGTAAACAACAGTTAACGGCCATTAGCCATTAGCCATAGCGGTTAACAACAGTTAGCCGCTAACAACAGTTAGCCGCTACAGCTAACTGCCATTTACTTTTGTTTCCCCTTGTCAGCTATTAGGCCGTAGCAGCTAATGGCTAAGCGTTAACCACTACATTTAGCCACTATGTATGCTACGTCATAGCAGCGCTGCTTGATATGGATTGGTCAGTGATGAGTGTGACGTGTCAAACGATCGTCCAATCAGAAGCCGCTGTTGTATTTGATGGTTCTGCCCCTGAAAACATTCTCACAGGGCTCCTCCCAGATGGATTAGTGTAATACTTTTAATATGGAGCTGTCCATGTGGCATGTCAGGTTACAATGTCCCAGCAGTGATCCTCGGTCATGAGAAGAGCAAAAACAAGATTTCTCATAAGACAAACTTCAAGAAACTTTCTTCCCTGCTCTTTTAAAGAAAAACTTGAGTCAGTTTCTGATAAAGAACACTAACATTGAAACGCTTCAAAAGCCGCCATTGTTGTCAAACATGCAGTCACTTCCTGTTGTCATCACACCCGCAGCTCCCGCCTCTCTCCTCTGATTGGGCCGTTAAGCATTAAGCTAAGTGAAGTCATTGGACAATAAAGTTGGCAAGACAGATATGCAGGATATCAGAATCAGGCAGGTCTGTTCTGCAGGGCTGCAGCTCTACATATCCTGATGTAGATGAGTCAGAACAGACTGGGCCCATGAGAGGGAGGGGCTCAGACAAGAGCTTTAAGGTCTAGAAACTCTTTAGTCACCTATAAGTATCCACGCAACCTTCTCCAACCAGATTACTCACCAAGTAATCAGCAATATGTGATTGCACAAACCTCCAAACCCCTTTTTTCCTTCATATGTTGAATAGAAATCTGTATGCCATAAAAAACCTTGAGCTGCAAATTTCCAGTTCATATTATTAATAATGCTGCATTTCTATGTATCATCATCACATACATCACATCATGCATGTCATCATGCTCTGGGTGCAAGGTGAAGTCTCCTCGCAGCAACAAGACTCTCATTCATTCATTCATTTTCACACCGTACAGCTCATATCTATGTAGAAATACATATTTATTTATTGTTCGCCTCAGTTTTACCATGCTGCAGCTCTAAATGACCTTTTGGAACATGGAGACTGGCCTGAACCCACTGATGCTCCCCACTCTGTCACTGACTTAAAATATTCATAACCAAAATGAATTGAAAACATAAGCCATCTAATATTATGAATTCAAAGACCGAGTCATAAATAATTAACCAGCTGCCATCAGGAGGCAATTTGGTGCGAGTGTGTGCAGCCATAATCCATTAAACGACCAGTCCTCCCAACATCTGCAGCCACAAAGACCTCACGCTGACCTTCATTACAGAGGAACAACTGAAGCAAGAAGCTGCTTATTAAAGCTTTGTCATCACATGGACATCTACATCACTGAGATGGATGTTTAAAACAGGACTGTGAGACTTAATACAATAATAGAGTAGTAAAAAAAATAAATAGAATCTATTTCTGCAAGGCCAACATCAGCAGAGGAATAAACAGAGGGTTTGGTCTTAATGGTGGTTCTTAAAGTCCAGTGCTGACATGATATTAAGTCTCTATCACCTCTGATATTCAAGATGGAAATTAAATTTAGCATCACGAAGTCTGGCTCACATGTGCTGAGGCTGTACGGTCAAAGATTACAGTATGAGATAAATAAAGGGGGCTTGGTTATAACCACAATTATTTTATTTTTTCTCTGAAAAAGCAACTTCAAACTCCTTTTCTCTTTCAATATGGGTCTAAATATTTCCAGTTAGGAAAGGTGACAGACTTCGGTAAGCATTAGTATGGTGCATTCTGTCTCTGTGTTATTGGCAGGTAAAGACAACGGCAGCCATTACCAGTGTTGGGAGTAACAGCGTTAGAAATAACGGCGTTACTAACGCTGTTATGTTTCCCAGTAACGGGTAATCAAATTAATTACTTTCTCATGTGTTACAACACCGTTACAGACAATGAAATATAGCGCGTTACTTTGCACTGATGTCAAGCAGCTGATATCAGACCTGCCTCACTCAGCCAGACTCAGACAGGAGCTGCTCTGTTGACAGACAGGAGAGAACGCGGTGCCACAGTTGCCAGGTTTGCTTATTATAAGCATCTTTTTCTAACTTGCATGTGTATATTGGGAGTTTTAGGCTACAATTTTTTGGGCTTGTTCCAATAGTGCAGTTTCTTATTTGGTTTTGTTCAGCCCCCAAACCCAGGAGGAATCTGGTGCATGACCAACCATCAATATAAACTAAATTCAGAGGTTATTACAACTATTTTATCCCACCCTAACACAAATGTAAAACTACGGCAAAAGGCGTTTTTTGTCTTGACCCATGTTTAAATCATTTGTGGATCATGTCTGCATGGGACAGAGCTGCATGGAGTATATCAGGGTGGACCATTTCCTTGCAATTACTGGAGAGGATGAAGCACCAAGGGAGCTGGCACAACCCTAATCACAACCCCCCCCAGGTGAGCTAGCAGAGGAAATGCTTCTGTAGGTTCCATCCATTTGATCTCAGGAAATGTAAAGTCCAAGTCAGAAGTTAGATAGGTCTGTTGGAACATCATCTTCAGTCAGAACTTGGAAACTTGGAAGATCTTCATACACCAGAGTTTAGGGACACTCCCCAGCTCCTACATCCAGCTTTCAAGGTGAACATAGCACACCCCTCACCATGAGCTATGAGGCTAGCCATTTCTTTGAATACGTGCTGGTGCATGAGAGAGCACTACAAAACCAATCAGTACAAAGGTAGTCCAACCCAAACCTGTGCTAAGGTCAAATAAAATCCACAATCATGGAATCATGGACATTAAAATTGGAATTCAATTAATTACAAACGCAGAGTATCATGAAAATGGATGCCATTTTGCCTAAACATATTTTCCAGAATAAAAAGGAACGTATCTCTTGGGAAAATGAAAAGGGGTTACTATGGCTGGGGACAATGCTTCCCTTCCCTTCCTCCTACTCCTCCCCTCATAACGCAAACATGTCAAAGCTGCCCCGGAGACACCGACTAAGTTGGCAAAGAAGCTACGAAACTCACTGCTAACTCCAAAGTACAAGGCAGAGCAGTTTTCCATTAATAATTATGTGTCAGGCGAATGTTCAGCAAATATTGTCGACAAACTGTTTACTGAACCCACAAAGCTACATGTGAAGATTAATTGAAGTGTGACAAACATCTGAGGAAAAAGGAGGAACACCATACTGCAGCTAAGCAGCTGACATCCACCACACCACTTCAAAAGTATGTTTGATTGTTTAGTGCATGGGTTGTTTCTGTAGAATAATCATTGAAAGGCATTGAAATGTGTGGAAGCATTAAAGTTTGCAGTTCTCACTGAATTGTCAAAATTGCATTTCTGTAAACAATGTCTTTGTTTATATTTGTGTAAAACACTCAAAACAGAATTCTCAAAAACTGAAAACTGAAAAACAGAAACAGAATTTGAAAACCAATCAGGACAAAGGCAGTGCACATTATTCCATGGACATCATCTAATATTCAGTTTACACTAAAGTACATTAACACGATTGTCACTGGAACCTGATTTTCCAGATCTGATGATCTTTTCAGCACAACTTGAAAATGTTCTGAATTAAGTCTGCATGCTCTGTGATTAATAACAGCCAAAAAAAGATAAAGGCCTTTAAACCAGGACGCAGATGGATCACCATGACCTGCACTCAGTTTCTTCTTGGTTGCATCATTATGAATATAATAATATATAAATATGGATTTCCAGTGTCTCCCAGGGCAGATTATAAAAAATAGATTATATATTTTTTACCATATACATAGATCCTTATTATAAATCTTACAAAGTTACAAATGTGTGTTGTTGTCATGTTTTTACTCGTGTGTTGTCTGTATTAACCCCTGCAGTGCCGTTAATCTGCTGTGTGATATGCCACCGCACACACGTGGGCGGTAACCTTCTGAGGGTGATCCGTGTTTGTGTGAAAACTGTAAGTCACGACTCACAGTCAAAGTAGAACAAAGACCTCCGATGGTCCGTGTTAAACGCTCTCATTTCTACATCTTCATGCTCCTTTAGCTTCCGTTTCACACACTCCATAAAACCACCGTTACATCACCGGGAACAAACCGCTCCAATTACTATCATTACCACCTGTTGATCTCTGCTCACACACAAACACGCCGCAGTGTGCTCATCCCCGTGGTGGTTTGTTGCCATGGTTACCCCTTGTTGCCCTGCCCCTCCCCCTGAGTGGAGTCACACACAGATCATGGTACAGAGGTATGTTAGTAGTAAGAGCAGAGCGTGCTGCAGAGCTGCAGAGACGGAGCTGGAAAACAGATTCATGGGAGAATCTGAGATCAGAAAGGACCTCCAGGTGACCGAGCAGAAGCTCCTGCTCTAAAACACTGTAAACACTCACCTCCAGTTACTGACCAACTCCCTGTATCATCACAGTCTTCCATTAAAATGAACTGACAGGCAGCAACACAGCACTGCAGGGGTTAAACTGGACCATCCTGAGGGAGAAGGAGCTGAGCTAGAAGGCAAGGGCTGACTCCTCATACCCAATGTTCCAGTATACAGTCCTGATCAAAATCTTAAGACCAGTAGAAAAATTACTAGAATATGCATTTTTCACGTTTGGACCTTAATGAGGTTTTAAATAGAGCTACAATATGCAAAAGCAAGAAGGGGGAGTGTGACAAAAAGCTCTTTGAAAAAGTAATTTATTGAAAACAAGTAAACTGAAATAGGCTGTTTATCAGCTGATCAAAAGTTTAAGACCATCGCTCAAAAAATGACAAAAAACTCTCCAAACCAGAACAAAAATGTTTCTCAGTAGGACTCAGTAATGAGTAGCTCCACCGTTCTTGTTAATCACTTCAAAAATTCGTTTGGGCATGCTTGATGAGAGTGTTTCCAGGAAGCTTTTGGGAACATTGCTCCAAGTGGTGAAGATGGCTTCATGAAGGGCATCAACTGTCTGGAACTGACGGCCATTTTTATAAACTTCCCTTGACCTCCATCCCCAAATGTTCTCTATGGGATTTAAATCAGGGGAACATGCGGGATGGTCCAAAAGAGTGATGTTATTCTCCCTGAAGAAGTCCTTGGTCAAGCGAGCATTGCGAACTGCAGCGTTGTCCTGTTGAAAAACCCAGCTGTTACCACACAGACGAGGGCCCTCAGTCATGAGGGATGCCCTCTGCAACATCTGCACGTAACCAGCCGCCGTTTGATGACCCTGCACTAGGGATGGAAATCTCCGTCCCCAGGACGATACGATATGCATCTCGATATGTAGGCTACGGTACGATACACTAACCATTCACATGAAGCATCTACCAATTCAGGATGATACGATTTATCCTCTTACCACGATGCAATCAGGATGCAATAACGATGCAATAACGATGCAAATCTGTGCAAATTCAACTCAACTTTATTGTTCCTTCAAGACCACTTCAGACCACTTACAGTAGGCTACTTAAGCAGTCAGGAGGTGTGTTTGTCAACATAAAAAAGTAGGCCTATTTCACAAACAGGGACATAGGCCTAACAGTATTGGAGCTCAGCCTTCAAAGCTGTCATTAACAATTTAGACTAAACATATAAACAGCAGTTTGAAAAAAACAGCACTTTCAGCGCACTGACAGCAATAATTTTAAATTAAAAAAATATATATATATAATAACATGACATCGGATTTTACCGATGCAAAGCTTTTACGATGCGATGCATTGTGGTTTCAGCCCAGTTTCTAATGCTGTGTGGTGTTTCGATGCACACCACTCCAACCGATGCAATCTACCATAGACCCTCGCAACGATGCAATGATTGCACATCGGATAAAATGCCCATCCCTACCCTGCACCACCTGAAGCTCCAGTGTTCACTGAATGAAAAAGCACCCAGATCATGATGGACCCCCCTCCACTGTGCCGGGTAGAAAACAGCTCAGGTGGGATCTCCTTGTCATGCCAGTAACGTTGAAGCCATCTGGACCGTCAAGGTTACATTTTTTCTCATCAGAGAATAAAACTTTTTTCCACCTTTCAATGTCCCATGTTTGATGCTCCAAAGTCTAAAAGGGCAGTTTTGTGGCGTTGAAGGAGACGAGGTCTTTGAATTGTTTTTTGTTTTTTAAAAACCCTTTTCCCACAGATGCTGTCTGATGGTCATTGTGCTGCAGTCTGCACCAGTAAGGGCCTTAATTTGGGTCGAGGACCGCCCTGTGTCTTGATGGTCCAACTACGTTCAAGAAGAGAAAGCTTCTTAGCTTTAGGCATCAGGAGGGCATGACCGTGTGAATGCCTGACAGAAAATGAACATTTGGAGCAGATTTTGGCTTTAATAGCCTGTGGTCTTAAACTTTTGATCAGCTGATAAACAGCCTATTTCAGTTTACTTGTTGTTTTCAATAAATTACTTTTTCAAAGTGCTTTTTGTCACACTCCCCCTTCTTGCTTTTGCATATTGTAGCTCTATTTAAAACCTCATTAAGGTCCAAATGTGTAAAATGCATATTCAAGCAATTTTTCAGCTGGTCTTAAGATTTTGATCAGGTCTATAATAGCAGGTAGGATGTCCAGATGGATTTGGAGTCTAATGAGTCAAATAGCTTAAGATCTCCAACTGCTGAGTAGAGCTTTTCTGACTACTGTTACTGTGTCTCTTCTCTCTCTGAGCCTTTGAACAGATTATTAAACGTTTTATGTTTATATGCAGGGACACAAAGTCCACCAGTGTGGGAGAGGTGAGCAGTGGAAACTGTTGGAGCTACAATTCTCAGTTTACCAGCTGATCAATGATCCTGCTCTCAGCTCAACATCGTCTCTGGATAAAGAGAATGAGACCTCCTCCAGCCTCAGAGACTTTAGTGCTGTGAGATCTGACCGAGTTTATTTTATTGTTAATTCTGTTGTTGAATCCACTGACCTTCACCCAATCATCTATGACACATAAACGTTAAAGCATCACTCTCCATCTCCACAATCACACCTAATTAACCAGATGGAGGCCTCACACACAGAAGAATCCTGGGTGTTCCTCCATTGAGCGTCCCCAGAGATCCTAGAAACGGTTTCATCACGACTTTTCCACCTCCACACAAAGAAAACAGAGGGGAGGAGCAGGAGGAGCAGGAGGAGCAGGAGGAGCAGGAGGCCAAAGAGCAGAGATAATGGAGAGCAGGACCAGAGCCCCATCTGTGACATTCCCATCATGTGTGGGCGCACGGCGGCGGCGGCGGCTCTCCGTCCCCACGTGGTGGGAATGTCATCTCTGTTCTCTGCCTCCCCCCTTCACTTTGGATCAGCTTCAAAGCTTTTCCTCCCCCCACTCTCCTGGCATGTACACAAAGCATGAAGCACATGTTCACAATCCTCCTGTTGCTGCGAGGTGCACACAGCGTATTCAACATTTAACGTTACATCACCCGCTCTTCTTCTGCGCCCTGATCCCATTTACAGGGACACGCGTTCACGCCGAGCCTCCACCTGCAGAGAAAGGATTCAAATCGGAGCCTGGAGCTGTTCGAACCGCGATCCTGTTTCACTGCAGGATTGTTTAAGTTTCATGATTTAATCAGTTATAAAACATGTTGATAGATTCTTTTGGTCGTCTTGATTTTTCACATGTTCCAGTCCATCTTTCCCATAATCATCACAGATCAGAAACACTCTTTAACTCTTTCAGACTGGCCAATAAAACTGTTTAAACCCGGTAACAATCGGCCCCTGATGGCAGTTTGAAAGGGTTTAATTGGTATTTCAACCCGGGTCGACTGACCCTGCACAGGCTTTTATCAGCTCCTCTCCAATTGGCTTCAGTGTGAAACATCACAACCCCACGGCATTACATCACGCCCGCCCCTCCATCTGAAGTTTACGTGACTCTTCACTGTCTCAGCAACAAATTCCATCCACCTTATCATCAGCGTTGAGTTTGCACATTTTAAAAAACGGACAAAAGTACAAAGTAGGGCTGAACAATATGGACAAAATTTCTGATTTCTATATTTATGCTAGATATCTCGACATCAATGCAACATCACATGACTACGGGTTCCATGAAAAACAGCATTTTTCAGAAAAATAACAAAAATGCAAAAGAATGTGGAAAGTGGGGTTTTATTTATAAGAAATTTATATTGTTTATATCTTTGCTGTTTCAATATTAATATCTTGAATGTTCATATCTCGATATAGGTACGCTAACGATACATCTTTCTGCCCTAGTACAAAGTAGGGCCGGACAATATTGCCTGATCTCAGTATTATGATTAATTGAAGCTCCTCCCTCAATTACGATTAATAAACATTATTTTATGCTATGCTGGAACAAAGTGGTTGTCTTAACGGTCTTCCTGCAGTATTTACACTTCATTTCTTTTTGCTAAATGTCCTCTGCACAGAATCCAAAATGTGCCCGAATAACAAAAACAGGATTTTTCTTGGCTACAAGCTCCCCTGATAGATTGGTGTTGTCTGCTCCATGTTGGCAGTGCGTCCTTCGCTCTTGGTGACAGTGAACACAGACTGTATGGAGGGGGTGCAGTCACGCGACTCACACAAGGAAAATAATCAAAACAATCGTCATGAGTAAAATTACTTTGATGACAGGGTCTCGATGTCGATTTCGATTATTTTTCGATTAATTGCCTGAAGTACAAAGTAAAGAAAACCGTCTCCATGACCTCTATGCTCTTTTCCACTGTTTACATGGGCGTGTTTCATCGTGCTGATGATGTCATCAACGTGGTGACATCATCTTGATGCACCCGGTTAGACCTGGGTCTGCTGGCTTTGGGGAAAGAGTCAGCTGCTGATTGTTAGCAGGTTAACCCGTGTTGAAAAATCCTGTGTTGACCCACTAATCTTAGTGTGAAAGCTGTATTAGTGTGAGTGTTGGTGCATATTGCTGCCTCTCCTTGCTGTGGTGTGATATCTTGCCTAACTTTTGCTTGCTGATACTCGTGCACAAACACAGCAGGCTGCATAAGCAGAGAAGCGTCACATTTATCTTCTGACCCTCTTGTTGTTCCATGACAGCTGAACATCCATCTCTACCCTCCTTAACCTCCACCCCCCCTCCGCCTTGTCCTCGGTCTCTCAGGACTCTGAGCTCCAGTCCCAGACCTCCAGACTCATTAGCATCACACCCACTATTGATGCTGGATCTTTAATTAGGCAGGCCTGGCCTCTCCTGAAGGAATTAGCCTCACTATGGATCCTCTGGACACAGAAGGAGGCAGTTTCAGGGCTGGATAAACAAGTCGAGCCGAGCTCAGAGCTGAGGTCGGTCACCTCGCTGGTTTAAGGAGAGCTCATGTTTCAGATGGATGTTAAGGAAGTGTCAGGTAAGTTAAATAAGTGTTAGGTATATGGGATGTCCGGTTATCATTGTTGTTAACAACCACACTAACTTATGTGGAAATCACAGCCCTAACAGAAACAGGGGGCTACCTGCACAGACTTTAACAGTGGTGAACTGATGCTCTCCTCGCTGCAGATCAGTGTTTTCCCACACAGCATTGAGCAGTTCCTTCTAAAAAGTAACAACTGTTGCATAATTTCACTAAAGTTAGCAAAAGAGATAACCTGTTTTCAACATGGAGAACCATGAGGAGGTGATGTCTGTACTAAAACAAAGACAAAAAAGGAGAGGGTACAAATGGCTGCTGAATCAAGGGTTGAATATATCAGTCAGTCAATCAATCTTTATTTATAAAGCACTTTCAGACATAAAATGAGGCACAAAGTGCTGAACATTCAAGTACACAAGCAGATAAGAGTCAGGGGAACTGATAATTAAAATACTTCAACAAAATAAAATAAATAATAAAAAAATATGAATCCCCACCCACCACCCCAGCCCATATTTTACACAGACACTCGCGCACACCCATGCATTCAAGCACAAATGATAGGATATATTAAAGGTAATAAAGTCCTTAAAGCTGATAATAAATAAATAAATAAAACTTTTTTAACCCAACACTAAAAGGAAATAAATAGAAAGTGGTTAAACCTAAAATAGTAACTCTGATCCTAAAATGGTGTAAAACACGCATAGTGCAAATTAAAAGAGTAAAAACAAAATTCAGCTAAAAGCCAGACTAAGAAAGTCAGTCTTAAGTTTGCTTTTAGAAACAAATAATGTGAAAAAAAAAATAATGTGAACACACTACATACTCATTTTGACGTCACACTTAGTATGAGTAGTACGTTAGTACGCCATTTCGAACACAGCCACTATCTCTCTCCTTCTGAACTATGACCCGCTCGCCCCGCCTTCCTGCTCCCTTCACTGACCGTCAATTTTCAGGAAACATTAACATCCACATTGAACACACAACAAACAATAGAACTGCTACAATATCAATGTACTTACAGTTTAGCACAGTGAGCCAAGAAAGAAAAAAGCTGTAATAAAATATTATTGCTGAAGGAAAAATGCTTTTTATTGTCTTTATTGTTGTTTAGAAAATACTTAAAACAACTTGAAGCTAAATTGTAAAAAGGAAATTGCAAAAATGTGTCATTATCCGATTAATCGATTGAGTAATTGACTGATTAATCGCTTATGAAAATAATCGTTAGTTGCAGTCCTCATAAATAGTTCATTTTTTCTTATGTTTTTTAGAGAGCATCAAGCATTCCTGAAATCAGGTATTAATTATGAGTAAATCGAACTGTTCTTTTGTGAATTCCACCAAATTTTGTGAAATCTGAAAACAGGTATAATGTCCAACTGGTCCTTCGCTGGCTTTTTCTGATTTATGATGGAAAATCTCAATATGGTCAAAATGTGAAAAGATAATATTTTTATGAAACATGAGGCAAGGGTTTGGGAATTTACCTCCTGGTTGTTGGACATGCTACTGCAACCTAAAAGGTATACGTTTTTTCTGTCTACTGTAGTGGACATCGTGCATGAAAGGGTTAAAGAGGGACAAATGTGTACAGAAAACACTGTCAAAGGCCACCATGCTCCTCTCCAAAAAAAAAAAGCTGTAATAAAATATTACTGAAGGAAAAATGCTTTTAATTGTCTTTATTGTCGTTTAGAAAATACCTAAAACAACTTGAAGCTAAATTGTAAAGGAAATTGCAAAAATGTGTCATTATCCGGTTAATCGACTAATTGATTAAGTAATTGCCCGATTAATCGATTATTAAAATAATCGTTAGTTGCAGCCCTAATGAATAGCTCACTTTTTCATATGTTTTGTTTCCTGAAATCAGGGACTTTGGGACTGAACAGGTTGAAGCTCTTTTGTCCGATCAGTCAAAGCGCTGTTGCACCAGGCCAGGTCTTCAAGGTTTAAAAAGATTCACTTCTTCTTAGACCTCCTGATGACCATGACGTGGCACCTGTTGCTCTCCTAATAGACAGAATCCAGGTTGTGTGGCTGTATGCTTTATAATACTCCTGCCCAATTTTCTCTCCACTGATGCACACCCTGGTGTTTTTTCCTCATTATTCGGCAAAGCAGAGTAAAAAAAGGAGCTGTGTTTTCATGTCTGCAGCCCGAGCTTTCATTTAAATTTCTCCTGCTATTATCCTTTATTCTCCTTACCAAATAATACCTGCCTCATTCACACCTCCTCTCTTCCCCTTTTTTCTGGTTTCATGCACTCGTCCTGCAGTAATTCAGACTCTGGGGTGTCATGTTGCTTTATCAGGTGGCATAATGGACATGAGCTCCTAATTTGAGTGTTTTTGATGAATAGTCACATCAGGAGTTTGTCACGCTGCCATAGCACATCAGGAGAGCAGCATGCCCTCACACTGTTTCTGTAAGAACCTTCTGCACCATTAAACTCTTTGTTCAAGACAATCAGAGCCACATGGAGCGTCCTGATCGGCTTAAAAACACTATGATCTGTTTGGATGGGCGCAGCTGAAAAAAGGGGATCTAGGGCTTTTTTAACAGCCAACAGGAAGTTCATGGTAAAATCATCTTCCTCTGAAAACAGAGACTGAACAGAACGTCTCCTTCAAATGTTCTGCAGAATGAACAGTTTGATGCTCCCAGAAGTGCACCCCACATCAGCCGTGTCACAATGGCTCCCTTCAGGGCCCAAACGTGAAGAGCGTTCAGTTTTTCTTGAGAGGTGACGCATGTTTCCTCTCAAACACGTTTAAAGGACACTTTGGGCTGCAGGTGCTGCTGTGCGTCATGAAACATCAGGGGGTTTATGACAACTTTAAAAGTGATAAGAGAGTGTCAGGGATTTGTCTCAGTTTTTTTTAACAAGAAGGTCCTTTAAAGGCCTGCAGATATTCCTGTGTGAGTGAGAGCATGCAGCCTTGTTCTGATTGGATAACTCAAATACAGGTGCAGGGCTCATGTGCTGATCTTAAAGGTGCTATGAGGAGAATCTATTACAGGCGACATTAAGACTCTGCTACCCATGAGCACGCGCAGGGACTGTTGTAATGCTGCGTTCCAGTAACCTCAGAACTGGGAGTGACATCATCTCCGACTTCTCGGCGTTTCAGTTGAAGTTGGAAAAAAACATGCTGATCTACCAGGCTATTGTTAGCTGTTGTTAGCACGCCCTGTGTTGTTGTATGAAGAATGTGATTATCACTATGGCAGCATTTTTGTAAATATAAGTCTAACAATACTATGTATACAGCTGATCTAGAGCAACACACCCCAGTCAGAAGAGCAAATAAATGGATTATTACAGGAGCTAAATAACTGTTCACACTGGGGGCATCCATCTTCCATTGTCAACTCGGGGTCGGTGAGGTTTCACCGAGTTCCCAGTAGGAAATTCAGACTTCGGGGGACGTTCCAGTTGCAGTTTCCTACTCAGAACTCAGAAATTCCTACTTCTGACTACAACTGGAATGCACCAAAAGACCCAAGCCAAAGCGTGTGTTTGTTGTGATGCTAATGAATGCAGCTCAGACCTTCCTCAGAACTCTGCATTGCTTTACAACTTCTTTTTTCAACAACTTACAGGATGCAAAGCCACGAGGTAATGTATCTCTTTCTAGTTACGTAGTGGTAGTTTTTGATGTGTGACAACAAGCAATTTTTGGAAAACTTAGTATTGTAGTTTTGTAGCCGGCTGTATATGGCTACTTACAGCCTGGTGCTCTAAGACGTGTCTGAATAATATAAATTTGCTCTAGTTTTAATTGTCTTGTTCCTAAAGTTGAGTATCCAGGCCAGTCCAGCCCTGTCCGACTCGACCGTGAAGCTAAGTAATAGCATTTATAGCTAACCTATGTTGATGCTATAAAACTCATCTTAAAGTGTGTATTTCCATCAGGCAGATATCTAAAAGGGAGACTTTTTTGTAATTACCTCGAAACTCCTCACAGTCCGTTTAAACTAATAAATTCTACATCTGATTCTCTGACTTTGAGATCTAACACTGAAGTACAAAGTTGTTTTAGTGCACAATCAGCAGCTCAGGTTTCCCCCACAGGTTGCTGTGAGGCTAATTTGCCAGATTTGTTTCATCCAAGAACTTTCTCCCCAGTCTTTGTCCACGTTGACTACATAAAGAGCTGTGGAGAAAGAATGAGGACACACCGAGCTCTAGTTGGCTGAAGGTGCATTTACAAGGGCTGGGACGATACACTCTTCTCCCGATTCAATTTTTTAGGTGCCGATTCGATTTACATTGCGATTGTAGCATGTGTGTCATGCTAACAAATTAAAAGTATGGTGAGGCTTGTTTTGGATGATCATCATATATTAAAAAAATAAATTACAAAGACAACAACAATTGATAAATCACAAAATTATTGAATGCATTCATCCGTGAGTCCTGAGCGTGTGAACACCTGTTTGCTCCAGGTGCAATTAAAGTTCAGTTCAGTTTGATGGTATTTGGGAACAGGTAGGTGCAAGGGTGTGAGTGCGTGAGTTGAGGGGTTGAGGACAAAAGAAAAAAATAAAGGGCGGCTGCAAAGTAGCCTCCTACCAGCCCGGCCAGAGCAGGAGGGTGGATTTAGGCAGAGCGTGGATGAGCTGCTGTGGGTTTGTGACCCAACCGTTCATGGATTCATCACAGGCACTAGCTCGCCATCAAACCTGGCCTGAATAAAAAGAACAGGACCAGGGTCCGTCCAGTATTTGGGGGCACAACAAGCACAAATGAACAACTGCACTTCTGGAACAATCCCCCAAAAAAGCAACCTGCAACTTTTTAAAAAAGAAGCTCAAAGTTGCTTATAATAAGCCAACCTGGCAACTACAGCTGTTTCCCACAGATGCATCATTTTTCTCCTGATTTGATTTTTTACGATTTTTTTAGTTGCCGATTCGATTTATATTGAGATTCTACAATATTGCCGATTTTAACAATCTTTAGTTATCTTTTTTAACACCAGTGAAAAGATGAACAATGATGATGCCTACAGACTATATCAGGAAAAATACACATCACATGTGAGTCTGTTTTTAGGGTTTATTCAGCAATATATGTTAACCAGCTGTTTATACTCTCTCATCAAAAGACTGGACTGCATTTAAAAGTGGATTATTAACACAGACTAAAGTTGGTAAGAAGTTGGTAAAACTAGGCAGTGGTCAGCAGTTTTAGCTCAGAGTGGTGGCGTGTAAGATGAGGACTAAAAACGGAGTTCATCGTGTCAAGCTCTATTTTAATTTCAACCCCTTTTGGCAGCCATAAGCAACATTTGAGACAGAAATACCTGTTTTGTACACCTCTATACTGGCTCATAAGATCTTTGTGCTACAGTTTTTACATTAAGGTTAAACAGACTTTATCTCACAACCTGTTTTATTGGACAACCCACATTAAAGTGACCATAGTTGTGCTGAGTTATTAAGAACTTTGGACTAAAGACTGAGACAGTAAAGTCTAAGTAGATAGATTCCTGAGGGAATGAATCAGCTGGCATGTGGTGCATGATATTTTAGCAGCCCGTGTTTTCACCCCCTGCAGGGCGGAGGAGAAAACCACATGTCAGAGGTGTCAGTGTGCAGACGGGGAGCCTCTTTCCTGCTCTCATACATGTCCAGGCTGAGGCTCTTCTTTTGTTTGTGCCTTGTCTCAGAGTAATAAAATATGCATCGACCGTATGTTTCCATACAGACCTCATACGTGTGCCTGCGTATCGACCGAGCGGATCGCTGTGTGTCTGTGAGGCTTGTTCATTACACCGGCCATTGATCTAGAAAATTCACATAACCAAGTGCTGCTCACAGCCCTGAGAGTTAAGCAGGAAGCGCTCTCTGTGCTTTACTTATTCATGAAGCTGTGTGCTGGATTGTGGTCGGACTGCATGTTCGTTATAGAGAGATTCTTATGGTCGGCACATCATGTGAAGGTCAGCCCGCACAAACACACAAAGTGGGTCTGAAGTCAGCTCTGTGTTTACGAGATTGTTACATTATTTAGCCAAGTTATGGATATGAGCAGAAACAAGCTGCACTCATGGAGACAGGCTGCACAAAAGAGAATTAAACCTCATTAAAACTGAAGGTCTGATGGACAAAGACACGGCTTTGAGCCTGTAAACTGAGAGGGACCTGTCTATTCACTGGACACACCGAGGGTTACATATCAGCTCTACAGGCAAAAACTGCACAAAGTATCCAACAAAGCCCGGAGGAGGCTTCTGAGTTCAGCATCTGCTGGACACCAAGTTCAACATGAGGCCTCAGACTTAAGGTGCCTACACACCAAACTCAACTTGAGCGCCCTCTACAACACACCTCATGCAAAGCTAATGTACAGCCTTGATGGGGCGGGGCTAATGCTCCTGGGACGCGTTAGCCGCGTTCTGATCCCATCATATTGCTTCAGAACAACAATCAGGGCAGATGTTTGTTTTAAAATGAGATTTATACTGTGGCATATTGGATTCACTTGGAAACAAAAAATCTGCCTGTTTTTATGATAGTATCTTGTAAAAACAGGCATTTATTCATTTTTGATTTTCCTGTTTTTAAGAGATACTATCTCATTAAAACAGGATTCCCCCTGATGCTTTGCTTCTAGACTGGCTGCTGCATTTATCAACCAGGTACGTGGTCAACACCACAGACTGTAGAAAACATGGACGTCATGACGCTGGGCTCAAATTGAAGCCGCCACGAAAACTGCTCCCCCTGGTGACTGGCTACTTTAAGATTCCCTAGTATCTCGTAAAAACAGAAAATTCAATAAATTCCTGTTTTTAGGGGATAGTATCTCATAAAAACAGGAAAATCAAAAATAAATAAATATACCCTTTTTTACGAGATAGTATCTCATAAAAACAGGCGGATTTTATTTCTTTTCAAGTGAATGCAACACGCCACCGTAGATTTTAGAAGCAGATCTGCTTACGCTGAAGCCTGAATAAACTCACACTGAGGATGTGACAGTTCGTACAAAAGAGTAAATCAGAGTGAAGAGGATGATGTCGAGCACACAGAGGAGACGTGAGCGTGTGGAGGATGATCGATTCAAGGAAACCGTTTACATCAGTGACCTAAAATGCTCCTTAAGAACACAAAGATGGCTCCTGAAGGCAACACGCTGCAGGAGGAGGTGACGGCAAGCAGCACGCAGGAGGAATAACGGGAGGATGAGGCACGAAAAGTTTAATATGAGAGCATATGATGATAATAGGCATAGGCGCCAATTCCACAAAGCTGTCCGCCCCAAAGTCCCGTTCAAGTAAGACTTTTAGTTTTACAGTAACGTGTTTTGATGGTACAATACAAGTAACGCTACTTAAAAACACACTGTCAGACAAGTTCAGCTGTTGAAGATTCCACCCCCCTCCCCTCACAATGGTTTGGTCCAAACTGAGGTCTGTTCACACAGAGGCAGGCGGACACAGCGGAGGTGATCGGATGAAGTAAGAGTATTAAAACACAAAATGGTTGGTAAGTTGTTTATCACTCCACTTGTTCAACAGGCACAACAAGTTGGTGCCCATATAGTTTGGATGTTTGGATGGACAGTATTTTAGATTTAACAAGTACAAAGGAGAATACGAGTTGGACAAAAAACAAGTAATATGCAGAATATGCATTAATGCATATCATTAAAATATGATTAATGTAACTGCTTTGGGTTTAGTTCTTCATGTTAAAACAATTTTTAATGATGTACCAGGTCAAAAGGTCACTTTTTAAATTTACAGCACTATTTTAACTAAGATATCCCAGACTGAATAAATATGAATTGAATCGTGAATCGAATCGATTTGAGACCTTGTAATATCGAGTTGAATCGATCCAGAAAATCTGAATCAATATCCAGCCCTAGTTCATACTAGGGCTGGATATTTCCAGCAACCACACGATACGATACGTATCCCGATACACATCAGTTGTGAACACTGACCACTCTTTTAACAGAATTCCCAGCAAATTTTGTTTTTATTACAAGAAGAAAAGGAACAAGCATGAGCTTTAAATAATTCTTCAACTTAAGAACTTTATTCAGGTCCCCAAAGATACTAGACTTAAGTTTAAATTTGGAACATGTGTTTTATCATGTAGCTTGGTTTCTACTTTGAACTGTGTCATTGCTAACATAGTCCAAAGTGTATTTACTACAACTGTCCAACCATTGAGGCCATATCGATTCTGTAGAATACGTATCAATACACGTATCTCCAAGAAGTGCATGACGATATTTTGCTGTATTGATATTTTGAGCACAGGCCTCGTTCACACCTTCCATCCAGTACAACTCTTGAATTGCTGGTTGAGCAAAAACAAACCTGCAGACAGGTAGGATATAGACCAACAAGGAACACTGACTTATAGTTATTTTTAATATAACTATGTAAGACATTTGAGAAAGGATCAAAACAACACAGCCAAAATATAGATATATGGACCCAACCAGAGCCCCTGTTCATCATCGACCCGGCTTTAGGCCCCGCCCCCTTTAATAACGTCCAAACAACGCTTTAACAAAAATGATGTTAATATCGTCCTTATTGATCCACATGCAGACAAAACAGCCTGTAAATACAACCAAAGACTCTGAAGTCAAAGCAATAACAGCTCACGATCAAAGCTGACGGACCAACAGCCAAATCAAAACGAGACGGACAGATGGACGGACAGGTGGATCAACAGAGCGACGGCTCGGACAGACGGACCAGCAGATGAAAAGGCAAACAGATGGACGGACAGATAGATGGTAGACTTTAATTCAGCTCGTAAAGATGGAGAAGGAGCAGAGAGACGGCCACACAGACCGACTGTCAAGCAGCAAGACAGATCGCAGCTTCAGACCTGATTAATCGATCACCGACTTTAAACAGCCCCGAGCTGCACTTTCAGTTCACAGACACACACACGACACACACATGCTGCGGGGGTCGGGCGGTGCAGAGCCTGAATTACACTTTACTGTCATGGTACATCGTAAAGAGCCTTGTTACATGTCCCATTAAACTCTGGATGCCATCATCAAATATTGATCTTCTTTAAATACAATGACATATATCTGTGTGTGAAGCTACAGCCAGGCCCTACTGACTCTTTTCAGCAAATCACGTGCCTGCAACTCAGTGCATTTAGGCATATGGCCAAGAAAGCCTGTTGAAGTCCAAACCAGGAATTAAAAGAAGAGGAAATGAAGTGGCCAGTGAGGATGCATTTGCCCAGAGATCAAGAGTGTAACAGAGGGAGCTGCGTCTGTTTCTGAAGTGCCGTTAAAGAGCCCTTTTCTCCGGTTCCTCCTCAGCAGAACCATCTCACACCTAATCATGAGAGCTGAAGGCTTCACTGAGCATCGCCATCATACACAGACAATCACACACCAGCACGGCATTATGGGAAACCACAGGGAGGAACCACAGAGGAGCAAACAGCTGTGTGTAAATGGACCAAAGAGACGAGACAGAGGAGGGCAGAGATTCTGGAATTACTCATATAGATAAACATTAATGGACAGGGCTCCATAGTGTGAACATTTTGGTCCACTGAAGTTGAGAAAGCACATTTCAATATACCTACAAACATAAACGCCTATTAAAGTTGACAAAAGTAACTGTGGTAGCGGAAATTTGCCAAAAACGGACAAAACACAGCACCCACCTTACTTCCTCTGCCTCTCTGTTTTTCAGCAGAGCCAGCACACACATGCACAGCCCTCAGTAATCATCCAATCAGCTGTTAGTATGCAAATGAGCCCAGACTGTGGTGTCAGGTTTCAACACGGAGCGGTAACTCTGGAGAAGCAGCAAAGCTCTGCCGAATTCGTCTTAGTGACTGTCAGATAATTAATAATTAAAGACAATTACAAGTAAAATAATGTTAAGTATAACATCTATATCTGCACAGTCCTTTCTCCTGTTGTACATAAAGCTGGGCTGTAAATTAAAAAAAAAAGCCAAAACAAGAGAAAAAATAAAGAAAAAAGTCATAAAATGTTCTGCCCTTAAAGTTGTTTTGGAGAATTGTTTTTTCTTTATTTATCTTAGTTTCAGTTTTGTAAATATTGACTATAGTGTGAAGTTTTGTTCTTGGTTCAAATTTGTTGGAGAATAAGACCATCCAGTTAAATGTTATGTTGTTAAAATCTGGATATTAATTTCATTTTTCGGCTCAGTATAGCACCTTAAACATTAGCTTTTTTTATTTTGAAAGATTTTATTTAACTTGAGATGTTAAAGTTTGAAGTATTAAATTTCAGTTCAGTAAAAAACTTTAAGAACTTTTAGTTGGAAATGGAAATAATATATAATTTTGCTTCAAATAAAGACAAGTATTTCTTTACATCTTATTCTTGTTTAAAAATCATTTACATGATATGAAAGTTATGAAGAGAGATAAAATGGTGACCTTATGGTGTTAAAGGTGACACTGAAAAATTTGGGTGCACTTAAGAATTTTTTTAGGTGCACCGTTGCAACAAATGCATAAAGTTAGTCTGGAGCCCTGATGGATGAAGTCTTCTGCTCTTCGATTTACTGCTCTTAAATATTTCAGGTCTCCATCCAGACTGATCAGTCAGCGTGCCACACTCCGGGTCGTTAGTCTGCTCAGAAAACAACAAACCAACTGAAACCTGCAGAGCTCTCCGTCCTCATCAAGATCAGCTCGCAGACTCTTTACAACGAGAACTGCTGGCTCAAGTCAAGACTGTGAAATAACTTAGGACAAGTTAGGACAAGTTAGGAATCTATCCAATCACAGCTACTTTGGTTGTGTCATCATTTAATCCAAGATTAAAACATGACTTCAGAAATTCAAGGAAACATAAAAATGCCTTACACTTTAAACTTCGACTAAATTTTCTGTATATTTCAGCAACTAAAATTCGACTAAAATTAAAACAATTTAGAACTAAATTATGACAAAAACTAAAGGATATTTTAGGCAATTGACTATGACTAAAACTAAATTAAAAGTGCTGTCAAGATAACACAACACCTGGGACACTCTTGGTCCAAGCCCGAGCCCTTACAGTCTTAACTCTACAAAACAAAACAAAAAGTTGAGAAGTTTAACAGATGAATGCATTATGGGTGAAGAGGAAAGTGACGACGAGTCACACGTTGAACACATGTTTGAAACCTGTTGCATGAGAAAAAAAAAAATTAAAAAAAAAAAGAAAAACAACGCGGACACACCACCCCGACATCACTAACCGGGACTCACAAAACGGGACTAAACAAAATCTGGAACTTTGGACAATCAAAATGCTAGACAGGAACTTCAAAAAGACACTCATGAATTATGCCGTACTTCGAACAAAGGATTGGACATTAAAGGTCACATACGGACACTAAAAGACAGTCAAGAATTATGTCATACTTCTGTAAATGGAATACAAATTTACAATAATCTGATGATACATGAAAAAAGAGGAGACTAAATATTGAGGAAATGGGGACGGGACTAGATAAGATCTGCTTCTTCCTTTCGGACATGTACAATGTGATCATCTATTGACAATGTGTGATGTTGAATAAGTGTGCTGACATGACCGAAATAAATCAATTTAATTCAACTCAATTATTAAAAAGACGCATATACACATAAGATTGCCATATTGGATATACATTTTTAATTATAACTGTTGTGAGGACTCATTAAAAGTAAAAGGTAAACATAAGTAACCTATAAGAATGTATTTATAAGGATTATTTTAAGGTAAACAACACAAATTTGTGTTATTTTACAACAATAAATCAAACATGGTGCCCTCCATGATACTCTTCATGTTTGGGGGTTAAATGGCAGGCAATTAAAAAAATAAGGGAGGCGACTGTTGACGCTCCTGTGATACAAAAAAACAGAATTAAGAGGGCCGCCATGTTGAAGGTTTGGACTGACTTTTTTTCTTTTACTTTCATTGGTGCAACATTTGGACATAGTGAATGACAGAAAAGTAGAGACTGGCTCATGCTAATGCCACTTCAGTTAGGATAAAAACATTGGATGTGCTCTTGTGAGGGAAGCACCATCAAATGGGAATTTGTGCACTCTGATTGGCTGGATGTTTGCTGGGAATTGGCTGGCATTCAGCTGGAAGGTGAAGACTTAAGTGAATGCATCTGCATGAAAAATTATTAGCATAACTCTCCTGCTGATCTACAAAAAGCTCTCCTGATTGAGCTTTATGGTAACTCTTAACACTATATCTGTACAATTACGTGTCAAAACAAGCAACTTAATTGTCAACTAGGAAATGATTTTAATTATTTAGTTTATTCTTCAGTTTCTCTTATTCAAAATAAAAGCTCCTCACACTGTTTAAGGGTAAAATTAAATTCACATAAAGGAGTTTTTCATATTAACAAATGCAGCGTGTGTGTAGTGATGTGAAGTGATGGCACGGTGCTAATTTAAATCTTATTTTCTCCATTATGTAAAAACATTTAACGGCTTAGTTTCATGTCTGGTTGTCTGGGGGTCGTGTGAGAGTTTTTTGGTGCTGTCGCCTGATTATTTATACATGTAAATAAATGTTATTTCTGTTTCTTGGATGAAGTCAAAGATGGTTTTATGGATGGAATAATGAAGCTTCACCTCCTCTGCTCCCTGCACACATGACTGTAGTTTCTTAAAGCTGCAGCCTGATGCATGATGCTCAACAGGAACCAGAACAAGAGGGTTTTATGAAGTCAAGTCGTGCTCTGTGTGAACATTTCTGTGTCTGAAGAACCTTTAACATCACTCTTCATGTGAATTAAACTCAGTCGTTTTTTTTCAGTGTTTCACATCAAGAGCTCTGCTGGACCGTTTGATTGTCTGGAGCACTGAAGTACATTTAATCAGCGGAGCTTTTATGTGTGAAGTGCCTGTTACAGTTCGTCTTATTTAAGGCCACGCTTTGTCGAAAATGAAGGAAAGATCAGTCAGATCAGGAGGACGACCTCCAAACTTCACAGTCTGATTCAGACAGAAGAACAATCGGGTCATGCAGGTATAAAGCAAAGTCAAGGAGCATTTTAGCTCCTTAACTTCTGCTTTACACCAGCTGGGTGCTCGACACACTGCACTGAAGTCTGAACGGCACTCGCTACAAATCTGACATCGGCCCTAAACCAATAGTTTCATCAGTAAGATATGAAGATATGTCTGATAAACAAACATAAGCAGTAGATCTTTTTATAGTAAAACCAATATAACATTAAACTAATCTAAGGATAAAAGATTTGAGAAAAAGTGGAGAAGTGAAGAACAGAAGCAAAATAGGTATGAAGATGCAAAAAAAAAAAAGGAAAAAAATTGGCAAAAAATGTCCAAAAGTGGCTTAGGAAAGTTGATTATGACAGCAAAATTGGGAATTAAATTCGATATTAAATTTGAAAAACCCTGCAAAAATTCCAAAAATGGTTCTGACAGTGGCCAAAAAAAATGAATGGGGCAAAATAGGCATAAAGTTGTAAAAACAGGGTTAAAAAAAGGTAAAAATGGTCCAAAAGTGGGAAAAAAAGTGTATGAATAGAGGTAAAAAAAATAGGCATGAAATTGCAAAAAACTACATCACAATGCCAAAATGTTCAACACATTTTGGGCTAAAAACGTTGAACCTTCTGCGATTTGAAAATTGCAACAAGTCATATTGAGATTTAATCTAATTTGTAAATAATTGTTCAGCCCTGATATGAAGTGAGAGCTCAGAGCTGCTACAACAACGTAGGCCTGGGCAATAAATCAATAATATTTAAAAATCGAGCTGGCAAGTAAAATGGATTCATTCACCCAGGACTTCAGATTCTTCATTCTAAACTCTTGTCACTTGAGTATGCAGGTATAAAACATTATAAAGGCTTGATTATAATACATTATGTCCACACTTGTAATACTTTATTAACCTTGGTACAAGTTCTTAAACATGGTTATACACCTTTATAATGACACTTATGGAGCATTATACATGCATTATGACGTCTTATGCATGTGCTTCTAATGCATTATAAGACCTTCATGTAAAGTGTTACCATAAATGCTTAGCTCACATACTGTCCTACTTCTTAACCCTGAGCCTCGACTCTAACAGCGAGCATTCATTCATACAAGGAGAATATTCTGCTGATCTGCAGGGCTGCTGCAGCCTCACCAACATCTCCATACAGTAATCCATCATTTTTATCAATATTCGTCCGTGTCAGACGTTTATTTTCATGTCTAGAGTCAATAAGAGGCCGATGGGTTTGACAAATCCTGCGGCTTCTCAGGCTAAGTGACCACAAAGTAAATTTTCCACTCGGATGCACAAACACACACAATCAGTCCGCCTGAAGGGCAGAAAGCAGCACACGCACACAAACACATACACACACACACACACACACACACAGACCTGCAGATGCTTTTTTCTTAATCCTCACATTAAACCAAACTCTGCTGCGTTCACTGGTTTTCTTCATTCAGCGTCTGCAGCACAAACAAAGACGTGTTCCTAAACGCCTCGCCTCAATGAGACTTTCTAATAGGACCAAACACACATTTACACACACACACATTTACACACACACACATCTACACACCAACACACGCAGGGATAAAAAGCAATTCTGCTGATGTTCTGAGTCTAATGTGTACAGTCTGATCAGAGGAGGCTCGCCGGAGGAGGGAGGACTGAGAGATTGGTGGAAGATTACATTTCAGTGTTTGTGCTCTGAATTCATGAGTTTGGAGAAATGATCCGAGAGAGTCTGCCTGTTACAGCACCAACAGGAAGTGAGGACAAAGAGAAATAATCTGTATTATTACGCCCAAAGCAGTCTCAGACTCTGCATGACCTGCTTCCTTAAATCATTCTGGTAGGTATTTTGCACCTATCTATTAACCTTTTTCCGCTTTCATACAATTTTTACAATTTCATGCCTATTTTTTTCCTCTATTCATACACTTTTTTCTCACTTTTGGACCATTTTTACCTTTTTTTAAACCCCGTTTTTACAACTTTATGCCTATTTTGCCCCCATTCATCTTTTTTTGGCCACTGTCAGAACCATTTTTTTTTTATTTTTACATGGTTTTTTGAAATTTGATTTCAAATTTCATTCCCAATTTTGCTGCCATAATCAATTTTCCTTTTTTTTTGCAATTTCATACCTATTTTGCACCTATTTATTAACCTTTTTCTGCTTTCATACCATTTTTACCCGGTTTTTACAATTTCATACCTATTTTGCTTCTGTTCTTCACCTCTCCACTTTTTCTCAAATCTTTTATCCTTAGATTTATTTAATGTCATATAGGGCTGGGTATTTCCAGCAACCTCACGATACGATACGTATCCCGATACACATAAATTGTGAACATTGACTATGCTTTAAGCAAAATTCTTGACAAGTTTAGTTTTTTCTTATAAGAAGAAAAAGAACAAGGATGAGTTTTAAGTGGTTCTACAACTTGAGAGACATAAATTCAGATCCTCAAAGATGGTAGACCTAAGTTCAAATTTAGAACATATGCTTCATTATGTAGCTCGTCTTCTACCTTGAACTGTGCCACTGTTAACATTACCCACAGTGTATTTACAACAACTGGCACAATATTTAGGCCGTATCGATTCTGTAGAATCCGTATCGATACACGTATCCCAAAGGAGTGCGATACGATATTTTGCCGTATCGATATTTTGAGCACAGGCCTAATGTCATATTGGTTTTATGATAAAATGATCGACTGCTTATGTTTGTTTAAGAATACATAAGATGAGGAACATTCAAAAAATTGCAGAGTAAATCGCAATATTGGGGGAAAAAAAATCGCAATTAGATTATTTTCTCAAATTGTTCAGACCTAGTATTTTTAATTTACTTTATATATTTCAGAGAGGACAGTGTAAGGTTATGTTCATCACCATACAGCCAAGTAAACAAGCCAGACTCATTTCCATCTGTTGTCTCTGATAGATGTCACTGCAGAGGAAAAGCTAAAAACACTTAGCAAAACTTTACACAAAGGACGAGTTAAACTTATAAAACTTGAATGTATCGCAGTCTGAAACAACAGACATGTTACCGGTAAAATGGTAAACCGCTGTACAATGTCCCACAGTAATAATTACCATGTCCTATTAAAATGACTGTTAAACTGTGTTTGATCCCCACTCTGTGTCAGTAACTCACGGTGATGCTGCTCTTTGACTGTAAAGTCTGAACTATGTGTGTCTGCTCCTCGGTGAAGCAGCCGTCTCTCACAGTTTCTAATGTTTGGCCTCAGCAGCTGGAGCCTCGCTCAGACTCTTACAGGTCTACACACTCAAACAGACAAAGTCTAAAGTCTGGTCCAAGTTTGGATTTTAAAGGATGTCGAGGGGAAACTGATTGACGACAGTCACCCTGTCTAAAACACCAAGCTGTGGTGAAAGACAAAAATGTGTGTGATTAAAACTGCTGTAACTCCTCGAGTAAACGAGCAGAGAGAGAGAGAGAGGATTCAGAGAGCCATACCTGAGTGAATTATAGGAGCTTTATCAGGACTTTCTGAGTAAATAATGTATAAAGGCTGGAAATAATAGCATTAGTATCAATCTGGAGTGAGTTTGTGCCATTCTTTTGCCGTTTATTCGCCGTATTTCGTCATAATAGATTGTCTTTTTCTGTCATAGTTCGTGTTTTATGGATTTAGTCGATCGTAATTTGTAAATATTAAAGAAGGAGATGTGGAGGAGATCTGCCATGGAAAGGGGAGACCAGAGGAGAGTCATGAAGGGGGCTAACTGCTTCAGGGACTATCGTTAGTAAAACAAAAGTAAATAAATAAAAAGTCCTGGACATGGTCTAATATAACGAACTGTAACATGGACACTAATGCTGCAGGCAAACTAAAATGTGGGAGTGTTTGTAAAATAGGTTAAATTTATTTTTGATCGTCTAAAAACTTTTAAATCCTGTTTAAAGTACAAATCCATTTTTTCTTTTCTTGTAATTACACACAGTTTAAACATTTATAACAAAATAATGACAAATACTTTCCAAAATTGTTGACTTTTATTTCTCAATAAATAAGTTCAAACACATTTACTTATAGGACATTTCCTGACACAGTTATTGAAAAAAAGACAAAAGAACTGTTAAATTATAATATTAAAGGGGTTAAATGATGTCAAGACTGTGTTAAAGTACTTTTTGAACATTTTGAGCACACTGCAACAATACTGAGATAATAATGATAACCGTGATAATTTTGGTCACAATAACAATGATATGAAATTTTCATACCGTTACATCCCTACCAAAGACTGAAGGTGAGCCAATCTGACAAAGACAGAGCTTCAGCCTGATTAGAATGAAGAGGTTTTCTACGTGCAGCGCTGCAGAGAGCGGAGAGGACCGTGAGCAGGGCTGATTAAAGCTGCAGCAGGTTTGAGCTCAGACTGCGTGGCTCCTCCACAGCAAACATCTGCCTCCCTCTCTCTGCTGTTTCTGTCTCACAAGGATGCAAACGATCGATACACGTCTCAAAAGAAATGCCACTCCGCTCAGGCTGCACATCGGACATGAAGCCAGCCTTGAAATCTCAGGTTAAAGTTCACTCTGATTGAACTGTATGGGATCAATCTGCAGCTGGAAGCAAAGACTGCGCTCTGACCACACCAGGAGCCCAGCCGAGCTGAAATTACACAACAGCATGTTGGCATTTTAATAATCACCACGCCGTAGTCAGACTGACCGCTCAGCGCCTGCAGCTCTGAACTCCTGACTGAAGGAGAGTCATGCGTAAAAGTCTCACTCATCAATTTAACACACCAATATAGTTTCATAATCTCAGGGCTCCTGGCGCTCTATAATAAGAAAGGTGGGAATAATGTAAACAGCTCTGGGCCACAAAATGCATTACATGTCCCACACACACCTACACACACCTACACACACATGAATGTGCCCAACGAGGAGCCGTCGCTCACACACAGGCCGTTATTTAGTCAGCAGAGATGTGAATAAAGTGAAGCACTCGTTTCTGCACATTCAGGAGAAGGTGATAAATGCATGCTCACGGAGAATCAGAAACGATCACATTCATATTCATATTTATGAAGAGCTTTTAAAACAGGGGCGTAGAATTGGGTAGGGACGCTAGGGACACGTCCCTATCATTATTATGCCACTACGCCATGGTCCCTATAAAACACAAGCTTAGTATATAAGTTTATAACTAAAAAAAGCTTATATTTAATGCCAAAGAGATACATGTTTTGGTCATTTTATTTATTATCCATGTATTATTTGTGTATTGAAAGGCAGCAACCGTTTAAGACCAACAATAAAAGTTTGTGGGGAAAAAATACAATAAACCTTGGATTAAAAACATGACTTTATACATTCATATTGTTGAGGAATACACTTCTCGGAGTCCTTTTTGGTTTTGCTCCATATTTATCAGACTATAACCATCAATGTATTTCTGTCAAAGAACAGACCGTAGAGATTTAGAGTAGTTTTTTTCTGAATGTCATAGTTTGCTTGTTTGTTCGATTAGCTCTACATGACATTAAAAAACAGTCATAAATGCAACACACATCAATTTTTAGGGTGCCATCTTGGTGTACTTTTATGTCCCCACCAATGTCAAAATCAAACCTACGCCCTTGTCTTAAAACAAAGGTTAACAACCAGACAGGAACCAAACCAGGTCTTATTTCATCAGGAGCAAGGAGACCACGAGGACCAAAATAAGACAGTAAGAAAAGCAGAAGGAGAAGATGATCAAATACAAGGAGAAGGAGAAATAAAAGCAGCAACAAAAGAACAAAATAAAAAGAAAGAAAATCCAGAAAATGAGGCTTAATTCATAAAAATAGAACAAAATAGCCTAAAAAGTGACCTACAAAAAGATTAAAGTAAAACATAAGATGATCAGATCGACCAATAAACAGAAAGTAAAGCAGCATAAAGTCAATATAATAGAAATTAATAGTAAGTAAATACATTGATATGAAGAAGAGACTATAAATTCTAACAACAGATTTTTGGAGAAGATCTGATTGTGATTTTTCTGTTATTTTGCCGTTAGTGCGTGCATAATTGTCTGGCGTGCTGACACCAAATATCCAGGTTCCAATGTTTTTCTTGGCCTTCCACGACACCAATGGGCCTCATATCCCGAGCAATAAAATAGACGATTCCTTCTGCGATGTTGTTTTTGCATTTGGGAGTTTATATGAGGCCTAAAATCCAGCGCAGACTGGGTGAGGGATGCTGCCGTTGCAGCGGGCAGGTGCGCATGCAGTTATAAAACGAATAAACGATTATTAGACTAGAATATTGAAATGTGCTTAATATAATAAAAATATTGAAATATTACAATTTTAAGATGATACGCCATGTTTGTAGCCGAGCTGTGACATACAGTCTGTTGTTTGCAAATTTTGCATTCCACTTTTTTACCGCAATCTATTTTGGTAAAATTCAGCCACACTGCCGACGCCTTTCACGTGCTAGAGGACTTGAATGAACGATAAATACATTAAAGAAAAAAAAAATAGAATCATAGACTGCTCAGAAAAAAATTAATTGACACATTTGGTCGACCAATCAAAATTTTGGTCGACTGAACACGTATCGACCAGTCGACTTGGACTTTACAGCCTGACTGTTAAGTTTGTAGTCCCGTCTAAGTCAGGAAGAATTAAATCAGAAGAGCGGTCAGACTCTCTGCCTGAATGTAAATGACTAATTATCTGGAATATTTCTGTCTTGGATTCATCTCTGCTGTGGTGGCCTGTGCTCGCCGTGATTAAAAGCGTGCAGGGAGAATTACAGCCCGACACCTAAACGAAGCACTGTTGCTCCTCGTCTGCAGCCGACACTCTTTATATCTGAACACCATGTAGACACGTTGTTCTGCTGCAGCCCAGACGGCTGAGTCAGAGAAACATGGAGTAAAAAGACTAAAAACAACAACAGAAGCACAAAGAGCCCCGTCAGCGTCTCCGTGTCTGTAGACGGGATGAAGCCGGTCCTCGCAGTAACAGGTGCTGTCATGAGCTCTCAGCTGCCGCTCTGAGCTCGGCCATTGTTTTCATTTATTGGATCATTGCTTAGTCACCACGGCCCTCTGATGCTCTCCACAGTCAATATTTACTTCAATTACACAAAAGCAGGAAGAGGAGGCCGAGAGCTGAGTGGAGTCAGAGCTAATGATGCCATAAAGGAGTCATCCAGCCATCCAAAGACAAACACGTCCACACCAGATTCACATCAGCACATGGCTGCAGCAGAGAGGCCGGTCGCTCCTCACGGCCGAGCAGGTTGGAGGTAGAGCGACGCTCCCCTGGCACTCGCTGCCAAGTCCAGTTCAGGTCACTTGGCTCTGACACGGCGTCTGTTTGATCGACTGAAGAGGGTCCAACTCCGCTCACTCCCCTCCCCGCCATATGCCTCCATCTATTTTTTACCTTTTCAATGGAAACAAAACTACAGCAGCTTCCAGAAACTCCATTCTCTGCTCTTACTCAGGACTCACTTTAAGGGGCAGGAGGAGTTTCTAAGTAATGACAAAAAAGTCTCACTTTTAGATATATGCCTGATGGAAATACACACTTTAAGATGAGTTTTATAGCATCTAAATAGGTTATCTATTAGGTCTGAACAATTACTTGCAAATTAGATTAAATCACAATATGGCTTTTTGCATTTTTCAAATCACAGAAGGTTCAATATTTTTAGCCCAAAATGTGTTGAACATTTTGGCATTGTGATGTAGTTTTTTGCAATTTCATGCCTGTTTTTTTTTTTTTTTTTTACCTCTATTCATACACTTTTTTCCCACTTTTGGACCATTTTTACCTTTTTTCAACCTCGTTTTTACAACTTTATACCTATTTTGTCCCCATTCATCTTTTTTTGGCCACTGTCAGAACCAATTTTGGAATTTCAAAAGGTTTTTGAAATTCAAATTCAAATTTAATTCCCAATTTTGCTGCCATAATAAATTTTCCTAAGGCACTTTTGGATTTTTTTTTTTTTTTTACCAATTTTTACCAATCTTTTTGCAGTTTCATACCTATTTTGCTTCTGTTCTTCACTTCTCCACTTTTTCTCAAATCTTTTATCCTTAGATTAATTTAATGTCATATTGGTTTTACTATAAAAAGATCTACTGTTTATGTTTGTTTAAGAATACATAAGATGAGGAACATTAAAACAATCGCAGAGTAAATCGCAATATTGGGGAAAAAAATCGCAATTAAATTATTTTCTCAAATCGTTCAGCCCTATTATCTATAAATGCTATTCCTTAGCTTCACGGTTGGACAGGGCTGGACTGGCCTGGATACTCAACTTCAGGAACAAGACAATTAAAACTAGAGCAAATTTATATTATTCAGACACGTCTTAGAGCACCGGGCTGTAAGTAGCGATTTATAGCCGTCTACAAACTACAATACTGAGTTTTCCAAAAATTGCTTGTTGTCACACATCAAAAACTACCACTACGTAACTAGAAAGAGATACATTAGCTCGTGGCTTTGCATCCTGCAAGTTGTTGAAAAAAGAAGTTGTAAAGCAATGCAGAGTTCTGAGGAAGGTCCGAGCTGCATTCATTAGCATCACAACAAACGCACGCTTTGGCTTGGGTCACGTCTTTATGACAGTCGCCGTGCATGCTCATGGGTAACAGAGTCTTTATGTCACCGGAAATGGATTCTCCTCATAGCACCTTTAAGAAAAGGTAACATGAGTCTAAAAAAGATGTTTTTACTGCATCCAACTGCCTTACTGAAATATTTGAATTTATATATCTTTATACAATGTCTGGCCAAAAAAAGTTGCATTCAAAATACAAAGTCACTCTAATATTTAGTTGTCCCGCCTTTAGCTTTGATCACAGTCTCATTCTCTGTGTCATTGTTTCTTTAAGCTTCTCCAATATCCCAGACCACAGCACTGCCCCCACAGGCTTGGACAGTAGGCACTAGGCATGATGGGTGCATCACTTCACCTGCCTCTCTTCTTCCCCTGATGCTCCCATCACTCTGGAACAGGGTCAATCTGGACTCATCAGACCACATGACCTTCTTCCAGTCCTCCACAGTCCAATCTTTATGCTCCCTAGCAAACTGAAGCCTTTTTCTTTTTTCAGAGTTTGGTGTGAATGCATGGATCCATCCTGCCTTGGCTCAGCAGTTCAGGCTGCTGCTGCTGGTTTCTTGGCCCATTTCTGGCCCCAACTGAGCATGGTTTAAACCCCACTGCCTACCTGACCATATCCATCCCTATATGACCACAGTGGACCATCTTCTGATGGAGGCCTCCAGCTCCATGTCTCAGAGCTCTGATCCGTGACTTCAGTGAATTAAAGAAAACACATTTGGCCCTTTTCCACTAGCACGCCTTGGCCCTACTCTACTCGGCTCTACCCGATTTGCAGCGTGTTTGCACTAGCCTGGTACCTCCTAAAACAAGCTAGTTTTAGTACCTACTCCGCTCTGGTTCCAAGCGAGCTGAGTCCATACTAAAAGATGACGTCACCGACTGCTGGCTACTGATTGGTCAGACAATGTCGTCATTGATGAGTCATGAGCATGACGACCTAGCATGCTAGTGGTAGCTACCGTTAGCTTACCCTCATACGTCTTTTCTTTGCAGCTGGATTGCTCTCGTCCTCGGCTTCATTCTGTTGTATAGCTTCCAAAACTCTCCTGTGCTTCTCAAGGGGTATTTCTTCTTACCACCTGCAGCCTTCTTCTGCTTTCCTTTTTTACTCAGTTTGTGACAAAAAGACACAGATTGTTGTGTCGCGCTCAAAATGACATCACCGCAGAGCCGCTCAGCTGTTTACAGCCACACTGCACCCTGTTGGGCAGCGACTGGGGCTAATGGAAAAGCAGCACAAGGCGAGTAGAGTAGAGCCGGGTAGAGTCGGTAGAGTCGAGTAAGGCTAATGGAAAAGGGCCATAAAACTTTGATTTTTACTCTATGTCCCTTTAATTTCACATGATCACTTCATCTATTCGTTTGGTAAGATTAATGAATGATGTGCTTTATCCTGTTTTCTTATTGAGCACATTTTTGACATGTCGCTAAATAATTCTGCAGACTTGTTCATTTATCTCTCTCTCTCTCTTTTATTCCTCAAAAGCAGTGAACATCTTGTTCTGTCTGCAGGAGTGTGAATCAGTGAGCCTGTACAGTAACTCTGAAGTCAGCAGATGGAGCAGAATGTCCTGAAGGGCGTTCACACAGAGTACACACATATGGATCCGCCTATAGCCACAGGATAAAGTTCTGATGAAGACGTTAATGTATGGATAAACACGACGACACGAAGAGGAAGACAGGCGGGAAAATGTCTGACAGGGCTGTGGCTGCAAAACTAAACAATCTAAAATATCAGGAACAACATGAAGACTTATACATAAATGTTTTACTTTAATATTCAACAAGAGCAGTCTGTGAGACAGTCTAAATGGTTTAGCAGCAAATGGGCAGAAAAAGAGCCTGAATTCATCTCCCCATGGGTTTGTTTTTCTCAGCTCTGTGTCATAATGACAGGACCGAGTGCAGATGATGCTCTCACCTCTGATCAGGCTTTTGTCATTTCATCTCTGTTTTTAACCGATGTAAATAACTTTACATCGGATGTGCCTCCCAGATGAGGCTGCATTGCCTCTTTTTCGCTGTTTGTTTGACTGTTCTTCAAATCTTGTTTCTGCTCAAAAAAAATTTGATTGTTTAATATATATTTTAATACAAGACTCTCCTTTTCAAAGTAGTAATATGTAGTTAACATGTTTTATTTGGAGCACATCATCACAGCCTGACATCGTCATAACACCTAATCAGATTATCTTCTGCAGCAGAGGTCATTCTCCACAAAGTTAATGTTGATTTACTTCACTTTTTAAACATTTCCAAACCTAAACTGCTCTCTATTGAATCAGTGCATCATAACAGAGACTCAGTATTATCTAATGTTCTTCATCAGTGCGTCACAGGATGCTCCGAGTGTCCGTGATGATTATAAGATGATGAAAAGGAGCCTCTGATGTGAGGCGGTCGGAGGTGCACTGACTCACACATCATATGACGTTTGGCTCCGAGTTCAAAGAATCCGCCCCCCCCATCGCCGTCAGTATCCCCTCTCTGAGTCTGAGGCTCTGCACACGTGCACATACATGAAGCTGGAAGTGAATAATTACAGATGGGATGTGAGCCAGCAGGCTTTAAGACGCTCTGACTTCTAAGGCCACCGAGCGGCGCGCACGTCGGGGGATTTGTCGGCGAAGCCTGAAGGCAGCGCTCGCTGTTTGCCGTTAGATTTGATGGTTTGCATAGCTGGAGGTTGAAATGAAGCTTCCTCTGCCGATCTGCAGGAGTGTGAAGGAGATGTTATTTACAGAGCATGTGCTGTTAAAATTAAGACATGAGGATGGAGATTTACTCGTCTCATCTCTGAAAGACAACCATGTTTCTGCAAGACTATTGAGGCTGTCAGCAAATTAGCTCCTGAGCTAAGGAGCGTTAAACTCAATCAATTCAGCCACCAGGGGGCTCCAGACTGGACCACAGCTCAACCAAAGGAGTCTGGGTAACAGACAGTGCAGTGCAGTCAAGGCTCACAGTTTCATCTTCACTAAAACTAAGCATAAACTATAAACCGGCTCTACATGACATTGGATATCTTAAAGGGATACGCCAACATATTTGTTGTTTTCATGTCTCGCCTCATTCCTGAGTCCACGCCAAGCAGGTAGACTCCATTCTTTTGAATGTGCATTCAATAACAAGGCAGAGACAGCAGAGCTCGCCCAATGCTAATTAGCTTTGCTCAAACAATAGGAGTCCATGGGTAGCTTTAGCCTGCCTCTGCCTACAGTCATCAGATAAACTTTTCAGCAACTCTAAACTAGAAATGCTCCAATACCATGTTTTCCCTCTCGACACTGATACTTGTGCTGTAGATATCGTCCGATAACGAGTACCAATCAGACACCAGTGTGTTACAAAACAATGTCATACTCTGCCTGCATGACTGTGATATGATTATCACTGTGGTAATTTGGTTTATCTGGGATGACCGACTTATAAATTTAGATGTATCAACATTGCTATTTTACTCATTTGCTTTCCTGGTGAACTGCAGAGGGCCATTTATATTTCATCTCCAGTTATGGCCCTTTTCCATCAGCCCTACTCTACGCTACTCAACTCCACCCAGCTCTACTCTACTCGCCTTGTGCTGCTTTTCCATTAGCCCCAGTCGCCTGCCCAACGGGGTGCAGTGTTGCTGTAAACAGCTGAGCGGCTCTGTGGGGACGACATTTTGAGTGTGACACAACAATCTGTGTCTTTTTGTCACAAAGCGAATAAAAAAGAAAAGCAGAAGAAGGCTGCAGGTGGTAAGAAGAAATACCCGTTGAGAAGCACAGGAGAGTTTTGGAAGCTATACAACAGAATGAAGCCGAGGACGAGAGCAATCCAGCTGCAAAGAAAAGACGTATGAGGGTAAGCTAATGGTAGCTACCACTCGCATGCTAGGTCGTCGCACTCATGTCTCATCGATGTCGACATTGTCTGACCAATCAGTAGCCGGCAGTCGGTGACGTCATCTTTTAGTATGGACTCAGCTCGCTTGGAACCAGAGCGGAGTAGGTACTAAAACTAGCTTGTTTTAGGAGGTACCAGGCTAGTGGAAACACGCTGCAAGTCGAGTAGGGCCGAGTAGAGTAGGGCCAAGGTGTGCTAGTGGAAAAGGGCCATTATTCAACTTCCAAGTCTGTCTGGATCAGCCAAGTGTGGCCCTCCACATCACTAAATGTGGCCCATCCTTCATTCCCAACCAGTGGTTGTAAATATGAAGAAAACTCAGATATTAAATAGAAATAATTCCATATAATCTAGACTGATATTTTATTGGCTTGTGTAAGTTACATTGTTATAAAAGTGTCTCTAAATCTCTTTTATGAAGCCTTTGAACATTATATCAAGTATTACTTCATACTATATTTGAAAAATTGCAGCAGCAAAATATTTGAGCTTTAAAAATTTGATTAACAACATTTTATTGATTTGAAAAAAGATTCATTGGATTTAATTCCATGTATTTTAGCTAAATTTGCTTGAATTCTGTATCAAGTTCATTTGATTATGCATAATATGTATTTATGTTGCAATATATGAAAATTGGTATTTATATTCTCATTATTGTTTATCCAACATTCTTTTTCATCATTGGGAGTTTCTAAAAATTTGTAACAATGTGGCCCTCAGGCTGGGAAAAATGGTTTTATGTGGCTCTCTTGGTGGCCCACCCCTGATTTAGAGTCACAGATTGACCTTATGATCATGTTTTTGGTCTTTGGGATGAAACTGGAGAACCTTGAGAGAACACATGCACATGGAGAACATGTCTGACTGACTCGTGACCGGTGCAGGCCCAAGCCGAACAGCGTGCCCTCGTGCAGAGCTCCAACCTCCCCGTCCATGCAGCCTGTTTCTGTTAATACGTTTATTTGTTTTGTTAATGCCCCCGAGCAGAGACCGTTTGGAGCGAGGACACATAATTGAGCCGACGCTGAAACTCTCCAAAGACCAGGAGAGAATAACAGCTTTCAGGAACATTTTGAGGAGGACGTAAAAATCGCTGGTCGTGCCCTTTCATGACGCGGAGCGGCGAGTTCAGGGTCTAATAAAGCCGCGCTCGGATTCGCCGGCTTCCAATTGGAACATATTACCTCAGAGCGGCCTAATGTACCCCCTGTCGCTTTGGCTTCATCACTTTCATTTACCGCCATTATGGCCCGGGTTGAGTCGCTCTCTGCCTCCTCTGCTCCCCTCGTTTCTTACGCACATGCTGACATCCTCATTGACCGACTATTTCCAGCTCCGTCTGCTCCTTTCACTCCCTCTCTCTGTTTCTGCTTCTTTCAGACAATCTGTCAGCTCACCGGCTCACGCTGCAGCCTCCACCTCACCAACGTGGCACAAAATTGCTAAAATGATGCTTTTGACATCGGCAGGGTAAAAATAATGAAGGGTGTGAAGGAGGAGGGAGCAGACAAAAAGAGTGATTCAGAGGAGAGACGGGGACGAGATCCAGTTTGACATCCTGACACCGGTTTACTCCGCTTCATTTGAGGAGACCACACAGACCTGCAGGACACCGGACCGCGTTTAGGATGATTGACAGCACACGCTTGTTCAGTTGATTCGAAACACACGTCTTCTTCATGTCCTCTGTTGGACTCAGGAGCATCTGTCTGAATAGATGCAGGTAGATCTGCTCCTCAGCCCTTTAACTGTCCATTTAAGCCGAGCAACACAAGACTTCAGGGACCAATGTAGGTTAGTATATGTCTGTGTTAAAGTTAGGCATGTAACAGCTACCAGCAAAATGGTAAACCACGTTAAAATTTCCCACAGTAATCATTTCCGTGTCCTATTAAAATGACCGTTAAACCGTGTTTGATCACCACACTGTGTCAGTAAGTCACGGTGATGCTGCTCTTTGACTGGAAAAGGCGAAACTATGTGTGTCTGCTCCTCGGTGAAGCAGCTGTGTGTCGCTAACAGAGGCGCGCATGAGCAGCTTGCAACGTTTGGCCTCAGCAGCTGGAGCCTCACTCAGACTATTACAGGTTTTCCTACACGAAACAGCTACAGCCTAAAGTCTGGTCAAAGTTTGGATTTTAAAGGATGTGGAGGTGAAACTGATTAACGACAGTCACCCTGTCTAAAACACCAAGCTGCAGTAAAAAAAATGTGTGTGATTAAAACTGCTGTAACTCCTCAAGTAAACGAGCAGAGAGAGAGAGAGAGGATTCAGAGAGCCATACCTGAGTGAATTATAGGAGGTTTATCAGGATTTTCTGAGTAAATAATGTATAAAGGTTGTAAATAACAGCATTAGTATCATTCTGGAGTGAGTTTGTGCCGTTCTTTCGCCGTAATTTCGTCGTAGTAGATCGTCTTTTTCTGTCACAGTTCGTGTTTTATGGATTTTATCAATCATAGTTTGTAAATATTAAAGGAGGAGATCTGGAAACCAGAGGAGAGTCATGAAGGGGGCTAACTGCTTCAGGGACTATCTTTAGTAAAACAATAAATAAATAAATAAAAAGTCCTGGACATGGTCTAATATAACGAGCTGTAACATGGACACTAATGCTGCAGGAAAACTAAAATGTGTGAGGGTTTGTATAGGTTAAATTTATTTATGGCCGTCTCAAAACTTTGAACATGTTCATTTAGGATTGTTTATGAAGAGAAACCTGTTTAAGGTACAATTTCGTTTTTTTCTTTTCTTGTAATCACACACTGTTTAAACATTTATAACATAATAATGACAAATATTTGCCAGAATTGTTTACTTTTATTTCTAATGAAAAAACTTTAAACAAATCTACTTAAAGGACATTTTCTGACACAGTTATTGACAAAAAGGCAAAAGAACTGTTGAAATTATAATATTAAAGGGGTTAAATGGTTTTAAGACTGTTAAAGTACTTTTTCAGCATTTTGAGCACACTGCAATAATACCGCATTAATAATGATAACCATGATAATTTTGGTCAAAATAATCGTGATATGAAATTTTCATACCGTTACATCCCTAGTTAAAGTATTAGCTGTGGGAGAAAAAAATCGATTCACATAAGTATATGGATGTTTTGTTTGACAATTTTTAAATCCATTTTTTTCCAAATGTAAAAGCTTCATTGTAGTCTGTGTTAATAATCCACTTTTAAAGTCAGTCCAGTCTTTTGAAGAGAGAGTATAAACAGCTGGTTAAAATATATTGCTGAATAAATCCTAAAAACAGACTCACATGTGATGTGTATTTTTCCTGATATAGTCTGTAGGCATCATCATTGTTCATCTTTTTCACTGGTGTTAAAAAAGATAACTAAAGATTGAAAAAATCAGCACGAATCGCAAATTAAATCGAATTGGCACCTAATAAAAATTGAATTGGGAAAAGAACATACCATCCGAGCCCTTTAATTTTACTGATGAATTAGCCGGTCTACATCCAAACTACAAAATTAACATTTGATGACAGCAGAGAGTCACAGGGACATTTAGTTTAGTTAGGAACATTTTGGTAACTTTAGACAACTTGCAACTTTTTTTTTTTTTAATTTTTAGGCCACATCGCCCAGTCCTGACGTTAAGTGAATCATTCTGCTCAGATGATTTATTCTTTTGTTTGGGCTTTTTAATTTTTTAATGGCTGCAGCAGGACATCTCCAGAGCCTCTGTCTGGGACAAATGAGCATCTTTACCTTAAAAAAAAATCAGAGCTCAACCAGAGTCTTATCATCAGAAGACTAAACACGTTTTTGATCAGCAGTGAAATCAATTTTTCTCAGTTTTGTAAAAAAATTAGCTGCAGGCCAACTACAAAAATCTTGTACTTCTGTGGAATAAAGTCATTATGTTTTCATTATCGCTGATAAAGTGTCACGCTTTTGTTTGGCCTGCTGGTCTGTTGAACCTGCCACTGCTGTGTGAGTGCATGAACGCTGTGACTGAGTTTGTGTTTACATTTTGATTGTAGACAATAAATAGACTTGTCTGAATCTGAATCTCCAGGTGTCCCAGATCACCAGGCCACAGTGAAACAAAAAAGATCAATTTGATTTTCGTTTTTGAATAACGAAGACTGAATAGTGTTTTATTTTGAAAGGATGGCCAGATTCTTCATATCCGCCTATTTAGCTTGACTGTGCAGACTTTACACTAAGGCTCTCTGTCTCTAACCTGACATGCCAGATGGACTGTTCCACATGGGAAATATTTCACTGATCCATCTGGGAGGAGCTCTGCGAAAATGTTTTCAGAGTTAGAACATTCAAATACAACAGCAGCTTGTGATTGGATGATTGTTTGGCTCATCACAGACCAATCCATATCAAGCAATGCTGCTATGGCCGTTATGAGGAGAGCAGATTTCACCAAGTATCACTGAGTAACCATGACCACAGGCTAACCAACATTAGCCGCCATTATTTGTACAACAGGAAGTGATTTCACTTCCTATCAAGTCACTTCCTGTTGTCGTCACACCTGCTGTTCCCGCCTCTCTCCCCTGATAGGGCCGTGAAGCATTTAGCCAAGTGAAACTGTTGGACAATGGAGGCAAGATGGAGATGCATGATTTCAGAATCAGGCAGGTCCATCTGCTCTGCAAGACTACTCTGTCTCTGCTGTGATGAATGAAAAAGAAAGACCCGATATGAACTCACTGTTTGACTTTGTGCTTATACACTCTTAGCCCTGAGCTCTGGACGTAGCTGTAAATATATTTAACTCTGCTTGATGTCAGAGGAGAGTCGAGGCGCAACGATAAACTTCTCAATGTGGATTTAATTCAGAGCCCAGGGCTAATTAACTACCCACCAATAATCACCAGAAACATCCAATCAGCCCAGAACGATACTGTCAGCATGGCCATGCTCACGGTCTTTAAGTTCCTCCACGCTCAGAAGGTGTAGTGGTTTAATTGGCAACCATGTCAACAGGTGCTTGAAAATGAACCGGCTCCCTTGAAGAAAACAACTATTTACAAAGAAGAATAAAATCAACCAGTCTGAAAAATCTATGAGAACATGAAGCAGATTTTGAACATTGAATCATCCAGTCTCAGAATATTTCTCTCCTTTGACCTGCAGCATGTTTTCTGTATCACTGCAGTCCAGTGGAGCAAATTTATTTTTATGTATTTTTTTTTAGTGCTGTCAGACGATTAAAAAAAAAAAATCTAATTAATTACAGGATTTGTAATTAATTAATCTAATTAATTGCATTTTAATCTCATATCTGTTTAAAGTACCCCAATAAAGAATTTGAATTCTAGGATATTATAAAATTGTAGTGCAGGACTAATCAAATGAATACACTAAGAAGTGAAGATTTGTAAATCCACATTTTTATTGGTGACTAAATAAAACCAAAGTCAGGGCAACTTGTCCAGAAAATTCTAAGCTCAATCAGGCAACTCAAATTACACTTTAAGTGTGTTTCATAAATCAAATTCAAAATAAGAAAAAGATCGAGGACATCCAGCAAAACAATTAGGCCTGATGCATTATTAAAGAATGTAGTACAAATATAGATAAATAAATTCTAAAATAAAATCAGACTAAGTCTTAAATATGCCATTCCTGTTGTCACCTGGGCTTTGTTTGGTTTGACTAGAGACGCATGTGTGAAGTGACATGTGCCACTGCCATGTACGGGTCCTCCAGCTGGACAATATCAAAATGTTTGTGTGCTATGATTAATCTGTGATTAATTTTTATAATGCATTAATTTGCGGTGTAATTAATTAATCTAATTAATGCACTAAAGTGACAGCCCTAATTTTTTTTTATTTTCTTGCACAGTGAACTAAGAGTCCTCTCTTTCTGCAGCAGCATGCATCATCTGAAGCTACTTATCAAACACAAAATAGTCAAACCAGTCCAAACAAAGATGTGCCGGGTGCTTCCTTCCTGCCGAACCCTTCAAGTCAGTCCGATATCACCGCGTCATGGTTTGACCTGCAGCCTCAGTAATCTGACTCACTGACATGTGGGCGCTCAAAGCCTCATTATTGATCCCTTAAAGAGACGGAGAGTGAATAAAATATGAATGTTTGGGTTTTTATTGATCAGAATCAGATCTCTGTGTGTGTTTACAGAGAACAGTCTGTGTGTGTTCCTGGGTACATGTGGGTTTGTAAGCAAAGAAAAGAAGCCTGCAGGCCACCGTACTCCGCCTCAGAGAGTCTTCTCCATCGAGGAACGATCCATCTGTTAAAGCCTCTCCTTCAGCGAGGAGGCAGAGCTTTCTCCTCATCGATTATCAGACTCTCGATCTGACTGCTGGCGCTGCACAAGTGCAGAAAGGAGGCTGTTCAGTTCAGAAATAATGAAGTCAGCTCACTTTATCAGAGAGCTGCCATGATTAGAAGGAGCCAGTCTAATTAATGCTTTTATTAATGATCTGCCCCGAGCCTCGTCCACACAAATCCCCTCCTGTAATAACTCGGCTTTCATTTTTACAGATGTGGCCAAGTGTCAGGCTGGATTTCTGCAGGTGTGGCAGAAATTCATCGCTATTCAACATTAAGTCTGTACACTGTATTTATCAAAACGAGAGAATCTGAAGAGCTTATCCCTAAACAGGAGAAGATGAAGCATTAAGCCCTCAGTGTTTCTGTACGAGCTGCACAAATGAAGAGACGAGTCATTTTTCTTCTTTAATGGACTCATGGGGCGAGTTTTGTGCCTCCTACTTACTGATGATGATTCCAGTAGGTTGATGGAAACTAACAGAGTTTGGAAAAATTAATGATCATAAAACACATTAATGAAGTTAAAGCTAGGGTCGGTAGCTTTGGAAAACTAGCATGAATTTGAATGTAGCATCTGCTCGCGGCTCCACCAAGCTCCTCCCACCAATCCTCTAAAATTGTTCCAGCTGTGGGCTGCACAAAAGCTGAAAGATGTTTCTCTGAACTTGCTGTGGACTCTTGGAACATCAAGCATTAGCCAGGACGAGTTTGGTTGTGGTTTGTGGTCATATTTAATAAATAAAGAGGTTAGATACTCTGGCAGATGTCCGTAAAGAGCTTTGTAGATGAAAAGTGACCAATGCCTGATTGAACTGATTCAACTCCTCCTTATTCACATTAATGAAGCTGAAAAACAGCAGATCAGTGCTGGTCTGGATCGGTCTTGAAGGAAAACCCAGAGTCCGGCCAGTCCAAGGCCGAGACAAGATCAAGAAAAATACTCTCGAGTCCGAGACGAGACCAAGACCTTCAAAATGTGGTCTTAAGACCAAGACCAGTCTTGAGTAACACAACACTACCCAGAATATTCTGTAAAGGCTCACAGCTACCAGATTTGTTGACTCCAGGATTTTCTTTTAGCAGCTTTTCATCCTCGGGTCATGAGAGCATGAAACTCCATAACTACGATCCTGTTACTGTTAATAACCGTAATTATCACGTCACTTTCCCTCCAAAGATTAGATCTTTGCTCTTTTTCATCGTCCCATTTCTTGTTGTAGAGTTAAATTTATAAAAGTGTGACACAAATAAAGTCTTTATTACTGTTATTATCTGTAATAAATGTGAAATTAAACCCTGCTCCCTCCGTCCTGCATCTTCATCTCATTTAGTGTCCTGATCACATCTGCCAGCCCCCCCGTACTCTCAGCAACCCCTCATTACTTCCTGTAGCCTCCTACAACCGTCAGCCGCCCAGGCCTATTTATTCCTCTGTCCTCGCACATCTTCCCTCCCTCCTCTCTCTCTCTCTCTCTCGGTCTTTCTCACCCTCCCTCTCTCGTCTGGTGATGAACAGGCTGCAGGCGAAGTCACTGTACAGATCTGTGCACAGACTCAGCTGCTGTTGGCTTTACTGTACATTTGAGTGTTAAACTGCACTAAAGTCTATCCTCAGTCTACATCCTGACTTTTCAAAGGTATTAAAACTCGTGATGCACCGAAATGAAAATTTGTGGCCAAAGCTGAATAAAATACAAACGTTTGGCTGAATACTTCTTAGAGTACATTTTAGACATGTTTTTAAAAGAAAGTAATTGTTTATTTAATTTTGACACATGTCTACTTTAGGGCTATCACTTTATATTAAATATTTGAATAACCGATCAAATATGGGAATAAATCGAATCGAATATCTTTGATTATTTGGGTGCATGTTTGAGTTTGATTTTTAGGAAAAGTGTCAGCCTTAGTCTGCTTAGCCGCAGTCCCACGCAATGACGTGTTTGATTTCGTCATTGTGTCACACGGTACTATTCAGTATTGCTATTACCTCACTCCACCGAAGGCCAAATATGGCTTTTTTTTGCAATATTCGGCCGAATATATTCGGCCACCAAATATTCGGTGCATCCTTAATTAAAACAGCATTTCCACAGTTCATTTTGAGATTTGCAATTTATCTGAAACCCTCTTACAACTAGGGCTGGGAGGATATATCGACTCATTAATGCATTGCAATTTAATTCCCTCCCAATTCAATATCGATTCAGCAACTGTGCTGCCATTAAGGCTTTAAGACTAAATTATTTTTTGTTTTATTGTTTGCATGTTACTAAATTTATCCTTAGCTAAGGTCTTGTTATTTGAACTTTAGCAATAATACATTGTTATATTTTTTTTTTTCTAAGCCTAATTCTTTCTGCGGATGTCACTTCCGGTCTGCGACGTAATTCCAGTTTTAGTCCGTGAGGCGCTAATGAGAGAAGCTAGCATCCTGAATGAATCCATCTCTTTCTTTTTGAGTTTTGGCCCCCAATGCCCTAAGTTATACTCGCTTATAAAGCAGTTTTTAGTTATTTGTTGGCTCAGAACAACATGTATAATTTGATTATTTTGTATTGTTATGGTTTCAGTTTTCACCGTGCTCACATACTGGTGTGATTGTCAATGGAGCAGAAGCCAAAGTAAATGTTGAAATGACTCTGCCATCATTGGCCATGGTTAGGCCTGTAACGATAATCAATAAATCAACTAACCAAACGATAAATAAAAATGTCCTTGGTAAGTTTGCCAGCCTCGATAAACTGACACGTGCATGTTTGTTTTCCTCCTCTTTTTCCACCAAAGAGGCTAAATAAGAAGATGGCTCACTCTGTTCATCTTTCTTAACACCGGTGTGCATCAGTTCTATAGCGGATTTAGCAGATTTTTAGCGGAGTGAGCATCTGTCAGACATGCAATCTTTGGGGGGAGGCGGGGGAGCTTGCGCATACGAAGAGTTGAAGCTGTTATAGCTGCAAAGGGTGGACCGACGTCAGATTGAACCCTATGGATTAGGAATGGGATGTCACTTGAGTTCATATGAGAGTGAAGACAGGTGTGCGAATACTTCTGGTCATATAGTGTAACTGTTCTCTTGAAATTCAGTTGTGTGTAAAACACCTTTGTCTGTTTATTTGGTGTAAACTGTGACTTCAGTGGCTCCCTAACAGCACAGAGAAAGTGAGCAGAGCTGTGATGAGGCCTATCATTACACGGCCATGAGGGGGTTTACAGCTCAGAGCGCCTCGGGGGGGACACACACCTGGGACACGACGGTGCTCGGGCTAATCTGAGCCGTCAAACACACACAGACACACACAGATACACAAACACAGGCCGGGAAAGGGAAGCGCTGGCAGACTCTTCAGCCTCGAGCAACAGCACAATCCTTCTCTTACTTACATGTGAACATGGAGGAAATTAAGAGGATGACGGGGCGAGCGAGAAGCTGGAGAGAGAGCTCAGGGCCGAGGGAGCAGAAATCAGGACTCGATAAAAAGATTCTGGTCTTGTGGTTCTGTTTCATTTTTCCTAGGGCCCGACTGATATGGACTTTTTTAGGAGGATGCAGATACCAATATGTGGCAGAAAAAAATACTGATTATGATTAACTGGCTGATTAATTAAAAGAATATATTATAGTTTAGAATGTGTTAGGGTTGAGATGATACGCTTTTCTCCTGATTCATTTTTTTACGATTTTTTTAGGCATTGATTGCGATTCTAAGATATTACCGATTTTTGCAATCTTTAGTTAGCTTTTTCAACACCAGCAAAAAAGATGAACAATGATGATGCCTACAGACTATATCAGGAAAAATACACATCACATGTGAGTCTGTTTCAGTGGTCCCCAAACTACAGCCCGCCTCCACATTTGGCACGGCTCCCTGAAGGCCGGGCTCTCACTGAATCCAGCAGTATTGCGCTACAGAAAGAATGTGCAAGAAGTCTATTTTTCTTCTCCGCATCAAGCTGAGGGAAGAAGACAAGCCAAACAGGAAGTGGCTCTGCCATGACCCTGTCTCTTTCGCAGTAAGAAAATTCTGCACGCCACTGTCTTTTTCTGTTTCTATTTCGGCCGGCACACTGACGTTACATTTGAAATGTAACCATAACCGGTGACACAGGTCACAATGAGCATTGCAGGGCAAAACTTCAAGAGCACGGTGAATCTTGCAAATACGGCTATTGTTTACAAAGATTTCCTGAATACAGGAGGAACTAGAAAAGCACTCGGAGAGCACAGACCTTCAGTCAGCACCACTGTCCTCTCCCATATTGTCATTTTGACCATAAATATTAGTCCTACCTTTATTTCATCTAAATATTTAGATTCCTTGACCATGAAAACATACCATAAGCAACTGGATTCATAATGATATCTATTTTAGTTCAGTAGTTATTCACAGAAATCACATTTTTCATCATGGCGGATCCAGACGCTGATCCGGATCAACACCAAAATCGAATCAGTTTTTCCTTTTCCCATGCTGAACATTTCCTGAAAACTTCATCCAAATCCATCCATAACTTTTTGAGTTATTTTGTTCACGGACAGACAGACTCTCCCGAGAACATAACCTCCTTGGTTGAGGTAACCAGCTGTTTATACTCTCTCCTCAAAAGCCTGGACTGCATTTAAAAGTGGATTATTAACACAGACTAAAAAGAAGCATTTACATTTGGAAGAAAAAATCTATTTAAAAACATCAAACAAAAAATCCTGAAACATGTGAATCAAGTCAATCTCAGTATTTGTTAAACTTTAAATCAGAGAGGAAATTTAAAGTACTAAAACATGAGAAAAGGCATTGCACCTCTGGGAAATAATTTATAAAACCTTAAAAAAGAATCACTCTGTATTTTATACTTCCTGTTGATAAAAATTATAAGTGGGTTAAAGTCCAGAACAACTTTTTAAATGGTTGTAAACAGGTAACTGTGAGAGGAAAGCAACAAAAACACTAAGGAAACATTATTCTCATAGGCATTTTTAATTTTCTTCTCTGCAGATTTCAAGCTCAAAGTTAGAGTGTGCAAACTACCATAAACTCCTGAAAAATAAGATAAATTACCATAACTCCACAGATTTCCCACCCCTACTTTATCCCTGTGTAGAGGCAGGCAGAGTCTGTCTGCAGTGAATGGGCTTTGTGGAGCAGAGAGTATTATGTGTGATAAGGCGGAGGGAAGATGGAGGAGTGTGGAGAAAAATGGTGTAATACTTCACTCCCTGAACTTGGAGAGGCTTTTATTCCCCACCACAGTAATCCTTCTCCAGACCTCGTAACACTTCTCTGACTTACTTCTATATAATTGGCTGAAACTGCAGGATCTTTGAATAAATCTCTGACATCCAAGTGAAATCACATGTTCGGACTCGGTGGTGATTCATCGGCTGGATGGCAGGTAATCTTTAGATGAAAGTGGGAGGAGACACAGAGCTCACGTCTACACCTGCAGAAAATCAGAGACACGTCTGCAGATGTTCGAGTTTTGTGGTCTGTGAGAACAGAAAAACATCAAGTTTTGAAAATAACATCTATAAAAGTTGAGTGACTTAGCTGTCAATCATCTGATCCAGTCTGATTATCCATAATAATCAAAGCTACCAGAACTTAAATGGTTAAATCTGAAATTCCATCACCCCCGATGTCCCCTTGATTTTCTTTTATTTATCAACTGAATTACAATCAACCTCTGATCATTATGTTTCGGCTCTTTACTGCATCATTATAAACACCATTTTGGTCACCACGGTTTCTTGTAAACAAATAATCAGAGAGCATTTCAGGACCAGATGCAAATTTAACACTAACTAGCAATTTGGTGAAATATTACAAAGTGATAGACGGACTATTATGAACAACAACAAACGCATTACAGCCCAGGAGTGCACGGGCTTGATGCAGAAGTATGAGCCAGGATAAAGTTAGACATGTTTGTTACATGGTGCTTTAAGGTTAACTTTGTCTTAAGTAAGCTTTGGGTCTGCAGAAGGACCCACAGAACTTCTCTGAACTGAAGAAACTTCACACCTCAGCAGGGATGTAACGATCTGAAAATTTCATATCACGGTTATTGACCAAAATTATAACAGTTATCATTATTATCGCGGTATTGTTGCAGTGTGCTCAAAATGTTCAAAACATTTAACACAGTCTTGAAATCATTGAACCCCTTTAACATCATAATCATAACACTTCTTTGTGTCAATAAATGCCCTTTGAGTACATTTTCCCTTCTTTCATGAGAAATAAAAGTAAACAAGTCTAGCAAGCATTTGTCATTATTTTACAATAAATGTTTACAGTGTGTAATTACAAGAAAAGAAAAAATCAGATAAGAACTTTAAACAGGATTCTCTTCATGAACAATTGTAAATGAACATGTTCAAAGTTTTGAGACAGCCAAAAATAAATGTAACCTATTTTACAAACACTCATACATTTTTGTTTGCCTGCAGCATTACGCTACGGCCACACCAAACTCAAATTTGCAAAGACGCGCGTTGAGATTACATACAAGATCAATGCAAAGACGCATTTGGACGCGTTTGGCGGCGCGTTGGACATGTTTGGCGCGGCGCGCATGGAGCGTCCGGCACGTTTGGGGCGTCAAACGCCTCTACGCTCAAGTTGAAAATATTGAACTTTCGACACAAATTCGCGTGATGCTGTGCCACAGCAGCCAATCAGCGATGACATTCCCCCGGATGTCATTGATTTGATGACGTGTGACGCTCCGGCCACCTGTTCCGGCTCAATCCCCGCTGAAAGATGGAGGAGAGGTTGATTTGCGCTGTTTGCCATCAGCCGGAGCTATACGATTGGACGTGTGTACTCTACAGAGACCGGAACAAAAAGGAGCAGGCTTGGGTGAAAGTCTCTGAGGAGACAGGTTTTGAAGGTAAGTTCTGTAAATATTCGTTTCCAGCTGGATTTGCCTGCCTGGGTCATCACTGAGTCCGACAAGCTCCGGCTCTCTACGCCGCCTGCGCAGTGATGCGCGTTGTCCCACAGCTTGTTAAAATGTTCCAGCGTCCAGCCTCGGGCGTTACGTGTGGTGCGTCACAGGCACTCAGCGCGTTTTAATACGTCAACTCTGGTTTACACGGAGCTGCATGAAGGAGCATTTAGAAAACTCTCCACCCTGGACCCTGGTTTCAAAAGTTTGGGGATTTAAGCACTTCAGGAACTGTTCCCATGTAAACAGGAGACAAAAATGCAATGAAAACTTATCGGATTTGGCCACATTGGGCCTCGTGTTAACGGCCACATAGAAGTTCAGCTTAAATACGTCTGACCATCTTTTTGGACGTGGACGTGATATTAAATTAATCTAAGGATAAAAGATTCAAGAAAAAGTGGAGAAGTGAAGAACAGAAGAAAAATAGGTATGACATTTTAAAAACTGGGTAAATATGGTATAAAAGCAGGAAAAAGGTTAATAAATAGGTGCAGAATAGGTATGAAATTGCAAAAAAAGGGTGGTAAATTGGGAAAAAAATCCAAAAGTGTCTTAGGAAAATTGACTATAGCAGCAAAATTGGAAATTAAATTTGAAATTAAATTTCAAAAACCATGTAAAAATTCCCAAAATGGTTCTGACAGTGGCCAAAAAAAGATAAATGGGGGCAAAATAGGCATAAAGTTGTAAAAACGGGGTTAAAAAAAGGTAAAAATGGTCCAAAAGTGGGAAAAAATTGTATGAATAGAGGTAAAAAATAGGCATGAAACTGCAGAAAACTACATCACAATGCCAAAATGTTCAACACATTTTGGGCTAAAAATATTGAACCTTCTGCAATTTTAATCTAATTTGCAATTAATTGTTCAGCCCTAGTCAGATAGCAGCTGCAGGTTTGATTACAATATGAAGCAAATATGAAGAATTTCTTGTTTGGTTTCAGAAAAAAATCCAAATCTCACACCTTCACTGATGACAAAGCAGAAACAAAATCTCTGCACGCTCATTTTCTCGGTGTTTTGTTGGCCGGTCTCCAGCCTCTTGGATTAAAGATGAAGCCTGAGAGAAGGAGAGTGTGTCTGCAGCAGGTGGCAGCTCGTCTGCAGAAGTCTGCTCCACAAAGTCCACGTGACAAAGAGGGCGCAGGCTCTAACATGATTAAGACCAAACAGAGGCCACTCAATTAATAGGAGCGATCGACTGGTGGACACAGCTCGGCTTCAGCTGGAGAGAGCGGCTGCAGATGAGCATCGATCAGAGTTTACAGAGGAGTCACTGCCTCACATGTGGCACTTCAAAGGTGTTCATACAGTCCTGCTCATCACTACCCATGAAGTTTAAGCACACAATGTGACAGTACAGTTTGTTTACAAACCTCTCTAACTTTGCTCTGCATCACTTTATCAGACTCAAACTTGGCAGAAGTAATGTTCACATATTAAGGTTTGTAAATTATACTTCATTAGCTACTATGATCATGCAAACATATTTGGAATAGGCAGTTTTAATTGCAACCACTTGAAGCCTACAAGGAAAAGAACACCCTAACAATTAAGCATGGTGGAGGTTCCATAATGGTTTGGGGCTGCTTTGCTGCATCGGGTACTGGAGGCCTTGACCGTATCACAAGAATCATGAAATCAGAGAATTATCAAGAAATTTTAGAGCGAAATGTCCGACCCAGTGTAAGAACACTTGGTTTGAGTTGAAGATCGTGGGCCCTCCAGCAAGACAAAGACCCAAAGCACACATTCAAAAGCACACAGGAATGGTTGAAAAGGAGAAAATGGCCTGTTTTAAAATGGCCAGCAATGAGTCCTGATCTCAGTCTGATTAAATACCTTTGGTATGGCTGAAATCTGTTATTGGGGAAAAGAAACCTGCAAATGTTCAAGAGCTTGAACAAAATAAAAGTAAAACTCGTCCCTCCGTCTGTGTGTGTGCTGTTCCTCCTGCCGTCATGGGAGGGGTCTATAAATACAACCGTCTGATTCAGGAGCTGTGATGTCTCACACGCTGTGATGCAGCTTTTCACCTCCACACTGAGGAACATTTATGTGAACAAGTGTTGGTCTGCGTGTGAGTTTTCCTTCACAAATGTAACGCACACTTCCTTTATCACCTTGAGGTTAAATCAGCACAAAGTGTCGCCTTTACGTTTCCACTTTCTGCCTCTAATGTTGCTGATTTACTGACGCAGAGGCGAAGAGAGGAGCTCTGGGTAAAAGCACTTCAAGAAAAGTTAATACGAACGTCTTTTATAACACTGCAGTTTAGGTTCCCACTCTCTGCGAGAAATCATTTTCCAGGACTTTTCCAGGACTTCCCAGGACGTTTGTACCCATTACTCTGGTTAATCTAGTCTTCCAAAAGACAAGATTAAAGGTTGATGACCAATATCTCTAGCTAGCTCCACTGATTCATATTAATGTGCACTGTCCTAAATAAACAAATTACATTAAATTAAAACTTAGGATTTATTTATTTCTAATTCTGGGGCATAAACATTGATGGCTATCTTTTAGTCTGGCTTTTATAAAGTGTCTTATTATAATAATTCATGGTTTATACCTATTTTTTATCGTTGTTTATTTATCTACTTCTTATAAACAGATTTTGTTGATTTACTGTTTCGTAGGGGTGGGAGAAAAAAAAAGATTTTTGTTAGTTTTTTTGTTCAAAAATTGATTTTTTTTCCAAATATATATATATATGCTTCATTTAGTCTGTGTTAATAGTCCACTTTTAAAGTCAGTCCAGTCTTTTGAAGAGAGAGTATAAACAGCTGGTTAAAATATATTGCTGAATAAATCCTAAAAACAGACTCACATGTGATGTGTATTTTCCTGATGTAGTCTGTAGACATCATCATGGTTTATCTTTTTTGGTTTCACTGGGATAAAATCTTATCATCATCCCAGCCCTACTGGTTATGTAGCCTTAATCTTATATTGTCATTTTTATAATTTCTTTTTGTCACAATTGTCTTGAGTTTTTATATTTTATTCCTTAACTTGCATTATTTTATCTCCATTTTTACTTCATTTCCGAGGTTTGGTTTTAGTTTACTAACAAGGTAGAAGGAAGATAAATACATTTCCAGGACAATTCAAGATTTTCCAGAACATTTTACTTTATTCCTCATTTTCCATATTTTATCCATGACTGGAAAATCGATCAATGATTTTCCAGTCGTTTCCAGGTTTTCCAGGACGTGTGGGAACCCTGTGCAGTGTCTCAAAGCAAACGGAAAAACCTATATTAATGAGCTGTTTGGAGATATGATTAAACGTATTCACTGAAACCACAAACAGAAGAACTATGCCACCAGTTAATAAAATCATAATCCTGCTAATGCACGCTCAAGTGCTCAGGTAGACCATGAGAGCACTCACCAGCTGTTTGGAGTAACACTTAGTAACTCGAGGAATAAAACACGACTTCAGAGGAAATAAAAAGATCAGAAAAAGGTCTGTTCTGCAGCAAGAAACGAGAATAGTTGACAAGACCGTTTAAATGTGATTATGTGAGCTGTTAAAGCACGCAATACCTGCTTTGTGACTCCCACGTCCTGCTCCATGTCACTCATTCATTCAGAGAATAATCTGTTGCATTTACCGGGCTCCAGACTAACTTTCTGAATTGGTTGCAACGGTGCACCTAAATGTTTTTTTTAAGGTGCACCAGCACAAAAATTAGGTGCACCAAAATTTTTCATAGGGTCACCTTTAACGCCATTTAATCACTCTCCATAACTTTTATGCAATATAAATTCTTTTTAAACAAGAACAAGATGTTCTATAAGAGTTACGGCTCTGTGCTGAAACCTGACACCACAGTCAGGCTTCGTCTGGGCTCATTTGCATACTAACAGCTGATTGGATGATGACTATAGGCTGTGTGTTTGGGTGGGCCTACAGCCTGCAGCCTGTGAAGATGCAACGCAGGGACAGAGAAAAGAGAGGAGGCAGGTGCTGTGTCTTGTCCGTTTTCGGCTGGTTTATTCGCAACTGCAGTTACATTTGTCAACTCGGTGCACCAGTGCGCCCAAGTAAAAATGTTAGGTTCACTCTCACAAATTTTGGGTAAAATGGTTGCACTCTGGAGCCCTGAATAAGCCTCAATTTGGCCCGTTTGACCTTCTCTCTGGAATTGTACACCCCAAAAGTTACTTTAGCCACTCATATTTCAGTGTCCTGCAGATAAATTTATGAATTATCTGATTTGCAAACTCTAGAAAAAGTGATTCATAAACAGAACAACTTTTGCCGCAAGTGTGCATGCCCACTGCTTTTTCGTCTGTTTCCGCTTGTTTCCGTCATATCGTTACAGCGCTCCTAGAGGTCTGGCATGTGTTTTACAGCGTTTTGATGCGTATCGAGTGCATTCATGTAGACGCACACATTTTCTGAGATGCCTTTGTCTTTATGACGATCGTTTTGGAAACTGTTAAGTGTTTTGTCTTCGTGTGGATGGGGCCTTAAGCTGTTTGGTAAAAGAGGTCAGCCCTCCAATGCTGTCGAAAACAAGCCAAAATCAGTGTGTGATATTTTTGTTGGAGCACGAGCACACTCCCCTTTACCTGCTGTTACATCCGCCTGTCCTCACACATGCACTGCACTCAGCCTGTCTGACAGCCTGGTCCGACTTTTTACCAAAGCAGACATTTCTCGCTCTAAATCTGAAACTCTCAGACCTGCTAATGCTGCCAGTTTCCACATTCATCCGGCTGAGAAGGAACAACAATGAAGCAGCTCGACAAAAACGTCTGATAGACTTCAGCGGGAGGCGATGAAGTGCTTTCAGGTTCTGCCAGAGACGAGAGGCTTTTTAAAGTAATCATGATTGCCATTTGATTCACATCACAACAAAAAGGCTCTCTGACTGAAATCCACACACACACACACTCTCTTGGTGAATCACAAAGCGTCACACACACTCATGACTGCCCCTCGCCATCGCGCTGAAGTGTCTGGCTTAATGAGGCGCTCATATCGCACCGTTTAAAAATACATATCTGCATGTTTGTCACAGCTAATGGGTTTGGATGAAGCCAGCCAAAATGCCCCCTCCTCCCACACACTTCCCCCGCCCCGCCTCCTCCGCTGACAGGCAGAAAGGCCACGATGATTTCTTGACATCAATGTGAGTTAATTACAATGACTGTTGGAGACGTGTAATTATCGGCACCTCGGGAGGCAGCGAGCCCCAGTTTTAACCCCTCAGAGGAGAAGCAGGCTGCACATGAAGAGGAGCGAGCTTCACGTCTTTGTTTGATTTGTGTGTCAGCATCTTTGGGGAATTAAGTGTGTGCTCATGTGCGATGTATGCAGCGCTCCATCTGAATTATGGAGAGCTGCACGTGAAATCAGCTTTTCTGTGTCAGCATGGAGAGAACAAGCAGAGAAACAGGCGGTAGGGATGTGTTGATGTGCAGTATACGAACAGGAGTGAACGGGGCTGCACATGCTTTTGAAGAGAGAGTATTTTTTTAATACCATTAACATCACAATATAGACTAAAGGTGCGTTCACACCCCACGGTACTTGTACTACCTCAGTGATCACTCTCCATGCAAAGTCAATGTACAAAAAAAACTGATCAATCAGCGGTGTGTGCATGTGTGACGGTACCCTAGACAGACAGTTACTCATCCGGACTACAGAGTAACAGTCCATGTCCGTGTGGAAACATTAGTCAGTGAGGACATTAGTTCCGCCTAGATGGACCGCGGTAAACTCACAGATGATACTGCTGCATCATCAGCTGCAGTGTTTTGTGGTTGATAAGTAAATGAAAAGGATACAGCTGGAATAATGTCCGCTTATACATCCTATTATATGATATATGATATGATCGCAGTGAATCTAGAGCCAACGTGACGTCACCGAGCGACAGCCGACGGCAACGGTGACCAAACTGAGGTATTTATGGACGCGCGGTGATACTTCAGTGGGCGACGTGATTTTGGTAGCTGGGTCGTTTGCGGTGTGAACGCAGCATAAAACACACAAGCAATCTATTCGTCCTTACCCCCAGCATAACCAAAGAAATTGGTCATCAGGCATTTAAATATAAAGCTCCATCTGACTGGAATAAACTACCTGACTCATTGAGATCTACCACATCTTTTCCCACGTTTAAGTCTTACTTATTTACGTATCTACAAAATCCTTGCTGTTGTTTTTGACTCTGCCCTTTATGTTGTATCATTGGTCTTATGTATGTGATCATAGGCTGTATCTCATTCTTTGCAATCAGGACCGAAACTGTTTGATGGGGGACTGACTTAGCATCTGAAAGCATAGTGTATGTCCATGAGTGTGTGTATTCTGTACTTAATTTTGTTTGTGTATTGTATTATTTGTACTGTATTTATGTCCTGTAAGGACCCCCTTGAAAATGAGATGGTCCACCCAAAGGGGCTATCCTTCTAAATAAAATTATAGTACAAACAGCTGGTTAAAATATATTGCTGAATAAATCCTAAAAACAGACTCACATGTGATGTGTATTTTTCCTGATATAGTCTGTCGGCATCATCATTGTTCATCTTTTTCACTGGAGTTAAAAAAGATAACTAAAGATTGCAAAATCAGCAATATCGCAGAATTGCAATTTAAATCGAATCAGTACCTAAAAAATCTTAAACTATCGAACATAGTACCTGTCCAGACTGGAGGAGTGTAAGCTGCTAAACAGCTGCAATCGTGACTCTAACAAACAACAACTTTAACACAACAAAGATCATAGGCTGTATCTCATTCTTTGCAATCAGGACCGAAACTGTTTGATGGGGACTGACTTAGCATCTGAAAGCATAGTGTATGTCCATGAGTGTGTGTATTCTGTACTTAATTTTGTTTGTGTATTGTATTATTTGTACTGTATTTATGTCCTGTAAGGACCCCCTTGAAAATGAGATGGTCCACCCAAAGGGGCTATCCTTCTAAATAAAATTATAGTATAAACAGCTGGTTAAAATATATTGCTGAATAAATCCTAACAACAGACTCACATGTGATGTGTATTTTTCCTGATATAGTCTGTAGGCATCATCATTGTTCATCTTTTTCACTGGAGTTAAAAAAGATAACTAAAGATTGCAAAATCAGCAATATCGCAGAATTGCAATTTAAATCGAATCAGTACCTAAAAAATCGTAAACTATCGAACCTAGTGCCTGTCCAGACTGGAGGAGTGTAAGCTGCTTAACAGCTGCAGAACGTGACCTCTAACAACTCACAGCTTTAACACAGCAAATATTAGCATCATGTCTCACTCACAATATCCTAGAAATCTAGAGAATAGAAGGCCTGCCTCCTTTAAAGGACGCCTCACAGTCAAAACAGAGGTCATATTTCCTTCATTACGAAACATACTGCATTTAGGTGTGTGAATATGATCAAGACGTCCCCACGAAGATCAATGTATACAAAAGACCATTTCTGTTAAACTATGAAGCAGATGTGCGACAACAGGAGAGAACCACACCAGCTGCCACTCCTGTCGGCTAAAAACAGGAACTGGGGAGATAAATCATCAAAACTGGACAATAGCAGGCTGTAAAAACAACTCTGGCCTGATTACTCCGGTATTTAGCACACCAATATCAAAATCACCTACAAATACAGCAGCTATAACAACAACACGTCATAAAGACTGAATTAAAGACACAAAAGGACATAATAACAGAAAATAGGCAACTTAAGGTAAAAAAAACATCCCATTTCCAAACACAATGCCTGTTAAATATAGTTATTTATCTTATTATTTAAATGTAAATATTCACTGAACTCTCTTTAACCTTTGCGCTTTGGCAAACGTCTAACCAGGAAAAACAAATAACAGCCAAAAGAAAAAAAAAAAAGCTTCAATTCAAATAATAGTCACATGAAACATTCAGTTGTTCATAAATAATTCCAGTTTGATCAGAATAGTCTCCCTCCTCATCATGTCAAGAAATGTCCCATTATGATGACAAAAAAAAACTACCTTTAAGGCTTATGGAAATATTTTGAGTGATCTATCCTCAAGAAATTACAAAATTTTAAAATATAAAGAAGGTAGGGCTGGGAAATATATCAATTAAATCGATTTTAAAAATGAAAAATCGGAAAGTTGCAATTTTTGAAAAAATATAAACACTGAAACTTCACAGTTTTCATGATGGTTGGCCTGTCAGGTTTTGCACTTTTACAGGCTTGTATTTATTTATTTAAATTAGATTAAATATTGATCAGAGAGAAACATGTTAAAATCCCTCAGCTTTCAGTGTTTATGTAGGCAAACCTGCCTGTGTTAGAACTACATAATCAACACTTTATGACACACACTTTAACTTTAAGAGGGAGTTTCTGATTGATTCAGGGTTACATTTTGACAACATAAAGGACTTTTTTTTGCTTTAAGAGGAAAAAAACTCGACTACAATTGTAAATCGAGTTTTGTGGGGAAAAAATCTGGGATTTTATTTTCGGCCTTATCCCCCAGCCCTAAAACAAGGTAAAATATTTTTTTATATAAAGTTAAGTATTTGTGTATCTTGTGTTTATGTTGTCTTGTTTGTTTGTGTCATAAAAATAATAATAATAAAAAAAGTTTTGTATTTTAGAGACCAGATTGCACATATTCTCTCTTTAAATGGGGCCAATATCAACACACATCATAGATTTTGGATGTTTCTTTCAGGTGTGATTCAGTCTTCATAATTTTGTTTTTGGACCTGATCTTTATTTTGTAAAATTCTTGAAATTCAACACATCAATGTTAGAGACAAGGATGAGACCAAAGGGCAAAACCAGCAGAGAGAGAAGCTGTTATGAGTCCTCGCTGAGGAAACGCCAACCACTCACTTTGCCTTTCAAAGTAAGAGCATTTAAATATCCTGCAGACGGAGCAGCAGGAGGGTGCAGCTCTGTTTTCCATGTTACTGGAGAGGAAAGAGGAGTCAGGAAAACCTGGAGAGGGGGATCAGGATCTGCCTTAAAGCACCTCGCCGGCTGCGTTATCTCTCCATCACGCTGTCACACTTAACCGGTTTAAAGAAGGAGACTCCCTCGCCTCACACACTCCCAGACGCACACTCCCATCGGCCTGAATAATCCACACAGACGGCCCAAACACGATATATAAGCAGCTCGCACCCGCCCACCTCCTCAGCATGGGCCCGAACACACGCGGGCTGCTCATCGCATCTGTTCACAAGACACCCGCGCCTGGGAAGGAGAGCGAGAGCGTCCTACCTCCATCTCCACAGCAACATCTCAGCTGATGCAGCCTCAGTGGAGATGAAGAGGGATTGTAGGGGAGAGCGGGGTAGAAAAGATCTGAATGGACTGTAACCGTGTGCAGGAGTCACAAAGAGAGCAAGCCAAATGCATCCTGAAGAGCAGAAAAGGCCTGGGCAATACTGACCAAAAGCTACATCATAGCATCTATTGTCCATAGGGATGGGAATCAAAAGCCAATCACAGCTGAGAACCAATAACAGTTCCCCTAATATAACCAGTCTTTATGCTTAACCCTTTAAAGATGCTATGAGGAGTTTCTACGTAATTACAAAAAAGTCTCACTTTTAGATATATGCCTGATGGAAATACACACTTTAAGATGAGTTTTATAGCATCTAAATAGGTTATCTATAAATACTATTCCTTAGCTTCGCGGTCGGGTTGGACAGGGCTGGACTGGCTTGTTGTCACACATCAAAAACTACCGCTACGTAACTAGAAAGAGATACATTACCTCGCGGCTTTGCATCCTGTAAGTTGTTGAATAAAGCAGTTGTAAAGCAATGCAGAGTTCTGAGGAAGGTCTGAGCTGCATTCATTAGCATCACAACAAACACACACTTTGGCTTGGGTCACATCTTTACGACAGTCGTCGCGCGTGCTCATGGGTAGCAGAGTCTTTATGTCGCCGGAAATAGATTCTCCTCTTAGCACCTTTAATGGTCTAAAGATTGAACCAATCAAATCCTTGTTTGATCTGTTGGCACTTCAGAGATCAGAGAAGTTCACAAACAAGCCAAAAAACAGATATTTTCCTTAGGTGGGATTCAACGGTTCTCAAAGCCAACAGTCGACTGCATGATGGCATAAAATGCCCAAACATTTGGGACAAAATCAGTTAGAAAAGGCAGAAATGTTTGTAAATAATATAACGAGAACAATATATTAAAATCATAGTATAAATACATAGTTAAGTATTTAAATAATAATGATAGTAATAATAACTTTTAGAATTTTAAACCTTTAAATCCCACACAAAGAAAATATCAGATCTTTTGGTTGGTTTGCAGTTTTCTGTTTACTAAAACTTTGACAGAAACAATGACATGTTATTTCTATCGAACACATCATATATTCCATATTAACAGTTGAGCTGGGAGTTAAAGGGTTAACATACACTTCGTTCTGCAAGCTTTGCAAATCATGGACATCACACCCTCATTAGCAGAAATGATAAAAAAGAAGTCAAACATCATGGCAACAGGAGGCAGAAGTGGTCAAAACTGTCCTAATTTTTGACAAAGTGGAGCTTTAAGCAGAATTTCAGGAGCAGGACCACACTTCAACCACGCCTCCTCCTGTGTTCCTATAAATTCTAACTGACCATTTCGCTCTTTTGTTTCGCACGCACCCCCCTCAGGGCCTTTTAAATGGGGGTTCATCGTGCCCAGGAGCTACGGCGGATTCCCCATGAAGCTTCCCCAAACTGTTATTTGCTTCACGTACCTGCTATGCTGCTTGTTATCCACTGTAAGCAATAAAAAAATGTCAAATTCATCCTGTTGATGGTGTGGTCCTTACTTGTGAAAATAAGCTTAGTGATCAGGAAGTGGAAACAGCAGCAGCGAGCATTTATCTCTGCAGCACAGCACTGACTATCAGCAGCGTCATGTATTTGACATTTCTTCATCTGTAAATGTGGAAGCCAACATTAATCCACACATAAAATCAGCAGGAATTGAAAAATGAATCATTAAGGAGTCAAATCAGGGAGCAGAGTCATTAACAGCATTGGTGTCACTAAACTCTATCAGTCCCCATCCCATAATATTCCAGCTTAATGATGATATGTGAGGTCTAAAAAAGGTTGACACAATGTCAGTTTACCATGATTACAGAAAAAATCAAACAATATTGATGTCTGATCAACATCATGTTGAACCAGCAGAGTTTTAACGCCCATTTCTCACATTAACTGTCAATTAATCAGAAACTGAGTGTGTCCAAGGTAATTGGTTGTCTCTCTATGTGGCCCTGTCATTGTCCAGCAACAATGTTCAGGGTGTAAGCGGTGTAGATAATAGATGGAAAGAAGAAAATAATAAGCTACTCTGGCATTTAGCATCACTTTACACCGATATCAAAATCACCAAAAGCAGCTACAACAGCAACAACATGTCATAAAGACTGAATTAATGACACAAAAGGACATAATAATAGAAAATAGGCAATTTAAGGTAAGAAAAAAACCATTTCCCATCACAATTCCTGGTAAATATAGTTATTTATCTTATTATTTTCATGAAAATGTTCACTAAACTAACTTTCAGCTTTAGCGATTGTCAAACGAGGAAAAATAACCGCAAACAGCAAATAAAAAAGGCTTCAATCCAAATTTATAATCACATGCAACCTTCAATTGTTCATAAATAATTCCAGCTTGATCAGAACAGCCCCCCTCCTCATCATGTCAAGAAATGTCCCATTATGATGATAAAAAAATAACTACCTTAGAAGACTTATGGAAATATTTTGAGTGGTCTATCTTCAAGAAATAAGAAGGTAGGGCTGGGCAATATATCGATAAAATAGATTAATTTGATTTATTTTCTGCAGAAGATTTAAAAACTTAATAATCCAGATTTTTCTCATTCACTTACTTAAATAGTAAGAAGTTGCAAAGTTTGGGAAAAATATAAATACTGAAACTTTACAGTTTTCATGATGGTGTCAGGTTTTGCACTTTTGTAGGCTTGTACTTTTAAAAAAATTAGATTAAGTATTGATCAGAGAGAAACATTTTAAGGAGCTGTAAGAAAATAACAAGCTTTCTTTATTAAACGTGCCATGCCTTAAATGCAAACTGGATAGTTTAGAAACACAATCAAACATTTTTAACCCTTTAGGCCAGAAAATTTTAATTTTTTGGAGCTGAAATGTTTGTTTCACTTTCTACTAAAATCCATAAAAATCAAAATGTCCATAAAATTCAAAATATAGATTTTTTGTATCTCATTTGACACATTAGGTGTCTTTGGCAGCTGATAATCCATTTGAGGACATTTTTTATCATTTATCTGATTGTATTCAGATGTTTTTTTGTAATTTGTTGATCATATTGAGTAGATAGAGGTATTATAAAAGTAAGTATCAAATATGATACAATTGACTTTATAGGGTTAAGAAAAGTCCAAGGTGTGCAAAGGCCTTAAGTCAGAAGAAATGATTAAAAGTCCATAAACGTCATTTGGAGAAGAGGGCGGTACATGTGAGAGGTGAAGATCTATCAGTCTGTTGATCCAATAGATCTGAAGTTTAGAGGTTTTATCAACCACGAGGGGCTCTGCTCAAATGTTTACTCTGAGTGCATGATCATCATTTAACACAAAATCAAGTTACAATCATTCCTCTTTGATTCCATGGCTAAAAAAAGAGGTCCTGAACACCAGAGTGAGGAAACTCTTTATTTTTAGGGATTAAAAACTGCATCCAAATTCTAACCTCACAATCCAGATGGACTGTTTCACATATTTATGAGATATATTTCACATCCATCTGTGCCCCATCCCACTGACGCTGTTGGGAGGCACAGCTGAAGTGCTGTTCCAGGAGAGTGTAAGCTCTGGGTAAGGGATGCACAATATTATCAAAACAATATAAATATGGGCCAACATTTACATTGTTGACTATACTTACAGCCTATTCATTGGTATGTATCTGCCATGTATCATTTAATATCAGCAAAACACATAGAAGCACCATATCGCTCCACCTCGTCGTCACTGCATGGGAACGTTTAAAAACCACAGAGTTCATTTTATTGCCACATTATAAGCAACAAGTCAGTTATCATACAGCAAAGACTTTCTGCTCTTGATAAAAATATATTGGTAGCAGCGAGAATGACGTCAGCAATATCACCATATTGTATACCGGCAAAAACCAACATTGTACATCCCTACTCTGGCTTATTAATTATCCTTAGTGTCCAGGACTTGTATTTATGTTGCAATGGTATAAAACAGGCATCAGTATTGTTGGATTTTTCCCATAATTATATTATAGTGTATCATAGGGATGTGAAAAAATATTAGGGCTGAAAAATTAATTGCAAATTAGATTAAATCTCAATATGACTTGTTGCAATTTTCAAATCGCAGAAGGTTCAATATTTTTAGCCCAAAATGTGTTGAACATTTTGGCACTGTGATGTAGTTTTTGTGCAATTTCAGGCCTATTTTTTTTTACCTGTATTCATGCACTTTTTTCCCACTTTTGGACCTTTTTTTTTATACCCCATTTTTACAAATTTATGCCTATTTTGCCCCCACTCATCTTTTTCTGGCCACTGTCAGAACCATTTTAGGAATTTTTACACGTTTTTTGAAATTTAATTCCCAATTTTGCTGCCTTAATTAATTTTCCTAAGCCACTTTTGGATTTTTTTGCCAATTTTTCCCCATTTTTTTTTCTTTTTTGCAATTTCATACCTATTTTGCTTCTGTTCTTCATTTTTCCACTTTTTCTCAAATCTTTTATCCTTAGATTAATTTAATGTCATATTGGTTTAACTATAAAAAGATCTACTGCTCATGTTTGATTAAGGATACATAAGATGAGGAACATTAAAACAATTGCAGAGTAAATCGCAATATTGTGGAAAAAATTGCAATTACATTATTTTCTCAAATCGTTCAGCCCTAGTAAATATCAAGATATATTTGCTGATTCGCCAATTAATTAATGATTCGTGCTCCATATTGCCCAGCCCTAAGGTCTTTTCCCATCTGTTCTGATGTAAAGACATATTTTTCCATGTTATGCAGCATATTACCCAGGAAGAGCGGCGCCTCCATGGGTCATTCTGCCCACAAACTGCGCGTAAAAGAGCAGCAGCGTGTTTGTTACTCACGGGTGCCATCGAAGCGCGTGGCGATGGTGTCCAGGAAGGTGTTCTGCGGGGCCAGCAGCCCTCTCATCACCGGCATCCTGCTCCGCGTGGACTGGGTCCTCCTGCCTCCTCGGCGCCCCGGGGCAGAGCTAGACTCCTGCTCGGACCCGAAACTTGGCAGGAAGCGAGAGGTGCCCGGTGCGCATCCCAGCCCCTGGAGAAGCGCACCGATCCGAGAAACGCGCGGTGGCTCCACCTTGGCACCGCGGGGGTTGTGACCATAATCAACTCAGCGGAGGGCGCGGATCAGCCGGGGGATGCTCATGTGCACCTTCCAGCGGGAGAAAAACACGAGAACAAAGCTCCAGTGTGCGTGCGCGTGCGTGCAGGGAGAAGGAGGCGGATGGATGGAGAGCAAGTTTGTGATGCTGGAGGCGCGTGGAGAGAATCTTATCGCTTCAAGCTCCTCCTCGGCTCTCTCCCTCTGCCTCACGCTCGCTCTCTCCTCGGTTGCGTGGTGATCTTTCCACAACTGAGAGCAGATGCAGAGTCACATGAGCGTGGTCCTCTCTCAAAGTGGAGGTGGGAGACAAAGAGGGGGGGGGAGGCTGTTCTCCTGGTGCGAGGCGCTCTGTGAGGAGTGAGGAGATTCAAATCAGCTGCACATGTCAACAGAAGCTTCACAAACGTTTGTTAGAGACAAGACCTGCGCCTTCTGCCAATGCAATTAGCTCCAGGCTAATTATGACAGCCAATAACATGACGTTTGACCCAAGGAGGGTGAACTAGCTGCGCGTGAAGGCGGCCTCACCTGAGCGCCAGGAGCGCTCGGTTATCGATCTTTAGTGCTCATGTGAAGAGTTATTAAAAAAAGACTCAGCTTCATGAGATGATTGACTGCCCTGCCTTCTCCTCAGCTCTCCTCAGGACCACATGGCAAACCCAAAACCTCAGTCTGTGTGAAGGAGGAGGGCGCCACCTACCGGCCACAGCGCGCGGTGCAGCCAACTTCAACACAGCTGCAGCTAATTAAGAATTTAATTACCAAAATCACTTCTGATTCTGTAATGGTGAATACACCAGGACGAAGCTCTTCAGCTGAATGATGTTTAATGCTGAAATTAAATTATAATTGTTATCCATGAATTTTCAAAGTGAACTGTTTCACGGAGAAACAGAAAAAAATAGTGAAGCACATTAACATTTCCTGATTTAAATGTCAAATTAAAGTTATTTACTTACGTTCTTGTACAGAAGACAGTTCAGTAGTTAAATGCTCTACTGGGTTAATTTGTAACTTCTCAGACAGTCAGTGAGCAACTTAAATTTGGGCATAAAAAGGCAAATTCGATTTAAATATTATATTTATTATGTGCTCTTGTTTTGATAGCAGGTGGTCTAATAAATGTGTTAAGCATCCACTTCAGCTCCTTTCAGCACACAATGGATTAGCACGGTCATGATCTTTTTAGAAATAGAGAATATTAAACATTCAAAAAAAGAAAACTTAAAGTCTACGATAAATTGTAACCATTAGGTATTTTTACAACAAGGTAACCCCTTTCTCCCTTTCCTTTTATTGAAACTGTTATTTATTATTATTTACTCTTACGTCTATAATATACACTTATAGATGTATAAATATAGAGATATATATACATATAACCATTACATAACATTTTATTCACTATTTGTTCTTAAAAAAAAGCAAATTGAAATCTAAAGGTGTAAACAAACATGATAAATGCTGCCCTGGTATATGTCTATGACTTTATTCCCTCTGTATGCGCTTTAATAAATATCTGAAACAGCAGTTCTGCTGGATTCATTTCTAACTTCCCAGATACTCAGTGAGTGACTTGGGTTTGGATATAAAACATTAGACATTCAAAAAAGGGAAACTAAAATTCTACAATAAATGGCAAACGTTTATAGGTATTTTTACTACAAGGTAACCTCTTTCCCCTTTCCTTTCAATAAAACTATTATTTATTTATTCTTCTATCTATGATGTATAAATATAATAGATAGAGATATAGATATAGATTTATGCATAGAGAGGTATAAATAACCATTTCATTTTTTCTCATTATATTGTTGATCTGGCTTTACTTTTTTATTTGTAATTTGTTCTTTATAAATGCAAATTTAAATCTAAAGGTGTAAACAAACATGTTAAATGCTGCCCTGGTATATGTCTATGACTTTATTCCCTCTGTATGCATGCTAATAAATATCTGAAACAAACAAAAGATTGATAAGCACTTTATACATATATAAAGATTTTTTTCTGTTTTTCAGTTTACTTGACCAATAATTTAAATTTTTTAATTATTTTGTTAAAGTTTGACCACATGGGCTGAACGATGGTGCAGCAGGTAGTGTTTAGATTAAGCTTCTCAGTTGAATTTGTTTTTCTAAATTGACTGGAGGTGTGAATGTGTGCATGAATGGTTTTCTGTTCTATATTGTCAGCCCTGTGATTGGCTTGCAGCCAGCCCAATGTATACCCTACCTGCTACCTACCACAACAATTTAATATCCTCAGGATGTTAGACTGTAAGGTTACTATCATGGTTTTATCATTTTGTTATGGATGGATGGATGTTTAGTTACTTATTTTTGTTATTCATAGGCCACACTAAAAGATGATCCATCCAAATAAAATATAATACATTTATTTTGAAATATAAATTACAAGTTTGTGTCTTTGTCACAGCATCTGAGCTTCACCTAAATGATATCATCATTTTCTGCCTGTTACTTCTGCAAACCAGTAATGGGACGTCCTCACTGGCTTCCTTTTAGCTGAAGGCTTTTGTCTGAGCTCGTGCTTTATATCATACTCACTAATTGTTAAAATTACATGGTGCCACAAGCAGAGAACATGGGCCCTCTGTGGATATGAGACAGATGCCATTCTCCCTGTTTTAAACCAGTGTGCTGTTCAATCAAAAGAGCCATTTTAAAACAAAGTATTAAGCTCAAACCAAACTAAAATACTCATGCAGACCGACCATGCTGAAAAACTGCATCGACGCTGATCAGAAAATCAGATCACATAATCAGAGAAATATCCCACATCATGACCAAACAGACAGAGAGCGGTGTGTTACTGACCTTCTCAAAGCCACGGCTCTTCATGGTGGTAAAGCCTTCAAGGCCCACATCATCAATTTTCTGCTTGACTTTTGCATTTCAGATCTTTTGGTTCTCCAACGAGCTCCTGTGGAACCAGACTGAGCTGCTCTGACAAACATTTCTGTGACTGTTAAGATGGAAATTCACTCTGTAACTCCAGATAATTCAAAATATTCATTTCTGTTTGAAGAAAACACTTCTCCTCTCTTCCTTCCAATACAACAAATGCATGCGAAAAGATCAAACTGAGAGCTTTTAGCTCATAATTTAGCCTCAACAGCTCTCACTTTTTAAAAAGGGAGGCTCCTCCTACTTCCTGCTCTTCCTCAGAAGGCTCCTCCCACTTCCTGCTCTTCCTTAGAAGGCTCCTCCTCCTTTAAGGTGCGTTCAACAGAGGAAAAGGTTAAGAAAGATAAATAAAAGTCTCCTGGCACTGCTTTAGAAATAAGCTGATATAAGCTTGTTTTTGACATTTAATAATTTTATTTATGACTAAACATGTAAACAATGTAAATTAAAAAGAATAATAATAAGAGGATCTGCTGTGTATCAGACTGTTAATCAATTTAACAGAAGTTATGTTCTTTAATAAAGTGTTTCATCAATCTAAAATAATGTTTCAACATTTTAAGTTTTGTGGATTGTTTTCAGCTTTATATTCTCTGTTTTTATGTATATTATTTTTCTCAATGGTGCAAATAGTCATTTGTAAATAGTAAATAGTAAGCTTCAAAATTATGCAACTATACATTCATTCTAACACTTTAATTATTATATATTATTGTTGTTATTGTCTGGATGTTGATTTTTGAAGACATTTTTCTAAAAAACTTAATAGTTTCTGATTAATTTTCTCTTGCTTTGTTCTAACCCCAATTTTTTATGTCAACTTTGCTCCCATGATTGCATTTTGCATGGTTGTTTTCTAATTGTCCCACTTTTCACTCCTCTGATCTCTCGTATTCCCAGACCATATTCTCTAACCTAAAAATCTTCTCAGTTGATCAAATCATGCCTAAAAACCCCTCTGTTTCAGCCCTGCTCAAGAACAGACTGTTTTAGTGTAAACTCTCATGAGCTGTGTCTGGCCGCGCCCCCTTCTTGGAGTGGGTGTGGCCTCAGCTTTCCAGTACTTTACTTTAACGTTTGCCGTGGTGCAGATGTACCTTGGCTAAAGAAGTCAGATGTCATATCCTCTATTGTCATCATCAGGAAAGCCTTTTAAACACACTTTAGGCTCAAATTTATTAAAGATTAACAAGCAACAAAGAAGGAGGGCTTTTGACAATGTTAGAGATATTTGTAGACAGATGGACACATAATTAAGAATAAAAACATTAAAAATGTACTTTATATCCTCCTGTTATTTTTCCTATCAGCCTAATAAACTTCTAAACGCTCCATAATATTTCTGCACAACAGCATGTTCAGTTTGATTATTACAAAGCCCCAAAATTATAATTGGCATTAGTTGGACATGAGTTGCTCTTATAACGTCATTGTATAACAAACAAAAGGGCCCAAAGTCTCTGTTACGCAGAGTTTTAAGACCAGAGGCCTTCAGGACATCTTCTGTTGGACAACAGGACTAAATTTTGATCAGCACCAGGACCATAACATCAGCATATGGGCAGCTGATACCAGGAGAACTGATCGCATTACCACAGACACATGTCTGTTCTTTCATTTGAATCATCCCTCAGGCTTTATGTTAAATTATAAAACTGGTCAGATGTCTGAAAGATGGTTAACATCAACAGGATTAGATTGTAATTTTAAAAATTGTCGCAGCACAAACATGAGCATCAAAGCCTCATGAGCTGTCCGGACTCAAGCTCTAATATTTTAACATGGAGGCAGAACTTTGGGGCTGAGTTGAACCACTTCTAGTCCCCCTTTATGTCTTTTGACATGGTTGATCACACAATTCTGTTAAACAGACTCCACAGCCTCATTGGCGTCTCTGATTCTGCTTTTAACTGGTTCAAAACACATTACGATGGCAGGTGATTTTATGTGAGCATGGGGGAATGCTCATCAAGAACCTATGAAATGGAATATGGCGTTCCCCAGGGCTTGATCTTAGGTCCAACACTTTTTAACCTTTGCATGTTACCTTTAGGAGATGTCATCAGGAGACTCGGCATCCACTTTCACAGCTATGCTGATGACACTCAGCTTTACATGGCCGTGACTCCAGATGACACAGGACCCATCGATGCCCTTTTTAACTGTATTTTAGACGTCCAGTCCTGGATGGCAGACAACTTTTTGCAGCTCAACCAGGACAAAACTCAGGTTTTAGTTATTGGTTCAGGTCCAGAGAGAGAGAAACTGGAGAGTAAACTCAAAGCACTGTCTTTTAATCCCTGCAAACAAGTTAAAAATTTGGGTGTAACATTTGATTTTAACCTCAGTTTTGAGGGGGGGTGTTGTATGATTTTGCATGTGAGTGGCTGTCTGTGTTAAATATGGGCTGGGAGGGATCCTCTATTTTAATCTGTATCTCTCTGATCTGCTTGTTTATTTTAATGTACAGCACTTTATAAATAAAGTTTGACTGATTGATTGGTTGATCCGCAGAATTATACTGAGGCCCTGTTTACACGACAACGTTGTCACCAAAATGGAAAAGTTTTTCCTTTTTGTTTTCAAAAATACACGTAAAATTCTGAGTTGTAACAGTGAGACAATTTAGAATACTATCAGACTTCATCAGTGGTGTAAAGGAACGAAGTAATAGTACTTAGTTACAGTACTTAAGTATGTCTTGGGAGTATCTATACTTTACTTGAGTTTATATGTTTTTTGCAACTTTTACTTTTACTTCACTACATTAGAAATTAAAAAATGATACTTTTACTTCGTTACATTTAAATTGTCAACTTCGTTACTCGCTACATAATAAAATGTGAATATGAATTACACTTATTTTCACATTTTATTTTGAAGAGGATCGTACAGACTGTTCATGCTCTTGCACGAAGCTGAACACACCTCTGCCTACCTCTGCAGCCTGTGAACGACTGTTTAGCATTGCAGGACTTGTATTCAGCCCCCGAAGAGCACGACTGAACTCATGCAGTTTTGAAAATCAACTTCTGCTAAAGATGAACCGCAAGTTTGTGAACTTTACATAAGGGAGGAATGGAGAGAGGGAGTAAGAGGTGAAGGGAGCTGATGGAGGGAGGAAGAGTTCAACTTAATAAAGCTTGGGAGAGCAACAACTATTTGTACCTGTTCTCTTTGTTTGTACTTTTACTTTTAATACTTAAGTACATTTAATAGTAGCTACTTTAAGACTTTTGCTTAAGTGATTTTTTAATGAGTGACTTTCACTTTTAGTTGAGTATATTTTATATAAGATATCTTTACTTTTACTCAAGTATGGGTTTCAAGGACTTTTTACACCACTGGACTTCATTTTACAGCACTATTGAGGGGTAGGCTTGGTCCTATAATTGCCATAAATGTGATACAAAAGTGGGAAAATGTGAACATCTGTTTTGTAAATGTTTGAAAATACAAAGGTTTGAGCAGAGGTGAAGAAGGAGGTGGTCACCTTGATCAGGTACAATTTGAACCGTCACCCTGCAGAATATTGGATATATTGGATTTCTAAGGACATCTCTACCCTGAATGATTGGTAAAAGGAAATACTAACAGTACCTCCCCTGGAAAAACTGACTTACACCCCCCATGACAACAATAATAGATTTGTTAACATTTGGCAACCAGTCCTGGAGAAAGTGGACCTCGATGGACGGACTTTGTTCTACACCAGAGGTGGGCAACCTTAATTACCCAGAGGGCCACATAAAACTGTTTTTCCCAGCCTGAGGGCCACATTGTGTCAAATTTATGGATGCTCTTGATGGGGAAAAAATGTCTGATATACAAAATATGCAAATATCAAGTAGTCATAGACATAGTACACAAGTATTCATAACACAAATACAAGTTAAAACAAATGGTTAAATCGATAACATAGGATTCAAACTAATTTAGCTAATGTACACAAAATTAAAGCCAATTAAGCTATTTTAAATCAACCAAACACTTAGTGTTTTTGTAGTTTTTAAAGCAAAAATATTTGACCGCTGCAATTTTCTAAATACAGTATTAACTAGAAAAGCACTCAGAGAGCGCAGACCTCCGCCAGCGCCACAGTCCTCACCCATATTGTGATTTTCACCATAAATATTACTCATACCTTTATTTCATCTAAATATTTAGATTCCTTGACCATGAAAACATACCATTAGCAATTGGTTTCATAGTTATATGTATTTTAGTTCAGCAGTTATTCACCAAAATCACATTTTTGGCCATGGTGGCCAGACGCTGATCCGGATCAACACCAAAATTGAATCAGTTCTTCCTTTTCCCATGCTGATCATTTCCTGAAATTTTCATCAAAATCCATCCATGACTTTTTGAGTTATTTTGTTCACAGAAGGACGGATGGACGGACAGACAAACAAACTCTCCCGAAAACATAACCTCCTTGGTGGAGGTAAATATAAAGTAGTCATAGACATAGTACACAAGTATTCATGTACTTTAACACAAATACAAGTTAAAATGAATAGTTAAATCGATTTGACAAAGTATTCAAACTAATTTAACCAATGTACACAGAATTAAAGCCAATTAAGCTTTTTTAAATCAACCAAACACTGTTTTCAGTTTTTAATGCAAAAATATTTGACCGCTGCAATTTTCTAAATACAGTACTAACTAATACTTGATTTAATGTTCTTACGCTTTATGAAAGAGATTTAGAGACACTATTGAAGCAAAGTTTTTCAAAAATGTACTTAAAATATTATACAGTAAAATACCAAATAGCAGCTGGGGTGTTTATTTGCTTCAATTACTGAGCAGACCAGGCGTTTATTTGGGACCAGGCGACTATTTGAGACAGGCATTTAATTCCTTTTGCACAAAAATTTTACTTTGCAAAAAATGAAATATATGGTAAATATAATCAAATTTTTTATTTACACTAGTATGAATAACACCTGTACATTGTCAAAGCAAGATTACTGTACCATTGTTACACTCTTGTCTGGTCATACTGGTCAGGAACAACTGGTAGTTAAGTTAAGGTCTTACTTCTTTTTTTTTTCGTTCCACCAGGGACATGGAGATAAGCAGCAACTGACGTGACTGGCCTCCTGACGTTAGTTAAGGGCAAAACTTCAACAACTTCAGATCAAGTTGTTTTACCTTTAAAACTGTAGTTTAAAGAACTTTAATTACTGTTTTGGCATAAAAAATACTATTGGAACTGGATTGCTTTTAGAAGTTTGTTAAACTAAACAATTCAAGTAGAGCTGACTTAAAAGCAAGTTTATTGAACTTGAGAAGTTCACTTGATCTGAACCGTTCTTAATTCAACTGAACTTCAATTTCTAAATTTAGAAAACTTAAAATTTTGAGGCAGCCCTGACACTAACTTTTTTAAGTTAAAACAACTAGCCTTTTTTACAGTGTAGGTAATTGTACAAAACACAGGACACTCTTCAAAATTAGATTTAATCTCACTGAGGTTTTTCCTGGTTCAGTAAAGGGCAGTAATATTAATAATAAAAATAGCTTCTGTAGGTCAGGAAATAGTTCCCTTTAAAACAAGAGTCAGATCATTTTTCCTACATTGTTGTTTAAAGAGCAGTCATCAGATGTCCCGCCCCTCCTTAATCTTGATTGGTTGGCAAGGTATAGGTGACACTGACAAGTGGGATGCAGCTCTTTAGTTTAACCTGGACTAATGTTGGAGTGAGATGAGCATGAAGACAGAAGGCTGTTAGGGCAGATTTACACTCGCTTGGACACACTTGGACTACCTTGGTCTTCTTAATAAGAGCAAAAAAAGTGGCTGTGGACACAGGCCAGTTGGATGTGGATATCTGGATTGTCACCAGCAGCCAAAGGTGAAACTAGCCAACCCTGTCCTTATTTATCCACCTCTAACTGAAACATGCAATCTGACTGCCTGATCAGAATGCTAACTTCTTGTGCCATCACAGTGAATCAGTTAAGCAATGCCTGCCGCTTGCCTTATTTCTCCACCCATAGATCTCCACCCACAGCCACGACATCGACGGGAACTCACTGTTGGGCAAGATCACAGAAACTAAAATGGAGCATTTGGGGTTTTTTTTCTTGGAGCATACAAGTTCTCTACCCAGCCTTCTTTATGGAAAAACCCTTTACAGCTTTCCTTTAGATTTCAACAACAGCTGGAAAAACAACACATACAACCGCCTGCACAACACCTATTTTTTAGTGGAGTAATTAAGCATGAAAACATTGAAATCATGCCTTTATCATGACTTTTTTACTATACAAATCTCTCTGGGTTGACCTTTGTGTTTAATTTAAAATGTAATAATGAGTTCACTAAGCTAGAGATTTGAAACTAAAGTATATTAGTGTCTAAATATACATCTTTTATCACGCACTGGTCCAGAAAAAAAGAAAATGATACTTTCAGTCTAATCTGAAGTAGAACAAAATGTGAAGAAAAAGGGACTACATAATCAATGGGTTTTTGTAACACCCCCTTTATTCAGGCAGAAAAGCTCGAACCAATCAGCGTTCAGTTTACACAACCCCTCCCTGCTCCATCACGCCCTCCTGTTGTGTGGGCTTCTCTGATTGGTGGTTGGTTTTTCCTGCCTTCTTCTGATTGGTCGATCTCCCTACCGCAATCTCTGGAGGTGGAAGCCGGGTACCTGCCTCTCCTCTGTCGGCTGTGAGCTCCTGAAACACGGACAGGAACATCATTCCTCCTCCTTCACTCCTTTCTCTCCTTTCCTTGGACACTAAACTGTTAAAGGTAAGCTTTGTTATATTTTATTAACGTGTATTTACAGCTGAAGGCGACGTAACGTAACCAGGAAGTGAGTGTTGTCTTTTCTGCATCTGTTCATTGGTAAGCTACATTGGTTAGCATTATAAAGGCTAAAAACCATTAAAACAACATAAACAAAGCTGTTTGTCGTAAAGATCGATCACTGAAGGCTGAGTATGATCATAAAATGAATCAATAAGCCTGTAAATCGATCACCATGGCCCTCAGTGGGATCACACTCCGCATTTCTCCTGCACTTTCCGATCATTCCGATCATCGTCGTAATAACGGGTGAATAAATATAAATGTTAATAGTTTGCATGTAGTATCACCTTTAACCCAGACTGCATTTGTCTCTTTAAAGTCTCCTCCCATCATGCGATCATATTCTCTCCATGGTATTACATAACTTCTGCAAACCTCATGTGGTTTTACCTAAAAAGAGGATAAATGGTCATTTTTTGATCCTTAAACCGTCATAAATAAAGAGACACAGATGCAGACACTGAATGGTCTGGCATCCTTGTAAGAGGCTCACGGTTTGATAATGAATTTTATGTCTTAATCCAGGCCTGCCAAAGTGGACTGAGGGCGGATTAAGTCAGTCCACAGTGGTTAATCATATGCAGCAGGGTGATGGTTAAGGTGATTACACTTTATAATTATAATAAATGCTGAGTCACTGGACCAACAGGCTGGAGTTTATTTTATGAATGAAGTCATTCATTAAACTGGAGCTTAGGGCGACTCCAACAGGGTTTGAAATATGGGATATTATGATTTTAAGACATTTAACTGCATGATCACTATCCTGGTTTTACCACAGCTCTGTTAAATATTTATTATAAAGACTTATTTTCAAGTTATTGAGCAAAACAGCCAAAATAATAAGCCAGTTATATCTGTCTGAGATCATGGAGGTGCACCTGGAGGCCTGGGGGCTGCATGTGACCCACCAGCTCCCAGTTACAGTCTTTGGCTGGACAGAGCATTGATGCAGCAAATCTGAATTCGTTGAAAGAGAGTAATAATAATAATAATAATAACTCAAATTTATATAGCGCCTTTCAAAAAACCCAAGGCGCTTAACAAACAGAAACAAACACATTAATTGCCAAAAGCCTCCATGAAAAAGTGTCTCTTCAGTGCAGACTTAAAGGAGTGCAGTGTTTTTAGCTGACGAATAGCCAAGAGGAGAGAGTTCCAGAGGGATGGAGCAGCCACACTGAAAGCTCTGTCTCCAAGGGTCCGTTTTGTGCTTGTGGGTACTGAGAGGAGCCCGAGGTCTGCAGATCTCAGGTTCCGCTCCGGGGAGTAGTCCTCAAGGAGATCTGACAGTTTGTATTTGATGCGGAACTTGACAGGGAGCCAGTGGACGCGTTTGAGGGTGGGACTGATGTGCTGCCAGGATTTGGTGCGGGTGAGCACCCTGGCAGCTGAGTTTTGTACATACTGCAGTCTGTCCAGGGTGGTGTTGGGCAGTCCGAACAAGAGACCATTGCAGTTATCCAGACGAGAGGAGATGAAGGAGTGGATGAGGGTCTCAGCAACAGAATCTGAGAGTAATGGCCGGAGTCGGGAAATGTTTCAGAGGTGAAAGAAGGCAGATTTGGTTATGGATTTTATGTGGGATTGGTAGGAGAGGGTAGAGTCCAGGATGACACCCAAGTTGCGGACCTCAAGGGATGGAGAGATGGAGCATCCACCTGGAGGAGAAAATCACCGACCTTCTGAAGCAGCGCCTTGGGACCCATGACCATGAGCTCTGATTTCTTGGTGTTGAGTTTGAGTTGGTTGGTAGTCATTCAGGTTTTTATTTCATGAAGGCAGTTGACTATGGATTGTGGAGGGAACAGAGTGGTAGGTGTGGTGCTGAGATAAAGTTGGGTATCGTCAGCATAGCAATGGTAGTGTAAACCATGGTCTGACCAAGCGGGATCATATAAATGAGTAGTAGTCAGCTGTAGCCATTGTTTTTGGTGTTGTTGTTGGTCCTAGATGTGTGTGCAACCTTTACCTGAAAGAGTACTGTGCATGTGCAGCGAGTCCCCGTTTTCCCGACAATTTCTGTTTAGATGAGACAGATATGAACCATGAAGGATATTCAAAACTTCTCACTCTGCACACTGGTTTCAAAAGTTTGCAGAATCCGGCGCTCTGGCAACGTTCTCATGGAAACAGAAGGTGCAAACACAATGAAATGTCGACTTTTTCTGGCTGCTTTCGTGATCATTTAAAGGGGGCCTAAGGTTGAGAAGGGAGCACACAGAGTCATTGGGGGAGCACAGCACTGTTTGTGTCTGCATATTTGTGTGGGCTGCACTCCTCACATATCCCCAAAGATGTTTCAAAACCAGGTTTTCAGGTCCTCAAGGCATCAACTGGAACATAATTAATAAAACAGCCAAAAATAATAAGGCAGTTATATCTGTCTGAGATCATGGAGGTGCACCTGGAGGCCTGGGGGCTGCATGTGACCCACCAGCTCCCTCAACCAACCTGCCTGTCAGTTTGACATGGATTAAAACAGGGCTAAACGATTAATTTTTTCCTGATTGAAATTGCAACTCAGACAATGCAATCTTGTGATCACTAGAGCAGCAATTTCTTGCAATGACCCTGACTGACCCAGGATCTGCTTTGTCAGCTGTTTCACACATGCTGTTCTACAAATAAGCAGCAATTTGCATTTACAAAAGTGGTTAGCAGGTCAACAACACAAAGCGTTTGCTTAAGAGTAGAAGTTGGAGTATCTCTTGAATTGAATTGAATTTATTTTATTTTATTCTGAACATGCGTGCAAAGAACAACAAAAAAAAGAATGAAATACTATTCACATGCATGAAAAAAAAGAATTGTAGCAACCACACACGCTCGAAAAGTAGTAGGAGAAGTAAAAAAACTTTTTTAGTTCCTACCCCCTTATACTGGAGATCTTTCTGTCCACTCCTTTTTTGATATATCTGAAGAAAATGTCCAGAAATTAGCAGATATTTCACCAAACCACGAAAAACTCCATATTTCCCATTCTACGAGGCAAAGCTTGACAGGTGTAGCAACAGCAACCAAGGGGGGCGGGGCTTAGTGAAGGGTTGGTTAAGTGTGTTGATTTAATGGCATTCAGATGAAGATGTAATAAAAATCCTAAAGTGCAGAAGAAATAGGTTGTGATAACACTTTCTCCTGTGTGTCCTGCAGACGTCAGCATGGCTCAGAAGATTAAGGCCGGCTCTGTGGTGGAGATGCAGGGAGACGAGATGACTCGAGTCATCTGGGAGCTCATCAAGGACAAACTCATCTTCCCGTACCTGGAGCTCGACGTGCACAGGTGAGACATAGACCATAGACCAGTCCTCTGTTTGGTTAGGTCGTTAGAATTCCCAGTACTTGGATATTTTTCATACCTTGTCTTTTTTTAACCCTTTAACTCCCAGCTCAACTGTTTGGCAGAGGCTAATATATTCAGGAGAATTTAATGTGTGAAAAAACAAAAAATGTTCATTTCTGCCCATGTTTTAAGATACAGAATACAACTGCCAACAAATAACAGATTTTTTTGGTGTATTATTTAAAAAGCTAAGAACTATTTTAATTACCAGCATTATTATTTTAAATACTTTTTGCCTATAAGATATATTCATAAAAACTATGTTTATATTACCTATTTTAAAATCTATTTGCTCTTTTATTTACAGACATTTCTGCCTTTTGTAATTGACTTTGTCCCAAACATTTGTGCATTTTATGTCATCCCAAAAATCAGCTGTTGGCTTTTAAATCCCACACCAAGAAGAATATCCAGCTTTTCAAAACATAACTTGTCATTGAACTTATTAATGACGTCTGCCAAAAAACTGAGCTGGTACTAGGGCTGGGTGATATGGCCTTAAAGTAAAATCTCAGATTTTTCCCCACAAAACTCGATTTACGATTTTAATCGAGTCAAGTTCTGCCTTTATGTTTTTATAACAAACCAATCAGAATTTCCCTCGTAAAATTTGAGTGTGCATCATAAATGTTGATTATGTAGTTCTAACACAGGCAGGTTTGCCTACATAAACAATGAAAGCTGAGGGATTTTTACAGATTGTTAACATGTTTCTCTCTGATCAATATTTAATCTAATTTAAATAAATAAATACAAGCCTAAAAAAGTGCTTGTGTAAACCTGACAGGGCCACCATCATGAAAACTGAAAAGTTTCAGTGTTTATATTTTTCAAACTTTGCAACTACTTACAATTTAAGTAAGTGAATGAAAAGAATCGCGATTTTGTGTTTTTAAATCTTCTGCAGAAAATAATTCGAATTAATCAATTTGATCGATATGTTTCCCAGCCCTAGCTGGAAGTTAAAGGGTTAAAAAAAAATCAATCTGTTGCTGGTGCTTAATAATATCAAACATATATTTTTCTTTTTCTTGAGGCTGGTGCATGGTGTTCACTACAGTCGACAAATATTTAGAATAGATTTTGTACCCTTTAGGTTGCAGCACCATGTCCGACTACCAGGTGGAAAATTCCCAAACTCTTGTCTTAAGTTTCATAAAATATTATCATTGCACATTTTTACCACATCGAGATATTGCATCTTAAATTTGAAATCTAAATTTGACCTTTGTTGGCTATTTTAAAGTACTTTTCTGTGTTTATTTTAAAGTTTGGTGTACTTTACAAATGCACAGTTTGATGAAACAGCAATAACTCATACAATACAGATTTTTCTTTTTCTTTAATTTACTCTCAACAGATGTTTGCCAAAGACGTATTTGTGGATTTTTATTAAGGTTCACTAAATTTCTGTTTATGCTGTTAATGCATGGGGCCCACTGCAGTGGACAGATGCATAACTCCTGCAAAATATAACATGGAAAATATTGAACATGATTTTTAACTTACTGGAAAGTTAAAAAAAAAAAAAAACTTTTAAAAAGTTTTCCCTTGTGATTAAATAATTCATGCATGAAAGGGTTAAAGCAGTGTTTAGAAGCTGGCCTGAAATTTAAGATATTAACCTAGAAAGTTTCTAAATTTATGCCTAATGGCAGGACCCTGAATGTGTGAGGGCTGCATGTGCCGACTCCAGCCCGGGATGCCATTGCTGTCATATCATTGCTGTAAGCATCCTAATGTCAGAGCTGCACCTGCCTGCTGCAGCTCTGACTCTCCATTAACTCCAATGAGCTGCAATAGAAAGTTTAGGACAATAAGTCTCACCACAAATGACCTGCTTAAGGATACAGCTGACCTTAGAAAACTTCAAAATAAAAGCTTTCTGGACAAACAAGGGGACAGAAAACTGAGCTTTTACTTTGAAAATACAGACAGTTCATTTTATGCTGTATCTTGACAGCTTGTGATAAAATTTGTGAGCTACAGTGTTGAGATTTTCGTTGCTTGAGGTGTGCATGCATCACAGTCATTGTGAAGGTAAAAAGCATCCAGGTGTGTTTTATGTGTTCTTGGAATCCAGAAAAAAAGGTACTCTATTTCAGGAATGCTTGCATGCTCTCAAAAAGAAACGCAAGGAAAGTGAACTATTCATCTAGAAATATAGTCATGCTGCACATCAAATGAATGATCAAATATCCAATTCTGTTTCACTTTGATTCAAACTTGAGTTGATGTGTATGGACTTCTTTAAATGGGAAAATGTAGAGAGTTCTGCTTGAGTTTTTCCAAAATGAATTTAAAAAAAAGGTTTTGTATTTATTTTGTATACAAATATATATTTTCAAAAACAGTCCAAAACTGCCACGGATAAGCAGAAGAAGATAAAAACTGTTGTTATTGGGTGTAATGAACATCTAAAGTGACCTAAAAGTGAAATCTAAAGTTTGGTATATCAGAAATGTCAAATGGGACTAATGGAGCCAAACTGTGCCAAGATTGGGCCTGACCACTCTGTAGTAAAACCTCTCTAACTTTGCTCTGCATCACTTTATCAGACTCAAACTTGGCAGAAGTAATGTTCACATATTTTCACATTCATTCATAGAGTTCTAAAGCTGCAGCTGCATCATTACAAAGAGATATTCACTATAAAACTTGTTTTTTATTTTGGCGAGGATGAAATTTTCTGTCCCAGTAACACATATACTGATAATTCACATCTTGACAAATCTCTCAAGTGTTACTTTATTATGACACCAGAATAATTCAAACAGACCTTGTGGTTGCAGAGGTACACTCTTTTCTTTATGAGAGTGTCATTTTAGAGCAGAAGGCTTAAAAAAAGGTGCTGAACAGGTTAAGTGCCTGAGGTTGAAATTCCTTCTTGGAAACTCTGGGAACTTCTGTAACCGTGTAACTTGAACCTGGTCACCTGCGCAGATAAGGATTTGATGTTCATAGTAGGGCTGAACGATTTGAGAAAATAATCTAATTGCAATATTTTTCCCCAATATTTGCAATAGTAATGTTCTTCATCTTATGTATTCTTAAACAAACATAAGCAGTAGATCTTTTTATAGTAAAACCAATATGACATTAAATTAATCTAAGGATAAAAGATTTGAGAAAAAGTGGAGAAGTGAAGAACAGAAGCAAAATAGGTATGAAATTGTAAAAACTGGGGGAAAAATGGTACGAAAGCGGAAAAAAAGTTAATAGGTGCAAAATAGGTATGAAATTGCAAAAAAAAAAAAAAAAAGGCAAAAAAATCCAAAAGTGGCTTAGAAAAATTGATTATGGTAGCAAAGTTGGGAATTAAATTTGAAATTGAAGTTAAAAAACCATGTAAAAATTCTAAAAATGGTTCTGACAGTGGACAAAAAAAGATGAATGGGGGCAAAATAAGCATAAAGTTGTAAAAATGGGGTTAAAAAAAAGGTAAAAATGGTCCAAAAGTGGGAAATAGTGTCTGAATAGAGGTAAAAAAAAATGAACAGAAGCAAATTAGGTATGAAATTGTAAAAACTAGGCAAAAAAAATGGTATAAAAGCGGAAAAAAAGTTAATGGGTGCAAAATAGGTATGAAATTGCAAAAAAAAAAAAAAAGGCAAAAAAAATTCAAAAGTGACTAAGGAAAATTGATTATAGCAGCAAAATTGGGATTACGTTTCAAAAACCATGTAAAAATTCCAAACATGGTCTGACAGTGGCCAAAAAAAAAAAGATGAATGGGAGCAAGATAGGAATAAAGTTGTAAAAACAGGGTTTAAAAAAGTTAAAATAGGCATGAAATCGCAAAAAACTACATCACAATGCCAAAATGTTCAACACATTTTGGGTTAAAATATTGCACTGTCTGCGATTTGAAAATTGCAACAAGCCATATTGTGATTTAATCTAATTTGCAATTAATTGTTCGGCCCTGGTTTATAGGTTCATCTGTCAGACTCTCCAGGAAGCTTATCTTATTCACACGTGCTTCGTTTTAGTTAGACTGCTCTCACCTCTGATCTGAGACTTTCTTCACATAGTGCAGCTTTATATTCTTTTCTAAGAGGACATACTCAAGTGGCTTTAAATGGCCACTTTATATAAAAGGAGAAGCTCTCTGGTTGTAGATAAAAAAGGCGTATTGATTCTTCTGGTTGGTTTCATCAGTCTGCTCGTGGAAGATAAGATGAGACCATAAACCAGATTAGCATGCCGAGTTCCTGCAGGGTGAGGATTTCTGGTCCTACCTGTTTATCCTGAACCCCCCCCCAATGAGAGCATGTAAAGAAAAAGAGTCTTTAGATTCTGATCTGATTAACACGCAGTGAAAAGGTGTTTGTTGTGCATCTGGGTGGTGGTGGGATCGGCCTGAGGGTCAGCTCAGTGAATGAGAAAGGTTCAAATCCAGCCTTCAAGACTCAAAATACTGCATAGGCTTGAGACTGAACAGATCAATCTTATATCAGATCAAGCAGCTAAAGCAGCCCGTTCTTCATGAACCCTCCTCCTCTTATCTCCCACATGGACTTTGTGCAGAGTTTATGTTTTTTAAATGAACTTTATGTCTTCTCCTGCTCACTCACGCCTCTCTGAAAGCCTTTACCTTAATAAGATAAACATAATGGACCTTCCTTAACCCTTTAATACATGAGTTATTAAATTACAAGGGAATTCCTTTTTTTACGAGCAAACAAGTTAAAGATGCTATGAGGAGTTTCTAAGTAATTACAAAATCGAAATACACACTTTAAGATGAGTTTTATAGCATCTAAATAGGTTATCTATAAATGCTATTCCTTAGCTTCACGGTCTGGTCGGACAGGGCTGGACTGGCCTGGATACTCAACTTCAGGAACAAGACAATTAAAACTAGAGCAAATTTATATTATTCAGACACGTCTTAGAGCACCGGGCTGTAAGTAGACATATATAGCCGGCTACAAAACTACAATACTAAGTTTTCCAAAAATTGCTTGTTGTCACACATCAAAAACTACCGCTACGTAACTAGAAAGAGATACATTACCTCGTGGCTTTGCATCCTGTAAGTTGTTGAAAAAAGAAGTTGTAAAGCAATGCAGAGTTCTGAGGAAGGTCTGAGCTGCATTCATTAGCATCAACAAACACACGCCTTAGTTTGGGTCACGTCTTTTGGTGCATTCCAGTTGTAGTCAGAAGTAGGCATTTCCGGGTTCTGAGTAGGAAACTGCAACTGGAACGTCCCCCAAAGTCGGAATTTCCTACTGGGAACTCCCCTGAGTTGACAATGGAAGATGGATGCCCTCAGTGTGAACAGTTATTTAGCTCCTGTAATAATCAGTTTATTTGCTCTTCTGACTGGGGTGTGTCACTCTAGATCAGCTGTATACATAGTATTGTTAGACTTAAATTTACAAAAATGCTGCCATAGTGATGATCACATTCTTCATACAACAACGCAGGGCGTGCTAACAACAGCTAACAATAGCCTGGTAGATCGGCATGTTTTTTTCAGACTTCAACTGGAACACTGATAAGTCGGAGATGATGCCACTCCCATTTCCGAGGTTACTGGAACGCAGCATTACGACAGTCGCCACACGTGCTCATGGGTAGCAGAGTCTTTATTTCGCCGGTAATAGATTCTCCTCATAGCGCCTTTAAATTATATTCATGAATAAATCCTAAAAACAGACTCAGATGTGATGTGTATTTTTCCTGATATAGTCTGTAGACATCATCACCATTGTTCATCTTTAACCCTGGTGTCAAAAAGCTAACTAAAGATTGTAAAAAATTGGCAATATCGGCACATCAAATCGGCATCTCAAAAATTGTAAAAAATCAAATCAGAGAAAAGCGTATCGTCCCAGCTAATAATCTGACATAGAGACTGTTGTAACTGTTAAAAAAGTTTAGTAGTTTGGTCTCTGCTCTACCGTATAGTGGGAATGGAGGGTTCAGTGAAGGTCCCAGTCTGAAGGAGCGAGCAGAACATCATCTGCAGAAAGCAAAGTTGAAACTGAGGTCACAAGGAGATCCATATTTAGATTCCTTGACCATGAAAACATACCATTAGCTACTGGATTCATAATGAGATCTATTTTAGTTCAGTAGGATTCCTGGATCAATAGTGAGAAAATGTGAAATGATCAGACATTGGAACCGTTTTATTAAAAAGACAGAAAATAGGAACTTTTGAGTTATGTTGCTAATAGAAAAACAAACTAACAGACACGTAAAAATGTGCTGATTTACTTTTTCCTTTGGGCATTTCTCATAATCTTTTCTGATGTTGAACAGCTCCTCTCCACATTTAAGCTCAACCCAACCAAAGTTTCTTGCTTACCAAAAAAAAAAAAGCTTTAAAAATGTAAAGAAATTATCAGAGTTTCTAAAAACCTGGTTGTAGCTAAACAACAAGTCAACACAACACCACAATTGATTGATGAGAGGGTGTCGTATTTAGCTCATTAATAACAAAGTGATGAAGTCTATTGGCATCATCAGGAAAATTCATGGTTTCATTACTAAGAATACTCCATACATTGTATTACAGTTTAATATATCCACATCTTAGTTACTGTAATACTGTTTGGGCGAGTACATACCTACAAATTTACAGAAAATATTCATTACTCAAAAGAAATTTGTTAGACTGGCCCCCTCTTCTAATTATTTATCTTCATCTGCCCCTTTATTTAAAGCTGAACTTATTGTCCATTTACATTTCACATGTAACTGTTTCTAATTTATGGTGCAAATAAAATAAAATAAATAAAATCAAAACAACCTGTTGGTAAATCTGTTGATGCACTTCCTCGAGGTCACAGATTTTAGTTTATGGAGTGTTTCTGTCTGCAGGAATGTGCAGACGATCCGGTTAAACTCAAACCTGTTTGTTGTCTTTGTCCTCGTTCAGTGTCTCAGTCAATTGTCGTGGCGTTGTGTTGACTTTCAGAGGAGGGGAGGAGAAGTGGGTAAAAGGTCACAGGAGCAGCTCTTAAACAGCGTCGAGCAGTTTATGGGACAAACTCTCAGAGCAGTGTTCATGGATTCTGGGGCCTGATAATCTCTCTGATGTGTAGAGGACGTGTCACATGTGCAGCTGTGAGATAGACGAGGCTGTAATGGCACAATCGTCTCCTTGTTTCCTTTGTCTTTGTGTCTCTGTCTGAATCTGCAGTCTTCTGTTTAAAGGCTGCAGAGGGGAGGGAGGGAAATGGGGCTGGAGGTTCATTTCTGTTCCTGCTCTAACTCTGAGTCCCACAGGGATAAAAAAAATAACCAAGACTCAAGAGGGAGTGAAGCAGTTTGAGTTCACTCATTAACGACAGTCTGGATATGTGACTCCACTGAAGGGCCGGGAAATGTGGACAAAAATATCATCACTTATGGCCCTTTTCCACAAGCACGCCTTTGCCCTACTCTACTCGGCTCTACTCGATTAGCAGCGTGTTTCCACTAGGGCTGAACGATTTGAGAAAATAATGTAATTGCGATTAGAGCTGAAACAATTCCTCGAATAATCGTGATTATTGGATTACAAAATTTGTGTGCCTCGAAGCCTCGTTTAATATATAATTATACATGTAAAATATAAATCTGGACTACTATGCAGTGCACGGTGTTTGACACGGACGGTCATTTCTGTGGCACGCCTCGCCTGCTACCTCCGCTGCTGCGCGGCTTGTAAAATCATGAAGGAAGAGAAAAGAGAGGGACAGAAAGGAGAGAGTCCACAGAAGAAATGGCAGAGAGTGTCCCAAGTGTGTGGTCACTACAAGAAGGGACGAAAAGAAAACACAGTGCAGTGTGTCTGATGTCAAACAGAGTTAGCTTAGCACGTAGCTTAGCATGATAGCATGTCGTCAATGCTGCAGCACGTTAACAGTAAACATCCGGTCTGTGCGTCAGAGCGACACAACAGGATGACACTCATGATACATGAACAGAAGCAGCTAATGTGATCAATAACTGAGATATGGGCTAGTAAATAACCTACTTTGATTATGGCTCCGTGTAAAGGCTGGTTCAGAACGTAAATCAATGCGGAGGCTACTTGCCCAGAATCAAGTGTATTTTGTTCACATCCTTTTCACATCCAATAACTTTACATTTAATTTGATTGCAGAGAGTAGAAGAGGAAACACTGACAGTGAGTAGAGGAAGCAGGTGTAGGGAATGCTTTCATATGTTATAGAAATGTACATTAGCTAGTTAAATGATCTTAGTATCTAAGTATGATATTATTTGGTCCTAGAAATAAAGTAAGCAAAATAAGATCATCAATATGGTACAGTAGTAAAGGCAATAATTTAGCAAAAAGAGACAAGCATGAATACAAATAAAATAAAAATAACCAAACTTAAAAAAAAATACTGAAAAAATCAAGATATGGCCCAGAGTAAAAATAAAAGTATAGATTTTGATTTTGAGATCCCATTTATGCTCAGAATGTTCAAAATAAGAAAAATAAGTTGTTAATTTAAGTGACCTGGCTTTTCTGTTTTGTGTGTTACTAATAATAATAATGTGTAGTGATTCAATGTAAAAAAAAAAAAATAGCAGTGAGCGCAATGTAACTGTTATCCGATTAATCGATTACTCAACAAAAATTGAGTAATCGATCACAAAAATAATCGATAGCTGCACTTCTAATTGCGATTTTTTTCCCCAATATTGCCCCGCCTCCCCCTCAAAGATTGAATGACTGACAGATGCTCACTCTGCTATAAGTCCGCTAAATCCGCTATAGAACCAACGCATCCAGGTGTTGAGAAAGTTGCACAGCGTGACCCATCTTCTCATTCAGCCTGTTTGATAGAAAGAGAGGAAGAAAACAAACATGCAAGCATGTGTCAACTTATCGAGGCTGCCAAACTTACCGAGGACATTTTTATTTATTGTGCCGTTAATTGATTTATTGATTTATTGATTATCGTGACAGGCCTAACATAATCTTTACGTATACTCAAATTACAGTGTACACACTGTAGTGCAAATAGTGCAAATCAGATAAGAGTTGCCCCATGTTCGAATGTTAAGTCTAATTTTGTGTGGTTGTTATTATGTTATTGTGAAAATTGAAAAAGAAAATTGAAAAAAAGAAAAAGGAATTTGGGTTTTTGATAGTTTGGGACATGAAGCCTCAGCTTGACCTCTTTTTTGGTAGTTTTTTTTAATGATTTTATTTTATTTAACCTTTATTTGACCTGAATTATTCCCGTTAGGATACAAAGATCTCTTTTGCTGATCTAAAGTTAGACTGAGAAATCTTTTACTTTATTTTTGAACACAGATTGACTTCAAAATCATTCTTTATTGTTTTAAATGCTCCTCTTTCTTTTAAGGATATTTTTTTTACCTTGTCTCATTTAAATTTGTGCTGATGGATGTGAAAACTCGTTAAACATTCTCCTACACCACTGCAGCTCTGTGTATTCATATCCACTCACACAAGCTTCCAACAGACCAGAACTCAACATATGTCGGGCTTCAGAGCTCTGCTGCGCTGCTCTCCGAGGTCTCTGCGGTGCAGCGATGCATGCTGAAGCGTAAATAATCACTGCCTCTTGTTTATGGTGTCCCGTTCCTCTGCTGTGAGGATTACAAATGCTCTGCGTGTTTGTTCGGCCCATGTGTGCCTCTCTAATCTCTGCTTTGTCTTATTATCAGAGCAGCTTTCACTAAAGTTTTTAGAGTTTGATTTAACTCTGTCCAGTATTCAATATCAGTGTTTTGATACCACAGCGACAAAAATGGAGCTCACATTATTTACACCGCATATCAGCGGGGAGAGAAGAGAAGCAGGTTGGAGAAGCTTTGACTCTTGACTTAGCTCTGTTACTCGAAGACGTTCATTTGTGTTTCTCTGTGTTTTTTTATTTCTGTATCTTGTTCTGCTACTTACTAGGACTGGGATGAGATTATTTATCTCAATGAAGCTTTTCTGCTTATATAAGGTTAAAATAAACAAAAATAAGAGCTGTAAGCATACAAGATTAGGGATGCACCGAAATGAAAACCTGTGGCTGAATACCAAATATCCAATGCGAAAGCTAAGTAGTTCACTATATTTTTAATATAACATAAAAAGCTCAGAATAAATGTTTAGACATTAAGGCTGCACCTAACGATTATTTCCATAATCGATTAATCGGACGATTATTTAAGCGATTAATCGGATAATGACACATTTTTGCAATTTCCTTTACAATTTAGCTTAAAATTGTTTTAGGTATTTTCTAAACAACAATAAGAACAATTAAAAGCATTTTCCTTCAGTAATAATATTTTATTACAGCTTTTTTCTTTCTTGACTCACTGTGCTAAACTGTAAGTACATTAATAGTGTAACTGTTCTCCTGTTTGTTATGTGTTCAACGTGGATGTTAATGTTTCCTGAAAATTTATGGTCATTGAAGGGACCAGAAAGGTGGGGCGAGTGGGTCAGAGCTCAGAAGGGGAGAGATAGTATGTGGGTGGTAACCGATTTAATCCATTAGTTGTTGAAGCCCTATCAGACATGTTTTTAAAAGAAAGTAATTGAATATTATGACATATTTTAATATTCCAGTAGCCTTCGCTTTTCAAAAAAAGCCCAACTAAGTTTTTCATTCATATTAGACCTTCAAACAAAACAAAACATGCATTAAAAATAAACTAAAGTGCATTGAAGAGGATAAACTCACAACAAATGAATAATTGTCCTTCACACGCAATGACGTATTTGATTTCGTCATTGCGTCACACGGTATTATTCGGCCTTGTTGTTACCTCACTCCACCGAAGGCTGAATAAGGCTTTTGAAAAGTACAAATATGTAGACATTGCACTTTAAAAGGCAATCTAGACAGTGTGAAAAATTTTGTTTTCAGTGTTTGGTGGATCAGATCTACTAACACCAATAAAGGACAGGGAAATATAGTCTCAAAATAGATAATGAGAAATTAAGTATTAAAAATGTTTTTTTTTAATTTAAAAGAACAGTGAAAAGAAAGAAAACAACAATAAGAGTAGCTGGACTTATGAGAAGGCTTTTTTAAGTACATAGTTTTTATTTCTGGTTCGGGTTAGTAAGTGTTTAAATATTGATGGAAAAAATATTAAGATTTTTTTTTTATTCACCAACAGAGTTAGTCATTAAAGGAGATGATACCTTTGGCTTTATTGCTTTTAATTAACCAAAAAATATATAAATAAGAGATTATTTAATGTTATCAGTGATAAAGTCTTGCAGTTTTCTAGAATTTGGCATCATTCTAAAACTAAAATCTCTTTCTTCCTCAGCTATGATCTGGGTATTGAACACCGTAACGCCACTGACGACAAGGTGACGGTCGAAGCTGCAGAGGCGGTCCGCCGCTACAACGTGGGCATAAAGTGTGCCACCATCACGCCGGATGAGAAGCGAGTGGAGGAGTTCAACCTGAAGCAGATGTGGAAGTCCCCCAACGGGACCATCCGTAACATCCTGGGAGGAACCGTGTTCAGAGAGGCCATCATCTGCAAGAACATCCCCCGTCTGGTCCCTGGCTGGATCAAACCGATCATCATCGGCAGGCACGCCCACGGAGATCAGGTGTGTTACCGTTCGCCATGGCGTCTCATGACAACTGAGCAATGCTTTCCATTGTTGTTGTTTTTAAGGGCATTAGCCTGAACATAAGCCACAGCAATGGAGACCAGATCTATGTCTGTGCAGAAATAGTCGGCACAGAAGCTAGGGCTATGCATCGCTGCAGGTATGACCATGGCACCTGGTGGCATGAATTAAAAACTTTATGTAACCGTGGCCATTGTGGCTAATGTTCAGGCTAATGCCACGTTCCCGGCTTCAGAAATCCAGAACTCTCTTAAAGATGTCGCCAAACAGAAATGGTCTACTGCTTCTGTTTAAGACTACATAAGATGAGGAACATTAAAACAATTGCAGAGTAAATCGCAATATTGTGGAAAAAAATCGCAATTAGATTATTTTCTCAAATTGTTCAGCCCTAATTTCTACACACTGCACCTTAAAATCTTAAAGACTTAAATTGATCATCAGATACTCAAACCTGAAGTTATCAGGATAAATGATTACTCTATCAACAGCACTCATTTGCCACGTCTCAACTCCCACACTGATGTTTCCGCACGGAGGGTTCAGTGCCTTCAGTTATCTATATACTCGGTCAATAATCATATTTCATCAGCCGCCGACCGTTGGACCTTGACGCACAGCCTGTGCTGAGAAACATGTCACAGCAGCTCACAGGTAAATCACCGCTGGCCCGTGGCGTTTGTGAAGAGTCAGAGCTCAGGGTTACGTAACAGTCCATATCAAACACTGATGTCAACAGCCACGGTGGAAGGGATGGGATGATCGGGCTCAAAGGCAGGGCTGGAAAATACACGTACAGGCCAATTTATTAGACAGTCAAATACTCATCACCTGCAGGATAAGATATTTGAAAAAAGGACACCAAGCAAAACAGTTCAGCAGAGTGCAGACCTGTGCTACAAAAAAGGAGATCTAACCAAATGCAGTGCTTTCTGTAAATGTTAAATTAATAATTCACATATTATGGTTCATAAAACATTGTGGCTTCTGTATCAGGACACCTGAGTGAAGTTCCTGGAAGTATCTTTGTGTGCATTAACTTTAATATAAGACAAAGGATATGAAAATGTTTTTGGTATGATTGGCTGTATAATTGTTGTTTATTATATGAGTTGAGTCTACTGTTCATCAAAGATATGAGCTGTTCAATAAAGCAGATTCAGCCACAATAATGCAATTTACTTCGGCAACAATTTTGTTTTTTCTTTTATTAAAGTACTGTTTGTCTAAAAGTTTAATAAGATTAATATTAAGAAGAAGTGCCCAGGTCCAAATACAGACACTGGGGTGATCGAGTCTTTTCCATCACTGCTCCAGGCTTTGGAATAAGCTCCTGTTGAAATGCATCTCATTTCTGACCTGGGCCTTTTCAAATCTAGACTGAAGACATTTTTATTTTGGATGGCTTTTACTACCCAGTAGTGTGGTGACACTTTTACTTTGCTCTGTTTAACTTTGTTTTATTGTATTTTATTCCTCTTATTGCTTTTATTGCTGTTGTTGCTTTTATTTAGTTTTAATTGTGTTATTTATTGCTTTTTACTTCCACCTATTGTAAAGCACTTTGGTTCACCGAAAGGGTTGTTATAAAGGGCTGTATAAATAAAGAACATTTACATTTACATTTAACATTTATTCTCAGCGTTCATCTTAAACACATGAATATATATTTCTTTGCCATATCGCCCAACCAGACTCGTGCTTTATTAAGTTTTAACACCTCGTCTCCGGCCCACAGTACAAAGCCACGGACTTCGTGGTGCCCCAGTCTGGGAAAGTGGAGATGGTCTACACTCCTGATAACGGGAAACCAGTCGTCTATGAAATCTACAAGTTTGAAGGTAAGACCATGCAGATCCCTGCACCATCACACTTCATAGGAAGATACCTGTGATGCTGAAAAGGTCCAAAATAACCACTTTATGTTTTTACGTGGATGTACTTCCACACTGTAATTGCACATTGTTAGAGGATTGAGGATTGCACATAAATTGCTCATTAATTGCACATTAATTGCAATTTACAAATAAACTAGCAAAAAAAAAAACTTAAAATAGATGATACTGAGTTTGACAAACACACCAAAAAATATTATTTGATGAATAGCTGTATTATCTTATTAAAAGTTGAATATTTGAAATAATAATGAGGGTGATAAAAATAAAAGCTTTTTACTTTTTAAAACTTTGAACCCCACAAAAAGGAAATTTCAGTTCTTTTGGTGTGTTTGCAGTTTTTTCTGTATCCTAAAACGCTGACAAAAACAAACGATGACGTGTTATTTTTTTGACACAGCTGGAAGTTAAAGGGTTAAAACAGGTTAAAACAGGTTTATTGTAACAGGTTTGAACAGGTTTATTGTAACAGGTTTGAACAGGTTTATTGTAACAGGTTAAAACAGGTTAAAACAGGTGTATTGTCTGCGTCGGTCCTGTAACGTCACCTTAAACATCAGCCGGACTGTGATGTGGCTTCACCTGTTTGCGTCACGGCCTGCAGGTACCGGTGGCGTTGCCATGGGGATGTACAACACTGATGCGTCCATCAGAGACTTCGCCCACAGCTCCTTCCAGATGGCTCTGGCTAAGTGCTGGCCTCTGTACCTCAGCACCAAGAACACCATCCTGAAGAAGTACGACGGACGCTTCAAGGACATCTTCCAGGAGATCTACGAGAAGTACTGGGCTTTAAGATCTTAGCTGCTCCACGTCTGTGCTCTGTAACATCAGACCTAAGAGAGTCTCACTGCCTTCTCCTGTGTGCAGGGAGTACCGCGCTCAGTTCGAGGCCAAAGGGATCTGGTACGAGCACAGGCTGATCGATGACATGGTGGCTCAGGCCATGAAGTCCGAGGGCGGCTTCATCTGGGCCTGCAAGAACTACGACGGAGATGTTCAGTCGGACTCTGTGGCTCAAGGTGAGTGAACTTAGGTGACAATGCCAAAAGGCCACGGCTCAATGATAATCTGTACATTTTGATAATGTGAGATGAAGCTCAGAGCTGTCATCAGATTCATTTGTGCCTCTTGACATCTTTTAGTTTCAGGATCAGGAAGCACGTGCTGCAGGAGTCACCATCACGTCTGTCTGATTTGCTGCAGGCCTGATGTTCTGTCTTTCCTCATCGCCTAATCCGGTTAATCTAATCCGGTTTGGTGCGTCTGTTTCAGGTTATGGCTCTCTGGGAATGATGACCAGTGTTCTGATTTGCCCTGATGGACGCACGGTGGAGTCCGAGGCTGCACACGGCACCGTGACGCGCCACTACAGGCAGCACCAGCAGGGGAAGGAGACCTCCACCAATCCCATCGGTAACATCTCAAGAAGAGCAGAGTCCAACACAGACATACATGTAGCAGAAAGCATTTTTTCTGGACTCAATAGAGAGACAAGACTTAATTCTAAAGAAAAAAACTAACTTCAGTTTTAACTGTTTAACAAGCTGCTGAATATGAGCAGAGAAAGAAAGAGAATCACCGATTACAACACCAAGAAGGAAGAAACAAACTCAATCTGAGCAGTGATCACTGAAGGCAGGCCAGAAAGTTTGGATCTAGAATTTGAGAAAGCATAACTTTTGTTTTGTCTGCATTTAAAATCAGTTTTTAATCATAAAAATGTTGTTGTATGGTGTTAATACTAAGTTGTAGTTGCAGTTTTATATAAGAAAAAACTGACAAAAGATGCATTTAAGTATATTTTTTCATGTTATTCATTAACTACCAGTCATAACTATTGTAAGGAGTTATCATAAACAATAAATATACAATGTCATATATATAACCCATCAGTTGAAAAATATGAATTCTCTAAGGTAACCCATACAGATTCATCTTACTCCATCATACTCCTCGTCTTCTGGGTCGCTCTTAAACAGTTTGGTGACCTTGATAAGGTTAATAAATACACTAACGTCACGTGTTTGTCTTCCTGCAGCCTCCATCTTTGCGTGGACACGGGGTCTGCTCCACAGGGCGAAGCTGGACAACAACACGGAGCTGCGAGTGTTCTCTGAGGCCCTGGAGGCCGTTTGTATCGAGACCATCGAGGCTGGGTTCATGACCAAGGATCTGGCGATCTGCATTAAAGGGATGCAGAAGTAAGTCCGTGCAGATCTTTGACTGAAGCTGTGGGTGTGTGACAGATTGTTGTTCAGGTTCAGGTTTTATCTGTACCAAACAGTCCTGAGAGGCTGGTGTTGTTGACTTTTGACATGCATGGTCAAGAGGATGATGCCTGTTATTGACCGGTGTGGTTAGGTGTGTGCATTCACTAATGGCCCTTTTCCACGAGCCCTACTCTACTCTACTCTACCTGGCTCTACTCTACTCGCCTTGTGCTGCTTTTCCATTAGCCCCAGTCACCTGCCCAACGGGGTGCAGTGTCGCTGTAAACAGCTGAGCAGCACTGCGGTGACGTCATTTTGAGTGTGACACAACAATCTGTGTCTTTTTGTCACAAACCGAGTAAAAAAGGAAAGCAGAAGAAGGCTGCAGGTGGTAAGAAGAAATACCCCTTGAGAAGCACAGGAGAGTTTTGGAAGCTCTACAACAGAATGAAGCCGAGGACGAGAGCAATCCAGCTGCAAAGAAAAGACGTATGAGGGTAAGCTAATGGTAGCTACCACTCGCATGCTAGGTCGTCGCGCTCATGTCTCATCGATGCCGACATTGTCTGACCAATCAGTAGGTTGGTCAGTTGGTGACGTCATCTTTTAGTATGGACTCAGCTCGCTTGGAACCAGAGCGGAGTAGGTACTAAAACTAGCTTGTTTTAGGAGGTACCAGGCTAGTGGAAACACGCTGCTAATGGAGTAGGGCCAAGGCGTGCTAGTGGAAAAGGGACAAAAGTCGCCATTCAAAGTTTAACGCGGTCTCTCCCTCTCTTTTTCCAGCGTGACACGTGCCGACTACCTGAACACCTTCGAGTTCCTGGACAAACTGGCAGAGAACCTGAAGATTAAACTCAGCAACTCTCCCAAACTGTGATTCCCGTCAGATTTAGCCGATTAAAAAACACAGACACACACATTCAAACACACAGAAATCAACGGTGGAGTGGGAGGATCGACCCTGAGACTCCGGAGACTGAACCGAGTCTGATCATGTCAGGTGCCTTTTCTGAACGGGCGGAGGTCAGAGGTCATCCTCTCTGTTAATGCTTCACTAAAATATCAGACGGCTCGTGGGCATGTTTACCCTGATTGCACTTGGTCCCCTGCAGTGAGTGTGTGTGTGTGTGTGAGTGTGAGTGTTTGTTAGTATGAAAGGGGACCGGACCTGTGGGGGGATCCTTCAGACTCTGCTCTATTTGCATTAACATCCAGACTGGGAACTTAGATCCCAGGACTTTAACGCTTAAAAAGGACCTGAAATGATCTGATTCCTGCTTCACCCTGACTGAAGATTCTCCTTTCTTAGTAATTAGAAACTTTTGGCTCAGCTCAGTATAAGGAACAGAACTTTTAGCCCCAACTCACCCTTCGTTTTGCACCATTTTGTCTTTTTAATGCCAACTAACAAGACAATTAAAACTAGAGCAAATTTATATTATTCAGACACGTCTTAGAGCACCGGGCTGTAAGTAGCCATATATAGCCGGCTACAAAACTACCATACTAAGTTTTCCAAAAATTGCTTGTTGTCACACATCAAAAACTACCGCTACGTAACTAGAAAGAGATACATTACCTCGTGGCTTTGCATCCTGTAAGTTGTTGAAAAAAGAAGTTGTAAAGCAATGCAGAGTTCTGAGGAAGGTCTGAGCTGCATTCATTAGCATCACAACAAACACACACTTTGACTTGGGTCACGTCTTTACCACAGTCACCGCACGTGCTCGTGGGTAGCAGAGTCTTTATGTCGCAGGAAATAGATTCTCCTCATAGCACCTTTAAGTAGTTATTCACGGAAATTGCATTTTTGTCATGGTGGATCTAAACAGTGATCCGGATCATTCCCAAAATCCAATCATTTGTACCTTGTCTCAATCCGGACATTTCCTGAAAATTTCATCCAAATCTGTCCATAACTTTTTGAGTTATGTCGCTAAGAAACAAACTATAACTGCAGGTCAGTAAAATGTCCACGATTCATACTGATGTCCACAGCGAGTTTTATCTTCATAGAACATACACCATGGAGACACTGTGAAAACTAGAACAGATAAGACATTCACTTTTCAACAAACATACAACAACAACATGCGTCGCTATGGCAACCTATCTAACTCAAACAGACGGCGGCAATATCATATGTGGAAGAAAAGCTGCCAAAAAGGTGCTGCTAGCCTGTGGGCGGAGCCAGACTTTTTTAAGGGGTAGGTAACTAAGTCTTGTTTCTGTTCATGAGTGGAGACTTTACACAATGATTGACAGTAAGGGCCAGTAACTGTTGTGGGGGGGGCTCATGTGTGTCCAATCAGGTGCCCTCATGCCACCTTGAAGCTCCGCCCCTGCACCATCCTCCTAGCTTAAAGAGCTCATGTTCATTTTTGAGTTTTATACCTGTTACTGTTCCGCTTGTCTCCTCCTCAGATAGATCACGGTTAGGCCTAAACCTCAGTTTAAGCCCTTTGGCAGCACTGAACTGACCAATCAGCACAGAGATGACCTGTTAGCCAATCAGAGCGGACTGGGCCCTGGTCGAGGGCGGGGCTTAGACAGGAGCATCTCAGACAGCAGTATTCTGGCAGTAATCAAAAATGAGCCTGATTTAAGGTGAAATATGAGCTCTTTAAGGCTAACAGTAGTACGAGCTACCTCACCGTTCATTTATGGAATATTTAGTCAAAAGTTAAGAGGCTGAAAAGGTTTCCCAAAACAAGATTAGAGACCAGTGAGGCTGATGTTTGCTCCAGGGGCATTAAGTGTGTGAAGTCATCAGGGTATTTAAAGGCCAGAATGGATGTTAATGCAAATATAGAGCGAGTCCCAGACCCTCGCTGCCTTATTATGTCACAGTCTGTTTCTATGTCTGTATATCTTTTTAACAGTAACATCTAACACTCACTGCTCTCCACTAAAGAAATGAAACTGTAGGCTGATCAGGACAGCTAAAGATTAAATCAAGGGTTCTGATTCTGTGGAAACAATTAGGAAACATAAATAGATTTTTACTCATTAACTGTACTAACCATCATCGTTAGAGAGGCGTTTATTCCTCCTCCTTTATGTGTGTTTAACATCAGTCCATCAGTCATATCCTGCCAAAAAAGTCTGAAATATGAGTTTGTGAACGTCCTACATGTTGATTCTGAAATGTTGGCTCATAATAAATGAGTTTTTAAAGAAAATGTGTTGTGACTTTTTTAAAAATGCAGATTTTAGATTAGATTAGAGTAGAAAGAACTTTACTAATCCATTTGGAAAACTCCCTCTGGGGAATGAAGATTCCTGCAGCAGCTTAGCTTAACACATAAAAAGAAAGATAAAGATGTTTTATACATTTATAACAGTATTTGACTGTGAACAGTTTTACATGAATCTTTTTTGTTAAGTTAGAAAAAGCTTTTTATATCTATGTACAGCAGGTCTTCCCTCTGTGGAGGCTGACATAACGATCCGCCATGTTGTCTACGGGTGGGTTTAAGGGACAAAAAGAGCGAAACATGATTTTTGAATATAAGTCTACAAAAGTTTACAAAACCTATACAAAACAATAGTTACAAATATGAATCACAAACCCTCACCCTGTAACTGTTGTAAATGATGCCCTGTTCACGATCATTTTTGGTCTTTATCGTCTCTTAGTGATGTGATGTTTTAGAAACAGATGGGCTCATTCCAACATCTGAACACTAGATGGAGCTAAAATGCCAATTTCCACACACTGCACTGTTGCACCCTATAATGTAATAAATTACTGATAATGTAATAATTCCCAAAAATGTTAAAATTTGCTCTCTACTCAATGAAAATGTAATAAAATCTGATAATGTAATAACCTAACCAGGGGTGCTGGTTTGGTGGAGTGGTTAGCAACCAGGCACCCCATGTACTTGCTTCTGCCGGTCCAGGTTCAAATCCCACCTGTGACCAGTTTGCAGAGTGTCTTCCCCTACTCTCTCACCCCCTTTCACAAGCCTATCCACTGTCTCTCTCCTATCAATAAAGGCACAGAATACCCAAAAAATACATTTAAAAAAAAAAAACCTAACCAATAATGTAATAAAGAAAACCCTGATATTGTATTAACATTTTAACTGGTGTCGTTATACCTCTTTACATTATTGGGAATATATTGTTAAACTTCCTGTAAAAGACAGTAAGCTCTTTTACAGGTTAATCTCAAAATATACTTAAATAATGCTGTAAAGTATTACAGTATCATTTAGAATATTTTATTACATTATTGGTTATTACATAAACAGGTTTATTACAATTTTTAATGTGTTAGGTGCAAATTTTGTTACACTATCAGGCGGAAAACACTGAAGAAACACTGTCTTAAATTAAAAATGAGGAAACACGTGAACTAAGACTAAAATGACAAAACGAAATAAATAGAATCATGTTAAGAAATGAGATAAAAATACAACAGGGAAAAATGAATGCAGAAATAAATAAAATGAAATCCAAAATAATAATAATATGGTATAATGGGATAGTCAAATACCAAAAGTGTAATAAATCTGCTAAAGTAGAACAGTGAAAAGAAAAGAGATTAACGGAGAATAAAATTCCTAAACATTAACTGAAAAAGAAAAAACAGATCAAGAGGATGAAAATAGACAAATAAATAAAAAAAGATGAAATAATAATAAATAACTACCAGCTGAACTGTTTGGTAGAGATCATCAATAAATTCAGGGATATTTAATGTTTTAAAAAACAAACAAATAATCAAATCCTTTTCTGTAATCACTTAAGGGATTAAGAAAGCTACAAATAAACCAGACATTTTCTTGGCGTGGGATTTAAAGGTTTTAAAAGCTAACAGTTGATTAGGTAATAACATAAAAATGCACAAAACATGGGACAAAATAAAAAAATAACAAGCAGAAATTTTGTAAATAAAATAACTAAAACAAAATAGATGATACTGAGTCGACAAACACACCAAATGGTTTTATGAATAATAGATTATATATAAATCATCGTATTTATTAAAGTATTTAAAAAAATAATGATTATAATAATAATAACTTTCAGCTTTTTAATTCCTACACAAAGAAAATATTAGTTCCTTTGGTTTGTTTGCATTTATTTCTGTATCCTAAATCACTGATATAAACAAACAATGATGTGTTATGTTTTTTAAAAAATTAAATATTCCTGCATTTATTGACCTCGGCCACACAGCTGAGCAGGGCCGGAGTGGGACTCATTTTCAGCCCTAAATAATGTAATTATTACTTTACATTTTAAGTGCACTGTTCTCAAAGGTTTGTAATTCTGTGTATTTTTCTAAAAAATTCCAGTTGGATTTATTTCAGCTTGAGTGCAGATCTCCACCATTATTCATTGCAACACACCATCCTTTTACACAAATTTAAAAATGAATTAAAAAAAATAAAATAATTCATTTGAAAAAATGAAATAAATAAAAGTATTGCACTCTGATAATATTTTGTAGCCAAATGTGCAAAAATCAGCAGCTTTTAAACTAAAACAGCTGCATCACAACTTAGATTTCAAAAATAGAGTTTCAGAATGTCCTTTTCTGCAACACCAAATATCAAACAAGTTAGTGCTCACAGCTGAGCGGGGAGTTAAAGGGTTAAAGACAGGCTGAGAAGGAGGCTCTTCAGTTTGTTTGTATAAATGAACATAAATATGGTTTCTGTTTTGTTGAAGCTCTGAGCTGATGGCACAGGTGGACCTCTGCAGGCTGTAAAGTGAAGTCTTCAGAGCATCCCCACAGACAGGCTGTAATGAAGCCGACTGCCCAGCAGGTGGCGCTGTGCCTGAGCTGCTGCAGCTCCGTTTATGATCCAGTTTCCCAGAGTAAATAAGGAGTCCAGCTGACAGGCAGCCTCAGGTGTGTGCTCTGCTGTCCGTGATCAACATTCACAGAGGAGCAGGAAAAAGACCGAGACGTCTCTAAATCCTTCAGGATGGACCGGTACTCAGACCAGAGAGGATCCAGGAGAAACCAGATCAGACTGAAAGAGGACCCCCAGACCCAGGACGTACCAGGTGTACCTGCAGACAGTCCTGAGGAGGGCCCACCTGTGGGGGGACAGCAGCAGCCCGCGCACAGACAGCCTCAGTAGTGAGTATTATTATTGTGGTTATTATGATTATTGTTTTATTAAAGTCTCAGACTGAGCAGATAACGGGAAACATGAAACTAAAAACACACATAAGTGTCCCACAGTGACTCAGCATAATCCAGACTTAAGCCTTAAAATAAATAAAACACATACTTTCTGTCATGTTTATGATTAAAATGATGCTTTTGTTGACTCAGTGGACATTCCTGAAGTTTAGTTTCAGTTTCATTTCTGGAGATTAGAAAGTGATCATGCTGACGTCACTGTTTCCGTTAATCCCAGTTCCTCCCCCCTGTGATGATGATAGCAGTAGTAGTAAAGTTTATTTCGGACAAATTAATAACAATAACAATAATAGTAATACAAAGAAGGTAATAATAATGATATACAATAATATAATTCTTGTAAATCTGTTTACAGTATATTTTAATCATCTTCATTTATCATACAAGGCAGCTGCGTGTAACAGCAGAAAAACAACAGCAAACAATCAGCAACAACAACAAAATAATAATAGAAATAAATAAAACAAACAAACATAAAACTACATAAGGAAATAACTAATATCCCCCCCACACACACACGCACTAGAAAGAGCACCCTGTAGATTCTAAGAGTCTTCATGATAAGACCTGAACACCCTGTAATGATGATGATGATGATGATGATGATGATGATGATGATGATGATGATGATGATGATGATGATGATGATGCATCAGCCCAAAGACCTTTTCCTGTCATGTAGCTCAAAGTCACTTTCAGTATAAATAAACCAGTAGGGGAGAGTGGGGTGACTTGTGCCAGGGGGAGGTGGTGCCGCCCCTGTTATCTAGAAAACCATGTAAAGTCGGTCATGTGACCAGGTTTGTTTGAAGAGGCTTCATTTCCCTCATCCTGCAAAAAGGGGAGGTACAGACCGGATCAAAATCTTCAGACCAGTTGAAATATTGCTGGAACATGCATTTTGCCCATTTGGACCTTAATGAGGTTTCAGATAGTTTAGAAGTATTCATATTTGAATCCTAAGAGAGCAATATTTTTCCACTTCTTTGGTTAAATTATAATTTTTTTTAAAGGTTTTGTTGGATGTTTTTACAATTTTAAGTAATGTGGCTGTTTGGTGAAGATAATAGTATTTTTATGGCCCCCTTTGTCACCGAAGTCTCCATCCCTGCTCGAGGATTTCACCCTTTAAGCTCATTTATAAATGAATGTATTAGAAATAAATATGCTTTTATTGGGGAAAGTCCAGACTTTTTATTTTGACTTCCAAGTGTTTGTTTGTTTTGTTTTTTATTTTGAACCTTTAAAGACACTATGCCAGTGGTGTATATAATTTTCATCCATAAATGTTTAAAACATACTGTGTTATTGTGTTTTTCATGTAAAGTTTGTTTTAAAGTCAGCTGATTGGACTGATATGCACTTTTCACTTTAGCACTCTGCACTTTAACCAGCCCCCTGGCCTAAAGGCTTTTTTAATGATCAACGATGTTTGCTTTGTTTGGTATTGTTTGTTTTGTTTTTATTGTGTATAAATGTTTTGTACAGTTTCAACCTGCCAATGGGACTAGAGATGGAATTAGCCACACGGCTATAATCTCACATGTTTACGTTTATATGTTCATGAACATGAACTGTCCCATCTTTATAAAATAAACAAATCTACTAATTGGACAAGAGAATCATGAGCAGGAAGACAGCTTTAAATCATCTGCATGTGCAGCACTGACAGATTTAGGCAGGTTGAAGGAATGCTGTGAAATATTCATGTTTTAAAGATCACTCAGGCCATAAACCACAGACAGACTGGGCAAGGTAGTGATACTATATCAGCAAAGTCTCTCCCAGGCAGAGACCTCAAAGCAGGCTGGGTTTAGAGACGCTCTGTTCAAGTTCTTTTGAAGACGAAGCTGAAATCAGAGGGAGCAGAAACCTGGTTTATTCTAAAAGTCCATTATTATTATTGATCCAGATGTTTTTGCTTCTGTTTCCTTTGCAGCTCCAGTGGATTCACCATGATCCCTCCCAACGAATCTCGACGACACAAGGCCAAAATGAGTAAGTGCCACTCTCACCAGCTGCTTTTATTCTTATTTTAACATTTATTTTTCTTTAAAAAACTGATCTTAAGGTAAAATGTGCTTCTGCTGCAGTGGCTCAGAAAGAAGAGGAGGAGCTTCAGAGGTGGAGAGAGGCCAACAGGCCGCCCCCGGTGCACCTCAATCCTGAAAAGCTGGGTGAGAGATGTTTGTGTTACAGGATTTGTTCTTGTTCTGATTCTGCACGTCGATTTTAAACAACACTTTGTGTTTTTTTTAAGGTGGAAATGTGGGGTTGTTTGAAGCCAGAGAGAAACAGCAGGCAGAGCTGAGATGCTCCAAACTGCAGAAGAAGGTACATTTATCTCTAATGTAATAAATCAAACACATATTAGACTTTTGCATTCAGCTGAGCCACAGCATTTATACTGCATTTATACAGCACATGAAAATACAATTAAAACATTTAGAGTTTTAACTAAATAATAGAGCACTATAAAACATAAAGCAAACAAAAACACTTAAAATACAAGAAATTATAAAGATAAGGTTTTATAGCTTTTGTTTCACAACACTTTTCAGAACTATGTAATTTAGTAAAAATAATAAAACATTTAATTTAAGGGCGCCTTTAATGACACTCAAGGTCAAGAATAAAAGTGAATTACTACAGGATCAGCTGAGAAATGTAGAAAATTAAAGATCTAATTTGTAAGACTGATGAAAGGAGAGAAAATACTTCCATCATATATGCAGCTGACTGTCAAAATATTACAAAAAAATTAAAAATTATGTTGAATTTTGATGCAGAAAAAGAGAATACTGACAGTTTTGATGACGGAAAATCAGAAATAAATTGATATTGGGTTGTCTTGGAATATAAACTGTCATCCTCATCATTGTTATTATTATTATTGTTATTTTTTTATTATTGTTATTATTATTGTTATTATTATTATTATTATTTTATTATTATTATTGTTATTATTGTTAATTATATTATTATTAGTAGTAGCAGTAGCATTATTTTTATTATTGTTAAAATTATTATTATTAATAATAATAATAAAATTAGTAGTAGTAGTATTTTTTATTATTATTATTATTATTATTATTATTATTATTATTATTATTATTATTATTATTATTATCATTACTATTATTATTATCATTATATAAAGGTTTTATATCATTTTATCCTGGATGAGTGTGCAAGAAAATCTTAATAAACTATTATATTTTTGCTGTCTTATCCTGTGTCAGTATTTCATAGCACTGTAAAAATGTTTGTTATATTAATTAATAATCTGTTTTGTGTTGTAGTTTAACTTTAGACCACTAGTTGGCAGCAGATATCAGCCATTGGACCCTCAGTCTCTGATATTTTGATTTCTGGTCACTGGGACAGAGAAGAAAGTTTATCTGTAGGATCATGATTTATTTCAATAACACTGATTAGAAACTGGATTTATTTTCATGTTGTGGGTTATTAATGCAAATAAAACTCTCAAAAATAGACTCTCGAACAAGAAAATGGCTCTTTGTCTTGCAGTAAATCCTGAGTCACCAAATTTTAACCCTGTTTTCAGATCTTTCCTGATCATATGTGATCATTGTGATGAGCACAATGTTGGTGCACGATTCAGACGTTACTTTTGCATGGAAGTAAAACAAATATGGAAGTTTATATGTAAAATATTTCGTTAAAATGTTTTGAAGCTGAAAAAGGAGGAGCAGGACAGGAGGAGAAGACAAGAGGAGGAGGAGGAGCTGCAGAAGATGAAGGCCAAACAGAGAGAGAAGGTGAGACGGAAATGATATGCTAGAAAATCAAAATGTAAGTGATTAATTATCAGAAGGCTCTCTAAAATCCCAGACTGAGTCTGTGCTCATAATCAGAGATAATAGCTTCTTCTTCTTCTTCTTATTGTTAAGGCACACTGTAGAGCCTTCACTACGACTCTGTGTGTAAAGTTAAACAAATTCTAAAGGACCAAAACTACACAAAGTTCTGCCTGTAATTCAAACATTCACTGTTGTGTTTTGTGACCAATTTTAAAAAATATATATTATATATATATATATTTTAAATTAATCGTCCAATTAGTCGGTAATCAGGATTTTTTTCTGCCAATACCGGTATCAGCATCGGCCTCAAAAAATCCATATTGGTCTTGCCCTACATCTAAGTGTGGAAACATGAAATAAAACCAAACATATCAATCAAACTTTATTTATACATCACTTTTCATACAAAAACTGTAGCACAAAGTGCTTTACAAACAGACAGATAAATTAAAATAAAGGATATATGACTCCAACCCTCTCCACCCAGCCCCTGAACCCACCCACACTGCAGTCCATAAACAGTGTTGATGAAAAGAAACATAAATAAAAGACAATAATAAAACACACTGCTGTACACAGTACGTACTGAGGAAACAACATCTTAAAGGTTTAACAAGAAGAAAACACTGGAGGTTAGGTTAAAAGTGTAAAATTAAATATATCATAGAATCAAATTAAATAAAAAAAATAAATAAATAAATAAATAATAAATTGAAATGAAGCTAAAAAAATAAAAATAAAAATAAGATAAAAACTAGAAAATAAAATAAGGAAAGATAGCAAAGATAAAAAAATAAAAAATAAAATAAGATAAAATAATAAAAGAGTGGGCTGTAAGTAGATAAATATGTCTTGTATTCAACCATATTTTTGATTTAAGTAATATTGTAAATGTTCTATAATAAAAATCATCATTTATTAGTTCTGTCTGTCCCAAAACTTCACATAATTTCCTTCATCTCCCAGAATTCACCCTGACGAGCCCCATAGGTCCACACCAGGAATGTGCTGCGCTCAGCGTGGGTGGGCAGAAACATGGCACTTACAATAATGTCCTTTTTTTCCAGTAAAAAGTTTCACAATTGACTCAGAATATATCATTTTTGTTGCTGCAGTGCACTGTGGTCTGTCATATTTGCCTCCTTTTTGATGGATTTTCTTCCATGTAATTGCTAAAGTTTGGTTCAAAACCAAACCCAGACTTGGGAAAAATGCCTAAACAATGGGTGCAGACATGTAAATTATAAAGTGCTCGGCAGAGAAACTGATGTGGAGTAAATCAGGAGCTTCTTAAAGAGAAAATGCTGCACAGGATCTGCTCACATCCATGGATCAACACTCTCAGTTAAAATATCAAACAACACAAAACAACAGAAGCTCTATCACCAGGAAATTGGTCTTTCAAAATAAAATAAACACAAAATTAGGTCTGAATTACAAACCAAGTCTAAAGAAGCTGTGATAAAATGTGAACATGTGAAACTTGTGGAACATGCTCTAAAAGCTGCACAAAATCTGGACTGTTCTCTTTATTAACACAAACATCACGTCCTAATTTGAACGTTTAAGGTGCAATGATGACAAACTTCTCTGCAGTGCTCTTGCACAAATGCACTGCATTTCATCATGTGGTGTCGCACGCCCACCTTCCACACTCAATCTCTTATTTTATGGTGTTTTCTCCAGTGAATCTGTTATCTAAAGCACTTTTAAAGGCTCTGCAGTGACAAAAAAGTCCAAGAAAATGAAGAAAATCCACCAGCACCTCCTCAGTAACCATTTAGCCTGATTATTATTTTTTTTATAGCTTTATTTTTTTTTAGGTTTTTAGATTATGCAACACATATACAACATACATGCTAACATATAACCCTTTACCATTAGCCCTACTCTACTCTACTCGACTCTACCCGGCTCCACTCTACTCGCCTTGTGCTTCTTTTCCATTAGCCCCAGTCGGCTGCACAACGGGTTGAGCTATACAACAGAATGAAGCCGAGGACGAGAGCAATCCAGCTGCAAAGAAAAGACGTATGAGGGTAAGCTAATGGTAGCTACCGCTAGCATGCTAGGTCATTGCGCAAGACTACTCGGATGTGAGTTGATCTGGCAGATTGAGAGCGAGCATGCAGGGCATTTAAAGGAGCGGGGAGAGCAGGTAACAAGACACAGGTGGGACACGAAGCCAGAACTTAAAGTTAGGGGGGCAGGAGTTAGCAAAATAAAACAGGAAGTAGAAACTAAAATGACATAATTACAAAATAAACATATAACTGTGACACAGAGAATGTTTGAATTTGTTGTGCGCATGTTAAAGGAAGGGCGACATTTTGGGATTTGTTAACTCTGGTACCTGATTTAGAAAAGACTGTTGCATTTCCAGGCTAGGATCTGTGAGGGTGAAGCACCTATACAATAAAAAGCTTGGAAAATAGACTCTCCTAAACTGGGCTCAGTGTGGATGGAGCCTTAATTTTGTTACACTTTTACAAACTCAGTAGCTTTATGAAAAGAAAAGACGTATGAGGGTAAGCTAATGGTAGCTACCACTAGCATGCTAGGTCATCGCGCTCATGACTCATCGATGACGACATTGTCTGACCAATCAGTAGCCGGCAGTCGGTGACGTCATCTTTTAGTATGGACTCAGCTCGCTTGGAACCAGAGCGGAGTAGGTACTAAAACTAGCTTGTTTTAGGAGGTACCAGGCTAGTGCAAACACGCTGCTAATCGAGTAGGGCCGAGTAGAGTAGGGCCAAGGCGTGCTAGTGGAAAAGGGCCATATGTGTAAACATATAATACTGCATACTCACAAAACAGGATACAAATGTAAACTCACAAAAGTAAATAAAACCATAAAACAAACTGAACTTAAATGAGACAGTAAGGGATCAACTTCACCGTAGTCATCCATTGCAGCACCTGGCCAACTTTGGCATTAAAGAGTTTTTTTTTTTTATAAATTCAACAAAAGCAGACCATACTCTGATGATTTAGCCTGATTATTGGACTGATTTATTCTGTAGTTATTGATCAGGCCAGTGCTGCTTGAAGTCATGTCAACAACTCTGCATTCATTCTATTGGTCCTTTTCCACTAGCACGTCTTGGCCCTACTCTACTCGGCTCTACTCGATTAGCAGCGTGTTTCCACTAGCCTGGTTCCTCCTAAAACAAGCTAGTTTTAGTTCCTACTCCGCTCTGGTTCCAAGCGAGCTGAGTCCATACTAAAAGATGACGTCACCGACTGCCGGCTACTGATTGGTCAGACAATGTCGTCATTGATGAGTCATGAGCGCGACGACCTAGCATGCTAGTGGTAGCTACCATTAGCTTACCCTCATACGTCTTTTCTTTGCAGCTGGATTGCTCTCGTCCTCGGCTTCATTCTGTTGTATAGCTTCCAAAACTCTCCTGTGCTTCTCAAGGGGTATTTCTTCTTACCACCTGCAGCCTTCTTCTGCTTTCCTTTTTTACTCGCTTTGTGACAAAAAGCCACAGATTGTTGTGTCGCGCTCAAAATGACGTCACCGCAGAGCCGCTCAGCTGTTTACAGCGACTGGGGCTAATGGAAAAGCAGCACAGAGCCTGTTTGTCTCAAACGTTCTTTGATTTTAATGAACCTTCTTCAGTTGTTCTTTTATCCTTGTGGTTAAACTCTTGTGTTTTGTTGTCTTGTGTTCCTGCCTGCTGTCAAAGCACTTTGTAAACCAATGTTTTTAAAGGTGCTATACAAATACACTTTATTATTATTATTACTATTACCAGGTGGCATGTTCAACTTAACATGGTAAAGGCTCCTAAAAATGTGAATTTAAGTTTTAAACAGTAAAAATCTTAATAATAAAACTTCATCTCCAGAAGGAGACCCCTCTCTTTACTGCACTGCCATGTTCAGCCACTAGATGTCAGTAGAGACAAAGATCCACGAGCAGCAGCAGGTCGGTCACCCTCACACGAGCAGGAGAGCCACCTGATCAGAGTAGCTCCCAGCTGGATTCAGACAGACAGACGGACGTACAGCTCCTCTGTCTGATGCTCTAATCGTGGCTCTGCAGCCGAGCTGTGGAGGAGTGATTCACGTCTGCAGACCAGAGCGGTCGTCCGCAGACCTTTTCCTGCTGCACTGTGACCTCCATGAAGCCAGAAGAATGCTCTGGTAATCCAGGAAACACACACATCCCTGTGAAACCCTCTTACTGTATAGACGTGAGCTAACGTGGAGCCGGCTCACCGATCCAAACTGACCCACTTTGGTCTGTGATGGCTGGGTGGAGAATTATTAACAGCTCAGACCACAGAAATGGAGAAAGCTTCCATGTTTCTGTATGTCCTGTTTTACTGTAAAAACAGTCGGTAACGGCCCACATGGTCGACCAGCCCGTGACGGAGCAGCCAGAGAACAAGCCCAAAACAAAAATAAGACAAAGATGGTTGTCCTCAGAGGGAGAGTTCACCAGAGCGGGGCTGGCAGAGCGGTTTCCAGCTCTGTGTACGCGAGGAAATTGGATTTTTATTGAGCGAGGAGCACACATGTCATCTGCATATCACAAACACTCCATATAATGAAGCTGAGGAGGGATCTCAGAGGAGTCCTGTACCTTCATTCAAGTCCTACTCTGCACACCATAACTCCTGTGGAGTATTATACTTCTGATAAAAGTTTGCTTAATAATAAAGTCATAAATCAGCAGAAGAGAAAATGTGTTTGCCAAATAATCACGTTATCATTTCATATGCAGTAATGAGAGCCATCTGCATGGTCGATATGACGAAGGATGTGATTTTCTGAGTCGACTGATTTAAGTGACGATGCACTTTAAAGGTGTCGTGTGTAGAAGTTGGATTTCATCGGGCAGAAACGGTGAATAAAGGATATAATGTTTCCATTGTAGGGGTGCAACGATGGACATAATTCACAGTTCAGTTCGATACATTTCTGTCATGGTTCGATACTTTTTTGATACAAAATGAGAAATTTCAATGCCTTTTTTACTTGTGGTTTATTAAAATAACCAACATTTGTTTCAGCTCAGAGTACATTTTCATTAAACTGAATTAAATGTAACTCTTGCAGCTAAACCAGACACATTCTTCAGTGCATACTTAGAATCATAAAAAACAAAAACACCACCATGTAAAAATAAGAATTAGTAAAAAAATAAATGTATCTAATGGAGAACTCACCCATCTTATGTGGTGCATTCTTAGCAGCAGAGTAAATATTACAAAGAACGAGCTATAAGTGTATCAAGTGTCCGTACCATGTCCTGAAACCCGACCTTATCCACAACAGAAAAGGGTCTCATGTGGACAGCAGTAAAAGTAGCTATGACCCGGTGGATTTCCTTTGCCCTCTTTGAATCATGTGCTAATGGCCGTCTAAATGACCCAGGTAAAGTCCGTAGCATGTGTGCTGCTTGTTGTTTCTGTCTGGTTCCAATTGTTTTAACACCAGGATGATGTCGATGTAGATGTGTTGACGTAGTTTAGCATCGTGTTGCACTTCCGACATACTGTTGTGTTTTTGTCCACGACACTCTTACCATCAGGGTCATACTTAACACGAAAGCCAAAGTAGTCCCAAACACCAGATCTGAATGATAGTGGAGGGTCTTCAATTTCAGCTGAAGGTAAAGCACTCGCCATGTTGCAGCGCCCTAGCGTATGTAGCTTTTTCTCGACAATGCAGCCCGGAGTAGTTGAACACAGATTCACTGTACTTTCAGCACATAGCACCTCGAGAGAAGTTGATCAAATAAATAAATACAAAATTGCCTATTGTTCGGTTCATAGGGTGTACCGCACCGAGGCCACTGTATCGAACAGTTCAATACAGTCACATGTATTGTTGCACCTCTATTCCACTGGTGTGTAAAGTCCGTCAAAATAAAACTTTAATTTCTTTTTATAAGTTAGAAAAAGTTTTTATATCTATGTACCTTGGGTCTCCTCTGTGGAGGCTAACATAACGATCCTCCATGTTGTCTACGGGTGGGTTTAAGGGACAAAAAGAGCAAAACGCAATTTTTGAATATGAGTCTACAAAAGTTTACAAACCTATAATCATCATCTTAACTGACCTATAATCTGTCTAAATAATAGTAACGAATATGAATGAAAAGCCCTCACCTGGTAACTGTTGTAAATGATGCCCTGTTCATGATGCTTTTTCTCTCGTCTCTTAGTGATGTGATGCTTTAGAAACAGATAGGCTCATACCAAAATCTGACCACTAGATGTCACTAAAATGCCGATTTTTACACACTGCACCTTTAAGGACTTTTTCTTACTGCATGACAGTCTGTAGAAATCATTCTTAAAGTGGCAGCACAACATTGTTTTCTTTGTAATCGTAAAATGGACAGATCTTTTCCAGCATGCCGGTGTTTGGATTCAGAGAGTAGAAACAGCCACCCCTCCATCTTTGATTAGGATGCTAATTTGGAGGTTCATGGTAGGAAAGATTCACCATCTCTTTTCACCAAGGACTGCATGGATGAGGCTCATATTGTTAACAAGAATAAAATAATAATAATAGCTTGATTGAATGGCACCTTTACAGCTAACAGAGTAATTTAGAAACCAAAGCACAAGAACTGAAACACAAAAGAAGCTTTTTAACAACACGAAACACAAATACACAAACAAACAACAGAACCTTACAGCTTAAACCAAACTATGGAAATAATTTGGAGCACAATAAGAAGCTGTTCAATATGTCAGGATAAAATGAGACCATAAGGGCCAAAGATAGAAAATGAAATGTAATTAAGTTTAAAGAATTTACAGAAGAGGGGCTGCTCCCCATCATCATCTTTGTGCTTCTGTTTGCATAGCTTCAGGTTGAAGCCACAGAAACCAGCATCAAGAAACATTTATATTTACATCCATCCAAATCTATATCTTCATCTATAAGGGCTGTGCATCTTCACCACTCAAACCTGCTGATTTAGGCCTCATCCACACGAAGACAGAACGCTTAACAGTTGTACAAAAAGATCCTCATAAAGAGGAAGGCGTCTCAGAAACTGTGCGTCTACATGAATGCACTCAATATGCATGAAAACGCTGTAAAACACATGCCAGACCTCTAGGGGCGCTGTAACGATATGACAGAAACAAGCGGAAACAGATGAAATAACAGTGGGCATGCGCACTTGCAGCAAAAGTTGTAAACAGAGATTGTGATAAAGTGATCATAAAGTGCCGTGATGTGTCCTCGATAATTGTTTGTTCAACTCGGTGGTGATTGAGAAGAAGGAGATTTTGCTGTAACAGGGATAGTAGGGTCACTAGCTTCATCAGCACTTCACGTACCCCGCATTGTTGTTGCTGCGTGTGGCGCATGCGTGTCAATGAAGATATGAAACTATGATGTAAGCGTATCTGAAAAGTTGCAGAGAGCCAGTAATCACAGAGCTGCGTGTACGGCATTTCAAAATCTTTCCACTCTGGAACCTGGTTTCAAAAATGATCGTTTACAGACCCCCAAAACGCCGTCTTTGTGTGGATGATACGCAGATTGAGCAAAAAACTTATGTGTTTAGACCTCAGTATGACTTCATGTGGATGGGGCCTTAGTTTAATTATGATTATATTTCGGCATGACTGGATTCAAACGGTGGGATTAAGGTGCTTTTAAAATCAGCTGCAACCAAAATGTCCCTTTAATGGTTGTTATAGCAGGTGGCCTACAATAACAGGAGCGTGTTTGTGCAGGCAAAGTGTTATTCGTCCTTAAAGAGTGTTTGGAAAAGTGATGTTTTTTGTTGCCAAGTTCTTCTCCACATCATGTCAGTTTGACCTGGAGGGAGAAGTTCTGCCAAAACGCTCTGGGGGAGTTTATCAGGACGGTAACATCCAAAAACTCTTATAGGACCAATAACATTTTGCCTGCACAAACATGTGCACCTGTTGTTAGACCTCCTGCTGCGACATCGTAAACTGAAATTAAATTTATGTTTTTTAGTTAAACTTTTGGCCTTGAGGTTATGTCCACACACTCGTGGTTTGAGGATTATGTCTCATGTGCGTGTCCAGGATTTGGTTTCTGTTTTTGGCTGCATGCTGTTTCTGCTTTCTCGCCCACTCTCCACTTCACCACCTGATGCAATATAATATTTAGTCCACTTTGCCAATCCAACTTCACTTTACACAAACTCAGCACAGATTTAACTTTCTTTTTTTTTATTTCATCAATCAATCAATCAATCAATCCACTTTGTTAGTATAGCACTTTTCATACAGGACTTTGTAAAACAAAGTGACTAACATGGGAAAAAGATTAAATAAAATTACAATAAGTGAAATAAGCAGAAGATTGGGGCATCGGTGGCACAGTTGGATAGTGCGCTTGGTCAGTGATCAGGAGGTTGCAGGTTCAAGCCCAGCTCCGGGCGACACATGGCGATGTGTCCTCGGGCAAGACACTTAACCCCAAGTTGCTCCCACTGCTGCGTCAGTGGCGTGTAAATGGGCATGAAAGGGCGTGAATGTGTTAGAGATACTGATGGATAACTAACATAGAAACTCTGAACCATCAGTGTGTGAATGTGAGAGTGAATGGGTGTGAATGGGTAGGTGTGACCTGCGGTGTAAAGCAGCTTTGAGTAGTCAAAGACTAGAAAAGCTCTATATAAGCTCAAGTCCATTTACCATAATTGCATAAAATAAAAACATAAGACCCCCGCACCCCCCCATCCTCCAATCCACATTCAATATACACACTCACTTACTCAAAAACACAAAGACATAAAAAGAAAATTAAATTGGAGCTAATCAAGATTACTGAGGAAACGTTATCTTCAATTGAAAATGAGGAAACACAGGAACTAAAACTAAAATAATAATTAAAAATACTCAAAAAAATACTAGAGGGTGAGATAAGTAAATGTGTAAATACATAAATAAAATAATATAATAATATAGAATAAAAATTAGATAAATAATTTGTAAAATGACAAAGTGTAACATCAGGTGCATAATAAAATCAGCTAAAATAGGATAATAAAAGGAAAAGCTTTTAACAAAGAATAAAATTACAAATAAAAATTCTGAACTGAAATGTAGAAATAAAACAGAATAAGGTTCAAATAAGTTAAAATATAATGTAAAATAATAATAAATACAATCAGTCAAAAGCCAGATTAAAAAAAATCATCTCAACTTTAAAACTAAAAAAGAACAATCAACAAATAGTCAAGGCAACATAAAACATATGTACGTCATACTTCTGAATATGTCAGCAAAACTTATCTTATACATGTGAGTGCAAACACAAATATGTCACACTAAGAGCTTCTCTATTCCTGCCCTTCCTTACAAATCAGATCTATTATTGAAAAAAAAATGATAACAAAATAATACTTTTTATTATTAATTAATAATCTGCAAGCACCTCAGAAAAATATTACTGTACACTGTATATTAAATACATACCTATACATATTCATACATCATACATTTATTATGGATAGTATTTACACATATTTAAGTATCATCTGTAATGTTTGCATGAATACTTATTTAAATGCACTCTCTCATATTTATAATCATATTTCTCCTAATTAAGTATATTCAAACAAAACAATAAGCTTGTCCACAAAATATCTTTGCAAAACTGTTTTTTTAACAATAATTAATTGCATATGTTAATAATGATCAGTGTTAACATATATATATATATATATATATATATATATATATATATATATATATATATATATATATATATATATATATATTGAAAATTTCTTATATGGTAACATATTATTTAGGTTTAAAACCAAGTTATTGTTCAATTACTCGTATGAATCTAAATACTTGTCGATCATGTCCTTTAAATATTTGCCTATTTGCATGTTTTGACTTTACTTATGTCCTGTTTTTGTCTTCTATTTAATTCATTATGTATATATATAGAGAGATGAATATGTTTCATTACCCTTCTGTGTAAATACACAGAAGGAGAGAAGACTGTGGAGCATAATCGAACATGTGTAAATGAATTTTGTTGGAAATATATGCAGAACTAAATAAAATGAAAGAAGATAAAAAAATAAATAAATATTTGCCTATTATTGCACATTTCTAAAGTGACAGCACAAACAGAAATGCACAAACTGTTAAGAGTTTTATGAACAATAGGAAAAATGAAATCATCTTTTGTAAATTACCAGGTAACACTTTTCTAAATGCCTTAATAGAACTTGTGCTGCTTGCAATTTTATAGTATCATACAATTTTTACAATTTAGAATTTAAAAACAGGACTGGTATGATCTCTATATCCATCATGATTTATGATCCGGTTAACTCTTTTTTTGTGCAGATCTTTAAAAATTGGACTTGTTCATGTTTCCTCAGACTTCTACACAGTAAGAGTGCTATGGGAGGATCACGACAGGACATTTATTTTACAGTATATTTATGATTTCATATTGTTCCACACATCAAATCGACGCTGCAGTGAGTCTCTATTATACTAATCATTAAAACCTCTTATAGACCAGCTGATGACAGAACTTATAAAAACAACCAACATACCAATAATGACCGTCCAGCTGCTGACGTAAAGTGTCATTATTTTGGCATTTATTGTTTTCATATTTTGTTGTTTTAGGTTTATGTTCTGAAGAGCTGTCGAGTGTGCTTTAAAGTTCATAAATCAGCTCTTTAGGTTCATGTTTAATAAGTGCGACTTGGTCCAGAATGACATGGTCTGTTATTACAGTAATGCAGAATATAGGACTCTGTAACATTATCTTAAAGCCACATACCACATATTTTTACTATATGTTTGTACAGAGACTATATGCATACGGCCTTCAAGCTCTGACTAAACATCCATTTAATGAAGGAAACTTCCCAGAGAGAGCTCATGAACATTTATAAACCAAAGCTATAGTTTACTTTCTACATCAGGGGGGTCCAAATGTTCTTCACTGAGGGCCACATGCAGATGAAAATAAAGTTTAGGATCAAAGTTTGAAGTGGACAGTGGTTGACCATCAGCTGGATCTGTCTGGATTTGTTTGTTTCCACTAAGTGTTCCAGCTCAGTTTGAAGCAGTATCTGGTTATTTGTCCTTTTTTTACCACGAACATTCTGACACAAACGAACAAAGCACAGAATGGCAGGATGCAACAGATCCAGTTATCAAAAAAGTGAGGCTATAATCAGGAGATGAGAAGCAGACAGGAGTCGGTACACAAAAAAAAATCAAAGTAAACAACAAGAATGGACATGAGGTTAAATACAGGAAGTGATTGGGGTGATGAGACACAGCTGAGGAGGAACAATCAGGAGGCAGGTGGGACAAGACCAGACAGGAAGTAAAGCCTACGGACAGAGACAAGGGTTAGTGATTTCAAAATAAAACAGGAAATGCAACACAAAACATGAAATGAGGTAAAAAAAAAAACAAAAAAAAAAACAGAAAAGGGAGCTCAAGTAACGGGACGGTGATCATGCAGCTGTTAATAAATGTTGCTTCTGTTTGCACCCAGGGGTGTTGGTCTAAAAATGAGGAGTGATCAGGTGCAAAGGTGGTATGTTCTTTCCTTAAGGATTTAGACAATGACTGCTCTTTAAACCAACTGTTCATTAATGACAAGCTGCAACCAAAATTGAGGAAAATGTTCAACTTCTCAAAAGAGATTTGGCGCGTTAAACCTGAGATCAAATATCACAGGATGCCAACACACAAAAAAAATGATAAACAAAAATTACCCGCATGTGGCGATGCTATAATATACCTTTTTTAAATTATTCAGTTAGCTGCATTTTTGTTAGGGTTGTTAGGATACAACTTTTTCACCTCTGTTACGATATCAGCAGGAATCAAACAGGCTTTTATTCCTTATTTTGTAGTATGGACTGTAAAAAAAAAGGCTTGATCAGGTGAGATTACTCAAACAGAGAACAGTAGGCAGCAATAGTAGATATGAGAAAAACTGACTGATGTGTTATTAACCAATGGGTTCAATACATTAACCTAAAACACAAGAATCAGTCAGTGCAGTAATCCCTTTGTCTTTGTTCATTTATATGGCACAAATGTCACTTTCTAAATTTCACCTTTTCCAGATAGGAAGTGAAACACAGTGGACCAAAGTCTGTTCTGCACTCTACAGCACCGTGACTCCTTCAAACCCGTCCAGTTTAAACGCTCTGCTGATCTCCATGTGTCTCTGCTGTGTTTCAGGCGGAGCGTCTGGAGCAGAGGAGGCGTCAGGAGGAGCAGAGGAGGAGGCAGCTGCACAGAGAGGATCATCAGAGGTCAGATTTACTCCTCACCGTCACACTGTGGTCTCTCCTTTAGGCCCTGCTGCAGGTCTTTGTCACCCATGATCACATGACTCCATCTCCCGTCATTATTACTGTAAAGAGGATGAAAAGGAAAGAACAGGAATAGGTCAACCTTGAATATGACCTTTTTATTATGGGATTTCCTGGAGGAATAGAGAAAGCTGTGAAGATGCTCACACACATTTATAAAACATTTTTACAATGATGAAAACGCCTAGAAACACTCCTGGGATTTGATGTTCACATGCAACAGGTGACCAAGGGTCGTTATGACCTCGATCTTTTTTTTTTAAATGCAAAAAAACAAACACAGACAAAGACTAAGACATATAACAGAACAAGTTACAGAACATAAAACAGAAAAGAAATAAAGTAGAAAAATAAAAATACAAAAAAGCAGTGAGCTGTTTTTGTGTGTATGAAATGTGTCTGTGTGTGTAATTGTTGCGTGCATGTGTGTCTTTTGTTGTTAAGCGATTGTCTGTTGTCTTTTTTTTCCCCCTCCATCCCTATCCTACTACCCTCTTTTTTTAAAAAACAGAGCCCCGCAGCACAAAAAACAAGGCCACCCAAGACAACAAGATACCCCAAAACATCCAGAGATCGCAGTCCAAAAGACAAATTTGTAATACTTTTTTTAATGCAGTATAAATTACAAAAAGTCTCCCTTTTAGATATATGCTTGATGGAAATACACACTTTAAGATGAGTTTTATAGCATCAAAATAGGTTATCTATAAATGCTATTCCGGTACGGCCAGGGCACAGGATTGCCTGGATTACTTCAAGAACAAGACAATTAAAACTAGAGCAAATTTATATTATTCGAACCGTCTTAGAGCAAAGTTTTTGTAAAAAAAATTAATAGCTACACCAAAAAAATTGCTTGTTGTCACACATCAAAACTACATTCAAAATCACAGCAAAAGACTAGAAAGAAGTACATTACCTCATGGCTTTGCATCCTGTAGTTGCTTGAAAAAAAAGTACCATTTCTGTAAAAAACCATCCTGTAGAAAAAAAGCTGCATTCATTACGGCTAGAAAATCTCTTGGAAGCTCTTTGAGATTTTGCGTTCGAATACTCGACTCGTGAGGCATAAAAACAAAGGACCTTACTGCCCCCGCTGACCTCATGAAGAATGCAGATCATTCCTGTTGGTTCAGTTTGACCTTCTTCCAGAAAGTTCCTCCATGCAGACATTGCATACATTCTGCGACGATGCCAGCAGATTGTTTTGGTTTTGTTGTGAATGCCTAATGTCACCTGATGAGATCTTTTGCCTGACCCTCCTCACCCCGAGGCCCTCCGAGGCGGGGCCTCATGAGTCAGGCAGGGTAACCCAGAAACCACATGATATTTATGTTCAATGTTCCTATGTGCTCTGTTTGGACTCGCTCTCCTCTAACTGTGCATGTGTGAGTCTGTATGGAGAAACTGTATATGCCACAATGTATACAAGAACATGCACACGAGCACTCTGCAGGCCCAACGCTTCAAATCAACGTGTTTACGTCCAGACTCACAGGAGACCAACACCGCCCTGATGGAGTGACACTAAAGAAGTCCTGATTCACTGAGGTGGTTTTCTCACCTGCAGCTCGTGGCTTTGAAGTAATGTTGGAAAAATACAGCATATTTCCTTTGGGTCGTTTCACATCCATAAGACAGTATTTTAAAGTGGGATCCACAAAAGAAAGCTCATCAGCTATGAAGTCACACTCGGCATTCTGGGAAGGTGGTTAGCAGGTTAAGGGGACATTTACACAGCAGCTTTGTCACAAGAAACAGCAGTACAGATGAATCAGCATAGATTAATCTGTATTGGTTAATACACACATAACTTAATATATGGATAAAATAATCCTATGATGATAGATGTTACATGAATTGGTTCATGACTAAATTGATTGATACATGAGTTAAAAATTCATGCTATTGGTGATGAGCCTCAGAGCTCCATGGTGCACAGTATCTACCTCTTTGTCTATACACAGACTTATGTATTAAATTCAGGTAAGAGCCAGACTAAGGAGGTAGAGTTTGCTTTTAAAAACATTAACATCAGCTGATGTTCTGCATCAGACTCTTCTCATCAACTCTTAGGTAAAGCTAAGGGACCCTCGAGGAAGGGGACCACTCCCATGATACCCCTTTACCCTCAGGTGTTTCTCTGTCCTTACTGAGAGCCTCCTGGCAGAGTTGAACCTTTACTTGATGGAGAGTCCTTTCCTGAAACATTTGCACAAGTTGATCTGCACAAAGCTCTGCAGCCGCTCTGTGAATCAGGCCCTGAGGTTTTTAACAAAGAGGTTTTGAGGTCAGTGTCGTAACCATGACCCGTCTTCAGGACTACATTACTGCTAAATGTGAAAAATGCTCTGAACTCCTGCCATAGACGACTTTGTACAGCTGCTTTCACACATCGAGCAGCACTTGTCCTTCCTCTTGAATGATCCCTGACATGTAAGATCAACACACGCCTCCTTTAAAGTGGTGCTTTTGGAGATTATCTAATCAGCAGAAATAATAATGATGCAGAGAGTCTGCCGTCTGCACAAGGCTTCCACGGCCCATTCTCCTGCAGAGAACCAGACCACTTTAAATCAATTACCCCGACAGCCAACATGTTATTGGAATATTATCCGCGGCCGGCTCAGAGGGTGAACGGCTTGTCTGGTAGCATCTCTGGCTTCAGGACAAGAGAAACAAAAACAAGAGACGGCAGACCAACGTGTGAACCTGCAGAACAATGAGGAGATGTAGCGAGTGGCGTCAGAGAGGGACAAATAAACCTGGTCAACTTTAAACTGTCAGGATCAGCATGTGGAGCGTCTGCGGAGGAACGAATACTCTCTTAAAAAAACCTAATTATCATATTTGTGTTTGTCTTTTTCTGTCTCCATGCTGCTTTAACCAAGCCTGAGAGCTAACTCTTCAGGTCCTCTTTTCCCGCCCGTGCAGACAGTTCTGATGTAACATCTCAAGAGTGCTCGCAAACTCCTTAAAAAGATGTTCTTCAAACTTTGCACACATTACCACATCGACCCAAGGATGATCATGGGTTGAAAAAATGGCTTGAAAATCGGAAATCTCAAGACTGGGATGCATATTTATCAAACTTGCTCAAAATTTCAACTTTGACTCAACAAAGAACTGAGTTTTAGGGATCAAAAGTCAAAGTCGTTACGTCTTTGGTCCATCAACAGATTTTTACCAAACTTTGTCGAAAAGTACACACTAAGTTACTTACACACTACAAGATAATTAGCCCGAGCTTCAGCTCAGATGCTCGTTTCTAACCAAAGTCAGCAAAGGTTTACCTGCACGTGAGGTGTGCTCAGAGTCATTTCATTCTCAACAATCATCTTGGAAAAGGAACTGAGACTCCGACTTGGCTCAATAATAAGGATTCAGAAGTCCTGAAGTATTGCATTATTCATACACCAGTTTTCCCACCGCTTTTCACCTAGTTCTTTCTGTAATCTTATTGAGTAAGTCATCTGCTTCATAAGATGTAACTGTTTAATAATGTCTATGACAGAAAGAGCAGTGGGGCATCCTTTCTGAAGCCTTGTAATAGCTTTTTTGCTGGCAGCTAAAAAGATCTTGGTACCGTCCTCACTGCTTGAGTCCATCAGGGACGAGTCCCAGATACAAAGATATAAAAGAAACATTGATACTGAAACCCAAGACTTTGGAGATGATGTTTCCTACTTTCCTCCAGAAAGGCTTTATAGTAGAACAGGACCAGAAGATGTGTTTTTCTTGTTTTTTAATACAAAACCCAAAACCAGTGAAGTTGGCACGTTGTGTAAATCGTAAATAAAAACAGAATAGACTGATTTTCAAATCCTTTTCAACTTATATTCAATTGAATACACAGCAAAGACAAGATACTTAACGTTCAAACTGAGAAACTTTGTTATTTTTTTCAAATATTGGCTCATTTGGAATTTGATGCCTCCAACATGTTTCAGAAAAGCTGCCACAAGTGGCAAAAAAGACTGAGAAAGTTGAGGAATGCTCATCAAACACTTATTTGGAACATCCCACAGGTGAACAGGCTAATTGGGAACAGGTGGGTGCCATGATTGGGTATAAAAGCAGCTTCCCTGAAATGCTCAGTCATTCACAAACAAGGATGGGGCGAGGGTCACCACTTTGTGAACAAATGCGTGAGCAAATTGTCCAACAGTTTAAGAACAACATTTCTCAACCAGCTATTGCAAGGAATTTAGGGATTTCATCATCTACAGTCCGTAATATCATCAAAAGGTTCAGAGAATCTGGAGAAATTACTGCACTGAAGCAGCAAGGCCCAAAACCAACATTGAATGCCCGTGACCTTCTATCCCTCAGGCGGTACTGCATCAAAAACCGGCATCACTGTGTAAAGGATATCACCACATGGGCTCAGGAACACTTCAGAAAACCACTGTCAGTAACTACAGTTCGTCTACATCTGTAAGTGCAAGTTAAAACTCTACTATGCAAAGCCAAAGCCATTTATCAACAACACCCAGAAACACCGCCCGGCTTCACTGGGCCCGAGCTCATCTAAGATGGACTGATGCAAAGTGGAAAAGTGTTCTGTGGTCTGACCAGTCCACATTTACAATTGTTTTTGGAAACTGTGGTCGTGTCCTCCGGACCAAAGAGGAAAAAGAACCATCCGGACTGTTATAGGCGCAAAGTTCAAAAGCCAGCATCTGTGATGGTATGGGGGTGTATTAGTGCCCAAGGCATGGGTAACTTACACATCTGTGAAGGCACCATTAATGCTGAAAGGTACATACAGGTTTTGGAGCAACATATGTTGCCATCCAATCAACGTCATTTTCATGGACGCCCCTGCTTATTTCAGCAAGACAATGCCAAGCCACATTCTGCACGTGTTACAACAGCGTGGCTTCGTAGTAAAAGAGTGCGGGTACTAGACTGACCTGCCTGTAGTCCAGACCTGTCCCCCATTGAAAATGTGTGGTGCATTATGAAGCATAAAATACAACAACGGAGACCCCGGACTGTTGAACAACTGAAGCTGTACATCAAGAAAGAATGGGAAAGAATTCCACCTGAAAAGCTTCAAAAATTGGTCTCCTCAGTTCCCAAACGTTTACTGAGTGTTGTTAAAAGGAAAGGCGATGTAACACAGTGGTAAAAATGACCCTGTGACAACTTTTTTGCAACGTGTTGATGCCATTAAATTCTAAGTTGATGATTATTTGCAAAAGAAAAAAAGGTTTCTCAGTTTGAACATTAAGTATCTTGTCTTTGCTGTGTATTCAATTGAATATAAGTTGAAAGGGATTTGCAAATCATTGTATTCTGTTTTTATTTAAGATTTACACAACGTGCCAACTTCACTGGTTTTGGGTTTTGTAATTTATTTTATGCATCAGTTTAACCCTTACACTTCTAGAAAGTTCTGTAATCAACATTTTAACTCTAAACAAGCCCCTGAAGCTCTTTTTCATCACCCCATCATGCCCTCACTGTCCAGATATCCCCAAAGCTGCAGTCCTGGTTTTCTCTCTGAGTTTGTGATGTTTCGTCTCGGCTCTGCAGGGCGACGGAGAGTTTCCTGCAGAGGATTGAGAGGACGGCCCCGGGTCCACTGGCATCCAGCAGCGCCACACATACGTCATCTAGGGTAAGCCGGCGACCACATAATGTGCCCGTCTGCACTTGTATGAGCTTTCACATGTTTTGTTTGTACGCACAGATCCACTCTTCACATCCCAGTTAGTGTTTAGCCTGAAGCTGGGCTCTCATAGATCTTCCTTTGTGAGCTGTTTTTTGAGTAAATACTTTCGGGGCTTTTCATCATGCGAAGAGTTAGGGGTATCCCCGGTGAACTGGGCGGGTCGTGGAGCTTGATACCCCCTCTCTGCAGAGCTCTTGATTGAGGAGGGGGTCTTTCATGTCCTCTTTTCCCCTTCCTCCTCGTGTCTACTCCTTTCACTCTCTTTTGTTTTCCCTCCCCTCTTCTCTCGTCTCTTCCTCTCTTGCTGCCTGTTGTTGGCTTTCATGGGAGGGAATGAGCGGCAGGCGGAGTTCAAGGGACTTCCCAGAGTTCACACGGAGCAGAGACTCAACACGAAAGACTGTGAGGAGTCTGCAGAGAGACAGAGGAGAGCAGCAATGACCTGCACCAGTAAAAGTACCTGGACCGAACCCAGATCGATCACGATATGCTAAGGTCACTGCAAACCCAGAATCCACTACTCCATTCTAGCTGTGATTAAAGCTAGGGTTGGTAGTTTGATTTAGATACACTTTTTGTAATCCTGGTTAAAGTCATCTTTATGACCTGATGGTTATCAGTTTATGATGTGTTCTTAAAATAGAGCGAAAAATATCCGCCATCTACAGCGGGAATAAAACAGAGAAAACACCAACCAATCACAGAGAGTCATTCTCAATTTATGAAACCAATCAAATCCCTTACCCACCTTCTGCCAGCTCCAGTATCCCCCACATTTTAAGACAGGTGTACAGAAATCTAAAATAAACTCTTTGTTTTTCTTGGTTTGTTCTGCTGCTCTAATCTCTCCACAGCTGCCACCCAGACTACTGCAGGTGGACGTTCTCACCAGGCTTTTTCTTCTTCTTTGGTTTTACGGCGGTTGGCATCCATCATTTTGGAGCATTACCGCCCCCTTCAGGCTAGAGACAGAGTTCAGTTTGGAGAGGCAGAGGAATGTTTTTATTATTATATCATCACACGGGAGATTTACAGGAGAATACTGATACAGGAGGACGGCGGGAAAGAGGAGAAAATACGTAAAATACTGTAGTTTAACGGCCAAAACAGGAGATTTGACAGCTATGTGGAGGATGGCAGAGGAATTACGTTCATTAGTTAACTGATCTGTTGGTGTGTTTGGGTCAGTCTGCTTGTTTAATGGAAGTGAGAGCGTCACAGAGCAGTTTCCCAGCTCGGTCCAGCTTCTTCTTAAAGCAGCGACCCTCTGGTTCCCAGCCCAGTTTCTTACAGGCTGAGTACCAGCCTCCTTTGTGGTAGTACGGATTTTGGGACGGGGCCAATGCTGCAGAAAATAGATAACCAAGGTTGCGTCATGGCTGTTGGCAGAGTGAGGAGGATGAAGATGTACGTCATTAATCCTCCAGGGGAAATTCCTTTTTTGTCACTCTGTTGTTGAGACATGACACAGAAAAACACAAACAGGATTCTTTGGATGTGCATTGATGAGGGGGTGTGTGATTTAAAAGTGAAAAAGCATCCAGGAGAGGCCCTCCCAGCCCAACTACACCACTGCAATGATTCAGTCCAGGAATAACAATAATATCACAAACATAACTGACTTGCAAACTCTCCTGAATGATGCAAACACAGCAAAGTAAAAAAAAAGGTTGTTATCTTTTGTCTTATATCCTATGTCGTAGTTTTTTACTTCTTCCTACTCCTTTTTGAGCATGTGTAATTTCTTTTTTTTTTTGAATTTCTTTTTTTTTCATGTATGTGAATGGCATTTCTCTATTTTCTATTCTTTGCATACATGTTCAAAATAAGGACCACACCATCAACAGGATGAATTTGACAATTGTTAATTGCGTACAGTGGATAACAAGCAACATAGCAGGTACGTGAGGCAGATAACGGTTTGGGGAAACTTCATGGGGAAAGAAGGAAGAAAGAAGTTTTGAGAAAGGGGAGGGAGGGAGGGGTGTGTCGAGTGTGCGAAACAAAAGAGGGAAATGGTCGGTTAGAATTTATAGGAACACAGGAAGAGGCGCGGTTGAGGTGTGATCCTGCTCCTGAAATTCTGCTCCACTTCAATTCAATAGTGCAGCTTGTTTCTAAATTCTCTGTTTGTGGGCCTTGTCTTGTGCAAATGCAGCAATCATGTCTTCAGTATAACATTTTTTTTGCATGCTCTGAGGAATACCTTTGCTGCATTTTCGCTTAGATTTCTGCAGAAAGCTGCCTCGTAGGGAGCCTATAGGGGAGATTCCTGATGTGTCGTTGCAGTTCTATGGGTGTTTAAGCTTATGTCATTGAGATAGACCGTTATCAGCCGTGTCTCGATAATATTAGCAGCTAGCCAGAAACAAAGAAAGTAAGGGGTCTTATGCAAGGGGTTCCATCGATGTTGCAGAGTCCAAGGCCCTGTTTACACGAAGACACTGTGACTTAGAACACAAATGTTTCTCCTTTGCGTATTCAAACTCGATCAGCATTCAGACAGAGATGCTCAAAACAAACAAAACAGCTGTAGTGTGCATGCCAGTCCAGTAGATGGCGATGTAGGTTTGCAGAGAAACAGCGCTGCTACAACACACGTACGATGAAGAAAAACTTTTCTCAAACAACAATGACGAGTTTCTTGTCTGGACAACAAATCTGTGTGGATAGTTTAGTCTGGATAACAAACTGAGCACGGTAAGCAGCTCACATGTTACTCCGTAGACGATGAAGCTGTTGTTGTTCCTGACATGTCTGCACAGCCTTCATGAGAAAGAGTACTGCACATGTGGTGACATCAACGTTTCAACAGTTTGTGGATTCAAACACTCAAGGTATCGTTCAATGTAAACAGGAGGCATAAATGCAATGAAAACTCTTTGGATTTGGCCATGTAGTGCCTTGTGTAAACAGCCCTTAAAGCAGTTCAATCATTTTCTTATTGAGATGGACCAATGTCAGATGCCTTTTCATGGCCTCTTCCAGCTCGGGGCTTGTCTGCCCTGTTGTGGTGTCTCTGCAAGCATCCGTCCAGCTGCCAGCCAAATTTTCAGACCTACAGATATCACACCTATCTCCATTCTGGACTGAGCTACGACACGTGGATGCTGATCAAACCAGATCAGTCTCTCCGTCAGTGTCTTGGAAAACTTTCCGAAAAAGAAAAATGAGCTGATTGGAAGTCTTGGCTTTTGCTACATCTTGAGCAATCATCATTAATCATTAATTTTACGAGTCCATAATGAACCTCTTAGCCTCATTTCAAAATATTTCTGTTCTTATTTTGGGCCAAATTTCTGGAGGCATTTCTACTTTTATTTGATAATTGCTGCTGTCATTTAAAATCAGTAACTCTTGTAATTCCTATAGCCTCAAACACAGAGTTCATGGTTATGCTTAGTTTAGAAAACAGGCGTTTATGAGGAAGTGATGACAGCTTCTGTCAGACGGGCAGCTCGTATAGCGCGCTCTGTCGCCCGTCTGTCAGTGATTTCACACCAGAGAAGAAGAGAGTGAGCAGGAAGCATGTTCCTCTGACAGCAGCGTTAAATCTGCACACGCAGCTCCCCCGACACACCGAGGAAATGTTTTCTCTCTCGCTGTTGTCTTTTTCTCCTCTTTCTCGCACTCATGTTCGCTTTCTTCACACCAACCTGACGCAGATCTGTCAGCGAGCGAGGTGATGGTGGAGAATGAGAGAGGTCAGGGGTCAAACTGTGGTGCAGGAGGCAGCTGCAGTAACGAGGAAGTCTCTGAGTTTAATGGAGAAGAGCAGATTTACAGTAAGAGCAGGCAGAGGATGATCTGCCTCCCTCTCCTGTCACGTCTCTAACTTCATCTTTGTGGCTTCATCCCTCTGCTGAAACTCTGAAGGAGAGCCTTAATCCAGGCTGAGATATCTGATGATATGTCATCCTGGCCTTTGGAACAGGAAGGGGCGGAGCTACAAGCTGGATGACAGCAGAAAGAGACTGATCGTACAGAGATTAGCATAGATGCTAACATCTTCAGAAGAAGTTTTATCCCCTTTTCTTTATGAAATGAAAATCAAATAATAAACTGAGAGAATCTCTCATAGAAAGGATATTTTCCACATATTTTGGGGGAAGCTTGATTTACAAAGTGGCACAGCAGCAGCTCCTGCCTACTCCAGCATCTGACTGGCATGTCATGAATAGGGGTGCAACGATACACATAATTCAAGGTTTGGTTCGGTTCGATACTATTTCAATACAAAACATGAGAAAGTTCAATGCCTTTTTTACTTGTGGTTTATTAAAATAACCAACATTTGTTTTAACTCAGAGTACATTTTCATTAAATTGAATTAAATGTAACTCTTGCAGCTAAACCAGGCACAGTCTTCAGTGCATACTTAGAATCATAAAAAACAAAAACATCAGCACGTAAAAATAAGAATAAGTAAAACAATAAATGTATCTAACAGAGAACTCACCCATCTTATGTGGTGCATTCTTAGCAGCAGAGTAAATATTACAAAGAACGAGCTATAAGTGTATCAAGTGTCCGTACCATGTCCTGAAACCCGGCGTTATCCACAACAGAAAAGGGTCTCATGTGGACAGCAATAAAAGTAGCTATGGCCTGGTGGATTTCCTTTCTTTGAATCATGTGCTAATGGCTGTCTAAATGACCCAGGTAAAGTCTGTAGCATGTGTGCTGCTTGTTGTTTCTGTCTGGTTCCACTTGTTTTAACACCGGGATGATGTCGATGTAGATGTGTTGACGTAGTTTAGCATCGTGTTGCACTTCCGACATACTGTTGTGTTTTTGTCCACAACACGCTCACCATCAGGGTCATACTTAACACGGAAGCCAAAGTAGTCCCAAACACCAGATCTGAATGATAGTGGAGGGTCTTCAGTTACAGCTGAAGGTAAAGCACTCGCCATGTTGCAGCGCCCTAGCGTATGTAGCTTCTTCTTTCTCAGCAGCTTGGCCAGATGAAAGGGGAGGTGCTGCGTGCAGCTCAGTGGATCTGTGCTCGACAATGCAGCCCGGAGTAGTCGAACACAGATTCACTGAACACTGAAGGTCGTGTTAGCTCAAGTGACAGCCAAGGCTAGTTTATTGCTGTCCAAATGTAACTGTGTATGCAAATCCTAATCCTATATAAACTGTGATCAAACTGAAGTCGAGGGGAAGGACAACATCAATCAGAATCATGATTCTGGTGTTGCTTTTTGTACTAAACCCTCTATTCTGAAGCTAGCCAGTGTCAAGAAGCCTCCTTCTGTCTCCTGCACATCACAAGTGGTCGAGATACAACACCAGCTACACTGCAAGGTTACCCATCTCCCCTTCATCCTTTCTCTTTCCTTCCTTTCTTCCATGCATTGTTCTAACTTATTAAATCTTAAATCTCTTTTCTTGTCTGATTTCGTCAGTGCCTCTTTGCTCTTCTCTTCTTCCCATGCTTTCTTACTTCCCTTTCTTTCCTGTCTGTCTTCCTGTCCTCAATTTTCTAATCTTTCCTTTTTCATTTTGCTCTCCATCCCTTTTCTTTCTCAGCTGCATCTTTCTTTCCTCCTCCCTTACTAATCTTCCCCTACTACTCTTTCCTTTTATTTCCTCTGTACTTCTTTTCTGTCCTGCCATCATTCCCCCTCTCTCGTGTCCTTCCTTCCCTCCTTCCTCCTCTCCTCCTCCCATGCTGCCTCTCTCCCTCTCTGATGGACGTCACAGATAAACAGATGAAAGCTCTTGCGGCGTGGAGCAGCAAAAGTCAAGCGTCTTGATGTGGTTTTGACTCGGACCCTGGGATCTGTTGTTCTTTCAGACATGGCTCCATAAGACGGATTGATCCCTCCCTCACATCCTCTGTTTGTGGGCGTGTGTGTGTGTGTGTGTAGAGTGTGTACATGTGTGTGTGCGTGGGAGAGTTAATGCTGAGCTTTGATGGTGCTCACACAGGTGGGCTGTTTGTTTGGGACGGCACATGAGGATGAAGAAACAACCGCCCCGCTGACCCTGCAGGCGGGCTCTGCTGGGAGAGAAGGCAGATGTGTTGAATAATCAAGTTTTTATTTTAATTAGATTACAGTGGAGATTTCTGTAAGTTTTCTGCAGCTGTGGCTTGACAAACATGACCACAGCTTTTATTGAAAGCTGGGAAAGCTAGCCTTGCAGAGCAGATGGACCTGCCTGATTCTGAAATCATGCATCTCCGTCTTACCAGCCTCCATTGTCCAACAGTTTCACTCGGCTACATGCTTAACGGTCCAATCAGGGAAGAGAGGCAGGAGCAGCCGTAGCTGCGGGCGTGACGACAACAGGAAGTGGCTTAACAGGAAGTGACGGAAGTGAAGGAAGTACGGTCAGGACACCCTAAGTCACCATGGTGATCTACTCCGATAAAAAAATGAACCGGCTTCGTGCTATCAATAAACCAGGGTTAACCCTGAAGTTACCTCGCTAAGACATTAATTCTGCTTCCTGCTATAGGCCTTAGGAAGATGAGCAACCACAACAGTGGAAGCTAATGGAGATCTGATAGGCCTGTCACGTATACAATACAATTTTATACAATTTTCTGCTAAAAACGACTGCAGTGACAGACACCGCTGTGCTCTGATTCAAAGTGATTTTGCACCGTGTATTTACATCATTAAAATAGCAGAATATGAACCAAAATGCCCCAAACTGCTGTGAGATTAAGGCCCTATCCACACGAAACCAAACCGAGGTGTAAACCCACAAGTTTTTTGCCGAATCTGTGTATCATCCATACAAAGACGGCGTTTTGGGGGTCTGTAAACGATCATTTTTCAAACCAGGTTCCAGAGTGGAAAGATTTTGAAATGCCGTATACACAGCTCTGTGATTACTGGCTCTCCGCAACTTTTCAGATACGCTTACGTCATAGTTTCACATCTTCATTGACACGCATGCACCACACACGACAACAACAACAACAATGGCGGCGTACGTGAAGCATATGTGCTGATGAAGCTAGTGACCCTACTATCCCTGCTACAGCAAAATCTCCTTCTTCTCAATCACCACCGAGTTGAACAAACAATTATCGAGAACACATTACAGCACTTTATGATCACTTTATCACAATCTCTGTTTACAACTTTTGCCACAAGTGCACATGTCCACTGTTTTTTCATCTGTTTCCGCTTGTGTCCGTCATATCGTTACAGCGCCCCTAGAGGTCTGCCATGTGTTTTACAGCGTTTCGAGTGCATTCATGTAGATGCACACATTTTCTGGGACGCCTTCATCTTTATGACAATCGTTTTGGAAACTGTTAAGTGTTTTGTCTTCGTGTGGACGGGGCCTTAGACAAGACTCTTCACACTGCCAAACAGGACCCACCGTCTCTTCACACCTAAAATAGTCTGTTTGTGTTTTCAGAGCGAGACTGCAGACACTACAGAAGCAGGGAGGAGGCCAAAGAGTGAGGGAGACGTACAGCTGGATCACAGGAGGTACATGCTTCATTTACATCCATTTTTATGTTACAGGATTAAACCTCGTCCTTACTTTCCACCGTTAAAGAGTAAAAACAAGAATCTAAACCTCACATACGTCAGCGCTCACATTAAATATTAGCATCAGACGATGAACTCTCCCTCTAATCCAAACGCAGTGGGATGAATCATTCGTGTTGTTCATCCTTTTGGACCTAAACCAGTAAAAACTGAGCATGTGGATGAATGTTAAGTGTGCCGTGTGCACTTCACTGACCCGTCTGCATTTCGGGGAATAAGCCGTTTAAGAAAGCTGTCAAACATTCAATCACAGTGGCTGCCAGGGAGTAAAAGTTTAATATTTAGATTTATAAGAGCCATTTTTCTGATTTGTTTTATTTTGACAGGGTGAACTCGGCCTTCCTGGACCAGCTCGAGGGTAGAGGCCGAGAGAGCGAGGAGGGCGTTAAGGAAGACGAGCGTCCTTATTTCACCTTTGACGACTCCAACATGGCCGAGCAGCAGGCCCCCCACACTCACCTGGACCCCGATCCAGAGCAAAGCTGGACGCAGGAGGCCGGTGAGCTGCGACGTGTTTCTCATGCTTCTTTATTTTAGTCCAGCCGGTTAACCAAAGCCTGATGAGGCCTGTGACATGGTGTGACCGCTTCATGCATCTTTACACGGACCGTGATTGTATGTTTAGTCTGTGTTCAATCAGAGCTGCAACGAGCATCAAAAATTTGGACGTGATGCCGCTCCTGTGTTTGAGTCGGGCTTGTGGGAAAAAAGTACAAGTGTCTATAAATATGAACGTGTGTGGTTGCAGATCTTTATTTACTATGAGCTGAATGATATATCAAACATATTTAGGTCAGATTCTGCAGACAGGAAGCAGAAAACAGGCCTGACATCAACGCCAAACAACGTGTGTCAGAGCGGAAAATTCTTCAGGAGCTCCGGCTCCTCGTCACACCCGCGCCGAATGGAACAGGCCCCGCCCTCTCCGATGAACCGCACACTGTGTCTGAGAGACGACTTGTTCCTATTCACCTGTGCATACCTGCCATTCACTCCCAACAAACACAGAGTTTATATTTGACTGAAGCATTTCCTGTTTCTACATGTAACAATTATGAGACTATTATCCTCCGTGAACCATGAAGATGTGGAAAAACTGGAACTGTAGCTGCTGGCTAGAGATCTCCTGACAAACTGTGAAGGATCATTAAGGAGGGCTCTTGAGATCTTTTTTTATCATTTGCAAACATTTAACAAGACATACAAAGGGTCAAAATACATCATGAGCAATACGAAAGAATCTAGAAAAGCTTTCAGAGAGCTTAGTCCTCTCCCATATTGTGATTTTCACCATAAATATCAGTCCTACCTTTATTTCATGTAAATATTTAGATTCCTTGACCATGAAAACATACCATTAGCAACTGGATTCATAATGATATCTATTTAGTTCAGTAGTTATTCATTTTTCATCATGGCGGATCCAGACGGTGATCCAGATCAACACCAAAAACGAATCATTTGTTCCTTGTCTCAATCTGGACATTTCCTGAAAATTTAATCAAAATCTGTCCATAACTTTTAGAGTTATCTAAAAACAAAGATTTGTTACAGGCAAACTAACTAACTAACAAAATAAGAAACAGACGCCAGCGATCACATAACCTCCTGGTGAGGTAATGACAACAAATTTGAAAATACATACTGTAAAATACCAAATAAAAGCCGGGTTCCAATTAATCACTGGGTCCCAAATAAACACCAGGTGTAGCAGAACATCTTGACAAATAGACGCCCATTCCAAATAAACACTGGTTGTAATTTATTCGGCGCAGCCTACGAGCTAAGGTCGAAGTTACAGAACACACATGCTAACGCTGAGCTCACAGCTGACAGTTCAGGCTTGAAAAGAAACATGATCAGACTGAACCTGAACAGTCCACATGGTTTATCTGTCCCTCTGGATGTCCTGTCGGCTTCTCTTCCCTCTGTATGTCAACAAATGCAGGTTTCACAACAATGCAGTTACACTCAACGTCCACAGAGGCCACTAGAGTGCAGAAAGCTGTAATCTTACACACTTCGGCTTCACAAATCCAAAGAAGACGACGTTGCCACTGCCGCTGCAGGTTATTTGCTCTTAACTAATGTCAGGAGGCCGGTCACATCAGTTAGCGGTACATAGCTGCTGATCTTCATGGCCCAGGTGCAGCGAAGAAAAGAAGTGTTGAACAAGTGGAGTGATAAACAAATTATCAACCATTCTGTGTTTTAATACTCTTACTTTGTTCGATCACCACTGCTGTGTCTGCCTGCCTCTGTGTGAACACGACTCTGCAGCAGAAACAGTTTGGGCCAAACCATTGTGAGGGGAGGGGGGTGTAATCTTTAACAGCTGAAATTGTCTGACAGTGTGTTTTAAAGTAGTGTTACTTGTATTGATGATCATATACAGGTAGTTGTTTTTAGCAAAAAAATATTATGCAAGGAGAATCTCTTATTTTTTGTTCTCAGGCTGCCATAGGACAGCTGTACCTGCAGTGATTGGGATCCTTTTCCAAAAAACTTAAGAATATGAGCTTTCAAAAAAAGACTAACACCATGCATGTTCCTTAAAAAAATACAAGAGCAATACTCATTTTAGTTAGAGTACGTCTTGGAAAGGCATTTTCTGGAAGATTTGAACATACATGCAAGGGGCTCAAAAGGCACAGGTTAGACTAGTTTAAGTTTTAGTCCTCTCTAAACAGCACCCACAGCTGGGAGGTTTCACCCACGATACCACAACAGTGCCCACGTTTAGCCCCCTTAATCCTCCCGCCTAGCATCTGCTCTGATCACTTGTTTCCATCCTGTCATGGTGCATCTCCTGCCCAGTTTGTCTTCCTTTGGCTGTTAAACTGGACCAGCTGATGGCAGTCGGAGCTGTGGGTGGTTTCAGGAGGAGGATGCTGAGGAGGTGTGACACTGAAGCTCCGACTCAGCCTGAGAAAAGACTCCTCGTGTCTTTTTTTAAAGCAGACATCTGAGACAGCGTTAGGGGATTGCCTCAGTGTTTGATGACTGATGGTGTAACAGAAACAGACCGTGCTCATCCCCAAAGTGAAAACAGTGTTACAGTGATGAGAGAGTCTTGCTCCTTCCCCATGGCCGGTGCTGTGTTACAGTAACGTAACTACTTTTTAAAGTAGCTACAAGTAAAGTAACACACTGCTATTGAAAATTTGGTAACGAAATATAGTTCCTTTTTTTATTTAATTTTTAAGGGCTGCAAATCTCATGAGTCACGGCTGCGGGTTGTGGTTTTTTGGTCTTGTTTCTAAACGTGAAGTTTCTTCTTCTGTCTGTGTGAATCCCCCTGATTATCTTCCAGCTCCTAACAATAAAACAAAACACGACTGCAGTAGGCAGTTTGTCCACTTCCTCGTTTCCTGGTTATCGTGCACAGCCCCAAACTAGAGCATGACTCCCACTCCCATCCCGCTCCCACTCAAAATGACTCCCACTCCTGTCCCGTTCCTGTTTGAATAAAACCAAACATGTTAAAAAAATGTTGCATTTTTTATTTAAGGTAAAAGTTCAGTGCATAGAAAAGGTCTTGCCTTTAGTTTTTTTTTAAACTTTGTGCTGCAGCTCTCTTTTCGACATGTCGACTTCACCCTCCATGTTGTTTTGTTATGTGTGTCACATCAGCCGCTCCGAGTCGCTTTTCACTTCCTGTGGTGACAGGAAGTCAAACCACTTTTGTAGTTCTTCTGTGTTGCTATTGCGGTCAAGAGTGTTGGCTCTCATTGAGAGATGACTACAAAAATAGACGCATCTGTTCATCTGGTTGTTTAACACGGCTGAAAATGATCATCTATTTACGTTGCTCCTGCTCCTGCCCGCTCCAGTTGCTTTTTTCCCGTCCCATCCCGATCACGGGATTGATTAAAAAATGACTCCCATCCCGTGGGATTCCCACGGGAATCACGTGACCCATGGGAATTCCCAAAGAGCATGCTCCAGAGCCAAAGTTGCCAGGTCTGCTTATTATAAGCGACGTTCTTTGCTTGAATAGATGCTTGGCACTGTGATATTGAAATGTAATGTAGACGAAAAATTAACACACTTTATGTAGATTTCTTTTTTTAAAAAGTAATATTTCCCATTAGGAAAGGAAATAGCTGGAAGTTGCTTATTTTGGGCTTGCTTTTGTCGACCTGGAAACACTGGACAGGAGCTCTGATTCCACAGAGTATGTGACATGATTTTGTAAAATAAAGAGCTCAAAAGAAAAAAAACTGTTATGCTCTCTGTAGTAGAACTTTTTGTAGGCCTTCACATTTAGGAGCAGATATGAGGTTCTGTCCAAAGTCGAGCAATGTAAAGTAACGAGTAACGAGCAAACACTTCTTTTTAAAAGTAACTTCCCCATCACTGCCCACGGCCTCACAGGGACAATAACAGCGCACTGGACTCTCTCAGGACTTAGTCTTTTCCTTCCTGTCTTCCAGACCCTGATCCGGACTATGACTGGGCCCTGATGAAGCTCGCGAACCGCTTCCCAGACTGCTGCAGAGTGTTCCTGGAGGACATCCTGGATCAGTGCAGAGGGGACTACGAGGAGGCCCACATGCTGCTCCTCTCCAGCCTCAGCTGAACTTCAGGAGGACGCTCGTGTGTCTGGAGACGTGACCGTCTGTAACCAGAATTCATTCATGGAGGAAAAACCTGCAAATCCTGCCTCAGTACACTCAAAGTCTTTTGTTAGTACTTAAAGCTAGGGTTGGTAATTTTTGGAAAAGTAGCCTGAATTTTGCATGAAGTTTGGGCTGCACAACAACCAGAACCTGATTCAAATCCAAACCCTCAAAACATTATCATAGTAAAGTTAAAAACAAACATGTAAAGTTAGTTAGTGCTCACAGCCGATGTTGATCGGGGTATATGTAATTCCTCTGCCATTCTCCACATAGCTGTCAAGTCTCCTGTTTTGACCGTTAAACTACAGTATTTTACGTATTTTATCCTCTTTTCTGACGTCCTCCTGTATCAGTATTCTCCTGTAAATCTCCCGTGTGATGACATAATAATAAAAACATTCCTCTGCCTCTCCAAACTGAACTCTGTCTCTAGCCTGAAGGGGGCGGTAATGCTCCAAAATAATGGATGCCAACCACCGTAAAACCAAAGAAGAAGAAAAAGCCTGGTGAGAACGTCCACCTGCAGTAGCCTGGGTGGCAGCTGTGGTGAGATTAGAGCAGCAGAACAAACTTAGAAAAACAAAGAGTTTATTTTAGATTTCTGTACACCTGTCTTAAAATGTGAGGGATACTGGAGCTTGGTTGGGGTTGTGGGACGGCTCACAGCGGGCTTCCCTTATTTTCAAAGACTAAACTTGACAGGTAAGCATTCTCCAGTGTAGCTGGAATTGGTATTTTGCCTGTTTTACTCCTGCGGCTGTTTTTCTTTTTTAAGAGCACATCATGCATTAATTACCATCAGGACATAAGCATCCTTTTAACCAGTATAACAAAAAGTTAATCTAAATCAAATTACCAACCCTACCTTTAAGTCTGACACCCAGTTTCCACATCATCCATCTACATATCGCCCTTCATATCTTGCACCTCAGACTGTTTCCGGCACATGCCAGCAGTTTTAAATATGTGTCATGTCTGCTTCAACCTCACATCAATTTCATGCAAGCAGGTTGTGATGTTGTCGTGCTCTTGTGGTCATGTGGTCTGGCACTGACAAACCAGACCAGAATGATCAACTGTTTTGAGCTTTTAAATTTGTACTTGTGTCTTGATCCTGCACCTTTAGTTAAGTTATTCATTTTGTTTCCATGTTTTATGTTTTGTCTAGTTCTCATTTGTCTCAATAGGTTGATTGTTCTTTCCCAGCTGTGTCTAATCACCCCCAATCACCTCATGTATTTAACCTCATGCCTCCTTTGTCTTGTCTCCAGTTCGTTGTACTTCCACGTCTCGTTCCAGCATTCTTTCTAGTATTGTTTTGCCGTTGTTAGCGTAGCTTTGTTTTGACTCAGATTTTTTGCCTCATGTTGATCAGGACACTTTTGCCTGATCTGACTGCTCTTCTGTGTATCGACCCTTTTCTGGTAAACTGGTTAAACCCTTAAACTGGTGTGTGTCTCACATTTGTGTCATGGTTTTGTGTCTTGTGTTATAAGAGCTGGGGTTGTATTATTTGTTTATTTATATTTATTGATAAGTGTTGTTGTTGTAGGATGTTGAAAACCAACTGTATGTGATGTCAATCTATCTCTTCTTTATTAATTGGTAAAGTAGGGTGCAGAGAAATATAAGAAACATTTTATTCTTGCTTTTCCTTTCCAATCATCGGTCGAGCTTTTTCCGTCACTGGACCCAGACTCTGGAACAAACTCCCCCCCAACATACGCACCATTACCGACTTTGGCCTTTTCAAAGCTCAGCTTAAAACGGTTTTTTTTTCAGACTGGCTTTTAATACACAGTAATGTGCTGACGTGTTATTTTATTTGGTCTTGTTTTATCTGTTTTAATTTGATTTTATTTTCCTGACGTGTTCCACTGTTGCTTTCTTTGAATCTGCTTTTCTTTTCTTATCTATTTTTATCTGGAAAGCACTTTGGTCACCTCGAGTGTTGTAAAGTGCTCTATAGATTCATTTTGATTGATTGATTGAATCATGGAGGTGTTAATTTGAAAAAGTAGTGTGCACATGTTGCACACTCTGTTGTCCACTTCCATGTTAGGTTACAACCTTTTAAAGGTCTAATGTCCTGGTGTGTTTGCCATTCCATCAAGTCTTGGGTGTCTACTAAGCAAATTTGATTTAAATCAAATAAAAAATGAAAATGTTCATCTCTGTAAAGGATCAGATGCAGCTCTTTTCCCCTCCTCTTTGGTAATGCTCTTATCTGAGGGGGGAGGGGCTATAATTAGAAGCCAGGCTGTTTCTAAAGACTCATGGCGTCGGCCTGTGACGTAGAGACACACCTGTAGGTGGAGGCTGTACAACTATGACATCATAAACTGCAGGAAGTTAAAACAGTGTTTGAAGGTTGAACTGAGAGTTCAGGAAAAGGTTTCACGCTCTTCTGCTTAACAAAACCAATCAGTAACATTAACCCTTTAACTTCCAGCTCAACTGTTTGAAAGAGGTCGATAATTTCAGAAATATTTAATGTGTCAAAAAAATAACACATCGTTTGTTTTGTCAGTGTATTAGGATGCAAAAAAAACTGCAGACAAATCAAAAGAACTAATATTTTATTATTTTCTCCCTCATTATTTTTTAAAGACTTACATTTAATTAGATAATACAATTATTCATCAAAAACATTTTTGGTGTGTTTGTCAAACTCAGTATCCTCTATTTTAAGTTATTTTTATTGCTATTTTATTTGCAAACATTTTTGCCTTTTTTAATTGATTTTGTCCCAAATATTTGTCTATTTAAGTCATCAGGATTTTTTTCTTTTTACTTTTTCAACCTTTGAGTCCCACACCTTGAAAATATCTGTTTTTTGGTTTGTTTGTAGTTTTCTCTGTTCCCATAAGTGTTAATGGAATCAAAACAATGATTTGATTTGTTCTGTTTTAATGAACATTAAATATCCTTGAGATTATTTTTTAACTCTGTGAAACAATGGAGCTGGTAGTTAGAGGGTTAAAATCGAACATTACTTTATTTACTTTTGTTTATCTTATCTTTTTTTTTTTTCTTAAATTAAAGGCACTATGAGGAGAATCTATTTCCGGCGACATAAAGACTCTGCTACCCATGAGCACGAGCGGCGACTGTCGTAAAGATGTGACCCAAGCCAAAGCGTGTGTTTGTTGTGATGCTAATGAATGCAGCTCAGACCTTCCTCAGAACTCTGCATTGCTTTACAACTTCTTTTTTCAACAACTTACAGGATGCAAAGCCACGAGGTAATGTATCTCTTTCTAGTTACATAGCGGTAGTTTTTGATGTGTGACAACAAGCAATTTTTGGAAAACTTAGTATTGTAGTTTTGTAGACAGCTATATATCTCTACTTACAGCCCGGTGCTCTAAGACGTGTCTGAATAATATAAATTTGCTCTAGTTTTAATTGTCTTGTTCCTGAAGTTGAGTATCCAGGCCAGTCCAGCCCTGTCCGACCCGACCGTGAAGCTAAGGAATAGCATTTATAGATAACCTATTTTGATGCTATAAAACTCATCTTAAAGTGTGTATTTCCATCTGGCATATATCTAAAAGGAAGACCTTTTTGTAATGACTTGGAAACTTCTCATAGCATCTTTAAGAGACTCTATCTTGACTGTCATTTAGTTTGTTTGCTGATCTTTGTGGAAATTTTCGAGCTGTTAGCTATGCTTGTGTTTGGGCAGTGGTTTGGAGAATCTGTTGGAGTTTAACAGCACAGAGTTCTGCTTTGTCATGGTTGTATTGATGAGCAACACCAGGACAGAGCAGGAGTGTGAGCGCACCAGATAACAGCCAAAAGCTTTCCATCAGATGTTTATGGGCCATGTTGAACAAACAGGTACGACAGGCCTGATGTTTTCTCGTACCTGAAGCTGAGCGTCTCCGACCGTCCCATCAGTCTCTGCCGGTTTATCTGTCTGCATGCTCTCTGAGTCATGCCGGGGTTTGAGCCTGACATAAACTAAATTTATGCTCTTTTTCACCAGTTTAGTTAAAGGTCATCATCATGAGTCACAACCCTCAGATCACATTCTGGGCTCTTAATTACATCAGTGTGTTCACATGGAAGAAAACTCGACCCAAATACATGATGCCTTTTGTTTCTCTTGTAATTAAAGTCACATGTGATCAAGCTCAAAACAATAGGAGACCATTATCCAAAAAAAATATGTTTTTCTTTGTGTTTGGATCCCGTTTAACGTCGTACAAGCTCCAGACTGTTAAATAAAATCACTCCTTTATGAACTCCGCAGCAGCAGCCTGGGTGAACTCTGTTTCTCGTCAGTGTTTAGTCCTCTGATGAAGGTGGGGTTTCCAGGTGGGCAGTGGGTACAGCTGCTGTCAGGGCTGAATGTCAGCCTCATTATTTCACCGAGCGAGATGTTATCACCTGGCAGAGGAAGCGGAGAACAAAGGGTGGACCAGAAATCCCCGTCTGATTCTGCATGAAGTCATGAAGGAGTGAAACTGCTGATGTAATCGTAATGATGTCTTTTCCTGTCCTGACAGTCATCGGGAGCCTCGCAGCGAGGGGCACAGTCGTGACGAGCTCCTGATGACCGGAGGTATGAAGTGCTGCTCTTCATCTGTCAACAGTGCTAACACAGATGTGGTCTGCATGGTGCAAGTTCACACTGAGCTGTCTGGAGGTCCAGTTCACACAGCGATGACAAAATGATTCCCTTAAACCACAACAGTGTTGTCGCTTCACACTTTGCAGAGCTTGCTGATATTCTGGTGGATGGATAAGACGCTGTGGGGGGTCCTGGTGATGATCCCTGATGGAGAATATGTGTCCTGCCTGTGTGACATTATTTTGGATACATGACGACAAATCATGCCTCTTTGACACGAAGACCAACTGGAGTACAGTAAACTCCAGAATGAGATGTTTGAGACATTGTTTATATCGTTACATGAAACAAAAATAAAAATATAAAACAGGAAACATGGAGATTTAAAGCAAAGAACTGAAGCAGAGTGATAAAACATAAAGATAATCAGGCTGTTTTTGCAAACTCCAGATTATCTTCTGTTTTATAAGATTATCAGATTATCCTGCAGTCTGATGTGTATTAAGCAGACAATTGCCCAAGTCCCTCCGATCTGAGTCCAAAGCAAGTCTCAAGTTTTTTCTGTTGTGGGCAAGTCGAGTCAAGTCACAGGTTTTGTAAAGTCGAGTCCCTCACCATTGTTCCCCAGTCCACCCAAAAAGCACTCAGACTTTTATCTTGAAGAGAGAAACCTTATCTTCCCAAGGTCTATGTCAAAAAGCAGCATCAGACTCGTCTGCCTGGATTAAAGCAGCATAAAGCTGTTCATTTATCCATTAAGACTTTACATGTCTGATCATTTAGACCTCGGTAGATGGAAAAGGCTACATTAAAGAAATGGTGTGCTTTTCGATTTTCTTTAACTTTCTCGGTAACTAACCAACCAATGTTATCCAGCTAGTGTTCGATTATCTGTCATTAGCTTGAGTTAACAAACACGACCTAATATTTCAACACACGTACACCCTCTTGACTGATGTTAACTTTGCTAGCTTCATATCAGTGGCGATTGCTCTAAGACTGCAAGGGAAGCTCAGCTTCCCCTAAAATATCCCCAAAAAATGTGGTGATATGTCCTGCTGTGTGTACATTTCATTGACTAAATATGCGCTAGAATACCTTCATCTTTTGTTCAGAATCAGCTACTTATCACAGGTAACTGGCGCAACTTCCTTCTCATTCATCCCCGCAGCGTCTCAGCGCTACAGTTGGAGTCGGACGCTGAGCGTCTTCAGACTTCAACAGGAAAACTTAGAGTGGGTTGTTCCACTGTGGAAACTGGACGGTCATTGGATAAACGCTGGGCTTTGTCCCGCCCATCGGACGCTCAGCGTCTCTGGGGGTCTATGAGGCAGTGGGCTGGCCTCGACGCTCAGCTTCTGCGTGATGATTGGATGATCTGTCTGAGGCCGAATCCTTTTTTGATTGACAGTGAAATGAGCCAATCAGCGATCTTGAAGTATCACCCTTTACTGCAGCATCTACTAAGTTTTACATTCAGTTGTTCTGGACTGATCCGGAGGCTTTGTCAATCTCCAGTGACTTTATCTTTCTTAAAAACGACTAGCGTTGTGTTTGAAGACTCTCTCCTGCCACTTTTCTTTTCACCAACGAGCAGATGCGGATCTTCTCTCCCTTTCACTCACACTCACAGCCAGTCAATCGTCTCACGTAGCTGCTCCAGCTGCAAGCAAGCTGCACATCATGGCAGATAGTATGAATGTGTAGACCAGACTTTGGCGAAGCCATTTGATAGTCTTCCTTACAAAGAGAAAATTAGAGTCAAACAGCAGGGCAGGTCAACTCCTAAGATTGATTTAGTGCAAAAGGTGGGAAAAGTATCAGGTCTTTTCAGCATTCCTGGTATGACAAGGTGAGCTGGCTCACTGGAAGTGCTGTCACAAAATGTGTTGTCTGGTCAAAAGTGAGTTTTGGGGAATAAAATCCCTGGAAAAGACACCAAACAGGGTCACAGATCATTTAGATAAATAAACAAAATTATGATGTAGGCCGGAAAAAAATGAGCTTCCCCTCCTTGACTGACCAGCAGCTGCCACTGCTTCATATTGACGACAGGTCGGGCTAACGTTCCTGCCATATTGACCTATAGCAGGAACGTTAGCTACCAGGCAAACGTTTGCAGGTTTCACTTACTTGGCCTCATGTGTCCTCAGGTGGAGGATAAAGTTCGATGTTGTGCCCTCTTTTTTCGCTGATTGAAGCGTTGCAGGTCATGCACTTGGCGTGTCTTTGTTTTCCATCTGATTGAAATTCTTTATATGCAAAGAAAATAACTTTGGGCACAGACCCTGCCCGCTGATCATCACTGTAGCAGAAGCGGGTGTGTGGTAGGAACCTATGTGTGTAGTACTGTGTTGTGTGAGGGACAATAATAGGTGACGGACAAGTGTACTGTGAATGGAGCATCAATAACGTGGATCTAAAAGAGAGAGCGGCGTATATCTCCTGTCTGGCTCTTCATATAAAGGCTGAGTGCGTGCAATTTTCTGAATCATGTTGTGTCAAGTCAGGTCGAGTCTGGAGACATTTGGCTTAAACACCGTCTTTACTAATATGAAAACACATTCAAAAATTTCCTAAATGCGTTTTTCTTTGTTTTGATCTACAATGAGGGTCGCTGATGCCGTCTCAAAAACGATACAAAAAAACACATCAGAAGGAAAAAAATGTAGAAGACAGCGAAACGTAAACATTGGTTGTCTGGTGTAGGAAATGGTTACCATGGTAGCCTCTTCTTTGCTCTACTCTGCAGCGGGTTTGGTAACCAGTTAGGTGCATATCGCCCCCTGCTGTTTCAAACTGAGTAAATACACAAGTGGGCCCGGGCACGGTTCGATGCTGCAAGTGTGAATGCAGAACTGCACTGCAGCACGGTTCGAAACAAGTGGGTGAAAAAGCGCCCTAAGAAGAATACTTCAGGATCAAATTGAACAAAAGGGGTGCAGACATTAAACTGATATGTATTTTCTGCCTCAGCATCCAAAGGCAGATTTTGTTCTTGAACTTTTTGTTTGTCAGGCCGCTCTGCCAAACTTGATGTCACTTAAAGTTAATGCAGATGATGAGAAACTGAATAACTGACTCTGCTACATGAGCTTAACAGATCCTAAACTTTCCTTTAATGCAGCTGATGTCATACATCTATGGTATAGTATTGACTTCATATTTTTACTGTAACACGATAACAGGCATATTCATTTGTCAGACCTCAAAATGGTGTTATGAAACAGAGTTTACATTTGTTATACATCATCAGAGATATGTCAGCCTGTAAGACGTGATGAGTATCGACATGTTTTCATTCTATACATCACTCTGGACGGGGTCACTTCAGGGGAGCAGCTTAGTTTGTCCTCTTGGATTATAAAACAGAATTAAATGTGGGTTCAGGCTGGGTGGAGATAATGAGGTCATGATGTATGGCCCTCAGAAGTGCAGGAACACGAAGTCTGTTTTTCAGCCGTGGGAGACTTTGTGAGCATCAGGATCAAGTGAAGGGGAAAAACCTCCAAGTGAGGCGGTTGTGTTGGAGTGGGCCGAGTGTTTATGACGAGAGACGGGACAGAACCGCTGCTGTTGCCTAATCAATGCACCGCTGATGAGAGTGGAGGAGTGGGATGGTATCAGATGAAGACTCCTACGGCTCAGCTCAAACAGAAACAGATCTGGGACCCTGATGAGCAGCCCTTTTAAAAGAAAGACTTTTTAGCTTGAGGAATTTCTCTTTAAAGAACTAAACTGCTGTCTTAAAGAAGGCGAAGGTAACATCTTCTCTAGAGGACTTAGAAATATGAGCGAAGCACCACAAACCGGCCTATAGAGCCAAAACGTGAAACACAAATCACGCTAAATCTCATCATTTGATATTTATGACAGATGGGCTTCCAACAGGACATTTGCCAACCCCAAAGCTCTGGTAACATTTTGTACTCTCTAATTTCCCCCATCTTAGATTACTGTAACTCACTGCTTTACCATATCACTCAGAAATCACTGTCCCGCCTTCAGACTGGTCCAAAATGCAGCAGACACCATTGCATCACCCCTCCTTGTTTTACCCCAGGCTCTAGTTCAGAGTTACGAAACCCTAATGAGTCAATCTGCAGCCTTAAAGTGATAGTTTGGGGTTTTGAAGTGGTGCTGCTCGAGGTTTTGCACCGGTAGGTCAACATTGCTATTGGTGTCATCAAACTTGACATTACAATCCAACCAATAACTGATAAGATTTATTTGCTAAATTAAAGATGCTATGAGGAGTTTCTAAGTAATAACAAAAAAGTCTCACTTTTAGATATATGCCTGATGGAAATACACACTTTAAGATGAGTTTTATAGCATCAAAATAGGTTATCTATAAATGCTATTCCTTAGCTTCGCGGTTGGGTCGGACAGGGCTGGACTGGCCTGGATACTCAACTTCAGGAACAAGACAATTAAAACTAGAGCAAATTTATATTATTCAGACACGTCTTATGCTACACCGGACGCGAATTGGCGTATTTAAACGTGCGGAGTGCCTGTGACGCGCCGCGCGTAATGCCCGAGGCTGGATGCTGGACCATTTTGACAAGCTGAGGGGCGACGCGCGTCACTGTGCAGGCGCAGTAGAAAGCCGGAGCCAGTCGGACTCAGTGATGACCCGTCCAGGCAAATCCAGCTGGAAAAGAATATTTACAGAACTTACCTTCAAAACCTGTCTCCTCAGAGAGGAGTACACACGTCCAATCGTATAGCTCCGGATGATGGCAAACAGCGCAGATCAACCTCTCCTCCATCTTTCAGAGGGGTTTGAGCTGGAGCCGGTGGCCGGAGCGTCACACGTCATCAAATCAATGACGTCAGGGGGGAATGTCAATGATGTCGGGGGGAATGTGTGACGCTGTGCTGCCGCGGCACAGCGTCACACGAATTTGCGTCGGAACTTCAATATTTCCAACTCGAGCGTAGAGGCATTTGACGCCCCAAGCGCACCGGACGCTCCATATGCGCCACGCCAAACGCGTCTTTGCATTGACTTTGTATGTAATCTCAACGCGTGTCTTTGCGAATTTGCGTCCGTTGTGGCCGTAACATTAGAGCACCGGGCTGTAAGTAGCCATATATAGCCGGCTACAAAACTACGATAATAAGTTTTCCAAAAATTTCTTGTTGTCACACATCAAAAACTACCACTACGTTACTAGAAAGAGATACATTACCTCGTGGCTTTGCATCCTGTAAGTTGTTGAAAAAAGAAGTTGTAAAGCAATGCAGAGTTCTGAGGAAGGTCCGAGCTGCATTCATTAGCATCACAACAAACACACGCTTTGGCTTGGGTCACATCTTTACGACAGTCGCCACGTGTGCTCTTGGTTAGCAGAGTCTTTATGTCGCCGGAAAAAGATTCTCCTTATAGTACCTTTAAAGAGGCCACGTTAGCCTGTAAGCTTTTTCACCTGGCCGTGAAGGTGGGAAAGGCATTAGCTAAGGGGCTAGTGGTATCTCTTTAACAGCTTTTCTCCCTGATGTTGAGGAAACTGGGAAATGCAGTGCTCTAAAAGTGAACCTTTTGAAGGTGGTTTGCTCCGAGCAGGGATCCAAGAGGCACATCAGTGACCTTTAATCTGAATTCAGAGTCGAGTATCTTTAAATGGTTCCAGGATCTTGGGGAAAGTTGTTGCAGTTGAAAAGTTGCTGTAGAGACGCTGTTAGCCTCCAGTCTCTGCAAGTTGTTCATCTGTGTTCACACCAGGGCTGAACGATTTGAGAAAATAATCGAATTTCGATTTTTTTCCCCTATATTGCGATTTACTCTGTAATTGTTTTAATGTTCCTCATCTTATGTATTCTCAAACAAACATAAGCAGTAGATCTTTTTATAGTCAAACCAATTTGACATTTAATCAATCTAAGGATAAAAGATTTGAGAAAAAGTGGAGAAGTGGAGAACAGAAGCAAAATAGGTATGAAATTGTAAAAACTGGGTAAAAATTGTATGAAAGCAGAAAAAGGTTAATAAATAGGTGCAAAATAGGTATGAAATTGCAAAAAAAAGGGACAAATTTCGAAAAAATCCAAAAGTGGCTAAGGAAAATTGATTATGGCAGCAAAATTGGGAATTCAATTTGAAATTAAATTTCAAAAACCATGTAAAAATTCCCAAAATGAATCTGGCAGTGGCTAAAAAAAGATAAATGGGGACAAAATAGGCATAAAGTTGTAAAAACGGGGTAAAATGTTACAAAAGTGGGAAAAAAGTGTATGAATAGAGGTAAAAATTTGAGCGTGAAAATGCCAGAAACTACATCACAATGCTAAAATGTTCAACACATTTTGGGCTAAAAATATTGAACCTCCTGCAATTTGAAAACTGCAACAAGCCATATTGTGATTTAATCTAATTTGCAGTTAATTGTTCAGCCCCAGTTCACACAAGATGTGAGGGAAAACTGCATCCTGCATTCCTGTGAGTCTGCAACAATGAATTATCGTCTGTTTAGCACTGGGCGACGTTACTCATTTGTTAGGACAGCTGAAAACAACTTGCAGAAGGGGAGGGTAGCGTGACTGCTGGAGTAGGGAGGATGCCGGGATGGACGGACGGGTACACGAAGAGCGTGACTGCAGCTCCACAGACACATCAGGGCTGTTCACACTCTGAGAAAGATCACGGAAAGCAGCGTGTCAGGCCGAGAAGTTAATGAGGAAGAACGTCTGATGTTCTGTCTCCAGCTCACTGACAGCTTTGGTGCTTTGAGATCAGTCATCTACTTTTTATTTACAAAGCAGTAAATCAGAACGAGTTATCTGATGACACTTTATAAAATGGTCTGAAGTCTTTGTCAGATTAACAAACAGTCATCATCTCCAAACAAAGAGAGCCAGAGTTGGGCTGCAGAGACAAGTGTTAACTTCCTTTAAACAGGAAAACTGACAGAGAAAATCATTTAGAAAGTATGATCTGGCAGATTCAAGCTCTCAGACAGTTCAGCCTGGTTTGGTTCAGTACAGTCCAGTACAGTTGGGACGGTAAACCCTGATCTTGTTTGCATGTTCACAACCAGGTGCACCTTTACATGAGGGCAGGGACGTGAGGAAGCGTTGTGCCATGAGGACATTCTTAAAGATGAGTTTTATAGCATCAAAATAGGTTATCTATAAATGCTATTCCTTAGCCTTCTGGTCGGGTCGGACAGGGCTGGACTGGCCTGGATACTCAACTTCAGGAACAAGACAATTAAAACTAGAGCAAATTTATATTATTCAGACACGTCTTAGAGCACCGGGCTGTAAGTAGTCATATATAGCCAGCTACAAAACTACAATACTAAGTTTTCCAAAAATTGCTTGTTGTCACTCTTCAAAAACTACCGCTACGTAACTAGAAAGAGATAGATTACCTCGTGGCTTTGCATCCTGTAAGTTGTTGAAAAAAGAAGTTGTAAAACAATGCAGAGTTCTGAGGAAGGTCTGAGCTGCATTCATTAGCATCACAACAAACACACGCTTTGGCTTGGGTCACGTCTTTGGTGTGTTCCAGAAGTAGGAATTTCCGAGTTCTGAGTAGGAAACTGCAACTGGAACGTCCTCCGAAGTCGGAATTTCCTACTGGGAACTCGGTGAAACCTCGTCACCCCCGAGTTGACAATGGAAGATGGACAGTTATTTAGCTCCTGTAATAATCCATTTATTTGCACTTCTGACTGGGGTGTGTCGCTCTAGATCAGCTGTATACATAGTATTGTTAGACTTATATTTACAAAAATGCTGCAACACAGGGCGTGCTAACAACAGCTAACAATAGCCTGGTAGATCGCCATGTTTTTTTCAGACTTCAACTGGAACGCCGATAAGCGGGAGATGATGTCACTCCCAGTTCTGAGGTCACTTGAACGCAGCATTACGACAGTCGCCGCGTGTGCTCATGGGTAGCAGAGTCTTAATGCCGCCCGTAACAGGTTCTCCTCACAGTCCCTTTAAGCTTTTCATGAAATTATATTTATTATGACTAGGTAGCAAAGATGCACGTAATTCAAGGTTCGGTTCAGTTCTGTCACAGTTCGATACTTTTTCGATACAAAATATGAGAAATTTCAATGCTTGCTTAAATATGTTCCTTGATAGATGATTGATTATTTTTTTCTGTTGTTGACTGACCGTATGCATGAATGAACACTGGAAAGCCACTGCTGCATTGCCATCTTCATCAGAGTTAAGTCCATTTGATTCTGAATTATCAGCATTAAAACATTAACCATATAAACGTCATTTCTTTGTACCTGAATAAAATGCTTCAAGTGAATGGTGTGCTCCAGTTGGTTCTCTATTTGGGAGTTAGCTAAAGTGTTTTTCAAACTAAATTGAATTGACCTTGGTTCAAACAGATGTATTAATCCCTCACAGGGTAATTTGTTTGGGGCAGCTTGAACATGAAAACAGAATCAGCACAGTAACAAACAACAGCTGCAGGCCTGGACTGAACCCTGATATAAATAAATGATTCAGAAATAATCCAACACAGCTTCTGGATGGCTGTTCAACATGAGACTGGATCTACTTAAGATTACCAACAGCCAAACCAAACTCTTTTCTTGCTGCTGTTATGGCTTATATGTGTATTTTAAATATGTATTTTTGTATACTGGCATATATGTCAAGAAGAGTTTGGTACAGGGTAAAGCAAACAATCAAGGTAGAGGTGTCTAAAAAACACAAGACAGAAGGCAGAGCTGAGGCATGAAGGGTCTGGATCATGAACAGGAGCTATGAAATGTGTGGAAGAGTATAAGAGCCATGTTATATTACTAGAATAAAGTGGAATAAAACTCATCTCCAGGTACGCCTTCTGTGTTGTGTTGAACAAGGTTTTAATGCGTCTGACGAACACTAGGCTATCATTAATAGGCTACGGTACTTGCTTACCGGGATAGGTTGCAACTTGTAGTAGGCAGTCACTTGCTGTAGCGTAAAGTTAATCCAATGTCCACTGGTGTGAGTTTTTTTGCAGACAATAGGGTAGTCATTTTCACAAAATAAACAAAACAAAAATAATAAAGTAATAAATTGTGAGGTTTTACGCGTCGTGAAATACTCTGTCTCTCTGTCATGCGAGCAGCACCACTCCTTCTGCAAACAAGCACCAAAAGCTCAATGCCTTCTTTTCATTGGATGGCTGGTTGCCTAGGTGATGTCAAGACTATGCAGTAGACCAGAGATTAAGTATATGTATATACATATGTATACTTATAATTAAGTATATTACATGCCAATTTTATAAGTGGTGTCACTAATTTTGGGGAAAAACCACACAAAATGACTGATTTTCAATATAAAAAAATATTGGAGCCTGTGGATTTTTTTTCGTTTTTACTTTTTAACACAGTCTTGGAGATAAGTAACAACACTGACTTTGATGTATTATTAGTTTTTGTGCACCATCAGATGTTAACTTTTTCTCCCTTTCATACCATTAAGGCCAAAAACAGCCACTAACAAAAACTGCCGTAAAGATTTGACATATAACTTTTTTTTTTTCTACTTTTTTGGTATAAATGTGTTCAGTAGGCTAGAAGTCTAATTTTAGTAGGCTAATATTTCAGTAATTTATTCTTATTCACCAGCAATGTTATTATTGTTCTGATGTTATCTCCTCTAAAGAAAATCAATGTTTTGCCATATATCACATTAGGTGTCTGACATCTTACATTTTACACTCAAGGATGTGAACAGTAGTCTGAAAAGAGCTTTATCAACATCTGTCTTGTACGATACTCATGCACAAAGCGAGCAAGCTAAAAACAAATTGAGTTGCACAGTTCCTGCAAGAATCTTATCTTACTTTCACCCCTGGGTAAAAGTCAAAATGTTGAGAATAGTGAAAAAACACATTGTGTCACCTTTCGACTTTTGACTTCTCTCAACATTTTAACTTTAATCTCATCATTTTAATGATCGCAAAATTGTATTTAAACTTCGTTGTTGATGTTTCAACTTTAAAAAAAAAGAATTTAACACTTTTTATATTACAATACAAACAGAACAAAAGATGAACAAAAAAGACAAATATGTAGTGAGGAAAGGCCAGAGTTCATGCCAGACCAGGAACAAAGTTTAAATGGGATGACGGTACAACATATGAAGTCCAAGGGCTCTAATTTCGTGGTGCAGCGCAGGGGGCGCAAGCCTGGCACACCCCACACAGTGTTAATTTCGTGGCGCACCGCCGTGCTCTGCCAATTTGACAATTTGGTAGACCGTCTGCGCAGAGATGGGTGTGACGGCGCACCAGGGGGAGGTGATGGCGCACCAGGGGGAGGTGTCGGCAGATTCAGGTTGGCGCAGTGACAATTTCGTGCCAAAAACAGTGCAGAAAGTGCGCTGAAAGCTCGCCAGCTCCAACCTAGTCTATTCTCGGCGCAAAGCGGAGCGCACCCTCCGCAGCTGGAATTTGGTGACAGGCGCACATGTGCGCACATGTGCGCACACGTCAACAAAGCCTCAGAGGCAGGTTTCCAGAGTGTCAGGCACATTTTAAATCAATAAACAATCACAGCAATCACTATTTAATGTAACCGTCTGAACCAGCATACACATTTGTATCTATATTAACTGTCCCGTCACATCTGATGTCGGATTAAAGCCGTTTGTCATAATGGAAACTTAACCTGACGGCAGCTGGAAGTTTGATGCACATCTTACAAGTCAACAATAAACAGCCTTAACATCTGATACTGAGTATATATCTGACTTCTCTCATTTCATGAAATTCAAAGAAAAGAGGGAGAAAAAAGACGAAGAAAAAAAGAGATAAAATAAATGTATGTCACTCAGGATTTACCCGTGATTTCCCATATTCCTCTATTTTGGTCTTTATTTTTAACGTGATCTAAAAAGATGGAGTACATTATTGTAAGGAGGATGAGGCGGAGACACCGGGAGAGTATACAGTTTATCACTAAAGGCTCTGCTATTTGGCAATGACAAACCAGGAGTGCAGGTGGATCACAAGCATTATGAATGGATAAGCCAGCTGCTGTGTAACTGTCTCTTAATTTTGTACTCCTATAATGACAAAGGAACAGATTACATCTGTCCCTGGAGCTGGCCCACACGGTGACGCGTAGACCGATGCGCGCCCCGATGGCCAGTCTGTTCTCCCAGCTGCTGAATGACAGCAGCTCTGACCGTCTCCAGCAGCAGGGATCATTCAGACCAATCAGACGCTGCGCCTCGGCCGCAGCGCATTTAAAGGCGAGGAGAGGCGCTCATTTGATTGGTGGAGACAGCGATCGGCTGTGTTAATCCCACTCACGTCTTTTCTCCTCCTACTCTGACATTTGCGCGGAGAGGCAGAGACGTGGGCGTGGATGTGCTCCTCTGCGCCTTGAGTGCGCCTCTCTTGGCACTGCAGGAAACTTGCAAAGTGCGCGGGTCACACCCTGTGTGCACGGCGAAGGCCGGCGCAGGACAGGTGCGCCTGCGCTAGCGCCTGGTCTACGAAATTAGAGCCCCAAGACTGCAGTGAGGATCCAGGTGTAAAGGTAAATAAAGGTAATTCCAAATGGTTAAAACAGCTTTGTACCAGCAGCCATATTTATTCCTTGTACTGTTTCTTTCATCTTGTTTTTATGAATGGGACATGTTTATCTTTTAGCTTGGTTTGACATATTTTTAGGGCTTTTTTGACCCACTGATGTTTTAACTTATCTGCTTTTTATCCCAGGGCTGTCCTCCTTGTCCTTTTAGCCTAAGCTCTGTCGTCTGTTTGTCTTGTTTTGTGTTGTTTTGTGTGTCTATAATACGAGAGAGCTCACTCACTGTAAACTGAATTTACCCAAGGTACAATAAATATTCTGAATCTGAATCTTAAAGCTTTGTGTTGAAAACACAGGGTGAAGAGGAATATAACAAGGCCAAATTAAAAATATTTGAGTTACAGAGATACAGAATAAAAGTAAACATAATTGAAAACTTCATGTGCAATACAATTATGAGACATTTACTCATCTGTATATACCATCCACCAAAGTTAATCCATATTCTAGTGTCCATGCAATACATATCTACTTCCTGTGCAATACTATGTAAACAACACAGAACAAACAACATAGAAATACTGAGAACTAGGAATTGGACTATTTTTCATTCATTAATATTTGTCATCTACCTCATATTGTACACTGAGCCTCAACTGTGCTGTGCACAAGTCTGCGTCTCATGTATCTTGTGTATTTAAAGCCCCCCTGCAACTTAATTTTTCTTTTTTACTAATATTACTTTTTGTATACTTTTTTTTAACTTAACTACCTATTGCACTGAAAGGAGAAGCTCTCCAGTCTCGTTGTACATTCTGTATAGTCAATAAAGGCCATTCTGATTCTGATTCTGAATTATTTAGTTAACAGTTTGAACTTTTTTCCTTCTTTATATACTCAATAAAATGTCCCCAGATCTTTAGAAACGTGTGTTTTGAATTGGACATACAGTATGGGATCTCCTCTAAATATAAGTGGAAACCATCTCGCTTAGCCAAACTTAAAAAAGTCATTTCAGCTTTCATCCCAAAATTTCAACTTTATTCTGGTCATTTAGACTTTAATCTCGACCTCCCCTAAATTATTTTTCCATCTAAAATGGCCCTTATACTCTTCCATAGAAATAAGTGCTGGAAAGTGACAATGATCTGGAACAAAACAAAAGGAGACATGAGGTTAAATGTAAGAAGTGATTTGACGCAGGTGGGGAACAATCAGGAGCAGCCATAACAAGACAGGTGTGGGGATGGAAAACAAGACCTGAAAAGAGACAAGAGTCTTCAAAATAAAAAACAGGAAACACAGAACATAAAATGGAAAAGGAACAGAACAGACAGAAAGGTGATCATGACAATAAATAAAATAAAGAGTATGGATTCAGCCTGCTTTATTATATCGTATATGTGCAGCTGAGTGGATAGAAAGTCAGTTGAAAGTACAAAACCCAAAATCTAACGGCAGAGGGGTGAACGATTCAGACTAAGTGCCATTTATATAGACAAATTAAACAGAAAGATGTCGAGAAGATGATCAGATCACGCTCCCTCTCCACTTCTGCCTTTGCCCCGTTTGTTTGCTCCTGTACTCGTCTCTGGCTCTGGTCTTGTAGGTGGCCTGGGATCCTTGGTGGAGACTGCCTGCTGCTGTGGAGTCACGAAGCCTCAATAACTATAGACATAGACATGACACATTTGGCCATTTCATTAGGAACATTCCATTCCCATTATCATTATAGCTGGTAATGTAGCTATTAGCATGATCTCTCTACTCATGGTCGATACATCTATAGTATCTATATTACCACATAGTCATGAGGTCCCTCTGAAAATGGGATGTCACATCTCAAGAGGCCTTTAACACATTTATACTTAACAGAGACAAATATGGTTGGGATGACCTTGTGGTCTTATTTTCAGTAAGAATATCTATGATTATACTTCTATAAAATGATCACCACAACCATTCAGACATGAGGACCCTCCTGAAAACCAGATGTAGCATCTCAAGAGGCTAACCTCTAATAAATCAGACGACAGGTCTATGGTTCATGGATCTGTCCCTAACTTTAGTTCTTACTTTTAGTCCATTTGTCTCCTCTTACCTCCCTTCCTTCATCATGTGGATTTGCTGTTCATCATGAGACTGGGATGATTGGCTATATGGATTCATGTTGGTGTTGGATGTATATATTTGTTTATATATGCATATGTGGATTTTATATATGTATATATGTATCTATGTATATATGTGTATCCATAAAACGAAGAGCTTTATGCTCTATTGTAAAGTGTCCTGATTGAATTACTGTTATTATGTACTCTCGACACCATTGGAAATGAGAGCACACTCTCAATGGAATTTCGAGATTCAATAAGGAAATGAATGAATAAATGAAGAACAAGTCGAGTCATCCTCACGAAGGATCTGCTGGTTACAGAAAGACGTCATGATGACTGAAGTATGAGGGTCTCTCTGCAAGTGTAATATTCCTTAATGGTGTTAGAATGGTCATCCTACTTTGGGAAACCATGGAGAAAACAAAACAGACAATAACAGAAAAATATTGTCTGTTTCATGAAAGCAGTGAGATTTTTCCTTTAAGGGTCATCTTCCTGCAGCCGTGAAATACATTCATCACGCTTTGCCCAGACACGGGTTTCATCAGCCGACACATTTTCATGTTTTGACATTTTTAAGTTGTTTATTCCTTGATTTCCATGTTCATGCTCACTGTTTTTCCTCTTGGTTCGCTCATGAGGCTGTTGTTTGGGCTGACTAACCAGAGGGAGTGGGATCACACGGAAGGGGAGCAATCTGCAGAAGATCAATAAATCTGGTGGGAATTAGAAACTTCAGAAAGTCAAAAGTTCCGAATCAGAGCCACTCAGACTGAGGATGTTTATTATTGTAATTCTGTTTTACATAATGACGCATCCAGTGTGCTCACTTGAACTCCACACCGACCGACCTCTGGATGAGTCCTGGTGTTTTCAGAAAGTGAAAAGGAAAAAGCCCCGAGACGTCACATCTGTCTTTCCTCGAGCCCAACCAAGAAATACTATTCCTATACGCTCTTAACATGACTCCTATTTTGAAGTATGTGTAACCGGTGGCTTTCCTGCGTTGTGTAGTGGATATGTGGAATTATAAGGCGACACTGGACGTCTCTCTTGGCCACATTTATTCTGGCAAGTTAAAATATTTTTAAAAAGGATAGCATGAGCCTCCCAGCTCGCTCCAGATCCTACACAGAGCAAAGTTAAAGCACTAAAGATAACCCAAGGAAAGCACACACAAGTAGCTTGCCACACAAACATACGACATGCGAAGGGGGGAAATAAACATTCATTCTTAATTCTCAGTGAAATACAGCGAGATACAGCAAGAAAACATGCGCGAATGATACTAATGTCAATATATACAATATTTTTACATTATTTACACAGAAAATACTGATAAACAACCAATAAATGACTCACATGTCTATGAACTGGCTCAGTCAGCTCATTTCCCGTACCTCCCCCTTAGGTAATCCAGCCTTTATTGTAATGTACAGTATATCACTGGGAGGCTTCTCAGATTTTTTAATCAGGATTGTGTGGATAAAAGGGCGAGGGCTGCAATTTGGAATGAAATAAAGTACATACAAGTCAATAAAAAGCAGCCTGACAAGATAAAGTATTTACAAAAAGGACAGCATTAGCCTCCCAGCTAGCTCCAGATCCTACACAGAGCAAAGTTACAGCATTAAAGATAACCCGAGGAAAGTACACGCAAGTAGCTAAATGCTAGCTTAGCTTGTTGCACAGACATACAAGTGTGAAGGGGGGAAATAAACATTCATATGCAACAAAATGGACATATATACAGACTAAAGCTAGGAGAATAAACCAAAACAACATAGGGACAAAATGTAACATTTAATACAGAAATTGCGTTAGATTATTCATAGACATTAGCATGAGCACCCACCTCTCCAGAAGGGATTCATAGAAAAGGGAATAAGGGAGGGAGCTGCAACATCGATGGAGACCTTGCTGGCTGAATACACATAGGTCTGCCAGGTGATTTTGTGTAATTATATAAACACTATAGATAAACACAGATGAATATTTCACCGTTACACATGTCCTCATCACAGGACGTATTAGTGGAGGACGAGGCAACCAAACAGCAAAAACCAAGGAGCCAACTCGAACAAGGCAGCTGCAGACGATATCTGCAGAGATATCTCCACGACCTCTGGGTTCCTGCCCCATGACATGTTTCCAGCTCACCCACCAAACTGCACTTTCACCCCTTTTGTTCATTTTATTGGGGACGAATTCCCGAACAGACTCAGAAAACAGCAGACAGACCGTTTATCAAGAGCTCAAGAGACATGAGTCAGGAGCTGGAGAGGAAACCCGAGCTGAGAGTGAACAACAGACTGACTCAAATGAAGGATTATGTCTGAATGTTCGCTCCAGATTTGTCCATCCATATCTACACCCTTCCCTTTGGTAGGGTGACCATGTCCTGATTCTGAAAACTCAGAAAGAGGACCCTCTTGGTGCTGAACATCTTGACAGGCAGGTACATTGGAATAATGCCGGTGGTCCAGTGCAGTGCATCTTTATACCTTTTACACCTTTTACTACTGTGGATATAAATGGCCACCGGAGCTTTTTTTTTTTTGCCTATTCTGCCTGTTGAGTAGTTTATTATAGACTTTTTCAGGTAAGAATAAAACATTCTAGCACATATTTGTCAGTATTAAGCAGACAATTGGACTCTAGTCATAGGGACTCCGAGTCGAGGTGCAAGTCGTCTCACTAGCAGCACATGTCGCCTCGAGTCTGACTCGAGAGGTAAAAACTTGGGACTCGACTCAGAGGCAGGAGAAAATGTCTCCAGACTCGACCTGACTTAATAAAACATGTTTCGGAAAATTGCATGCACTGAGGCTTTAAATGAAGAACCAGACAGGAGATATACACCACTCTTTCCTTTTAGGTTCACTTTATTGATGCTCCGTTCACAGTACACTTGTCCGTCACCTATTATCGTCCCACACACAACACAGTACTACACACATAGGTTCCTACCACACACCTGCTTCTGCTACAGTGATGATCAGTGGGCAGGGTGTGCGGGATGCAGGTTTCAAATTGGCTACAGCTGTCTTCTGTGCTCAAAGTTATTTTCTTTGCATATAAAGAATTTCAATCAGATGGAAAACGAAGACACGCCAAGTGCACGACCTGCAAGGCTTCGATAAGCAAAAAAGAGGGCACAACATCAAACTTTATCCACCACCTGAGCAGGGATGAGGACCGAATTCGGTACTTTAAGAGGCACCGACTGAGTTCTGTAGGTACTACCGAGTACCGATTCACGTAAAATCAAACGGTGCCATGTTAAGGTACCTGAACGCATCCTTGTGACTGTGAGGGAGTGGAAGAAGCAGGCATACTATTGGGTAGAGTAGGTGAATTTCCATACCGGACTTGAACGCAGCACAGCAATAGCGTAATGACGTCAGCAGCCGCGGGCTCAGTCAACAAAACAAGCATGTCTGAGAGAAAGTGCTCTAAAGTATGGTTCTACTTTATTAAATGTGATGGAGATTATGCTCGCTGCAATATTTGTGACACCAAGTGTAAGGCCAGCGGAGGAAATACTTCAAATCTGAGGAAGCACCTGGTGACACACAAAATTTTCCTTAAAGCTGAAGAGTGCACAATTTTTGATAGCCTCAGATCTACGAGCACAAAGGATTCATTCAGCACTGTTAGCACGCCTGTGTCCAATGGAGACTAGTCGTCTGCAGCCAGAAACACAGGAAAAGAAATGACTTTAACATTTGGTGATGGCAGAAAATGGGACAAGGAGGATACCTGGTCCAGGTAAATAAGCCTCGTGTTTAAGATGGTATTAGCTTGGCATTTTAATGTGGGTCAGTTATCATTATCAGGTCGGTTCCTCGTACTTTGTAACGTTAATGTAAATGCTTGTTTTACTTACAGCTCTGTCTGACCCATTGTTAAACTGCCCTAAAGTTAAAGTGAGGGCTGCAGTTCATTTATTAAGTTGTGGTTCATTTTAGTTTCTGGTTTTCATGTTGGAGACATTTTTGGAACAACTACAATGTTACAATACAAACAGTTGAATGTTGTTTTGATATATATCTGTCAAATTTTATATATTGAGAAATAAATTTACATTGAAAAAATTTGAGATCTTAATATTAAACAAATGAATATTTATTACCCCATAAACACACGCAAAAGTACAGAAAATTACCAATACCGATTCCCAGGTATCGGGCATCAGTATCGTATCGGTTCAAATGTGAAAGGTACCCATCCCTACACCTGAGGACAGATGAGGCCAAGTGAGTGAAACCTGCAAATGTTAGCCAGGTAGCTAACGTTCCTGCCATAGGTCAATATGGCAGGAACGTTAGCCCAACCTGTGGTCAATATGAAGCTAGCAAAGCTAACATTAGTAAAGAGGGTGTAGGTGTGTTGTATGTGTGGGAAGATAAGGTTTCTTTCTTCAAGATAAAAATCTGAGTGCTTTTTGGGTGGACTTGGGAACAATGGTGAGGGACTCCACCCGTCATAACCTGTGACTCGACTCGACTCGACTTTCCACAACAGAAAAACTTGTTACTTGCTTGGCACTCGGATCAGGGGGACTTGGGCAATTGTCTGGTATTAAGTTGTACATGCTTAAAACAGTGTTTAAGAAAAGAAAAGAAACATTTGACTTTAACAGGCTCCTCTTTATAAACAATTCTAAATGAACATGTGTAACAATTTTGAGAAGACAAAACAGATACTTAACTGATTTGATATGGCTTATTTTTATTTTTTGGTATTTGTGTTCTCTGGATTTTTATAATTACTTCATATAAAAATACAAACTACGATGAGAAAGACGATGAAAACAAGATGAACTAGGTAAAAATACAGCAAGAAAATACTCCTGAATGATAGTAATGTCAATATTTACAATATGTTTACATCATTTACACAGAAAATACTGATAATGGACAGATGCTTAACTCCCTCAAAATATGACATTGAAAAAAAAGACCATGATTTTTAACTTGTTTGAAAGTAAAAACAAACTTTTTTTGAAGTATTCATTTAGATTTAATAATTCATGCATGAAAGGGTTAAATCACTTCTTGTGCCATCACCTGCTGCTGGTCTCCTCTCTCATGTCGTTACGTCAGTCGAGGTTTTTTCCTCTAACTACGACACAATCTTTATGAAACTTTAACCATGAAGTTTCAGGCCGACCACAGCCGAGCCAGATGGAGAAAACAACCTGATGAGTCATTCTGAGCGCCTCCACACCAATGACCTACTTTGTCCTGCAGGGGCTTCGTTAGCGAGGCCGTTCTCGATGTGGCACAGGAGGGGAGAGGGTGAGGATTGGCAGGTGCATGGGCAGATCTTTCCCAGGGCCTCAGAGTGGAGAGCTTTAGCCTGTGAAACACCAAACTGAACAAAATAAACACTCAGCACACGCACTTGGAGGCAGGGTGAGGGACACGGATCCTTCCTGTGTGGTCATCACGGTGGTAAAATGTTATTCTTGAACCTGAATCACAGGAAGAGCTGCCTTTTCACTCTCATGCTAATGCCGTTTCCTCCTGATAGGCTCTAGGTGTGTCCTGTGGACTCCGGTGAGATCAAACAGGACGGTGATTTACTGAATAAACTTAAAGGCTTCACTTTGAATTCATTAGCTCGACCCAGGAGGGCCGGGCCACAGCTGCAGAAACCATCACAGCTCATGTCATCGTTTAGCTGTGTTCAGAGGAGAGCTCACTTTACGAGCTTCATTAGGACCTTTGCTCTCTCTATTTAAAGAAGAGATTATTTAGAACAGGCTCCAGAGCAGAAAGGCTTTTAGAGTGGCATCAAGAGGGAGAAGAGAGTTTAACAGGAAGGTTAGATGGTGTTTGATCTTTGAATGTAAAAGTGTATGGGATCATGTAGAAATAATATTATTATTATAAGATAAATGTTTTGAAATGAAATTATTAACTCCACCAAGGAGGCTGTGTTTATTCCTTCTGCTTGTTTGCTTGTGTGTTTGATCGGAAGATTACATAAAACTACTGGAAAGATTTGGCTGATATTTTCAGGAGATGTTTGTAAAGGCCCAACTTGAAAATGATTATATTTTGGTGGTGATCCAGACAACATCCATTACTGAATGATCCATCCATCTTCTCCCTCTTATCTGTAGTAGATTTGCAGGGGCAGCAGCCTGAGCAGGGATACCCAGACTTCCTTCTCCTTGGTTACTTCGTCCAGCTCTTCCCGGGGGATCCAGAAGTGTTCCCAGGCCAGATGCGAGACATAGTCTCTCCAGCGTGTCCTGGGTCTTCCACGGGGCCGCCTACCTGTGGGACGTGCCTGGAACACCTCCTGGATGACCGAACTTCTCACCCTATCTCTAATGCTGCGTTCACACCGCAAGCAACCCAGCTACCAAAATCTCGACGCCCACTGACATAGCGTCACGCATCCATAAATACCTCATTTTGGTCACTGTTGCCGTTGGCCGTCGCTCTGTGATGTCACGTCCGCTCGAGTTTCACCGTGGTCATATCATATATCATATAATAGGATGTATAAGCGGACATTAATCCAGCTGTATCCTTTTCATTCACTTATCAACCACAAAACACTGCAGCTTATGATGCAGCAGCATCATCTGTGAGTTCACCGCGGTCCGTCTAGGCGGAACTAATGTCCTCACTGACTAATGTTTCCACACGGACATGGATTGTTACTCTGTAGTCCGGATGAGTAACTGTCTGTCTAGGGTACCATCACACGTGCACACACCTGATGACTGATCAACTTTTTTTACTTTCACATCGCGCGACAAGCTATGTGGTAGTGTGAAAAGCGGCTGTCGCATCACGGGAGGGTTAGCCCCGCCCCATCACGGCTGTACATTGACTTTGCATGGAGAGTAGTACAAGTAGCGTTCGGTGTGTACGCACCTTAAGGGTAAGGGAGAGCCCGGCCACCCTGTGGAGGAAACTCATTTTGGCCACTTGTACTTGCAGTCTTTTTTTTTGGGTAACGGCCCACAGCTTGTGACCGTATATGAGGATAGGGGTGAAGATCGACTGGTAAATCGAGAGCTTTGCCTTTCGGCTCAGCTCCTTTTCACCACAATGGACTGGTGCAGAGACGGCATCACTGCTGACGCCACACGGATCGGCTCGTCGATCTCCCGATCCATCCTTCCTCCGCTCATGAACAAGACCCCGAGATACTTGAACTCCTCCACTTAAATAATTTTCTTTGATTACATTTCTTATTATGATCATATATATTTCTAAAATGTTTTTACAGCTAATCATTTTAGATTTTCTTTTAACCTCTGAAACATTTTTTAACATATATTTTAGCATTTTATTTATTGCATCTCTTGGTTTTATTGGTTTGAATATATTCTTGTTTTATTTCTTTTATATTTTAACAGTCATAATGATTTGATAATTTCTTTTATTTGGCTGTTCTGGTGTGTATTACTCTCTAAATACTCTGCAGAGTGTTACATTGCTGGATGGTTGTAGGGAAAATCCATCTTTATTATCATCATATGTGCATATACATTTATATTTTGTGACATAGATTTTTCCGCCTCTATGTAAAGCACTCGAAACTGTAATTGAATTTGACAAACTGTGCTGTATATACAGGGTCTGATTTACTGATTAAAACGGTTAAAACAGTTTATCATAAGAGATATATGAAAAAGTTAAATATAAAAATGGCTCACAGCTGGGCTCTACCCAGCTTTTGTAAATTATTTAATCCAACGGGTAATTTGTAATTTTCTGTTTCTACAGTTTATCAAGGAAAAAGTGAGGGGAAACTTTATTTACTCAACCTGACCTATAATAAAATGACAGATGGGCGGGAAAAAAAAGGAGCATGTATTTTCTGATATTTCATAATTTCATAACATTTAAAGATGCATATTACCACACTGACCTGTGGTGTCAACAGTGGAGTCAGAGGAGTGGTGCAGGATTGAGTCCATAAACACGGGTTAGCATTAGCATTAGCATTACTCATGCTGTAAACACTGACCTCGTCCTCAAACCTTTATCACAGGACCCACCGCTGTTTACTCCCAACGACGAGCAGGACCAACATTAGCTCACCGATAATCTCCAGAAACCCGCTGGTGTTTGGGTGCTGGGCCCACAAACAGTGGTGAGTGGGGGGATTCCCAAAGGGTGGTTCACAGCAGAATGAGGTCATCGCACACTGTAGTGTTACACAAACACACACACACAGAAAAGTGTATGACAGAAAACACACAAACATGTCCACTGCAGACGCATGCCGGCACTCACTGAGCCATGGAGCTCTGGAGGTCATTAAGCGTTGGTCTGAAGATCATAAAGCATCTTAATGTGTTGGAAAGAACCTCCATTTGTTTGTACAGCTTAATATATTTGGTATTCAGCTTATAGAGTGAAGTAACGCTGTGAGCTCATGCATGACCAGATTGTGAAATCTCGGTCACAGATCATTTTTGAGAAAGCCACAAAGGGTGGACGGGTTATTTGCATGCACACTTGGTTTGAAATTTACCATTGCTCACTTTTTGTGACGACTTCGCACAGGAAAAATCTGTCAGTCATGGACCAGAATATCTTTTTTTTGTGACTTTGATTTTAATTGATTTTTTTTAGAATACCAGCAATTATACAATCACAGATCAAATTGCCAAGCTGACTTTAGCAAGTAAAAATGAAAATGAGGAACATGGAGAAAAAACAGCAACAAAAAAACAGTGGGGTAAGACTTGTGGGAAATTTGAAGAAAATAAAAAGATATATCTACACATACATACATATACACATACATACAGTCCTACTCATCATTATTGGCACCCATGAAGTTTAAGTACACAATGTGACAGTACAAACAGTTTCTTTACAAACCTCTCTAACTTTGCTCTGCATCACTTTATCAGACTCAGTGTGTGAACATTACTTCTGCCAAGTTTAAGTTTTGTAAATTATACTTCATTAGCCACTATGATCATGCAGTCATATTTAGAATAGGCAGTTTTAATAGCAACCACTTGAAGCCTACAAGGAAAAGAACACCCTACCAACAATTAAGCATGGTGGAGGTTCCATAATGGTTTGGGGCTGCTTTATGAAATCAGAGAATTATCAAGAAATTTTAGACAAAATGTCCAACCCAGTGTAAGAAAACTTGGTTTGAGTTGAAGATTGTGGGCCCTCCAGCAAGACAAAGACCCAAAGCACACATCCAAAAGCACGCAGGAATGGATGAAAAGGAAAAAAATGGCCTGTTTTGAAATGGCCAGCAATGAGTCCTGATCTCAATCCGATTGAAAATCTTTGGTATGGCTGAAATCTGCCATTGGGGAAAAGAAACCTGCAAGTGTTCAAGAGCTTGAACTATTTGCATAGGAAGAGTGGGAGAAAATACCAGCTGAGAAGAGCAAGAAGCTTATAGATGGCTACAAGAAACATTTGGAGGCTGTCATCAGTGCCAAAGGGTGTGCAACAAAATACTGAAGAGGGGTGCCATTATTGCTGCACATGCTTTTTTCAGCTCCCTCTTTGATATTACAACACGTAACTTGTAATATGTAACTATTATTAAAAACATCTACACAAAGTTTCAACCAATGACCTAATATTTTCTTAAGATAAAGAGACCATTTATGCCATCTCTTTGCAAACAACTCTTCCCTCAGATTTAAAACATAAGTCAGTCTTTCCATTGTCCACAGTTCCTGTGTAACATCAAACCATTGATCCCGTTTAGGTGGCTCAGGTTTATACCATCTTCTGGTGATGGCTTTCTTTGCAGCTGTAAGCAGGACCTTAACTAAGTATTGATCGTTCTTAAGTATAACAGATGTAATATGACCCAGGTACTAAACAGTGCATGATAACGGAATCCTATATTCAAGCATATTAATCAGGACCGTATGAACACCTTCCCAAAATCATTTTATTTTTTCATAACGGACCAGAATATCTTTGAGGAGCAACGTCCAGTTTGTTTGATCATACAAACAAACTGGACTTCACACCTGCTTGACGGGCTGCTAACGTCAATTTGGGTTTTGTAATTAATCAGTCATGCATTAGTTTAAGCTTATGATTGAGGGTCTTCTTACTGAGCGATTACCTTTTTGTGAAGGCAGGAGGTTCCCAAACTTTCAATCCAAGGCCCCACAGAAGTTCTGAAAATGGAGATCATGTCTGAAAAGAGGGTGAAGCTGTTTTAATGTTGCATTCCACGAGTAAGGACCACACCATCAACAGGATGAATTTGACAATTTTTTATTGCTTATAGTGGATAACAAACAACATAGCAGGTATGTGAAGTGGATAACGGTTTGGGGAAACTTCATGGGGAATCCGCCGTAGCTCCCAGGCACCATGAACCCCCCTATATAAGGCCCTGAGGAAAGAAGGAAGGAAGAATTTTTTAAGAAAGGGGAGGGAGGGAGGGAGGGGTGCGTTGAGTGTGCGAAACAAAAGAGGGAAATGGTTGGTTAGAATTTATAGGAACACAGGAAGAGGTGTGGTTGAGGTGTGGTCCTGCTCCTGAAATTCTGCTTAAAGCTCTACCACTGAGAAAAGTGAAAGTTGGTGGCAGCAGGTTGGTGATGCTTCCTCATTTGCTAAGCTAATCTTGCAAGTATGACATCATAGACATCAATCATTCATTCATAGGTGCTATGCCTGTTGCAGGCTTCAGTGACCATGTTGCTCCAAAAATCACAATCATCAGCATAACGACAGCTTGTGGTAGGTCTCCACTTACAACAATTCTTTCACTGATTGGTGTGATTTGCTGTTCGTCTCTAACTTGAGACGACAGATGGACAGTTCCATAAACTGGCCACAGAAATATTTCACTTATCAGGGTCAAAAAAATGCAGGCTATGCAGTAGACCAGAGATGGGCCATGAAGTCCATCCTTCTATTCTATATTTTTTCTACTTTTTTGCATAAATGTGTTAATTTACTTCAGTTCTGATCAAAACTAAACATTTTTTTATTTTAACATTTTAAATGCCTATTTCATAAGTGGTGTAACTAATTTTTTTTTTTTTTTGGGGGGGGGGGGGAACAAAATGACTGATTTTCAATATACAGCTCTGGAAAAAATTAAGAGACCACTTACAATTTCTCTGAAATCAGCATCTCTACATGTTTGACAGCCATTCTATTCTAGTGTCTGTTGAATTTCAACACAGGCACAACTCATTCCCATTTTAACAACTCTATTCTAGAGTGATCCACCCTGAACCAAATCTTGTTGTTTAGCAAGGTATAAATGTGTTCAGTAGGCTAGAAGTCTAATTTTAGTAGGCTAATAATTCAGTAATTTATTCTTATTCACCAATACTGTTATTATTGTTCTGATGTTATCTCCCTCTAAAGAAAATCAATGTTTTGCCATATATTACATTATGTGTCTGACATCTAACATTATGCACTCAAGGATGTGCACAGTAGTCAGAAAAGAGCTTTATCAACATCTGTCTTGAGTTGTACGGTTCCTGCAAGAATCTTATCTTAGTTTCACCCCTGCCTGTACTGTACATTGATTTAATCTGCATTCAGAGAACATGGTCTCTTTAGTGACCTAATGACACAGTGCAGAATAAAGACACTGAAATTAGGCACTTCTTTATCAAAATCAGAGCCTCATTCTTACTTTAAAAATCAATAATCACAGTTTTTTTGCAGGCCAAGTCTGACCTAGTGCCAGGCAGCAGCAGGTCCCACGGGCAGAGGGTTGTTACAGAAAATATTACTCATGGGAAATGTGATGGAGATCTGTTAGATTTGGTAAAGTGTTTTACTAAAAGATCAAACCTGCCCGCAGGCCGTTTAGGAAAAGTCAGGGGATCACCTCTGTTTAGATAAATCATCCCCTGTTGATGATGTTCACACTGAAACTTCACTAAAATCCTCTCGGTGTGTGATGACAGGTTGTTGTGTTGACGCTGCCTGAACCAAAGCTAACGTCTGCCAACTTCAGAGCCACCATCAGAGCTCAAATCTCTCATCAGGCTCCAACTTTAGAGCCCGGTACAAACTCCTGCACCAGCATGGTCAGCCATCTCCACAGCACGTAAACATAGAAACATCTTTATCTTTGGCGCTCCAAGAATTGACTAAACGGCTTTTTTAGAGCCGTGCAGCAGGGTCCATTTTAGAAACAATGTCCTGGTCAAAGACTGATCCACAGACCTCACAGGGTCGCTCTGCTCCGGGACTATTTCTTCAGTCCAATCCAAACTGTTCACGGTGAGGTCTGTGGATTTTCCTGGACAGCTGAGACATTCCTTCTAGAAATAGACGTGAGCTTTTTCAATTGTAATTTTTCAACACGTCGAACACCGCAGAGCAGGAGCTCGGTCACCTCCGTGCACCAGGGTGGTGACAGAAAGCTCACCGAGGGATATTTCGAAACTTACCAAAAGTATCTGCACGGTTAGCGACTCCGGGCAGTAAACAAGGATGCAGACTTTAGGTTAAACTAAACATTTCTGCAGTGCTTGCTGATTCTGGCCCAGCGTGCATCATCAGGACGGTCTGGGTGCTCCTGGTTTTTACAGCACCCCGTGTCCTCTTAGACTTTACATTACTGTCATAAAATGTTTCCTACAGCGAGGAGGGAGGTTCATATATTTCATTACACCGTTAAACCTCAGACTGACCCGTGAAAGCATGGCAGTTATATAACGTAATCAATGTTTAACATGCTAAAGCGGTCATATGTGCACAGGCAGATGCTCGCTCTCTCGTCTTGCTGCCCTCTCTCTCTCTCTCGCACCACATGCACCCACAAACAATGTCAAACCACAACTGAGTCACTTTGCTTCCTGAGGGAAATTTGGCTCGTCGAGGAGGGCAGAGGAGGCCTCAGACTGCTGAACGATCTCGCTGACAGCGGTGTTTTACACACACATGTTCTCCGGGTTCCCACACACTCAGCTGGCATGTACTGTGGGCGTCAGGGCGAAAATATAAATCTGCTTTATTTATACACGCTGGTATTTGTCACAACCTGCTTGTTTTTGCAGCCAGGCTTGTTCTGAGAAAAATTCTTTTTCCACTTGAGCCTGACAGCCAGATGGACTGTTAAACTTGCACAGTCACGGCCACTTTATTAGGTACACCTTGCTTGCACAAAGTTGGACCACTTGTGCCGTCAGAGCTCCTTAAAGATGCTATGAGGAGTTTTTGAGTAATAACAAAAAAGTCTCACTTTCAGATATATGCCTGATGGAAATACACACTTTAAGATGAGTTTTATAGCATCAAAATAGGTGATTTATAAATGCTATTCCTTAGCTTCGTGGTCGGGTCGGACAGGGCTGGACTGGCCTGGATACTCAACTTCAGGAACAAGACAATTAAAACTAGAGCAAATTTATATTATGCAGACACGTCTTAGAGCACCGGGCTGTAAGTAGAGATATATAGCCGGCTACAAAACCACGTGCGCGCGTGCTCATGGGTAGCAGAGCCTTTATGTTGCCGGAAATAGATTCTCCTCATAGCACCTTTAATTCATTCAAAAAAAAAACAATTAGATAAACAATTTAAAGGTGTCCTGCTAAAGTAATTTTCAACGATTTTAACCTTTTAACTACCAACTCAACTGTTTGACAATGTTAAAAAATAATCTCAAGGACATCTACTGTTCAATAAAACAGAACAAATCCAATCATTGTTTGATTCTATTAACACTTCAAGGAACAGAGAAAACCACAAACAAACCAAAAACCAGATGCTTTCATGGTATGGGATTCAAAGGTTAAAAAAGTTAGAAGTTGATTACCTGATGACACAAAATGCACAAATATTTGATACAAAATTAACGAGAAAAGGCCTAAATGTTTGCAAATACATCAATAAAAATAACTTAAAATAGATGATACTGAGTTTGACAAACACACCCAAAAATGTTATTTGATGAATAACTGTATTACCTCATTAAAGCTAAGTGTTTAAAAAAATAATGTGGGTGATAATTAGCATCACACAAACACACGCTTTGGCTTGGGTCACGTCTTTGTGACAGTCGGCGCGCGTGCTCATGGGTAGCAGAGTCTTTACGTCGCTGGAAATAGATTCTCCTCATAGCACCTTTAATTCAACCAGCTGCTGAAACAGCTGAACATCCATGACTAGAGTCTCCTGCTAAACCTAATCACAAAGGGTCTCTTTTAGATTGAGATTTGGTGACTGTGGAGGCCACTGGAGTGAAGAAACCAGTGTGCAATGATCTGAGCTTTGAGACATGGAGCTGCTGAAGTCTCCATCAGAAGATGGTCCACTGTGGTCATAAAGGGATGGACATGGTCAGCAACAATCCTCAGGTCGGCTGTGGGGTTTGAACCATGCTCAGGTGGGACTGAGGGACCACCAGCAGCAGCCTGAACCGCTGATCCAAGGCAGGATGGATCCATGTTTATGATGTTCACACCAAGCTCTGAATGTGGAGCAGAGATCCAGACTCATCAGACCAGGAAACATCTTTATAATCTTCTGTTGTCCAGTTTTGGTGACTTAAGTGGCACCAAATAAGGTCATCTCACCCATCTGCTCTAAGACTGGAATGTTGTGCCTTCAGACATGGTTTTCTGAAAACCACGGTTGTAAGAGTGTTTATTTGAGTTCCTGCTGCCTTTCTATCATCTCCAACCACTCTGACTGTTCTCCTCTAGCCTCTGACATCAACAAGGCAATCTCACCCAGGGAACTGCTGCTCACTATAGACCTGTGAAAGTCCCAGTAGGTCAGAAGTATACAACTAACCAGCCTATCAACTAGGAAACAGAGGGGATAGAGCTGCCCGCCCCTTTGTGTCACAATTTGGAGACCAACAGTTGCAAAACAATGTGCTAGTAAAGGAGAGGAGAATTTGGGAAGTCATACAGCATCCCAAAATCACTGCCCCCAACTTAGAGTCTCCATGTCACACTTGGTCTTGGCTCACCTCCCTTGAAAACGCTGGAGGTGCTAAAAAAAAAAAAAAACAACTGAGCCAAATATGAGGTACGTTTTCTAATGGCTAAACCAAAACAACCGAGTTAAAGTTGAGCTGATGCCACAAAGTGGGAAAGTCATTTATATGTGTTGATTCCTTGGCTCACAGTATAATTTCAACTGATATCTGTTAGAAAAAAGTTATTCTGGATAGGGCTGCAACTAACGATTATTTTCATAATCGATTAATCAGCGATTATTTAATCGATTAATTGGATAATGACACATTTTTGCAATTTCCTTTACAATTTAGCTCAAAGTTGTTTTAGGTATTTTCTAAACAACAATAAAGACAATAAAAAGCATTTTTAAAAACTGTAAGTACATTAACAGACTTGTTTGCATGTTGTTTAAATAAATGCTCACAAACTTACTTTTTTTTCTTGAAACTAAGCAGACAAAGTAGTAGCAGTTTTGTCTATAAAGTATTCAATAAAATAAGGTGCTGCTGAATGTAACAAACTAAAATAATCTTTATACCGAGGCGAGTCTTCGTCCATCTCCAACACGCCGATGTGCTTTCTAAGCTCAGCTCTTTCATAGAGGTCATGCTCTCATGCCAGATGAAGTCGGCTTTAAAATGTTTGCAAGTGGTCATTTGCTTTGCTTTGTTGAGCTTGAAATGCTCCCAGCTTTTGAAGGGTTTTTGGTCGTTTGTGAAGTGATGCTGCCATCGATGCCGCCATTGTGTTTTCTTCTGCATGTTGTTATGTGCAGGGACGGTCGCTAGTGCGCATGCACAACTCACACAGTAGCTTATGGCAAGAGAGCGGGCTCATCTCCTCCTAACTAACCGACTGTATGCTACAATTTCATGCACCAAAACACCCGCGATTTGCTGCCGATGAAAATCGATAATTATATTAGTTGACAGCGCATTTAATTATTGATGGAGGGATTCATGATGGTTGTTGGATGTATATATTTGTATATATATGTATATGTGTATTTTTCTATGTATATATGTATCTATGCATATATGTGTATCCATAAAATGAAGAGCCTTATGCTCTATTGTAAAGTGTCTTGAGATAACACTTGTTATGAATTGGCGCTATATAAACAAAGATTGATGGATTGATTACTGTTTTTATGTACTCTCAACGCCATTGGAAATGAGAGCACACTCTCAATTGAATTTTGAGATCTAATAAAGAAAATGAATGAATGAATGATTTTCATCGATTTAATTGATAGGTTGTTGCAGCCCTAATTCTGGAACAAGATCATTTCAATTTGTCTTTATTAGGATGCTCAAAAAACCAAAGCCAGTTGTACAGAGCTTGACAAAGTCACCTACTCCTGTGATGCCTTCATAACAGACTCGACACTCTAACGCTGTTATTAGGTCATGTATTACCTGGTCTGGTGAGGGTTTAGGACCTGAAACATCACATCTATGGGGATCATCTTCATTTAGTGGAATTTTAAGCAGAATTTCAGGAGCAGGACTACACCTCAACCACGCCTCCAGTGTTCCTATAAATTCTAACCGACCATTTCCCTCTTTTGCTTTGCACACTCGACGCACCCCTCCCTCCCCTTTCTTAAAAAAATCTTCCTTCCTTCTTTCCTCAGGGCCTTATGAAAGTGGCTGAGGTAGCGTCCAAACTCTAGACCATGATTCTGCTGGAAGCCCTCCCATTGATCACATGTTTGTTATCTGTCTGTTGACAAAAACGAGTTAAAGTTGAGCTGATGCCACAAAGTGGAAAGTCATTTATATGTGTTGATTCATGGCTCACAGTATAATTTCCAACTGATATCTGTCAAATTCATCCTGTTGATGGTGTGGTCCTTACTCGTGAAATTGACTTTGTTGGGACTCTTTTTTTTTTTTTTAAATGAATATTTTTGGGCATTTTGTGCCTTTATTGATAGGAGAGAGACAGTGGATAGGCTTGTGAAAGGGGGAGAGAGAGCAGGGGAAGACACTCTGCAAACTGGTCACAGGCGGGATTTGAACCTGGACCAGCAGAAGCAAGTACATGGGGTGCTAACCACTACGCCAAACCAGCACCCCGACTTTGTTGGGACTCCTGATGTGAAGACCTTGAATTCTTAAAGCACCCAGTTCTTAAACTTTGTCTCTTTCCTCAGAAGACCAACAGCACATAGGTCAGACATCTCAATGGTAGTTAACTGTTAGTTGCTGAGTAGATTCATGGTGTAGGTATGAAGGGTAAATAAATGCTTCTTCCTTAAGTGTGTGCTCATAAACTTCATGCCATTCTGCAAAGCCAGTCCAGCATTCAGACCCCCGGAGTCTGAATCCACTTACATCTGTCATAAATCACCGATGGCTCTGCAGAGGGAAGTTGCCGTGTGATAAATGTACCTCATATGAAGGGAAACAACAACCTGCAAACCCTGGGCGTGATGAGTTTAAGTGTAAAAATTTATGGCTGTAATTTCCTATACGGATCGTTTTCCCGCCAGGCCCTTGTGCACAAAAGAAGACAAACAAAAAAAATCCATAAATCTTCAGAGGACGCAACAAAACAAAGAAAACATTCACACAAGGGGCCGGAGATTTTCACGACATTGAAAAACAGTAAATTAAGTCTGAGAAGTGCACACAAAGAGGGTCGTGTTTGCAGGCAGAGTTATGCAGAGATGTTGGCTCCTCGTCCTCGGCGGTTTCCTGTGTGGTCCACGTTTAGCGGCTTGTGTTACATCCAGCATCTATTACGCAGACAGTGCCGGGGTCAGAGCACACATATTAGCCTGTAATGATGATTTATGGCCTAATTCATTACTCTGTGACATCCAGAGCGGAGCAGAAAGATAATATACACCCGTCTGTATGAGCTGAACGCCTCTGGAGGCTTTCCTTGGATGCTGCCTTTGCACAAACTCACGCCAAATCCGTGACACTGTTTTACAGCACTGAAATTGCACTACAAATCCGAAGGAAATAAAAAATAACCAGAGGAAATAAAAAGAGAATTTCTGCTCTAATTGGATGTAATCGAAGTTGTGGAAGCATCAGTCAGCGCGGCCACAAACGGCCAAAGATTGGCGCTCACGGATCAAGAATAACAAGGTCGGTGACATGGGAGTTGTCTCGTCAAGTGGTGTTTTTGAACGGCCGCTGCGTTGACCTCAGACCGGTCTGCACATCCATTCAGCTCTAATGAACGTGACTCAGTGTTTGCGATGGCGGGCTGCTGCCTAATCCTCTGCAGTCCTGGAGGTTACAAGTTCAGCTGCAGATAGCGGGGGTGAGGCTGAGGTGAAAGGCTGCCGGGTTCGCGCTGATGCACACGGACCTGCCGCGACACGTTTCCAACCACACACACTCTCGCAGACACACACAGGTCATGATATTGGAGTAACACGTGTTGGGATAATTTACACCACATGCAGAAAAAGCCAAAATAACAGCTCTGCTAGCTTAGCAACTGTCAACAGAGCGACCAAACTGGATGTCATCATCGGACTGGGTCTAAGTTTCCTCCGCCCACGCCATGGTTTGCCCGGTGCCCCGTTTCTGTTTCATTGCTTACACTCCGGCACAAACAAACGCACACACACACAAACACACACACGCACACACAGTGGGACAATAATGACTGAAACCACTAATTATTCCAGGGCATCTATTTTGATCCCCAACAAACTTCAGACCCACAGAGAGAGAGAGAGACTTCTCAGGTTCATATGCTTGATCTTTGAAACCAGAACCAAACTACAGACCAATAATCACACCATGTTCAGCGCCCCAAGGATTTGTTCTGGAATATTCTGTTGGCAAACCAGACCACCTGCTTCTACTTATCACCCTGGCTGCTCTCCGACTAACCACAGTGCCCTGCACAGCGGGCCAAAGACAAGAGAATTTAGATTTTTACCAATTTTAGCCGCACAGACCGGAGCACAGATTGTTAGGGATCCTCACCATGGGGCCTGAACCTGGACCAGACCTCAGTCAGACCACATCCCAGGACTCTCCACAGACAACTGGATTCATCAGCGTGAAAGAAGAAGAAGCCAAACAGGTGATTTAGAAATCTGTCTGCAAAACTTAAGAGGCCAAGTCGATCAAATCACATTGAACACACTCTGCGATCATAATCGCCTTGCCCACACTCACGTGTCCATAAATACTTCATTTTGTTAACTTAGTTTTTTCATTTCGTTTCACAAATATTTCCAACAATATTCATTAATAAATGTTCAAATATGCTCCACAGTCTTCTCTCCTTTTGTCTATTTACACAGAAGTGTAATGAAACATGTTCATATATGTACATGACAAATTAAATAAAAGAAAAGACAGAAACAAGACATAGGCAAAGTAAAAATATGCAGATGTGAATAAGAAATCTAGCCTTGCAGAGTAGACAGACCTGCCTGATTCTGCAATCCTGCATCTCCGTCTTGCCAGCCTCCATTGTCCAACAGTTTCACTCGGCTAAATGCTTTCCAGCCCAATAACAACAGTGAAGCTGGCTGTTCATGTTCCAAACAGATCTTAATGTTGAGTGTGTAGCATATACAATTCTTGCAGCATGAACATAAAGCCAGCTGACTAAATACGTTGTGCATATTTTTTTGCCACCTTGGAGGTTCGTTCTTGAAGTTTTTAGGATCATAACAGCAGCAGCAGCAATAAAAACAAAAACAACAATTTACCTCTACAAATGAAGGTAGGAACTGTTTTTTTTGTTCAAACAAATAAAGTTAACAGGGATCTTCTCTCCTTTTAAATCTGTCCTGATATTATATGATTTAATGCAATAACACAATTAAATGAAAAAAATTACAGGATGTCTTTTTTTACTTTGTGGATATTAGGGTGTCATGAAATAGCTCTATATATGGAGCTTGTATGGAGGATGGAGGATGGAGCGATATGGAACCAAAGACCACTATTTTTTAATTTCTTTACTTTTTTGCTCTTTTACTTTTTTTGCTTGATTGTGTTTTTGTCATTCATTCATTTGTGTTTGTTAAGTTAAATTGTATTTGAAGTTTTCTTGATAACTGCGAACTTCTGTTATTTAAAATAACAAATTTCTTTATTGAACGATGTTCTTGGTGTTTTTTGGCCGGGCGGGAGGGCCCCCGTGGTCTAGGGTTCCAAAGGTGACTCGATACGGCCCTGGCCATGGACATACTTTCAATGGAAACAGGGGTTCACTGTTTAGCAAACAAACCTTGCTGGACACCTGTAAGACTAAAATGTCGACTTAGGACGTTTTCACATTAGGCCCACCTGTTTCGAACCGTGCTGTGGCACGGTTTGCCCCCTCCCCTGCTGGCTTGCATTCACACTTGCAACATTGAAAAGTGCCTGAGCCCACTTGTGTATTTACTCAGTTTGAAACAGCAGGGGGCGATATGTACGTAACTGGTTACCAAACCTGCTATGGAGGAGAACGAAGAAGAGACTACCATGGTAACCATGTCCTACACCAAACAACCAATGTTTACGTTTAGCTCTCTTCTTCATTTTCCTTCAAATGTGTTTTTTTATCGTGTTTGAGACGGCATCAGTGACCTTCTGGACCCTCGTAAATCATCGTAATCCTCAACCAGAATAAACAAATCCACAAATTGAGTAAGCAAAAGATTCAACCGCAGGATTAACAGGAAGTAATGCATCAAAAGTAGATCGGTTCAGACCACTTTGTTTCACACCAGTGAAACTGTACCAAATGTAGGGAGATGGAGCGGAGTGAGACCACCTCTTCATGGAGGTCTCAGACCGGCTGATTTGGTGCACACCAAAGTGCGGTGGTTGCATTCACATTGATGCTAACGTACCAAACCCTGGGCCAAAACTTCTTTGGTGCACGCTAAATATGGTTGGTGTGAAAACACCCTTAATTCAAGAGTAGATGTGATCGAGCTCTCAGCTTTGCCTTTTTTTCTCTTCATGATCTGCAGATGTTTACTTCAGCTCTAAAGGATCTTAGATCTAAACACAATGTAAGCCCTAACATGTCTCTGAGTGGTTAAGGACGTCCAAACACACGCCGGGTTTGCCTGAGTTTAAAGGTATTAAATTCGGGGGTACTCTGGGTCAAAGCCACGGTCACGGATATCTGGGCTTGTCTTTGCAGCGTGATGTCAGCTTGTTATCAAGTTGTGTAGGAGGCTTGAGACCCACACGCTCAGTGAGGGGATGACAGCATGTGCTCAGTGCAGTGAGTGTTTGCAGACCTACAGAGCAGTCGGCGAGGCTGGTTAGCGAGCGTACAGCATGTGGTCCAGTGGGAGTGGACGGGGAGGATAATTAGAGGCTTGTTTCAAGTGGAGCAGACCTTACAGTAACAAGGCAGTGACGGTGACAGATTGATGGCATGTAATGGGAGGTTAGGACAACACTGGAGGTCCTCCTCATGAATGGATGATGGGCAGTCTACCTTCTGCTGCTGCTGCATGTGATGCTGCAGAGCTGTCCTGGAGTCTGGGAAAGAAGCTGGGGAAAATCCCACGAGGCTGCGAAGGGTGACACGTCGAGTATTTTTAGAGATTACGTTTGTGGGAGTAGATAATGTGAAGCAAGAGAAATGCTCCTCAGAAGGTTTGTAAAAGCTGGTATAAAATTAATGATAAATATTGTGATTGCCATCTCGTGTGCTGAAATGAGACACATTTCCCCCTGCGTAACGGCGGTGTGGCAGCGGCAGAAATATTCCAGATCAGGCTGCACATTAAGAAGGATTAATGGAAGATGAAAAACCTCAGTGGGAAAACAATGTGCCCAGAATCTGTGGTCAAATGAAACCATTCAGAGATTTTAAACAGCACAAATACTCTCTACAGGAGCCTGATAACATTTCCAAACATCCACCCGTCAAATCAAAGTGATTTACAGCAGAGCAGGAGCAGAGGCTACGGTGGCCCTGAAGGGAAAAACACATGAGCAAATGGCAAAACTAGAAAACACACCAAGACATGACACATCGCATTTTAAAAACAAAATTAAAGAACATGACAAAATGAGAAATATTCCAAACAAAAAAAAACATTGAGAAAAATAATTCAAAGAAAAAAACACAAAAAGTTATAAAACACAATAAAACATGACAACACAACAACAAACTATGTATGAATAAAGCAAAAAATAAGCTACACAAGAAACATTAAATTCAATTAAAAACTGTTCAAAAACTAAGAGTACAAATTTATTAAGAACCAAACAAAAAAATCAAAACACAAATGCAACATCATCAACAGCTTAACTACGAAATACATTAAAAAAAGAGTCATCCAAAAATTTCATTTGAATCTGTTTTTTTGTTTTGTTTTGCGATGCTGTTATGTTTCTATTCATGTGTTTTTGTGTTTGTATTTGTTGATTTGATTTTGTTTGTTGTAATGTTTATTGTTTAATTAGTTGAAGCTTGTGAAAATCAGTCGTCTTTGTTGAGATGTATATTTACTGGGGTGTTTTTAAATTTGGTTCCACTTTTTGTATTTTCCCTGCATTACATTATCTGTCTGTCTTTTTTATTTTTGTCTTCTTGTTTGCTGTGTTTTCTCATGGTTATGCTATTTTAAGTTTGTTGTGTTTTGTACAGGTTAGCGGTTTGAGTTTTTGTTTGTTGAGTATATCTTTTATTGAAGCTTTTACATATGTTAGTATGGAGCCCCGAGGGTGCCACGGAGAAAAAATAAATCATGCGCACAAGGTACTAAAACGTGTGCATGATTTATTAAAAGAGATAAAATGTGCGCTCAATTGTATTATGCAGGCGAGCGGCAACAGACAGCCGGGCTCATCAGTAGATGGCGGTAACGCCCCATAATATATTGTCGTCAGCTGCCGTTACAAACCAGGAAGAAGAAGACAGCCGGGCTCGACTGAAGCATCCGAGTAACCAGCCGACGTTAGCTGTGTCTGTGAATGTAGGAGTGCAGGGTGTGTACAGTCCCTTAGGCTATTTATCACTACCTTATAAAACGTGCGCACATTTTAATATATCATGTGCACATTTTATATATTTTTTTCTCCGTTGCACCCTCGGAGCTCCGTATATTTTTTTTCATTTTCTTCTGTTTTCATATGATTGTACTTTATTTTGTTTGTTGTTTTGTTTTTTTCTGTGTCATATATATTTTGTTGTTTAATGTCTGTGTTTTGTTGTTTGCTGTGGTGCTTATCAAATGTTTCGTTGTTTTTGAGTTCTCTGTTAATTTGTCTAATATCCATAAACATGATTTCTATTTAACAGCCAGGTTTATTTGTTCTTGAAATTACTGCAGCATTTCATTTGTGTTTTCTTGTTTGTTGAATATTTTTTATTGAAGTTTTTTGCATTTGTCTCTTATTTCATTGTCTTCTGTTTTCTTATGATTGTACTATTTTTTGTATGTTGTTTTGTTTTGTTTCGTTTCTGTGTTCTATATTTTTTGTTGTGTTTGTTTGTGTTTTGTTGTTTGCTGTGATGCTGAACAAATGTTGTTGTTTCATTACTTTTGTGTCCTGCATGTAATTTGTCTTATATCCATTAACAAAATTTCTATTTAACAGCTTGTATATTTGTGTTTTGAATTATTGCAGCATTTCATTTGTGTTTTGTTTGCTGTCTTGCTTAACAAATGTTGTTGTGTTTCATTACTTTTGCGTTCTCTGTGTAATTTGTCCTTTATCCATCAATATGATTTCTATTTAACAGCTTGTATATTTGTTCTTTTAATTATTGCAGCATTTCATTTGTGTTTTCTTGTTTGTTGTGTTTTGTACATGTTAGCAGTTATAGTTTGTTGAGTATTTTTTATGGTAGTTTTTTGCATATATATCTTGTTTATGCGATCTATATTTTTTGTCATCTTTAATATTTGTGTTGCTTAACAAATTTTGTTGTGTTTTATTACTTTTGGGTTCCCTGTTGTTGTTCTTTTTATAACTGCAGCATTTCATTTGTGTTTTCTTGTGTGTTGTTGTGTTGCGTGCTGTTTTTGTTGTTTTGTTTGTCACCTCTGAAGACCACAGTCTTAAGAAAACAGACGACCGTCCTTCAGTGTAGTAAAGGCAGAAGCAGCTCGGCCCTCTCCTCACAAACCTGCCCTGAAACAAACTCGGTGACTGCGTGGCGCCGGTCCCCGCGGACCCTGCCCTGACCCAGGCCTGACCGGACCTGCGGTCTCGCTGTCTCGCTGTCTCGCTCGGATCCTCGCTGACAACCCTGAACTCCCTCGAACGCTCCGGCTCGATGGGCCCACTTCATCAAGTCCGGAGATTGCAACAAAACACACAGAGACATTCACGCTCATTCAGGCGTGCATGTAGAAAAACAACCACACACACACATTCACACACTTTAGTGCTGCCTCAGCACGCTGGTACAGGCCGCTTTTACGCAACTCAGAACAATTATGGTCTTCCTACCAAACAAAGGTCTCCAAAGACCCGGTCTGTCCAGGAGCTTTATGTCTCTGGACCCCTTAAACAATAAACCATGAACGCTCCTGAAAAACTGACCCCCAGGCAGCCTCGTCATCGCTGTCGCCAGACTCACAAACACATGGGACAGAATTTTACTGGTATTTAAATCTTTACTGCAGCAAGGAGGGAATAAAGCCACAGATTCAGGGAAGACAGCGAGGATGATTTAAAACTTACTGATCTACTCAGTGGTGAAAATCCCTCCTGAGTGTTTGGGGAACAAGAAACAGTAAAATATCCAAGAGTGCAATTCTTGGAGGGGACATTAAAATGATTGATATATATAGAAACTAGAAAAGCACTCGGAGAGCGCAGACCTCCGCCAGCGCCACAGTCCTCACCGATATTGTGATTTTCACCAGAACTATTAGTCCTACCGTTATTTCATCGAAATATTTAGATTCCTTGACCATGAAAACAAACCATTAGCAACTGGATTCATAATGATATCTATTTAAGTTCAGTAGTTATTCATGAAAATCACTTTTTTCACCATGGCGGCCAGACGCTGATCCGGATCAACACCAAAATCTAATCAGTTCTTCCCTTTCCCATGCTGAACATTTCCTGAATATTTCATTAAAATCCATCCATAACTTTTTGAGTTATTTTGTTCACAGACGGACGGACAGACAAACGAACTCTCCCAAAAACATAACCTCCTTGGCAGAGGCAAAAAAAAAGAAAAGAAAAGAAAAAAAAGGAAAAACAGAAGAAAAGATCAAAAATGGAAAAAAAGAAAAATAAAGAAAGATTTAAAAAAAAAAATGCTATATTTTTGCAGTGTTGTTTTGATACGTTCCCAAATGTCGTATAACTACTGTCATTTTTAAATAAATAAATTTTAAAAAAGTAAAGTAAATAACCATTTAACCCTTTAACTACCAGCTTAACAGAGGTCATCAATAAAAATAGGAATATTTAATGTTTTTTTTAAAAAACAGAACAAACCAAATTGTTTGATTTGATGAAAATTTCCAAAAACAAAGACAGCTACAGATAGACTAAAAAAAGATATATTATGCAGTGGGATTTAAAAGTTTAAAAAGCCAAAAGTTGATTTTGTGATGGCAAAAAAAAAAAGCTGAAATATTTGGGGCAAAATCAATTAGAAAAGGCAGAAATGTTTGCAAATAAAGATACCTTAAAATATATTCTATTTAGCTTGAAAAACACACAAAAGATAGATAATGTTGATAATTATAGTAATAGCTTTTGCTGTGAAACCTTTATATTCCACACATAGAAAATATCGCTTCTTTTTTTTTTTTTTTTGTAGTTTATTCTATAGAAAAACCCAAAGAAAAAATAAGTTTCACCAGAGGAAATGAAAAAAAAGAAAGCTGGAGATTAACAAGCTAAATGCACGGACAGGGATAAACATTGGCCTGGCATTCACTCGCTGAAGACAGCTTCTCCTCCCTCTGTATGTCAGCAAATGCACGTTAGTGTACGACCATGCAGTTGCACTCAATGACCACAGAGGGCACTAGAGAGCTGAAAGCCGTAAACTTACCCAGCGCGGCTTTAACAATAAAATCTTCTGCTCCTCTACGACCACCGTGAGCAAGAAGAGGACGCTCCAAACAGCAAACACCAGAGATTATTACATGTCGATTTCTCGAGCTTTACGGCGCCACTTACAGGCCTGACATAGACATTTCTGGAAGAGATGCCATCTTTACAGAGTCCTTTTCTATTCCTTCAAGCCTTGGTTCCTGTTAAGAATAATTTGACTCTTGTATATTGTATATAGTCTTTTCATGTATCTAAATGACCTTGTGCAGCCCCACTCCTTGTTATGTCTGTAACTCGGAGCACCTTCAAGACTGGCTCAAACTGGAACAAGAAGTGGAGCCTGTGTGGAGGTCACTCCACCTCACGACCCCCCATTTGTTGCGCACTCTTATAAAAGAGAGAAGACATTGTATTAGCTTCAGTTCAACATCTTAGACTGTTTGACACTCTGCATTGTTGTTCTCCTTGCTGCAAGTAAAATTCCACTCGATTGCATCTAGCTGCTTCTCGTCATCTTTATTCTGAATTATGTCAGGTGTTGGTATTGTTTGGTACAGCCCTCCAAACAGCCTCATCAGGAAGCACACTGGGTTTTAACTCGTGTTAGTCATGTTGTATTTATTTTGATTAATGACAAGCAGAGCATGCACTGCGTTCATCGCAGTTGTGTAAAAGGCAACACAAACAAAAGAAAGCACAATGCAATGCCACGCAATGGGCCACCAACCAAACATCCATCACAGTCCACAACACGCCAGCCAGCCAGCGTCAAACCCCTACGGCTACCATCTGTAGCAAAATGTGACAGCGTCCATGTTGCTAAGCGCCCACAATGCGCAGCAGAATCTCTGATTTCAGAATCTCTGACACTTATGACCAGTTTAACGGGTAAGCAGGCTTCTGTTCAAATTAATGTGGCTACATACTGACGGGCCATGCGCTCCTGACGGTGGTCAGTATAGAAGTGATAGCCCAACACCTCAAATAAACTTTCTGACGCAGCTGCATCATAATTACTGCTACACCCATTCACAGACAAACAGAAAATCTGAACATTTAATTAAACTCAAGAAACAATATATTCCAAATGTAACTGATATAAACGAATATTTTAAACCCATTAGTTTCCAGTTATTATTATTTATTTAATTAACTGAAAGTCCAAAGAGGTATGAACATTGAAAGCACTACTGAACAATCTTAGGACTGTGAAGGGAAAATCCTGACAGTTCCCAACCTTGGGTCCACGAAATTGAGGCCCCAGAGGGTCCCAGGGCAGCTCTGTCAAGTGTAAGGTCAAAATTTGGTCCACAGATGAAATCCAAAACAAGGATACGACACTGAAGACATACTTTCTGTAGGGCCTTGTACAAGACTGTTTTTTTTGCACAGTTTCTCTTTATTTGCTTCTTTTTTGACACTTCCCAGGTATGTGTAGGGACTGCCCTGAAGAAAAACGGTTGTTGGTTTTAAACTTGTACCTAATAAAGTGGCCAATAGATGGATATGTTCTTGTGGTTTCGTCCAGCCAGACTAGATTGGCTCCATTATGCAGATATTTTTATGAGGAGTGCTTCCATTGAAGATCATGTTCGCGTCTCCGATCCGTCTTCGTGTTTACGCTGCGGTTCTCGTCGCTCTAAATCTGATATTTGGGTAACACTCTGTTGTTTTTGTGCTTCTCCATCTCTTTGTGCGTCTAAACAGAAAAATCCGAGACACTTGAGCGGATTTGGAGTGTTCTGGTGAAGAATATTTTCCATTATCTTTCAAACAAACTTGTCCCGTCTGGAGCGGTTTGACTTTTTTACGAGCGTCGTTCCAACAATCCCATTAAGTTGTGAAAATGCTCTGATACTTTCTGACAATGTTTGTGCAGGGAGAGGCATTTAAATGTTCCCTTCATTGTTTGGATAACATTATTGTTGAATGTTTAATACGAGTGAAGGATGATCTGTTTGGTTTAAAGCATCATGTCCTCGGTGTATTAGAGAAACCCCCAATAAATCAAAATGCTGGGCCTCTGTAAACACGGAGCTACGGGGAGGAGAAGAGGTTTGACTGGTGGGAATGTGTGCTGTGTTTAACAGACCGTTTTCACTCTTTCCACTGAAGAAAGTTTTTCACCGAATATGACACAGAACATTTATTTACACACAAAGTTCCCTTGTCAGTGTGAGCCGGTCATCGGACTAGTCGAGTTTAACTTTGAGTAAACATTTTCCTGCACAAGCACTCGGGGAAAGCCCTGTCTAAATCCTTTTGTATATCTCGATGCTCGGTTTAGAAACAACCTTCTCCTCCTGAGGAGCCGTCCTCTTATTTTCTGTGGCAGAACGGCAGAATTAGAGCACGCCGAGTCCCCCATCTCTACTCTAAACCATTCTGGGATAGCTGTCATAATCAGGCCACTATTGTTTTTGAGACTTTTTCAGTTTTGCATGCTTTGTTTCTCTTTGGTTGTTTATCTTTACGCTCTAGGACCACCTCCTGCTGACCTCAGCTGACCGTAAACCCTCAGCTCTTAATATACAACACTGGAGTCTCTGAGGCCTGAAGGAGGCGGGGGGGAGATAAAGAGCTGAACGATTTATTTGATAAAATGTGCATTTGAGTGATACGAGAGAAACAGGGAGCTGGGTACCAAGAATATACCAATTAGCTTGACTCTGCCACTTCAAGCTGCAATACTTTACCCCTTGTGGACCTTTGCTGTAACCTCACAAAGATGGAAACAAGATGATCTCCCATTTGTTCCATCTCCTGAGCTAGTATCAGAGGCATAATTAAGGTGAGAGGGAAGCAAGCAAAGCCAGCAAGGAAGCACTTTCTTGTGCCTCATGAAAGCACCTTGATACCTCAGGAATTGACTGGGCAGATGTGGGCAACACGGTCTCTCAACTCTTCAGTGAGAATTGGAGGTAAACAGCACTTTTATTGCACTTTAGACGGATACAACCCACACATAACTTTTGACACTCGTCACTTCAGAGATCGAGCATGCTCCTTGCGAGAGGTTAAGGCGAGTCTGATCATGGTGCTGCTTCTACTGTGCAATACCTTCACAAGGAGCGACCAGGATTTCAAACATGTTTGATTTTCTTGTGATCAACGATCTTGTGATCGGGAGCACATTGTGAGGTGGGATCTCTTCTCGTTACCCCACGTATACTGCACAAAGCACGACATACGATTGAGCAGAAATTCAGCCCGATTCAAAAAATAGACGCACGAGTGGCAAATCGGCTCAAAATGACCTGAAAATCGCAAATGAGAATTTCCCATAATCCACCGCATCCACCAACAAGAAGGCAGAGCGGAGACCAAAGGACGCACATTATTATCAGTTATTATTAAATCATCAAGTAAATATTAATCATGTTTTGAATTGTTGGTCCTATTTTAACATTTCTCTTTATAATGAGCTAGCTTTAGCAGCTGTAGCTAAGGCTATTCTTGCATCTGCCGGTCACCTCTGGGTGATGACGTCACGGGAATCAAGCGGCGGTTCTCAGCAGTGTATTTTAACTCCTTCACCCTAACCCTCAAAACAGAGGGCCAAGGTGAAGGGGTAACCTGAAAGGGAAGGGCATAATGTTTGTCGTGGCATTTGCATCCGCCATCATGCACATGTACTTTTACACGTACTCCAAGGGGAATGATTATTTTGTTGATAAAAAAACTCAATCATCTCTTCCTCCTAGTCGTCCATGTTGCTGTCCAGCTCCTCTGCGCTCCAGGCGGATGCTCTTCTGTTCTTGGTAAGACTGCAGGACTGTAGCTACGGTACGCCTCTATCATGGCCCTGCGCTTGTCCACCAGCTCCTTGGAAGCCTTGGATTGTAGCCTCAAATAGTGAGCCTTGAGGCAAGTCCCGGTGTCCAAGTCTTTAAATATATGAAAACTAGAAAGTTTCTAGACATCAGTAACTGAGAACATACACGAGAAGTCCTCAAAAATGAGCTGATGAACCTGAGTAAAGACTGAGGCTCCATCCACACGAAGACAAACTGAGGTCTAAACGCATAAGCTTTTTGCTGAATCTGTGTATCATCCATATGAAGACGGCGTTTTGGGGGTCTGTAAACGATCATTTTTGAAACCAGGTTCCAGAGTGGAAAGATTTTGAAATGCCGTATACACAGCTCTGTGATTACTGGCTCTCCACAACTTTTCAGATACGCTTACGTCATAGTTTCATATCTTCATTGACAAACATGCGCCACACGCGGCAACAACAATGGCGGCGTACGTGAAGCATATGTGCTGATGAAGCTAGTGACCCTACTATCCCTGTTGCAGCAAAATCTCCTTCTTCTCAACCACCACCGAGCTGAACAAACAATTATCGAGGACACATTACGGCACTTTATGATCACTTTATCACAATCTCTGTTTACAACTTTTGTCGAAAGTGCACATGCCCACTGTTTTTCGTCTGTTTCTGCTTGTTTCCGTCATATCGTTACAGCGCCCCTAGAGGTCTGGCATGTGTTTTACAGCGTTTTCATGAGTATCGAGTGCATTCATGTAGATGCACACATTTTCTGAGACGCCTTCGTCTTTATGACGATTGTTTCGGAAACTGTTAAGCGTTTTGTCTTCGTGTGGATGAGGCCTAAAACATGCTCTCCAGTACATGTTCATTTCAAAGTTGGAGGCTTAAATTGCTTAAGCTGTCATTAGTGAAATCCAGATCGACAAGGTGGAAAACAGGAGGACAAACCATCATGAAACCCTGAGACAGAAGATCAGGAGCTTTGTTAGGACTTGAAATAAAAACAAAAACATCAGGTGGACTTCCCCGTTGAAGCTCAGGTGTTGATTCAGCGATAAATTGGTGATTAGGAGGATCATTAAATATCTATTTCTCTCCCTTTTCCTTTTAGCATGTCGGTGATGAATCAGAGACACACCTTGGAAAAGATGAGCGAGGAATGTAGATACCTGTGGATGCACCTGACGCAGCGCTCCATTAGCTTTGTTATTCTGCTGATGAGTACCAGAAACACATCTAAGAACAGAGGAATGAGGCGGAGAAAGAGAGCAGAGAGCGGGTTTGAAGGAGATTAATGACTGATGTTGTTCTCAGAAGTCAGATCTGCACAGAAACCGCACAGCCAAGCCTTCAGCACACACACACACACATGTGCAGACAACATGATGAGTGTATGAGCGAGTGTTTCCTGGCCTTTCACTCCTCTACAAGGGAGTCTTCTTACCAGAACCATCCCCATCCAAAACCCAGCAAGTCTGTCTGTGGTTTGAGACGCAACACCTCGCTTCGCCCGCCGTCATTTCCTACAGTTAACGCTCCGTGAACGCTCCGTCCGCCCCCGAGTGTGAAAAATCAGCCATGACCTGAACTGGGTGGACAGGCTTAACTGATGCTGTGTAATTGTCGCAATTATTGGAAAGACAAATCAAATCATGAGGATTTAGCTTCGTCCTGAGGAGCCAGAAATGTGGGTACCAGCCCGCGGCCTCGCTGACATGCAGAGCCGCGACGGGCACTCGCGCAAAGTTTGACATCGCCTCGGTTAAGACATAGGACTTGACTCAGCGAGTTGATTTGCAGTTTGGGGTTTTTGGGGTCATTATCCTGTTAAGTTAGCATAGCGCTGCCAGTTTGTGAGAGCAGAGACATTAAAGGGGCATTTCAGTACTTCCACAGTGGGGTTGTATGAGGTACGTGTCAGTGTGAGTATACATTATGTACCACGGCAAAGGCGGTCAGAGGCTAATCATGGCTGCAGCAGGGCTCAAAGCTCTGCACTGTCGTACCAATTTAAGGAGAAAGCAAGTGAAAGATTAGCACCAAGTAAAGAGTAAGTTTACCTCTAAATCAACCAGAATCCATATCTATCATCAGGCAGATTCATCTCACAACAGCTGCAGATATTCCTGGATGTTAATGTTAATGTACATTTATATATGCTGCATTTGTTCAGAAGTATTTTCATTTTTAATTCATTTTAATATTATTTTACTATTTTTACAAACCGATTCTGATTCTGATTCAAAGCCCCTGGTAAGGATGCTTGATCTACGCCCAAAAAAAGCCCAAAGTTAGGGACTGGGATCATGGTCTGGGGAAGAATAGACTGACCCAGCAATCAGTTTAATATCACAGGATCTTGTTTATTTGAGCACCAAACAGTAGATCATAAATACCATATTTTATTTGCACTGCTTTACAAATTTAATGGACCACCTGAGAAATCATAAAAAAGTCTTAAAAAATTTAAAAAATGAATTAAAACTGAATTGCCTTCTGTCCACATGCAAACAGAATTTTGGTTATAATTTAGTACAACTGCTGCCAGAGTGAAGGACTCCAGGAGTATTGGGAAATGTCTGTAGTTACAGTGATGCTGATAGAGTAGATTAGACTTTATTTATCCCTTAGGAAGGCTCCATCAGAGAAATTGACGTTCCAGGAGCATTGTATTGTTCAAAGTATAAAATAACACAAGATACCAAAAAGTAAAAAACAATTAGCATTTAAAATATGCCTATATATACATTAATAAATCGAAATAATAAACTATTAAAATAAAAAAAATGGACATAATTGATCGGATATTCATTCTCATACATGCATCCAGTTCCTGTCTTCCTATAATGAAGCTTTAAACACTGTGGTGAAACAAACTGAGTACCAAAGAGTGCTTTAAGATCACAGGATCAAGCTCATCATGCTTGTTAATGTAATCTAAATGAAGAAATATTTAATAAAACTGCAAAAGTCAGTGAACAACATTACATGTTTAACTATCACACTGAGCAGACTTCACTAAACATGAAGCCACTTCTGCAAAATATGCAGATGTTTTTTGCATGTTAGTGACATTAACATGCTCATAAACAACATTTATCATTTTTGCATTTTCATCAGGATAAAGGTGTTTTTGAGAGCTCTTGTGGTTGTGTTTACAAAAATACCCAACCTTTTGAGGACAAAGACTTAGATCTGTTTCATACTGGATGCTTTCTTGGTTGGTTTTTGTTTCAGTGAGCATGATATTATCATGATGATGGCAAAACAAAGCACCAAAACCAGAGCCAAAAAGGAAAAAAGTTTAATAATAAAACAGGTTTAGTGCAGTAATCAGCGCCCAAAGACCTGAGACAAAAATCAGGAATGTGAAGCAGGCAGGAGTCAAAATAAAACAGGAAAGACAAGACCTGGAACATGAATGTGCAAAAATAAAAGGAAACTTAAGCGGATTGACTGATATCAAGTCAGAGCTTAAAGACGAGGAGCTGAGTGTCCTGCTTTTTCTGCAAACTTTTATGAGCTGTAGAGCCAGAAAATGACAAATAGAGGGCCAGAGTTACCTTAATCAGGCTGGTGTGTGTGTCAGCTGCAGTAGAACATGCCACAGAGGAAAGGCTCTATTCAATTAGCGGCCCGAGGGCCACATGCGGCCCAAAAGCAACCCTCGAGTGGCCCAAAATCAACGTGGATGGGACTTAGGTATGGCAAGAAAAACTGAAAAAAGGTTTACAAACACTGAAAAGGTTTTACAAAAATTCCTACATTATTACAGACATTGAATGCAACACGTTCTGAAAGGTTGTTGTTAAGCAAGTTACTTAAATGCACTTTCAAATGTGACCAAAAGATGGAGTTTTTAATCAGCATTTTTTCATGTTCATACACACCTTCACATGTGCTTGTATTTACCTGCCCTGTGTTTTCTGTTTGAAGTGTTAAATTTAAAGAAACAGTATTTCATCAGAAGTTTAGTTTAAGTTCTGCTCTTTATTGAGTTTATGCAATTTTAGATGAGGCAATAAATTAATAAATATCCAGTTTGTTTGTTACCTATTTGTGTTTCTTTTACGTGGTTAAATTTGCTCACTGTCTGCAAAAAATGTCAGTCCTGAGTCTGAAAATCTGGCCCGGCTGAATTTCTAATTGCATAGCCCTGCTGTAAAGAGATTTACTCTGCTAAACTTTAATGGAGGCTCATTACGAGAGATAGAGCTGTGGCAGCAGGGAGATGCACTGAAGCTGGAGGACCAAGGATGGGAATTTATACGATTTTACTGATATCAATATTATGAACGATTCTGCTTTTCAACACAAATCATTAATGACAACTTCCTGAGTAAGGACGACACCATCAACAGGCACGTACCTGCTATGTTGCTGGATAACAAGCAACATAGCAGGTACGTGAAGTGGATAATGGTTTGGGAAACTTCATGGAGAATCCGCCGTAGCTCCCGGGCATGACAAACCCCCTTTATAAGGCCCTGAGGAAATAAAGAAGGAAGAAGTTTTAAGAAAGGAAAGGGAGGGAGGGAAGGGTGCGTCGAGTGTGCGAAACAAAAGAGGGAAATGGTCGGTTAGAATTTACAGGAACACAGGAAGAGGTGTGGTCGAGGTGTGGACCTGCTCCTGAAATTCTGCTTAAAGCTCCACTTATCAGTTCCTGCTGAATTATCTGTGTGGGCAAAAGTTAAGCCTGGCTCACACTGCAGGATTTTAAAAGTCTTACAAGGTTCTAAAATTGGGTTGTATCACACACATAAAGAGACTCTTGACAGATTATCTTCTGTAAAATTTTAACCACACACACTACAAGATTTGACAATCGTGACCAGCACACACTGCAGGATTTCATCAAGATTATAGGACTGGAAAACAAATCATTATTTCTTCTCACTTAATACTGTTAACTAGTAAAATGTGCTTGAATAGCTGATGTATATCAATATCACATGAGAGCGAGTGCTGTTGTCCTGGATATCAGGGCGGGGTGATTACCTGCAGCACTCTGCCACGTTATTATCTCACCTGGAATATTTAATGCAGATGCAATTTCTCTCAAACGCATAGCCTTTTCACATCGGTTGTTATAATCTCTGCCTGTATAAACATTTGTGGTCTTGCCACAGGTCGATAAGACTGTCCTCCATCTCCGCTGTCCAGCTCACCCGTACGCTCTTTGTGCTCGCCATTCTTGCCTATGATAGCTCCTGACTCATGGTCATTTCCGGTCATCGTAGGCGGCTCTCTTTGATTGGCTACTGTCATCCTCAGCGAATACGAGTTGCGTAAACATCCAGATAAATATCAAACATGTTTAATGTTTATCGGGACGGCCCTGACGATTCTGTGAGACGATTGTGGGGGTTAAGATTGATCTGTCACCCGCTCACATTAGAAGATAATCTTGGTCGAATGTCTGGGCCGATTTTGGTCCCTGACCAGATTTCTTCCCTGATTGTCGGGAGGGAATCTGGGTTAAATCGGGCCGAGAATCTTGTAGTATGATCCAGGCATTAGCCAACACAGGCAACAATGTCAATCACATGGCATTCCTGATATTCAGTGCCGTGCAGCACAGATAAATATCTAAGCAGGTTGGTGTTGTTTCCACTTACAGAGTTGTTTGTTGACAATGAAGCCAAATTATTGATCACTGCTGCCACCTGTCTGCCATGATCTGGACTTTTTTTTTTATTTCTACTGAGTGCCACTGATTCAAGTGTGACATGGTTCATTTATAAGGCCTTCAGCAACTTCTGACAAGCAAAATGACCAATGATATTGATCCATTTGCAGGAGTTATTGATTCTCAACAGGAATTCCTGGGTAGGACATTCATCCACCTGGTGTGAAAGCCTTGGTGGCATCAATGAACTGACATGAGTGGAAAATGCATGAAAACAAAAATCTCCTAGTTTAAATCGGGGGTTATCCTCGTGGCGGTTTTGCTAACGCTGATCATGGACTCTCCTGACATGCACCTCATGTGAACCCACCTCACAAACACTGGAACATGCCTTTAAACTCAGTCGTTGGACTGCAGCTCTGTGTGGGATGGATTTCAAACCAGTTGAAAAATGTGTTTTTACCCTGTTGTTAAACTTATCAAGAGGAGGAAAAATTTCAGAGGCAGACACAATCAGGCTGGATGTTGATGCAGCCCGGGAAACATTGCCCTGTCACGTCTGCAGTCATTTATTCTTTTGAAGTGACTGATCTCCATTTTTACTTCAGTTTATGATTTTGTGCATTTCCAAGAGACTTTCAACAAGTCAAAGACAACAGATGGAAACTTACAACATCCAGGATGAGAAATAGCGGCTGTGACAGCTGCGTGAGAGCTGCAGCCCCCTGATTTCAAGTGTTTTTGTGGTTTTTGCATTCTGCTCAGCTGAGGCAACCGTCATGTCCGACTCTTTCACTTTCATCATGAATTCTTCTTTGTGTGATTGTTTCTTTCAAGAACTGGTGGCGGTGGACAACACGACCACATCTGCTTTTTCTCTTTAGTGCTTTTTCTGACTTCAGATGTTTCTGACAATGAGCAGGCCTGCTCCCAACAAAGACTCTGGTCAATCACAAAGGATCTGGCTGTTCACTATGAGGTTTCTCGTTTTGTTTTTCATGAACCAAACTGCTCTATTAACATGAGTGATAGTCTGATTGACCCGAAGAAGCATTTCTGCTAAGAGTTTACCAGAAGCACTTCTGTTAAGAGGACCACATTTATATTTGTGACCTGGTTAACGATGCTGTCTTACCTCTGGCCACATATCCTGCTCTGTTTTGTAGATTTCCATGTTTTTTTTTAAGGTTACAGTAACTGTACCTCTCTGGAAAGGGTCTGCATGAGTAGATGTATTTTCTGGCATTAAATCCACATCTGAGGGGCCCACATCTGACTCAGGAAGAGCAGAGGAAATGCAAAGACACCGATCCGTGGGCGTTCGCGGCCCTGTGACTTTTTCTAAACCTGAGCTGAAGGGTGTCAAGTTTCACTTTCAAACAATGTCTTATCTCTGACACAGATTGTTATCGCTGCTCTGTTCGCTGTAAATTCTCTGAATTGACTCATTCGGTCCTGAGTGTGCTCTGTGATGCAGGGGAGTGATAATGTGATGCTCCAGATAAGAAATCTGCAGCACTTCTTGGTACAAGCTGAGTAATCCGATGAGCAGGAGGCCTGATTTTGATGAAGTTTGTTGTTCAAATGCAAAGAATGTAAACCACTTAAATATTAATAATAACGTAAAAATAAAAATATTCTTGTTATTTAAAACTTTTTATTGGGTTTTGCAGACGTATGCAAACATGTTAAAATATATACAAGGAGTAAAGTGTACTTTTTCTTTTTTTAATTTAGAAAGAAAGTGGCCAGTGAAGTATTGCTGCATACCCAAACAACTTAAAGATGCTATGTGGAGTTTCTAAGTAATTCCAAAAACGTCTGACTTTTAGATACTTTAGACCAGGGGTATTTAACTACAATTTAAGGAGGTCCAGTTCAAGAAAATTACTTGAAGCAAAGGTCCGAAAGATCATACTGTCTATTTGATGAGATAGACGGTATGTCAAATCAAATGAATCCAGTACAATTCCAAAACTTTTTTAAAACTTTGTCATGTAACACAGAAATTAACATATATTTATGACTGCCAATATGTATAATGTTCTCTCATTCAAAAATAAAAGTAGAGGAAAATCAGAGGAACAGATTTTTCACCAAGAAGAGAAATGTCATGGCAGGTCTAAGAACAATAAATTTATGAATTAAGTAACAAATAGTGCTTAACTTTAGAAAAATAAAATAAGGGAACATTCTGGCTTCAACTCAGCTCTTTCCCGCGTTGCGGTCTCTATCTCTTCTTTACTCTGTCTTCCACTCAGCTTACTCCTAAGTAGCCGTCTCTATCTCTCCCTTCCTCAGTCTTTAACCAAACTTTATCCGGCGCAGGAGTGTTACTCTTTTGTCTTCTCCGTCTTTCTCTGTACACCGTAAAGTCGGTGTTTGCTTCCGGGTATGCACAGACTCGGTTGGCTCAGCAGCATCACGTGGGATGGCTTAACTCGCCTGTGATTGGTCTGTACACCTCGTCACCCACCAAACCGCTGCTCTAAAGTCTACAAAAGCTGCACCGCTTAAAGCAGTAGCGCCCTGTTAGTTTTTTAGCATAATTCTTCTGTTTTGGCCATGAGTCTGGGTCTGAATGGGACGGTTTCTGGGTCCGGACCTGGACCGGGGTCCGCCAGTTAGTGACCTCTGCTTTAGACCTTCCTCTTTAGTCTGGCTTTAAGCTGAATTTTGTTTTACTCTTTTAATTTGCATTATACGTGTTTTACTCAAGTTTAGGTACAGAGTTACTATTTTTTACTTATTACCTTTTAATGTTGGGTTTTAAACAGTTTGATTTATCTATTTATTTATTTAACAACTCTTAGCACTTTCATATATCCTATCGTGGTTTTATCCATTTAGTCTTAGCTCCTGTGTTTCCTCATTTTAAATTCAAGGTAACGTTTCCTCAGTCCTCTGTTGTTGAATAGTCCTGACGTGTGTCCTGTGTGTTTGTGTTTGTGTAGAGTAGAATAGAATAGAAAAGAATAAGCCTTCATTCGTCCCACGTGGGGAAATGTACAGTGTTACAGCAGCAAAGTGGACAGCATTAAAAGAATAAAAAATAGACTTAAGTATAAAAAATAGCATCATGTACATTACTCTACCAATATAAAACATAAAATATAAAAAATATAAAATATTAAAATATACAAAGGGCTTGGAATCAAAAACTTAAAGCAAATCCTGAGTAATTGCACGTGGGATAAGTGATTGTTCATGGGTGTACTTCCACACTGTAATTGCACATTGTTGGAGGATTGAGGATTGCACATTAGTTGCACATTAATTGCGTGTGTGTGTGTGTGTGTGTGTGCGGCTGTCTGTGTTAAATGTGGGCTGGGAAAGTGGGTGGGATTTCTTTTTATTATTATTAGTTATTTTATTTTATTGTTGTATTTTATTATTTTTATCCCTGACTCTTATCTGCTTGTTTACTTGAATGTTCGGCACTTTGTGCATAAATATAGATTGATTGATTGATTGATTGATTGAATCACGACTGTAATTTATTAATCGCAATTAAGGCGATAATTTGACACCCCGAAAGATGATCCTAAACAGTGATTTTGCAGCAGGGGGCTAACTCTGGTTTGCACATCATTCTGGGAGTTAGAAGGTGCAGTATTTGGGGTGCTGGTTTGGCGGAGTGGTTAGCAACCAGGCACCCCATGTACCTGCTTCTGCCGGTCCAGGTTTGAATCCCGCCTGTGACCAATTTGCAGAGTGTCTTCCCTTACTCTCTCACCTCCTTTCACAAGCCTATCCACTGTTTCTCTCCTATCAATAAAGGCACAAAAATGCCCAAAAAATACATTTAAAAAAAAGAAGGTGCAGTATTTAACTTTGAGTATCAGAGTCACCTCTAATATCACTGCTAAATGTTAGCGGCGTCCTCCTGGATGAGTCTGGTAGATGTCTTGTGTTAAATGTTGCTCTTTGTGCACCTTGGAGATCAGTGACGTCCGTGGCTTCTTTCCAGCTCGAGTGTCTCCCCGTTACGAGGGAGGAGAACCAGAGAATCCCGACGGTGGTTTGTTTGATTGAACGCAGCCTTTCACTTGACCCTGTGGTGAATAATAAAACTAATGCGCCCTGCTCTGTGGGAAATGTCAAGACCGCAAAACAATGTCCAATAAAGCTCCGGCCAATCCGCTCCGGCGTCTGGTCATCGTCAGCGGGCCGAGACGGAGGCAGTGACACACACCATGAGCGGGGACGTTTGAACTTTTCCCCTCGCGGCGTTATTAATCTGCACGTTGTTTAAAGTCATTGAAATGGAGATAAATCTGTCAGAGCGCCGGCCTGCACCCACTGAAGCGAGGAAGAGTGTTAATGTGGCTCGAACACGCTGCAGAGGATTCCCTTAAACTCATATTAAAGAGAATTACAGTGAGTGATGCATGCAGGGTGTGTGTACAGTTGGACACGGCTGTGTGTGTGTGTGTGTGTGTGTGTGTTGGCTGGAGGGAGTACAGTGACTGTGAAACCAAAGCGAGCCCAGCCCACTCCCACAGTGGAAAGAATGATGCTTTCTTCTGTAAATGACACTATTGACCAAACAGATGCCGGCCTGAGGTGAGACGCTGGCCATTGTGAGCGTTCTTGTGTGTTTGTGTGCGCAGTGTTTGGATGCATGTATGAATCACTTTTTGCGTGCAACAGCTGCTTATCATTTTCTCTGCTGTGTTTTTGTGAACGAGTTTTCCTGCAGATGATGGCCTGACAAAGTTGACCTGGATCAGATTTATGTAGAACCTTCTGGACCTTGTACTGTTGGGTAAAGGTGTTGGGCTCCATAAAAAGATATCAGATAGAGACTGATCTGGGTGAAACATGACTGGAATGTTAACCGTGCTTTTTAATAGGCAGCTACTGTATATTTGCTGACCATCAGTCTGTCATTTGCCGCCCTTCTCCTTGATCAGGAGCACAGCTTGGTTTGATAAGTCCACCTTGTTAATCTACTTTTTTGTACTGGAACTAACTGTGCACCAATGTCTTTACTGCTCATATTATCATGTATGTTTTTTATGTTTTTATGTCTGAGTGTGAATCTGCTGAAAACCAAATCGCCCTTCAAGGGACAAATTAATAAAATGAACTATGAACTATGGACTGTTTCCTTGATGCAATGTTCGAAGGTGAGGTTGGAAATCTAGGTGTCAAAAATTATGCCTCGATTTCTGGCAGATGGTGTGACATTGGCAGAGTATGAACCAAGGGTGCTAGTAATTGGGTGATATTTGGATTTCGGTAATTGAACAGTATCTTTTCTGACTTTGATTTGTTTAAAGATGCTACGAGGAGTTTCTAAGTAATTAAAACTCTTATGGCCCTTTTCCACTAGCACGCCTTGGCCCTACTCTACTTGACCCTACTCGATTAGCAGCGTGTTTCCACTAGCCTGGTACCTCCTAAAACAAGCTAGTTTTAGTACCTACTCCGCTCTGGTTCCAAGCGAGCTGAGTCCATACTAAAAGATGACGTCACCGACTGCCGGCTACTGATTGGTCAGACAATGTCGTCATCAATGAGTCATGAGCGTGACGACCTAGCATGCTAGCGGTAGCTACCATTAGCTTACCCTCATACGTCTTTTCTTTGCAGCTGGATTGCTCTCGTCCTCGGCTTCATTCTGTTGTATAGCTTCCAAAACTCTCCTGTGCTTCTCAAGGGGTATTTCTTCTTACCACCTGCAGCCTTCTCCTGCTTTCCTTTTTTACTCGGTTTGTGACAAAAAGACACAGATTGTTGTGTCGCGCTCAACATGACGTCACCGCAGAGCCGCTCAGCTGTTCACAGCGACACTGCACCCCGTTGGGCAGGCGACTGGGGCTAATGGAAGAGCAAAACAAAACAACATTCAACTGTTTGTATTGTAACATTGTGGTTGTTCCAAAAATGTCTTCAACATGAAAACCAGTAACTAAAATGAACCACAACTTAATAAATTAACTGCAGCCCTCACTTTAACTTTAGGGCAGTTTAACAATGGGACAGACAGAGCTGTAAATAAAAAAAACATTTACATTAACGTTACAAAGTATGAGGAACCAACCTGATAATGATAACTGACCCACATTAAAATGCCAAGCTAATACCATCTTAAACACGAGGCTTATTTACCTGGACCAGGTATCCTCCTTGTCCCATTTTCTGCCATCACCAAATGTTAAAGCCATTTCTTTTCCTGTGTTTCTGGCTGCAGACGACTAGTCTCCATTGGACACAGGCGTGCTAACAGTGCTGAATGAATCCTTTGTGCTCGTAGATCTGAGGCTATCAAAAATTGTGCACTCTTCAGCTTTAAGGAAAATTTTGTGCGTCACCAGGTGCTTCCTCAGATTTGAAGTATTTCCTGGCCTTACACTTGGCGTCACAAATATTGCAGCGAGCATAATCTCCATCACATTTAATAAAGTAGAGCCATACTTTAGAGCACTTTCTCTCAGCCATGCTTGCTTTGTTGACTGAGCCCGCGGCTGATGACGTCATTAAGCTATTGCTGTGCTGCGTTCAAGTCCGGTATGGAAATTCACCTACTCTACCCAATAGTATGCCTGCTTCTTCCACTCCCTCACAGTCACAAGGATGTGTTTAGGTACCTAAACATGGCACCGTTTGATTTTACGTGAATTGGTACTCGGTAGTACCTACAGAATTCGGTCGGTGCCTCTTAAAGTACCGAATTCGGTACTCATCCCTACTCATATCATGGACGTCTTCTCCTGCAGATGCTGGACACCGTGAGCTCAGCCTCCTGTGAACTGCTTGTTTTTATATCTTCTCTCCTCTGCTGTGGTCCAAGTGTGTGTGTGTGTGTTGGTGTGCATGTGTGTGCAGTGAGGGGGCCGCTCCCCTTGTTATTCTCTCAGAGTGCTTTCTAATCAGATCAACCACAGAGGAAGTTGTTTATGGCGTGTAGGTGTGTGTCTGTGTGCGAGCTGCCGGTGGGTCCGTGCTGTGCGATCGCAGGTGTGGACAGATGCACGCCATGCTCCGGTTTATGAGTGTGTTTGAGTGAGTAACAGCGCTGTGTGAGTGTATGTGTGCGTGAGCGGCCATCTCCCTTCATGTGGTCACTGGATCTCGCCACAGTTAGCATAATTGTGTTTACAGTAAAGCTACTGCCTACTTCTGGCAGGCGGTGAAACGGACACTCGCTGGATGGGGATCAAACCGGAGTGTGGGATTCAAGAAGTGTTTCAGGTCTCAAGGAAACACAGGAGACGGCCTCAGCATTAATCTGGTTTGGATTGTCAAACTTTAAATTTACTTTGTTTGAAATTAAAGGAGTGAATCAGCCCCGCCGACTACGACGGTCACGACATGCTTTTAATGATCAGCCCCATCACTCAGACGCTTCATTAAGATGAGCTGTCAGTCCATCTGTGACTCACTTTTCTGAATATTTACAGAGAATATTTGGTTACCTACAGGACAAAAACAAAAATTCATGACAAATACATGAGGAATTCAGCAGCTTATTCCTCTGTGGTGAACAGCTCAGACTTTTCCAGAACAATCTCCAGAGTGTAGAATCTAAGGTGCACCAGGCGTTAACACATGTGACCTTCTAGACAGACAGATGTAGAGCAGGACAGACACAGATGTAGAGCAGGACTGACACAGATGTAGTGGACCGACACTATACTGCCAAAGTATTCACTCACCCATTCAAATAATCCGAATCAGGTGTTCCAGTCACTTTCATGTCCACAGGTGTATAAAATCAAGAAACTTTAACGGTTGTTTCCATGTTTCTTCTTTGTTTCTGTTAGATCATGTTTGATCAGGTTTCTGTCTTTAAAGGTGTACTCAGCGATCTTCTAATCTTCTAATCTAATGCACTATTTGTCAAAATCACCGTATTTCTCCTCTCCATCCACAAGATGTGACCACTGACAGCATGTTGAAAAAAAAGTCCAGTTTCAATACACAGCCTTGGCTCTGAATTTCAGCAGGTAAATACTGTGGCTCGGGCCGAGTTACCAAAACAGGGTACACCCCCCCACATCCAGGGGGCGATCATACTCATGCACAGATCAGACAGAGGGGGGAGGGGGAGTAGTAGGTTGCGTAGCGTGCGCAGGTAGCGTAAGAGAGAGATACAATAGGTGCAGTAGCAATGGCTGAAAACAGCCCAAAAGAAAAAGGTCAGAGGAGTGAAAAGTGAAAAAGAAGGGCTATGACCATGAAAGAGCGAAGACCCGGGTCAACATTGGTGTTGCTTTCCGATGGTGGAGGGAACTCCGCCAATTGAAAGACCTGAAAACGGACGCGGATGTCGCCGTCTGTCTGCTGGATAGGTTAGCAACATTAGCTTTGTGGTGCTTCACATAACAGTAACAGCCGTCAGCATTCATCTTATTGTCTAATCTGACAGAATGTTCTGTTGTTGTGATGTTGTCAATAATGACAGTCGAGTTGTCTGACGAGTTGGGGTTACCTTAGCTACGTTGGTCAGCTACACAGTTTCTACGGCCGTTTCCATGACGATGCGCGTCCATCAGCTTTTGGGGGTGGAGCCAGGGGTGAGGTATGAAGGGAGAGGCGGGTCTAAATTCATTTATAAACAACCTCTCCACTCGTTTTCTCTCACATCGCTGACTACACCTTTAAGGGCTAGATTGTAGATTAGTGGTGGGACAAAATGGTTATGTGTGCTGTGCTGTGTTGAGATTATCAAAGCTCACCACACACAGTACGATCAAACTGTTTTTTGTCTAGGATAATGTCGGCCACAATACGGCGAGTAAATGACAAATTCAAAGATGTTTGATTTCTTTAACTGAACATAAATCCTTGATTTTAATCCTCTGATCCAGCTGCTTTCTAAGAAAATGAGATCTTAGTGTTTGCAGATGCTCTCTGCAGATGGACAGCATGACTCAAACCTGACTTGGTTTTTCCTCGAGTCGCTCATCTGTTTAGTTCCTCCTCAGTGTCTGAATCCAAACAGCCCAAAGGCCTGAAACATTAGACCCTCCTGTCTTTAAATAAGAGGCAGCAGTGTTTAGACTGAAGAGGGCTCTTCACTGTAGTCTCCAACATGGAGACCTGCTAGCCCAGGGGTGGGCAACTGGTGGCCCGAGGGCAACATACGGCCCTTTACCTTATTCAATGCGGCTCACCACTCATTTCCAAAGAAAACAAATTAGACACATGAAGAATTTATAACAACTGCTTATTGATCATAAATATCTAATACTACATAATGCACAAATTAGGAAAGGTGACAAAATATTTCTGCTAACTTTAGACTGATGGTACATGCTTTGTTTTTTACAAGTCATTCAAGAACTAACTTTGCTATAATTGTGTCTTTTACGAGTCATTAAAATATAATATATGCGGTCCTTAAAACAAAAAGAAGAGACTCCAAGGCACTCTCTTAATACTATTAAAATGCCTTTATTTTAACAGCATGTTCATGTAGACCTTAAAGACAAACTTTAATGCATTTAAGCAACAAACCTTCATTTTGCAGGACTTCCTGATGAAGGTTTGATGTTGAAACACGTTGAAGTTTGTTTTTAAGATCTGCATGACCATGCCGTTAAAATAAAGGCATTTTAATAGTATCAAGAGAGAGCCTTGGAGTCTCTTCTTTTTGTTTCAAGGACTTTTTGAATCCCTTTCCAAAGAGCACCTCAAACAAACTCTATCGAGTCCAGGTAGCACTCCTTTTCTTTTGTCTTTTATAAAATATATATAGTATTAGTAAAAGCTAATTTGGAAACAGTGGTAAAGGTAATATTTGTACTTTAAAACTGATAAACATTCATTATTTTATTTCATTAAAAAGAAGCTCTATTTGTGTGTCATGCCTACTAAATCATGGATTTCTTAATTGTGTATGAATTCAAATATATGAATGTTGGTATAATCCTATCTTTAAGATAAATATTTGCCTCATTTATAATTTTCTAATAGTTCAGAGTGCCTGAAAATATGTAAAAGTGCTGCCCTCTGGCTCTGAAAAATAAATAATGTGGCCCTCTTGGTTATCAAAGTTGCCCACCCCTGTGTTAGCCTGTCCATCTTCAGAGCTTCTTCATTAAAGGTGCTATGAGGAGAATCTATTACCAGTGACATAAAGACTCTGCTACCCATGAGCACGTGCGCTGACTGTCGTAATGCTGCGTTCCAGTAACCTCGGAAATGGGAGTGGCATCATCTCCCACTTATCGGCATTCCAGTTAAAGTTAGAAAAAAACATGCCGATCTACCAGGCTATTGTTAGCTGTTGTTAGCACGCCCTGTGTTGTTGTATGAAGAATGTGATTATCACTATGGCAGCATTTTTGTAAATATAAGTCTAACAATACTATGTATACAGCTGATCTAGAGCGACACACCCCAGTCAGAAGTGCAAATAAATGGATTATTACAGGAGCTAAATAACTGTTCACACCGGGGGCATCCATCTTCCATTGTCAACTCGGGGGTGATGAGGTTTCACCGAGTTCCCAGTAGGAAATTCCGACTTCGGGGGACGTTCCAGTTGCAGTTTCCTACTCAGAACTTGGAAATTCCTACTTCTGACTACAACTGGAACGCACCAAGACGTAACCCAAGCCAAAGCGTGTGTTTGTTGTGATGCTAATGAATGCAGCTCAGACCTTCCTCAGAACTCTGCATTGCTTTACAACTTCTTTTTTCAACAACTTACAGGATGCAAAGCCACGAGGTAATGTATCTCTTTCTAGTTACGTAGTGGTAGTTTTTGATGTGTGACAACAAGCAGTTTTTGGAAAACTTATTATCGTAGTTTTGTAGCCGGCTATATATGGCTACTTACAGCCCGGTGCTCTAAGACGTGTCTGAATAATATAAATTTGCTCTAGTTTTAATTGTCTTGTTCCTGAAGTTGAGTATCCAGGCCAGTCCAGCCCTGTCCGACCCGACCACGAAGCTAAGGAATAGCATTTATAGATAACCTATTTTGTTGCTATAAAACTCATCTTAAAGTGTGTATTTCCATCAGGCATATATCTAAAAGGGAGACTTTTTTGTAATTACTTAGAAACTCCTCATAGCATCTTTAAGAGTCTGTCTCTGTGTTTGAAGGATCACAAACTGAACCTCCTTTGGCGAATCTTTAGTTTAATGTTCAATCTCATTTCCTTCCATCCAAACACGCTCTCCGTCATCCTCTCCATAACATTCAGACAGAACATGCTCTTCCTGAAGCTTCACTCCACTTGAATGTATGTCCTGTCCAAATATTTGTCAGTCCATCAGATCAGCTCGGAGCTCACAGTCTAACAGAGCGCTGAGAGCTTTCAGAGCTCCTGTGATGGATGAAACGCTGATTGAGGTTGATTGAGCCTCAAACCACGCTCCCTGCTGAGTTTTAATTCTTCCTGTAAACTGCCCTGATTTTGTTGATATTGCAGTTTGAAGAATCCCCCTCGGGGCGGATTAGGGGAAACGGATACCTGTTGGTATGATTATGGTTTCTGCACACGCAAACACAGATTACAAGAAATCTATGAATATCCTGTGTTTTCCCACGTCCTCGGCTGTCTGTGAATGATGCACGATTCCCAACGCTGTCAACGGGTTCATCACCCGGGTCGTGATAATTCCAAACAGCTGCTTTTGCCACTGCAGGGCTGTTTGTCAAATAGGGCTGGGCAATATTGACTAATTCTTACATCTGGATGCTGATGCGAGATATAAACATCCATGATGTTTGCTGTTAAGAATTAAACAAAGTAGTCATAATACAAGAATTATAAACTTTGATGTGTTTATTTAGACCAACGTATTAACACCTGATTCATGCAGAAAAAATAAGTCCTGTCCAGCTTATAATGGAAAGCGTTATTTCAGTGGTGAAAATTTGCAGAAACTTTCAACACACAGTCTAAAGGACAGTCCACATGGATACCTCTGTTCAGGAAGTCTGAGATCAGCTCCAACCGTCTTTTTAAGGAGAATTAGACCCGTCACATTTATAATTATAAGTCACAATAGACTGCAGTGAAGCAATGAATCATGTCTTGGTTAGGTATGTGTGTGATACAATATTTATCACAGTATGTTTTTCACCTACAAACAGTAGGCATTCACACGGTCATGCCCTCCTGATGGCTAAAGCTAAGAAGCTTTCTCTTCTTGAACGTGGTCGGATCGTCAAGCTGCATAAGCAAGGCCTCTCGCAGCGTGCCATTGCTGCTGAGGTTGGACACAGTAAGACAGTCATTCTACATTTTTTGAAAGATCCTGAGCATTATGGAACAAAAAAGTCAAGTGGTAGACCCAAAAAAATTACACCTGTGCTGCGCCGGAGGATCTGATTGGCTGTCCGTCAAGACACAGGGCGGTCCAAAGTAAGGCCCTTACTGGTGCCGACTGCAGCGCAATAACCATCAGACGGTATCTGTGGGAAAAGGGTTTCAAAAAAAAAAAACAAATTCATAGACCTCGTCTCCTTCAACACCACAAAACTGCCCGTTTAGACTTTGGAGCATCAAACATGGGACACTGAAAGGTGGAAAAAGTTTTATTCTCTGATGAGAAAAAATGTAACCTTGACGATCCAGATGGCTTCAACGTTACTGGCATGACAAGGAGATCCCACCTGAGATGTTTTCTACCCGGCACAGTGGAGGGGGTCCATCATGATCTGGGTGCTTTTTCATTCAGTGAACACTGGAGCTTCAGGTGGTGCAGGGTCGTCAAACGGCGGCTGGTTACGTGCAGATGTTGCAGAGGGCATCCCTCATGACTGAGGGCCCTCGTCTGTGTGGTAACAGCTGGGTTTTCAACAGGACAACGCTGCAGTTCACAATGCTCGCTTGACCAAGGACTTCTTCAGGGAGAATAACATCACTCTTTTGGACCATCCCGCATGTTCCCCTGATTTAAATCCCATAGAGAACATTTGGGGATGGATGGCAAGGGAAGTTTATAAAAATGGCCGTCAGTTCCAGACAGTTGATGCCCTTCATGAAGCCATCTTCACCACTTGGAGCAATGTTCCCAAAAGCTTCCTGGAAACACTCTCATCAAGCATGCCCAAACAAATTTTTGGAGTGATTAACAAGAACGGTGGAGCTACTCATTACTGAGTCCTACTGAGAAACATTTTTGTTCTGGTTTGGAGAGTTTTTGTCATTTTTTGAGCGATGGTCTTAAACTTTTGATCAGCTGATAAACAGCCTAATTCAGTTTACTTGTTTTTAATAAATTACTTTTTCAAAGTGCTTTTTGTCACACTCCTCCTTCTTGCTTTTGCATATTGTAGCTCTATTTAAAACCTCATTAAGGTCCAAATGTGCAAAATGCATATTCTAGCAATTTTTCATCTGGTCCTAAGATATATGTATGTGTGTATTTTATATGTATATATGTATTTATGCATATACGTGTATCCATAAAAAAAGAGCTTTATGCTCTATTGTAAAGTGTCTTGAGATAATACTTGTCATGAATTGGCCCTACACAAATAAAGATTGATTGATTGATTGAACTAGCTGCTGGAGGCTGAACTGCAACACGAGCAAATGTTCCAAATTTCTAGACCTGAAAATTTAAAAATGACAATACTGCACAAAAAATATAAATACTTTTGGGTGCTGGTTTGGCGGAGTGGTTAGCACCCCATGTATTTGCTTCTGCCGGTCCAGGTTCGAATCCTGCCTGTAACCAGTTTGCAGAGTGTCTCCCCTACTCTCTCATCCCCTTTTACAAGCCTATCCACTGTCTCTCTCCTATCAATAAAGGTACAAAAATGCCCAAAAAATACATTTAAAAAAAATATATATATAAATACAGCCCTGAGCTGCAGAATATGATATAGTGGTCTTACAACCCTAGTCCTGGCTTATATCTCAATTAAAGATATATTAAATATCTTGAATTATGACATCTTTCCCAGCCTTATCATACATTTATGCAACCTTGTTAACATCTCCCAAGCTCTTTAACCCCAGCACAGCCCCGCTCAGACAGACGCTCACTGATTCCTGGATTCCTGTCTCTAATCTGCTGCCGCTGCTGTGGTTAGCTGCAGACAAACAAGACGCAGGGCTGCAGGGAAACGGCCCAACGTGACATGTTTGCTTCCAATCAATGCACAGATTAGCTCAGAACATTCAGGGTCTTCTCAGGTGATGCATGGCGGGCACACACAGCTCCTAAACTCATGACTGCGGTCGAGCTTCTGGTCAGGTCCACGGTTTGATCCCACACCGGGGTCGAGTGGATTCTGGTAAGAGATGTTTGGCAGAGGTGCTCATCTCATGTCAATAACTCTGTGGGAGGAAGTTTTTATAGCCTCTGTTGTGTAATCTATGTTGTTGTGTTCACTCCTTTTGAACAGCTTGGTCTTTTTGCACAAAAGCTGTCGCTACACCAAATGTTTGTCTTCACGGCCTCACAAACACTTAGGTCATCGAGGAGGGAGAGGAGTCAAAGGGCCGATGACGAAACCAAGTCAGCATTATTTATACAGCAAATATCAGAGTCACGGAAACACAATAGGCCTCACAATCAGTCCATGAATCTTTGTTCATGACAAATTTTACCTCGAGACACCAAAAAGAACAGAGAGTTTTTGAACCCCGGCCTGGTCTGATGAATATACAGCAGAGGGATGATGTTATTGGCATGATTTTGGTAATCACAGACGGAGCCTTAAATGCCAAATGTCAGTTAATATCTCCAAAGCCATCACAGGTTCTAGATTCCCTTTTCCATCATGTCATTTCCCTCATTTTGTCCCATATTTCCTTAATCAATTTGGAGAGAGCAGGCCTATAAAGCTGCACAACAAACTGGGAAGAGTTGAATTTTTGATTTTGGCAAAATTACAGCAAGTACAGAGTTAATTTTACTCTGGATGGAGTCGAATCCCTTAAATATCCCTTAAATATGCCTTAAAAGACAAGTACCAACAGATGCAACAAACCCATGTCATGAAAACTGCAGAGCACATATTCTTTAATATACATATGCTCTAACCAAAAATGGTGCCTTTATTTCTGTTAATCTAAATTAGTCAACAGTAAATAAACAGACATGTTTCAACTGTGCAGTGTTATAACAGAGTTAACACTTGAGTAGTTAAAATGTACATTGAGAGAGAGAGTGAATCCTAACTCTACATAGAAGTGTTGAATTAAAGTCACACTGCAAGGTGTCTAGAGTTTTAGACTTTATCTTCAGATTTGATGAGATTTATAGGAGTAGGAACAACATTTTGAGGCGTGAACCCACATCTAAAATTAAAGGTGCTATGGGGAGAATCTATTACCGGCGAAATAAAGACTCTGCTACCCATGAGCACGTGCGCCGACTGTCGTAATGCTGCATTCAAGTAACCTCGGAAATGGGAGTGACATCATCTCAGACTTATCGGCGTTCCAGTTGAAGTCGGAAAAAAACATGCCGATCTACCAGGCTATTGTTGCTGTTGTTAGCACGCCCTGTGTTGTTGTATGAAGAATGTGATTATCACTATGGCAGCATTTTTGTAAATAGTAGTCTAACAATACTATGTATACAGCTGATCTAGAGCGACACACCCCAGTCAGAAGTGACAATAAATGGATTATTACAGGAGCTAAATAACTGTTCACACTGGGGGCATCCATCTTCCATTGTCAACTCGGGGGTGGTGAGGTTTCACCGAGTTCCCAGTAGGAAATTCCCACTTCGGGGGACGTTCCAGTTGCAGTTTCCTACTCAGAACCCAGCAATTCCTTCTTCTGACTACAACTGGAACGCACCAAAGACGTGACCCAAGCCAAAGTGTGTGTTTGTTGTGATGCTAATGAAAGCAGCTCGGACCTTCCTCAGAACTCTGCATTGCTTTACAACTTCTTTTTTCAACAACTTACAGGATGCAAAGCCACGAGGTAATGTATCTCTTTCTAGTTACGTAGCGGTAGTTTTTGATGTGTGACAAGTAATTTTTGGAAAACTTAGTATCGTAGTTTTGTAGCCGGCTATAAATGGTTACTTACAGCCCGGTGCTCTAAGACGTGTCTGAATAATATAAATTTGCTCTAGTTTTAATTGTCTTGTTCCCAAAGTTGAGTATCCAGGCCAGTCCGGCCCTGTCCGACCTGACCACGAAGCTAAGGAATAGCATTTATAGCTAACCTATTTTGATGCTATAAAACTCATCTTAAAGTGTGTATTTCCATCAGGCATATATCTAAAAGGGAGACTTTTTTGTTATTACTTAGAAACTCCTCACCGTCTCTTTAAGTAGTGTTGATATTAACTCTGATAGTGTTGTGCCGATTTTCTATGACTGCAAACAGGGCAAACAAATCCAAATAACTCCAAGACTTTTAGTGGAAATAAGTCACAAAACAGCTTCTGGTTATCTTGTGCTATATTCACCACATTTACAACAACTTACTTTTCCATTACTTAGCCTCTTTGTTTTCTTTCCTCTGAATCAGAACTCTTTGAGGCCGTTTTGCAGGTTATCAGTTATGTCACCTGACAGGTGCCTGGTTTAGATTTTCTTTAATGTATTTTTTTGTTCATTTTGTGCCTATATTGATGGAGAGAGACAGTGGATAGGCTTGTGAAAGAGGGAGAGAGAGTAAGAAGACACTCTGCAAACTGGTCACAGGCTGGATTCAAACCCAGACCGGCAGAAGTATATATATGGGACGTGCGTGGTTGCTAACCACTCCGCCAAACCAGGACCTCTGGTGTAGATTTTTTTTCTTCCTCTTCCTCCCTCCTGTTTCTCCTTCAACCCCTAGGTGAGTAGACGCTAGCATGACTGGTTAGCACTGCTCTCCTCTCCAGTACCTTTGTTGTTTTAAACTTGTGCAGCATCCTTGGGCGTCATGAAAGGTGCTTTAAAAATAAAATGTATTATTATTATCTTTGCTTTGGCACTACTTCAGTTCATGGCACTGCCAATGTTTCCAGGTTTATTGGATAACAAAAATTAGGATGAAAAAGGGCTGACAGGAGCTGGTACACAAACATGCAAACAGATCTGGACAGACAACCCACAAACCTGAAGCAAAAATCAGAGTCAGGAACACATGCAAGAACAAACACAGCTAGATGATTCTACAAACGCTGGACCAAGACGAAGAGTATATGATCAGGAAACGAGACAGGAGGTTTAAATACATGCAGTGATTGGGGTGATGAGACACAGCTGGAGAAAAACCATCAGGGATCAGCTGTGACAGCACAAGACAGGAAGTTAAACCTTTGAAGACAAGGAGAGACAGGTGAATTTTCAAAATAAAACAGGAAGTGCAAGATAAACATGAAATAAGAAACAAAACAGGAAACTTAACTGAAGGAAAAGGCAGGATGAAGACATTAAAAGAGGAAACAGCAGCTACCAACTTTGACAGCCTTTTACTTTGGATTCTTCTTCTTACTTTAGGAGAAACTTCTGTAGCTGGAGAGCCAACAGGTCTGTTGACTAAAAACTACTTCTGTTCTGATAAGGGCTGATTATAAACTTCTATCTGTTTAGGTCAGGGGTGGGCAACTGGCGGCCCAGGGGCCATATGTGGCCCTTCACCTCGCTCAATGTGGCCCACCAGTCATTTCAACAAACAAACAAAAACTGGAAAAATGAAAAAACAAAACAACAGTTGCTAAATATGATTCATCATGAGCAACCAGTACCGTATAATGCATAAATCTGTACAGGTGATTAAATATTTTTACTAACCTTAGATCGCTGGTACGTGCTTTGTTTTTACAAGTCATTTAAGTTCCTACTCAGCTATGATTGTGTCTCTAAAAATATTTTATGAGGCATTAAAACATAATTTATTGTATTGTTAAAAAACATATTTGAAAACAATGGTAATGGAAATATATTTGAGCTTCAAAAACTGTAAACATTTGTTCTTTTACTGCATTAAAAAGAAGCTTAAATTAGCTTAAAATATGTGTCATGTTCATTTTGATCATTTTAATTTTTAATTGTGTTGAGTTAGAATATTTAAATGTCGATATAACCCTTGGTTAAGCTTTATCTTTGTAATTTTTTGTTTATTTATATATTTTTCTTTGTTGACAGTGCCAACACTATGTAACAGTGCGGCCCTCAGGCACTTAATAAAAATTAATGTGGCCCTTTTGGTATGGATAGTTGCCCACCCCTGGTTTAGGTTAATCAGCTGATTGATAGGAGGACCTGCAGAGGCCTCAGAGGAGAATAAAGATGATTACAAAGGATTTCATAAGAACATGTGGATGTTAAATCACACCGCTCAGCTGTGATCAAAGTGACAAACCACAAATGTCATCTCCTTCATTAAGGACCATTGAAACTGCTTCATCCAATCACCTGTAATCAACCACAGGCTGCTATAACTCTGGAGGGAGCACCATGTGACCGAGAGTGTAATCAGATAAGTCTGAATCAGGACGAGGGGAAACATCTGCTCATTAAAGTGACAGTCTGCATTTGTCAACTTTAAGGCCGTGAAAATAAAGTTGTTTATTTTTCGGAGAGGGCAGAACGTTATTCCATTGTTTGTGACAGGCTGGAATGATGTCCCGCTCGGGGACGAGTGTGGGTTTGAAGCCTGGATCCTGCAAATGGATGACAGCCGCTCTGCGACGGGATGTTTGTCATGTTTCAGGAAGTGAGCGGGGTCTGTCGGGCTGAGGCCCCAAACAAACATCTTAACAGTGCGGTCAACATCACGGAAGACTGACTGTCAGTCCTCCCTCAGTCCTCCGGCAGATCTGAGCTCCTTTAACAACCGAGAACGGAAATTCAGAATTTATCAGGAGTGGACCAAAGAGCTGATTCTGTATCTTCAGCTTCACCTCCGCTGGTCCTTCTTTTGCTGTCGTAAGAAGTCTGTGGAGCAACGGGGGGTCAGTGTTTACATCGTGCAACTACTAACAGTGCATGCACGGTGCATGTTTCTGCTGCCACTCTGCACAGTAGTCTGAACAGTAACTGATCAATTTGAAGTAAGGAGCCTTACTACAATACTAGGTTAATTATTCGTATTGTAGTTTATTTATGTCAGTTATTCTAACTGCTGCTGCAGAGTTAATATTAATTATTTGTACTTAAGTTTTATTTATTCCGGACATTCTAATTTCTGCTACACTGTAAAAGCAAATTAATGTTTCGTAGTTTATTTATGCTGGAAATTCCCACTGCTGCGAGAGTGTACAGTTTAATTATTTGTATTTTGCTGTATATAACCTGTGGGTTTTTTTCAACATATTTGCAAAAAAAATACTTTGAGAGTGACAACAGGCTGCAGTTTATTTTCAAATGTCTTTATTATAATTACCCTCCATATTCAAAAATATACCCTATTTTGTACTCCTGTATACCACAATGCAATACGGTTGTGTTTTTCCAGAGAAGAAGAAGAGAAAGAAGGCTGCTAAGGCACAAATTTTGTTTATAAATGTAAAGGTGCTAACACACCAGACTCTACTTGTACTACCTCGGCGATCACTCTCCATGCAAAGTCAATGTACAGCCGCGATGGGGCGGGGCTAATCCTCCCGCGATGTGATTGCCGCATACAAGACGATCACTTCACTCGTCGCGCAATGTCAGAGTTAAAAGAAAGTTGATATTTTCAGACGATGTCGTGTGTGGCTGTGCGGCAACAGCCAATCAGCGGTGTGTGCATGTGTGACGGTGCCCGTGACAGACAGTTTTTCATCCGGACTACAGAGGAACAATTTATGTCCGTGTGGAAACATTAGTCAGTGAGGACATTAGTTCCACCTAGAAGGACCACAGTAAACTCACAGATGATGCTGCTGCATCATCAGCTGCAGTGTTTTGTGTTTGATAAGTGAGTGAAAAGGATACAGCTGGAATAATGTCAGCTTATACATCCTATTATATGATATATGATATGATCGTGGTGAAACTCGAGCGGACGTGACGTCACCGAGCGACGACAACGGTGACCAAAATGAGGATTTAATGGACGTGCGACGATACTTCATTCGGTGACTTTGCTTGCGGTGTGAATGCAGCTTTATAAACAAAGTATCTTTAACACGTCCGTGGTGTAGCTTTTTTACACCTTTTAATGGTTGTAAAGCAGTTTGTAAACCAATGTTTTTAAAAGTGCTACACAAATAAAGATTATTATTATTACAAATAGCTGCACAATTTGCTACTTGTCCTCCTGAGTGCCTGGCTTGTTTGCATGATTCTTGGCTAATCCACGTCTGTCACAAGAATGTCCGGCTCATCTACTGATGATAGTTCACTGTTTCATTTACACTACACAGAGAATAGTGAGTGAATGAGTAGGTGGTTTTGTAAACAGCAACTGAGTAAAGCAGTTTAAATATCCTATGTTAGACCATGCAGCTGGGATCAATGCTTCATTCATATAAACACAAATGAACCTGGCAAACACCTCCATCAGAACAGTCCTGGTATGAAGACGACCTTAGACTGTTGGACCTCTTTGGTTTAGTCAGACCTTGGCACAAGTACCAGCCTCTGCCATCAGAGTGTGAACAGACGAATGGGACTGTTAGTGTGAAAGGATGGACGGAAAATCGATCCATCATGGATCATTGTCCATCTTCGTGTACACAAAACACAATGAAAACTATGACAAACGAGTCCAAGTCCATTTACCATGTTGTTTTCTTATTTCATTCCCAGAAACCAAGTTTATCCCAGAAATGGTTTACTGTATTTGTTCTGCTGGCTGCTGTGGTGTTTAATGAGCTTTGGGGTGTTGTGTAAAATTAGCTCAAGATGCTGAAGTCTGACTTATCATGTAAGAGGGGAAAATGAGTCAAAACTCAGCCATGCCGACGATCCGTGATAAACTGTCTTCTCATCACTGAATGTGTGGCCTCTCTGTGGTTTGAAGTGACTTTCCTGAAGCTTGATCACTGCAAAGAAAAGTGTTGCTGCTGTTTTGAAGCTTTAGAAGTCATATGGTTTGTAGAGCTGCACCTTGCTTGATAAGGAGGGTGATCTCAACCTCTTTAATAACAGTGAAGTAAACTTACATGTTTGAGACCGTGACACAGCATCTAACAAATGTGAGGCTCAGCAGTGAGGGTTTGAAGCTTCATGTCATTCTGCAGGCTCTCTCCTTAAAGCTGGAGTATGGGTGCATCCGAATACTCCTTTTTTGATAAGGAACCTTCCAAACTGAGGAAATGAGCCGGAAGCATTTAAGCGTCAGCCATGATAAGTGCTGTTCGAATTCTCCAAAAGTTAAAGCTATGGTCTCCGATTTGGAAGCTTGGTACATCTTAATAACACCATTTATAAGGCTGTTATGGTCCTATGGTCCGATCTACGCAATATAAAGACCAAAAAGAATGAAAAAAATACATTCAGTATATCCGCTGAAAAGCAGCATAATAGTTGACGGCGGATTGGTCCGTGAGTCCATCCAATCCCCTGTCTCCACCGCTGCACACCGTCCCACCTCCTCCCCACTACCTCCCTCCTGTACGGGTGAGCAGCTAGCTGCACAGCTACTGAAGCGTCATGGAGCCGGAGAAGACCAGCACCGAAACCAGGAGGCTGCTTCTGGAACGGGTAGGCTCTGTCAATGGATCTTAGCATAAGGGGGCAGGCTGCATTTTTCAAATCTGTCTCAACAGCCAAACTGGTTTTCAGATCGTAGACCCTAGCTTTAAGGAAAGGAGGGTCGTTGCTTCCTTAATTATCTCCTTTAGCTCAGGAAACACTGGACCATCCTTTAGAAACGAAGAGAAGAAAGGAACGACCCATAATGCACTGCGGCAGGCGACGTTTATAACATTGGCATAGTACGGAAACTTACAAAGGAGAAAGGATGAGTTTTTAAAGATATGTAGGCTATATAATACTAAGAAAACATTTTTTTGTGGGCATAGAGATGTCAAAGTCAGTGCTTTCAAAAATATCACCTTTAGTTTATTTCTTTATTGAGCAGCTTTGAAATGGTGGACCGATAAAGAATTATATATCATAATTTATAAAGCACTTAATTTAAAGGTGCTATGAGGAGAATCTATTTCCAGCAATATAAAGACTCTGCTACCCATGAGCACGTGCGGTGACTGTCGTAAAGACGTGACCCAAGCCAAAGTGTGTGTTTGTTGTGATGCTAATGAATGCAGCTCAGACCTTCCTCAGAACTCTGCATTGCTTTACAACTTCTTTTTTCAACAACTTACAGGATGCAAAGCCACGAGGTAATGTATCTCTTTCTAGTTATGTAGCGGTAGTTTTTGATGTGTGACGACAAGCAATTTTTGGAAAACTTAGTATTGTAGTTTTGTAGCCGGCTATATTTGCTCTAGTTTTAATTGTCTTGTTCCTGAAGTTGAGTATCCAGGCCAGTCCAGCCCTGTCCGACCTGACCATGAAGCTAAGGAATAGCATTTATAGATAACCTATTTAGATGCTATAAAACTCATCTTAAAGTGTGTATTTCCATCAGGCATATATCTAAAAGTGAGACTTTTTTGTAATTACTTAGAAACTCCTCACAGCGTCTTGAACTCCACATCTTGGACAGTTTGGAGAGATATCTTTTTGCATCCTTGATTCGGTTAAATAAAGATGATAAATGAATTTAAAGTTTGCCTCTTTAATTTTGTTGCTTGTAAATGAAAATTACATTTTTAATGTTAGTTTTTCTCTAAAATAATTCTCATACATTTCTCCACCTTTTTAAAATTTCTATTATTGTTGCACGTATGTTACAAATGTCACAAAATGTCCCGCCATGTTTTGAAGACTCATGAATCAATAAAGGATAATTATGTTGTTGCATGTTTCATAAAGCCTGAATAAAAGACGACATTTCCTTTTCTCATTCTAATGATTGACACTACAGACATTGTCGATAATTTGCTCCATATTAGGAGCCCCCAGGCCGAGCGAGGCGCAGTTCTTCCCGTAGTTTTAAACATCATTGCTATGGTTTTTTTAGGAGGCCACACACCCACAGTGTTGGACTGGCTGACCTTTAAGAGTTTCCTTCTGCTTTAGGGTCTGCAGGGAAAACACAATAAACATGTTTGGTGTTTGTGGAGACAAAGGACTAAGAAAACAACTCATAAATTAAGATGAGAATCCGCGCTGCTGGTTTGGATTTTTACTCGTTTCACATTATCACTTTATAAAAATGATTTCTGCTTCTATAATGAGCGTAAATCTCTTCAGTTCTGTGTTGTTTAAAAATCACAATGAAGTCTGAATCTGTGCACGACTGATTTACATCAGATGAAAATTCACACCATCTTTAAAAAAGGAAAGAGATCAGTCATCTTCACTAACCAGAGGATAAATGAGTATCATCTGTATATAAACTAATGGTTTCAGCTTACAGGATCCGGGACTTTCCAGGAAAACGACAACGACTAACAACCAAACAATGTTTAACTCCGTGTCGGCTTTCTGTCCATGTCAGCAGCTCAGATTCAGATGTTTAACTGCCGATGATCTCTGGTGATAAATGCTTGAGTTATGTTGCTTTAGTCACGTTCTGTTTACAGCGTTTTCATTTATCAAACATCAAACATGAAGTTGTGTGGGAAAATTATTTCACCTCCTGTTTCTTCGCCCGGTGATTCACTAAAATGGATGAAAAATAGATTTTTAAAGATTTAAGCTGTCAAATTTCAGCTGAAAATGTGCTGTTTTAGTCTCTGGTTGTTTTTCTTTTATTTGGAAGGTAACATCAGAGGAGAAGCCGACCTCTTTGGAAAAAACAAGGAATGTTTGACATCATGTGAAGTTAAAAACTCCTTGGATTTTTTTTGTTTTTACATGTTTTTCAGTTCACTTGATTAGAGCAATCACCTTAATAAATCATAGATATCTGCATGAAGAATATATACACTTGTCGTTGCTAAGTTACTGCTTTACTCCATCCATCATTATCCACCTTTTCCTTAAAGATGCTACAAGTGACTACAAAAAAAGTCTCCCTTTTAGATATATGCCTGATGGAAATACACACTTTAAGATGAGTTTTATAGCATCAAAATAGGTTATCTATAAATGCTATTCCTTAGCTTCATGGTCAGGTCGGACAGGGCTGGACTGGCCTGGATACTCAACTTCAGGAACAAGACAATTAAAACTAGAGCAAATTTATATTATTCAGACACGTCTTAGAGCACCGGGCTGTAAGTAGCCATATATAGCCGGCTACAAAATTTTCCAAAAATTGCTTGTTGTCACACATCAAAAACTACCGCTACGTAACTAGAAAGAGATACATCACCTCGTGGCTTTGCATCCTGTAAGTTGTTGAAAAAAGAAGTTGTAAAGCAATGCAGAGTTCTGAGGAAGGTCCGAGCTGCATTCATTAGCATCACAACAAACACACGCTTTGGCTTGGGTCACGTCTTTACCACAGTCGCTGCGCGTGCTCATGGGTAGCAGAGTCTTTATGTCACCAGAAATAGATTCTCCTCATAGCACCTTTAAAACAATTGATCCATGGTTCTTCCATTCATCCTTCTTTTCATCTGTCTGTCCATCCAGTTCACCTCTACATCCATCTACAACTGGTCCATCCATCCATTCATCTGTTCTGATCATTATGGATTAATTTTTCCATTTGTGCATCCATGCACCTTCCTGTCTTTCTGTCCATCTGCTTCTTCATTCAAACATTTGTTAAATCATTTCTCCATCCATGCATTCACCATTCTTTTGTCTCTTTGTCCATCCATCCTGCACTCTTACCCTTACTTCTACCTTAAAACAGATAATTTCTGTTCATTTATGTACTGAAGTCCTTCCACCAATCAGTTCATCGACCTCTCCATCTATGATTTGGTCCATTTATCCATCCATTCATTTCTTTATGTTCTGCTCCAAAAAAGTATTTTATTTTTCTGTCCAATTGGATCTCGAACATTACCATTTCACCCACATAAACTGAGATTTTTTAAAACGGATAAAAAAGTGAAGAAACAAAAAAAATATCCGGTAGAGTGGATCCGTGTAGCGGTGTTAAATGGGGCTGGTGTTGACGCGATGACGTCAAGCGCCTAGCAACAAGTCACTGAAGCAACAGTTGCCAACAACAAAAACAATGGCCAACATTTACCACGCTGTGGCTGTGTCTGAAATAGCATACTAACGTACTACTCATACTAAGTGTGAAGTCAAAATGAGTATGTAGTGCGTTCACATTAGATAGGATGAAAAGATTGAGCGTGTGAAATACCTGGATGTATACTACATTGGAAAAAATTTAAGTATGCGAGATGGGCATACTAGTCACACTCAAACGCCCCATAATGCATCGCGAGCGAAAATGTCGAAACCAAAACGTAGGTCGGTATTTATCAAGCGCTGAGGCGATGGACGGATCGTCTTCGGTGTCTGCGGGCAGTCAACATTTTATTGTATTTGGGAAGTTACTGATTATATTAATATCATAAATGTTAAATTGTCTTGAGACCGGCATTCAGCTAAAAATCAGCCACTAGCGAACTTCCCGTTTAAAAAAAAGGATCTTTTATTATCTCCTATTAGTTCTTTAACACTTTTTGTAAATTGGGCTCTTGTTTTGAAGTTTCTTCGATAGCATAATGGCGCGCATAACGGAATGTCCGAAATGCCGAAATGAAATTTGTATCTGTGCGTTTTATGGCTCAAATGACCACATGTTGGTATTCTACGTGGTGACTTTCTAACCTAAAATGCTCTCTGAACTTTCAAATGTGGTGAATCAACAGAGATATTTGATAGCCTGGTGTGCTTCTAATTTTTGTCGTTAGAGGCTTGATTGGCATTCTATACTTATAGTATGTAGTATACAGTATATAGGCATGTAGTAGTACGTTAGTATGCCATTTCGAACACAGCTTATCTCTGTGTTCTTTGCACTTTTTGCCCTCATTACAGCTCTACAAATGAATGTAATGTTGTTGCACTGAAGGCACTCCACTGCTGCGCAACATCAGCGTCTGCTGCACGCAGTGTTATTAGATTGTCCCAAGCGTCCACGGTTTACTCCGTTGGCTGCTTATTTTTCCTGTTTTTGACTGCGCATGCTCATAATGTTTCTTCTTCTGTGGTTTTCACATTTTGCTAACCTGCCACCTATCGGCCAGGCATGGCATTGCAAAACAGAGAGAGAAGAGACGAGAAGAGACGAGAAGAGGAGAGGAGAGAAGACTAAAGATCTACAATCTACAAAAACTACAAGAAAACGACAGGAAGAGGAAAAGAAAAAAGGGAGAGGAATATGAGTAAAAGGGACAGAAGAAGAAGAAAAAAGATGAGGACAAAAGGGAGAGAAAGACAAAGACTGTGAGAAAAAGACAGGAAGAGAAAGAAGAAAAAAGTGAAAGGAAAATAGACAACGTCAGGGCTCCCACTCTCTCCTGGTAATCATTTTCCAGGACTTTTCCAGGATACCCCCCCCCCCAAAAAAAAAAAGAAAAAAAAATTATTTATATATTTATTTCTATCTTTCAGACATGAACACTGTCGGCAAGCTATCTTTTTAGTCTGACTTTAATGTCGTGTCATACTATTATAAATTCATGGTTTATACTTTTTTTACTCTGCTTTCTATAAATAGATTTTTTGATCCTTCCTAATCTTTTTTTTTTTAATTAAAGCAACAACTTTGACTTGAGTCTGGCTTTAATAGAGTGTCTAGCTATTATGAATTTATGGTTTTTGTATTAATCTTTATTTATTCTGCTTTATACTGCTGAAGTAGCCTTAATTTTATGTGGCCATTTTTTATTATTTTTTCTTTTTGTCACCATTGTTTTTAGTTTTTATATTTTATTCCATAAATTGCTTTAGTTTATAAAGTCATATTTTGTTCAATAACAAGGTAGGGGGAAAATAAATATTTTTCCAGGACAATTCAATTTTTTCGAGGACATTTTTCCTATTTTTCCCTCATTTTCTATGTTTTCCATGACTGGAAAACTGGTACATCATTCTCCAGGTTTTCCAGGACATGTGGGAACCCTGAACGGGAAAAAGGGACAGGAAGAGAGGGACAAAAGGTAAAACAAACAATGCATGTGTATTCTGTTAAAATGTCTGTATCTGTATAATTGACCTGTTGTTTTGTGTGTTGTCTCCTCATTTCAGAGGGTCCCATACCTGCCTTTGCCTTGGGTCCCAAATTTCTTAAATCCACCTCTGCATGTGCATGTTTGTTTAGTGTACATGTTTCATTTGTTTGTTTTTCCAGGCACAGGCTTCATTCCAGAGTTTATGTTCTTGTAAGACAGGCACAATGAACTTTGACTTTCTCCCTGTGTAGGAGTTGTGAAATCTTTTCCTCCTGATGGCTCATTGTTTCTAATCTTGTTTGAAGCTGATTTAAGGCTCAACTTTCACTTTATAAACCAGATCTACCTGTTATGTTACCTGTGCTGTCAAGAAAGTGATGATACAAGCCAAAGGTGCCGCTCTCAGTTTGCAAATGTCAAGCTCTCACTCTGGTATTTCATTTATGGTACGGTTAAATAGTTAAATAAATGTTCTGTCTTGCTGTTCCTGTACATTCCTCTAACATCAAACCGTGTTTATAAGGAAGGTTATCACTGCTCTGACAGATCTTTGGCTGCATGTCTTCACTGTAAGAAGAGTGTTGGTCTCCTGATGAGTCCAAACCAAGATTATAATAGTTTTGGATTTGTCATTATAGTTTAGTTTTAGTTAGTTTTGACTTTTTTTTCCATTACAGTTTAGTTTTAATTAGTTTTAGAGCGGGCATTCTAGTTTTTATTTAGTTTTGATTTTTGCAACAAGGCTTAGTTTTAGTTTAGTTTTAGTTTAGTTTTAGTTTTTTCATACCTTATTTGCCAGGTGCAGGATTCAAAAAGGTCAGAGTAAGTATTTTGTAATATTGTTTATTTTCAAGTCCGACATAGTGCTCACTGCTCAGTCAATGCTGATACTGTACTGTTGGCTGCTGCCTTAAACACAAGAAAACAATATAAACTTAATATAATAATATAAACTATGTAAACTCTGGGCTTCCTTGTTTTCATATAGACCACCTTATGGGTGCTCCTCAAATGGGCTTTTAAGTTTGTGGGATTTTTCCCCTTAAGAGGCGCTCCACATATCTCACCAGTTTTAATTTCATTTGTTTGTCTCACTGTCGTACTCTAAAAAATCCCAAATGGGACACTGCCGCCTCCTCCAAACTTTAGACATTTCTTCCACGTTGTTCCAACAACACGTTTCGTGCCGGCACAGAGCACAGCCAGTCAGAGCAGTAAACAGGCACGTCCCAGTACGTCGCTATGATGGTGCCGTACGGCGCTGACAACTGCCAAAAACTGTCGTAAAATTGGTTGGGAAAATGTGTCGGATTAATTTAAATCCTAAAGGCTATAAAAAATATGTAATATATTTTTTATATATCGTTTTTGTAAAATATTGTCAAAAACGATAACGAAGGACATTCTGTCTGTAATTTTGGTTAGTTTCGGTTAGTTTTGTGAACACAACATACAGTTTTAGTTTACTTATCGTTTTTGTTTTCTCTTCTAGGTTTTACTAGTTTGAGTTAACTGCAATGTATTTTAAATTTCAGTTTTCATTTTTAGTTTCCTTTTAGTTAACTATTAAAACCTTGGTCCAAACAGACGACACTTCAAATATTCGCTGACAGGGGCAGCGCTGATGAAATAAGATTAAACATATAAAACCATGAAGATCTGCAGTGCTGTGCCTCTGTGTTAAGATGCTCTGTGTGGTCGTATCAGGGCCATTAAATCTGCTGCTTTGTGTTTTCGCACCTAGAAACTAATAGAGATCTAATCTGAGGCAGTGCTCTCACCGGCCGCATCTGACAAGGAGGCAGAAAGATCGCCAACCTTGATATTTCCATCTGAGTGTGGAGGGGAAGTTTTCTCATTCGAGTTATGGAAAGTCAAACATCTCGGTGAATTGCCTGCGGCCTGTGGTAACAATTTTATGCACCGTCTACAACTACAGTGACTTGTTTTGCTCCTCCATGTAGACTGAGATAAAGATTAGATTTGGCCTCAGGCTACTTTTCATTCTCTTAAATGCAATCTTTAAAGAGCATGAAATATGGAACTACTAAAATTTACACACTAACCAGCAATTTAAAGGTCTCTATGATTTGTTAAACAATGCAGATATTTGTGGAAATTATAATGTTTAGGACATACTGCAGGATATCAAACATTCGGCCAGTGAGTCAAACCAAACAGTGAGTTAATGAGCCCCTTATTAACCTAAACACCCGACACACACACACACACACACACACACTCCTGAGCCAAACAACTGCTGTGCAAAAATGTTATTGTACATGGCTTTAGGGCAGAAGCTTGTGTTTCATTTCCAGGACATGACGAGGAGGAAGAAGTGAGAAGAAAAGAAGAGGACAAATATTTTCAACAATTAAAGGTTTAAGTTTGTGAAAAGTAAGAATGCTCACAGCAGTTAAGTTTTGTTATGAGGGTTAATGTCTATCAGACAAGTTCAGTGACTTTTAAACCCATAAATCCTAACTTGAAATAACAGTTTAATGCAGGCCCTGCCCTCCCTCAGCCAGCTCAAGGCTTATCACAGCCAAATATTAGTTCAGCTAATCCTCAAATGTGTTGTGTCAACACAGATTTATATTACTTCTTACTGTTGCAGCATCAAAGCCGAGCATAGAGGCTGTGACTGGACTGGCACTGCAGCATCCCAGTGCTTTCCAGAGGGGTCCAGCTGCAGACCTCCACTCTCTGCTCCAGTGTGAATCTGAAGCCACCTCCAATGTGAGACTGACGTGACGTGAATATAAATAATTATATAGCCCCCTTCACACCGGCGCGTTTGTGCCACCTCCAGTCATTTTAATGAGTGACGGGCGGCGGACAGGAAACAGTTTTAACCGCTGCTGTAGGACAGAGAAGCGGTTGGTGCGCACGTCAGCGCACACAGATTTTGTCATAGAAATCATATACGTGCAATATATTATGTATACGTATAAAATATGTATTATATACTTATGATATATGTATATAATGTCTATAGACTTTGCCCAGCCGCACAGAAACTTTCTAGCTGCAGCCGCCTGGCAGCAGCCAATCACATCTGAGTAGGGAGAGAACCCGGAAACAGCAGACTTCACGGGTCAAAACTAACATTAAATGAGCTCTACCAAACTGCTCTACCTTCATGGAAAAATAATCAGGAGAAAAACTTGGTATGAGACAGCATTTCACTTAAGAATGTTTGAGGAGGGAGTGTTAGGAAGGACTTTTGGGCTCTGCTGTGACGTTCACCGAAACACCTCTCCGTCACTGCCACCTCGGACTCTATGCTCGTACCGCGGCGCAGCAGACGCTTTAAAAACGCTTTATATTTAATGGACTCATCCGGCAGGGAGGCTGTTTTTGGGGATGTTGCCGCGCGGCGGTGTGAAGGGGTCTTAACTAATAAAACCTTGAATTGATGCTGCCTTTGTCCCCGTGTTACGGTAAAAACAGCAAAGACTGTAAACAAGGGCTGTGATAGGACTGTGTAGCAGATAAAGCAACTGTGTCTCTAGGAAATGAAAACGCTCAAGATCATTTCACCAAACAGAGATTACGCATTTTTAACTTTGTGATTTTTAATGTAACATGACTGATGAATCAAGTTCATAGTTAATTTTATTCATTTGTCCCTTGAAGGGCGATTTGGTTTGCAGCGGATTCACATTCAGACATAGCAACATAAAAAACATACATGATAATATGAGCAGTATAGACATTGGTGCACAGTTAGTTCCAGTACAAAAAAGTAGATTAACAAGGTGGACTTATCAAACCAAGCTGTGCTCCTGATCAAGGAGAAGGACAGCAAGTGACAGACTGATGATCAGCAAATATACAGAAGCTGTGTGACCAAGTGCACGGTTAACATTACAAGAAAGTAAAAGAGAAAGGGCAGACTACTGGTCAGCAAATATACAATAGCTGCCTAAAAAAGCATGGTAACCGAAAATGCTGACCCCATTTCCTTCTCACATTGGAGGTGATCATGACGTCACTTCCTTCTGAGGATGGAGGTGTAGAGTCTGCAAGCTAGTCGGCTGAGAGTGGAGGTCTGCAGCTGGACTGTCTTGGTGCTTTCTGGGCCAGCACAGGGCTCAGAAAACCTAAATATCTGGGCCAGCTTAGGGCTGTCCCGGCATATACGGAGCAATTTAGTTCCACTAAATCAAGACCAAGACTCTGCTCATATGCAAATCATGAACATGTGTGTTCCAGTCAAATTTGGACCAAGCTTCCTCCAACAAGATCAGGACCAGGAGCAGGCCTGTCACCGTAATCAATAAATCAATTAACCGCACAATAAATAAAAACGTCCTCAATAAGTTTGCTGGCCTGGATAAATGAGAACATGAGAATGAGAAGATGGTTTTCTCTGTACATCTATCTCAATGCCTGGACACGTAGGTTCTATAGCAATTAATCTATTTTTTTCTCACTTTAAAAATTGCTGAAAAAAGCCCCAACTTGAGGTATTTTCATTTAAATTCATTAGATTATTGTGCCAGTCTAAAAGGTTGTTTCAACCCCCCAAAAACTGAAGCACAAGAAGCCCAATGCATAAAAACTCTCCAGCTTCAACAGCCAATCAGGGGACAGAGGCGGAGCTGCAGACGTGACGACAACAGGAAGTGACTGCATGTTTGAAAACAACAGCGGCGTGTAACAGTGATCTCTGTGGATGCAGAAAGATCTGCAGTTTAGTCAGAAATGGACTCGACTTCTCCTTTAAAAGAGGAGAAAAGAACGTCACTACAAGCTTTACTATGGAAATCAGGATTTCGCTCTTCTCCTGACCGGATATCACCGCTGGGAAACAGAGAGAGACGCGGAAATGCTGCGCTAACAACACCGAGCCGTAGTCCTGGTGGATATCAGATCTGCTCTCCTCAGAAGTTTACCGTGAGAACTTGGTGGGTTTTGTCTTTGATGAGGTTGATGTCACATGTGACAGATGACACATCAGTGTGGTGTAATTTAATGTGAGATAAGACGACAGTCTAAGGACTGACGTACTCGTAGTTTAAGCTAACGGCTAACAACAGGGTTTAGCTGGTACATCATAATGTGATTGCTCTATGAAGAGTGTGACGAGCAGACTGATTGTCCAATCACCAGCTGCCCTGGTATTTCAAAGGTGCTATGAGGAGAATCTATTTCCGGTGACATAAAGACTCTGCTACCCATGAGCACGCGCGGCGACTGTCGTAAAGACGTGACCCAAGCCAAAGTGTGTGTTTGTTGTGATGCTAATGAATGCAGCTCGGACCTTCCTCAGAACTCTGCATTGCTTTACAACTTTTTTTTTTTCAACAACTTACAGGATGCAAAGCCACGAGGTAATGTATCTCTTTCTAGTTACGTAGCGGTAGTTTTTGATGTGTGACAACAAGCAATTTTTGGAAAACTTAGTATTGTAGTTTTGTAGCCGGCTATATATGTCTACTTACAGCCTGGTGCTCTAAGACGTGTCTGAATAATATAAATTTGCTCTAGTTTTAATTGTCTTGTTCCTGAAGTTGAGTATCCAGGCCAGTCCAGCCCTGTCCGACCCGACCGTGAAGCTAAGGAATAGCATTTATAGCTAACCTATTTAGATGCTATAAAACTCATCTTAAAGTGTGTATTTCCATCAGGCATATATCTAAAAGTGAGCCTTTTTTTCTAATTTTTTAGAAACACCTCATAGCATCTTTAAAGCATTACTCTCTGAAAATACCAAAACAATGAAAACATATTAAAAATCAGATTAATGAGTTTAAAAAAACAGTGCGCTAATCATAACTGTAATTAATGACTGTAAATTAACGCGATAACTTGATACCCCTGGTGAGCTTCACTCATATGGCGATTCTATTTCCCCTAAAATGGACAGCTTTCAGCTTTAACCTGTTAAAAAAAACATGGTTGTGGTCTCGGTTAGATCGTCTATTGCATCTGGCTTCTTAAGACAACGCTTCCTTCTAAGCTTAGCACTAGGGATGGGACGATACACTTAATACGCTGCTCCTCAATATGCCCTGGTCACGATACGATACGTCACGATACAATATCAAAAAAGTAAAAAAGAAAAAATATTACTGTGTAATTACAACTTATTAGTTTTTGTTTGAGTTGCACACAGGAAAACACAAGGCCTAACAGGCCAAACACAAACAATAACACTCTCTCTAACCCTAGAGAGGTTAGAGAGAGTGTATGCTAACGAGCGGTAGGCTCGTTTTCGCCGTCTTCATCTTTTTTAATGAGAAAGCCAAAATACTGCCAGACAGATGACTTGTATCCAGGTGGAGCGTCCTCAATTTCAACCTCATTCGACTCCATCATTCGGCTTTTTGGAGGCAAGGTAGTTGGTGCTAATGTTTGTTGTTGTCACTTCTGGTCACATGCACTATTACCGGACGTGACGTCTTTATTTTCCGATCCATTTTTTTCAAACTCGATGCATTTCGTATATTTACTGTATCGCGATATATTGCCAAACGATATTTCGTCCCATCCCTGCTTAGCACCAGGTTGATTTTTGCAGTAAAAAGGGAAGTTTAAGGCCACCAACCGTTTAGCAAGCCTGCACAGCCCATGCACAGAGGCTGATGTCCAACATGAGCATTTTGGGTTGAAATCTGACCTGAGGCTCCCTTACTGCATGTCATTGCCTACTCTCTCTCCAGTTCCCTATCATACATCCTTTCACTTTGACACTGCTGTCATATTTTCCAGTTCCTGCTTGCCTTTGACGCTGTGCTGTGACGTAACTGATCCTCAGATGTGCTAAAGGATGCAGCCCCTGAAATGGGACCCAGCCACTGAAAAGACATCCAAATCAGAGCCTGTCTTGTTTTTAGGTCATCATACAGTGATAAAACAGACTTGTGAATCTCACATAATAAATGTTCTCCTGTCAAAAGGCCGGCCAACTCAGACCTCAAGACAAGCCGACTGAGCAACAATAAAGAACCAGTCGCTCAACAAGTCTTTGGGTCAACAAGTCAGCCGACCAAACATCCGAGCAGCCGATCCATCTCGCGGACATGAGATGGAAAACGTCCCGGAGGAGCTGAGAGAGAGATGAAATCAGGACCATATGAATGACATTCCAGCTCGGCTTAGCTCTGGGCGTGTTACTTGTTGTTGCCGGTGGTTTGGGAAGTCTGGGAGCCTCGGCTGATTTAGGTCTCACATGTTGACATTGTCCTGGCTCAACCCTTTTGTCTGAGTCATCCCCTCGCCGTCACTTTTATGGAGAGGACAATATTGAATGTTAAAAAAAACTAAGTTCATGGTATTTTCTCAACAGAAACTAGATGGTAATGTGTCTTTGTCTATTGATGGATCTGTAGTTTAGAGGGTGCATCAGTTTAGATTTTTGGGGGTAATTATAGATGAAAACATCACATGGAAATCCCACATAAGTTATGTTAAAACTAAGGTGTCAAAAATATCTTTATCAACAAAGTGAAACATATCTTGGACCAGAGACAATGCGAGCTCTTTATTGTGCGCTTATTTTGCCTTATTTTAGTTGTTGTGTTGAAATTTGGGTGAATACCTACACAACCACTGTCAAGCCATTATTTATTTTACAGAAAAGAGCAGTAAGAATTATAAACAAAGTGGAGGCAAGAGAACATACTAACACTTTTTATTAAGTCAGGATTAATTAAACTTAAAGACATTGTTGAGTTACAGTTCAAGGAAAAAAGGCAGAACAATGCCAGACAATATACATTTTTTTGCTTTTAGTTCAGAAAATAAGGGTCATAGAAGGAAATTTGATTTTAAAGGGACTGTGAGGAGTTTCTAAGTAATCACAAAAAACTCTCACTTTTAGATATATGCCTGATGGAAATACACACTTTAAGATGAGCTTTATAGCATCTAAATAGGTTATCTATAAATGCTATTCCTTAGCTTCGCGGTCGGGTCGGACAGGGCTGGACTGGCCTGGATACTCAACTTCAGGAACGAGACAATTAAAACTAGAGCAAATTTATATTATTCAGACACGTCTTAGAGCACCGGGCTGTAAGTAGCCATATATAGCCGGCTACAAAAGTTTTCCAAAATTTCTTGTTGTCACACATCAAAAACTACCACTACGTAACTAGAAAGAGATACATTACCTCGTGGCTTTGCATCCTGTAAGTTGTTGAAAAAAGAAGTTGTAAAGCAATGCAGAGTTCTGAGGAAGGTCTGAGCTGCATTCATTAGCATCACAACAGAGACGCTCACGTCTTTTGGTGCATTCCAGTTCTAGTCAGAAGTAGGAATTTCCAAGTTCTGAGTAGGAAACTGCAACTGGAACGCCTCCCAAAGTCTGAATTTCCTACTGGGAACTCGGTGAAACCTCGCCACCCCGAGTTGACAATGGAAGATGGATGCCCCCAGTGTGAACAGTTATTTAGCTCCTGTAATAATCCATTTATTTGCACTTCTGACTGGGGTGTGTCGTTCTAGATCAGCTGTATACATAGTATTGTTAGACTTATATTTACAAAAATGCTGCCATAGTGATAATCACATTCTTCATTCAACAGCGCAGGGCGTGTTAACAACAGCTAACAATAGCCTGGTAGATCGGCATGTTTTTTTCCAACTTCAACTGGAATGCCGATAAGTTGGAGATGATGTCACTCCCAGTTCTGAGGTTACTGGAACGCAGCTTTATGACAGTCGCCGCGTGTGCTCATGGGTAGCAGCGCCTTAATGTCGGCGGAAACAGATTCTCCTCATAGCACCTTTAAACATCAATTTGCATGTAACACTCTAAAGGTGTGTTCACACCGGACGCTACTTGAACTACCTCGGCGATCACTCTCCATTTAAAGTCAATGTACAGCCACGATGGGGCGGGGCTAACCCTTCTGCGATTCGACAGCTGCGTACAAGACGATCACTTCACTCGTCGCACGATGTCGAAGTTAAAAAAAGTTGATCTATTCAGGCGATGTCGTGTGTGTCTGTGCGGCATCAGCCAATCAGCGGTGTGTGTACGTGTGACGGTACCCTGGACAGACAGTTATTCATCCGGACTACAGGGCGGATGAGTTCTAGGCGGAACTAATGTCAGTGAGGACATTAGTTCCGCCTAGACGGACCGCGGTAAACTCACAGATGATGCTGCTGCATCACCAGCTGCAGTGTTTTGTGTTTGATAAGAGAGTGAAAAGGATACAGCTGGAATAATGTCCTCTTATACATCCTATTACATGATATCTGATATGATCGCGCTGAAACTCGAGCAGACGTGACGTGACCAAGCGACGGCCGACGGCAGCAGTTACCAAAATGAGGTATTTATGGATGCGCGACGCTACGTCAGTGGGCGACGCGACTTTGGTAGCTGGATTGCTTGCGGTGTGAACGCAGCATTAAACAAATGTGTATTTCTGTGTGTGGTGTCAAATTGTGGAATTCTTTGACAATTGATTTAAAAGCCTGTACTAATATTAATCAGTTTAAGGGAATGAATAAAAATAAAATAAGGAAATATGAAGATGATAGGTGAAAGGTCATCTTTTGCTTTATATGTCATTGTTGCTGATGGGGAGTAGTTGTGTATGCTTGTCAATTGTTTTGTTATTACTTGTTTCCATTTTATTTATTATTATTAATATTTCTAATTTTCTGCCTTTTCAATAAGCATTGGTTGTTATATATCTGAAGGTTAGACCATCAAGTAGTTTTGCTTTATTACAGTCCTGCTCAGTATTATTGGCACCCCGTCATTATTTTCATTACTTTAACAATATCTTCAGAAATAAATTGAAATGTACCAAATTTATGTCATCAGGATCTTTAATTGAAGGTCCAAAATACTTTAACAACAAAAAAAAAAATCATTTTTACAAGTTACATATTGTAATTTCAAAGAGAGAACTGAAAAAAGCATGTGCAGCAATAATGGCACCCACTCTTCCGATGCAAACTGTTCAAGCTCTTGAACATTTGCAGGTTTCTTTTCCCCAATGGCAGATTTCAGCCATACCAAATATTTTCAATCAGACTGAGATAAGGACTCATTGCTGGCCATTTCAAAACAGGCCATTTTTTTCCTTTTCATCCATTCCTGTGTGCTTTTGGATATGTGCTTTGGGTCTTTGTCTTGCTGGAGGGCCCACGATCTTCAACTCAAACCAAGTGTTCTTACACTGGGTTGGACATTTCGCTCTTAAATTTCTTGATAATTCTCTGATTTCATGATTCCTGTGATACAGTCAAGGCCTCCAGTACCTGATGCAGCAAAGCAGCCCCAAACCATTATGGAACCTCCACCATGCTTAATTGTTGGTAGGGTGTTCTTTTCCTTGTAGGCTTCAAGAGGTTGCAATTAAAACTGCCTATTCTAAATATGACTGCATGATCATAGTAGCTAATGAAGTATAATTTATAAACCTTAATATGTGAACATTACTTCTGCCAAGTTTGAGTCTGATAAAGTGATGCAGAGCAAAGTTAGAGAGGTTTGTAAGGAAACTGTTTGTACTGTTTGTGTACTTAAACTTCTTGAAAATGTGACAGAACTTATAGATGTACAGTATGTGACCTGTAATTTCATGATACGGAATAAATTGGAAAAAAAAAAAAGGTTCCAAACTCGTGTGAAGAACCTCTAAGTAGCTATATGACTGTGTTGAGCACCTGAGTTATGATGAGTTGATGGAGGGCACTGAGCTTCAGGTGTTCCCATGAGGGTTGGAGCTCGTCCACATTACCTCAGGTGTCACCACATCGAAGAGCCTCGATCCACTTTAGCCTTTTTTATCCGGGGATAACAGCGAGGATTGACGCTGAATGACTCGGACGGGGATTCCCTCGGCGTGCATGTGCGTGCATGAGTTATTGCACACATGCTCGGCTGTGGTTGCACGGATGCATCCATCTGTGTGTGTCTGCGTCAGTCTGCTTCGTCCGTGTCTATTAGTACGAGTTCTGCCACATTCTTTCCTGTTTTCAGATTTATTAATACTCCCCTCTCCTCTGGGTGTAATTTGAAAGAGTTGTGTGATGAAATCTGCGGGCTAACTGGTGATGAAGTCTCTACATACTGGAGAATTTAAGCCAGAGCAACGGGAAACTGTTGGGGGAAGATTAAAGAAGTGAAATAAAAATATTGCTTTGGACTAAACTTTGAGAATTCTCTGAGGAAAGTTTGGAAACGGAGAGTGGAGAGAGGAATATGGGTCACATTTTCAGAAATAAACAAAAGAGAAGGGGAGATTTATTCAGGATCATGTTGCCTAATCCATTGAACACTTGTGCACACATTATTAAGAGTTAAGACCCGCTGATGAATCTCTCCTGTTTTCATAAAATACACAAAACAAAGAACATTTTGTTGGGAGTATAAACAGTAAGGTCAGGATTAATCCCATGTTTGTCTTTGCTGCCGTTATAAGCAATTGCAGACATGATGCATGACAATTTGAGGATTGAGTGTCAGTTAAAAGAGCAAGGCTAAACGGGAAATATTACCAAGGAAAATTTTATTTCATTAGCTGGGATCAGCGACTACAGGATGTGTTTTGACAGTCACTGACCGCTCTGCAACTGTAAGAAATATTTGTTTGTCTGGAGTTATTTAACTGTCTCTTCAGGCCTTTGTAGAAACCAGATGTACTCAGGAGGTCAGATCCTGTTCTTATTTTTAATTTTTTGGCTTTTACCGATAGGAAGAGAAAGTGGTCAGAGCATGAGAGCATGGGAGGACGTGTAGGAAAAGGGTCTTTAGCTGAAACCAAACCCACAAGGCAAGAGCTTTGCTGCATGGTGAGAGCACTGACAAGCTTCAGACTGATCTGTCAAACCAGCTGGATGTGCAAGAGTCCATGTCTGTCAGGAAGGCTCCATGATGGAGGGCTTAAAGGATAAGTTTGGTTTCTACAGCTTTCACGTTGTTTATAGAATGAAGTAGAACAATATACTCACCCAGAAGGCTTTCCTGATCCAAACAGTGCTTCAGGAGATATTTAGATCCAAAATCGAGCGGCGGACATCCGTATAATGGTAGCACACGGGGCATGTATAGCGCCGCTCCTAAAACTGCATTAATAGTCCAAAAACTCATTAGTTTCACCAATATTTCATCATGGTCCACTCATGCTACTCCTCCATTACAGTCTGTGTCGCTCCACCCATGTTTTTGTGGCTGTGTTGACCTCTGAACTGAAGACTTTCTTTACGGCTGCCACACATGTGCAGTTCGGCTCATTGTTTCAGGGGCGACCGCCGGCTACTCAACGACTTTCTTCTTCCAGTTTTGTGCAAAATGGATGAATATCTATCGGATGAAGATGTTGTGGAGGAGAACTTTGAATATGATGGGTGTCCTTACAGTTTGGAGCCAGAGTTTACAGATGAGGAGCTCATTGAAAGGAGGACGCGGAGTCAAAGAGAACAACAGCTGGCCAGAGAGCAGTCTTCAGTTTAGAGGTCAGCACAGTCACAAAAACATGGGTGGAGCGACACAGACTGTCTTGGAGTAGCATGAGTGGACCATGATGAAATATTGGTGAAACTAATGAGTTTTTGGACGATTAATGCAGTTTTAGGAGCGGCGCTATACATGCCTAGCCTTGCAGAGCAGACAGACCTGCCTGATTCTGAAATCCTGCAGGTCCGTCTTGCCAGCCTCCGTTGTCCAACGAAGTCACTCGGCTGAATTCTTAACGGCCCAATCAGGGAAGAGAGGCGGGAGCTGCAGAATGCGGATGTGATGACAACCGGAAGTTGAGAACGGACATGCCGATAAGCCTATTGTCCTCATAGATACTTAGTAAAACTTGGTGAAATCTGCCCTCCTCAGAAGTTTACTTGTAGGGATTGTCTTTGACGAGGTTCATGTCACATATAAGTGTTAAATGAATCATCTGTGTGGTACAATTTAGTGTAAGACGATAGTATAAGGCCGTTGGCTGTTAGCAGCTAAGTTAGCAGCTAACGGTCATTAACTGTTGTTAGGTGTTAGCAGCTAAGTTAGCGGCTAACAGTCATTAACTGTTTTTAGCTGTTAGCAGCTAAGTTAACCGCTATGTATGCTACATTTTTTTTCAATTCTTTATTCAGCCATTTCAAGTAACAAACAGGCACATTTTGCATCATACAGTCTTCAAAAATCACTGAGCAGCATCAGCAACCAATATAAACAAAATAATAAAATAAAATGTATATATAAAAGAAAAAAAATAATGACAAATTCAATGAAAACATTGCTACCTTATAGGAGGCAACGCTGCTTGATGTGGATTGGTCTGTGATGAATGTGACGAGCAGAACGATTGTCCAATCACAAGCTTGTGTTTTTTTTAACGTTCTGCCCCTGAAAACAAATTTAAAGGGCTCCTACCCAGATGGACTAGTGAAATATTTCTGTGGCAGATATATGGAGCTGTCCATCTGGATTGTCAGGTTAATACATGCCTCGTGTGCTACCATTATACAGATGTCCGCCGCTCGATTTTGGATCTAAATATCTCCTGAAGCACTGTTTGGATCAGGAAAGCCTTCTGGGTGAGTATATTGTTCTACTTCATTTTATAAACAATGTGAAAGCTGTAGAAACCAAACTTATCCTTTAAGCCGACAAACTTGATCCTGTTCAGAGAATGACAGGAACAACAGCATCGTTCCTCGGGCTTTTGGAGGTCAGGTTTGGGATCATATGCCAGGTTTGCACTTCACCATTCATCATTCCTGATGATTCCTCTGCACCACCAGCAACATGATCCTTACCTTAATGTTAGGTGCTCGCAAATGCTTCAATTTATGGAAAAACATATATGCATATGTGGAAAAGTGATGTTTCGGTGTACTAATAGAAATTACCAACAACGCCACCTAGGGACTTAAGCCCCAGGAGATGAATAGATTAAGTCTGAACCAACCTGATATCAAGGGCACACAGGTAAGTACTGAGGAGGCAGGAGACGTGGTTCCAAAAATAAAATACTTTTATGAAATCAAAGAAAAAAAAAACAAATGAATAAACTGAGGCTGAAAAGAAGAAAAGAATTGTTAAAGCAATGAAGAAAACCCAACCAAAGAAGTCAATTAAAATGATTCTGTATTCCATTACCATTTCTAAAAAGGCCTAGTAAGAAGGGGAAAAAACAAGCTAAAATTTGACTGCTAACTTAAAGAAAACTAAACCCAAATGTGGAGTGGACACCCCTAGCTGAGAGGCAAACTACACTAAGGAAGGTGTGGGGGTGCTACCCATCTACTCACCCTTAAGTGAAACACACACAGCAATCCTCCAACAGACAGGTGTAGTCTACATGAGACCCTGTGTCTAAAGCGTGCATGCAGTAGGGGTGCCTAGCCTCCCAGCTAAGGATGCCAACTCTAAAAGAACAAACAGAATTAATTACAGAACAATTAAAACCCAGTCAAATAAAATAACTAGAGGAATATAACTAATGAGACCAAAGGAAACTAAAGTGAACTAAAGAGTACTAAGGGAAGCAAAAACAGCAGCCATATTCTGTGAATTAATGAAATGAAAGTCAATAAAAAAAGAATTTCACAATGCCAAACAGTTTGTAGAAGCCGCCCTGCTTACTTCCTGTCTGAGCTGTGGGCTATATCATTGATCATATGGAGTGGGACCAGTGGATCTTAGCTGGGATTCTGGATACTACAGCACAAATTAGATGCCAAACTATGTCTAAGACTCCACAAGGGGACTGTATTTACCTCATAAAACAGCCAGGAGCAGCCGAACACCTCCACAGATACACCAGACAGGAGCAAAAGGCCTGGCCTCAGCTCCAGGTGGCTCCTATAGGTGGCTAATTGTGAAGCAGTGGGGAGGGGGACAGAGCATCAGGCTGCATTCAACAGCAGCAGCCTGTCTCCTCAACGCTGCCTAACACAGATAGATGCTTATATACCTTTATAAAATACACATATACATACATCCAAAACCCAACATGACTCCACTTTAAGGGCTTTTCATACTGGATTTCGGGTGGTCTTTCAAAAAGTCCTTTCCACTTTCCCTGAACCCAGATGGACATCGTCACAGGGTCAAGGAAAGGAGAGGAGAACCAAGTTAAAAGAGGAATTCAACTTCACTTTCACTTTGGTGTCATCTTTATATGACAAATATTTCTTGTGACGTAGGTAAACTGTGACGCACTACAGCAGCCCTACTCAATTAGCGGCCCGCGGGCCACATGCGGCCCTAAAGTAGCCCTTAAATGGCCCGAAATCAACGTGATTGGGATTTAAGTCTGGCGAGAAAAAGAGAAAAAACTTTTGCAAACACTGACAAGGTCTTACAAAAATTCCAACATTATTACAGACATTGAATGCAACACATTCTGAAACCTTGTTAAGTAAGTTACTTTTAATGCACTTTCAAATGTCACCAAAAGATGGAGTTTTTAGTCTGCACTTTTTTATGTTCATACACACGTTAATATGTGCTTATATTTACCTGTCAAAACGTGAAGTTATCCGTTCGAAGTGTTACATGGTCTCACTTTTTAAATAAAATGTGTAACAAGAAGCCATTGTCTGTTGTTCTACACTATCTACACTACCAAAAAAAAAAATAACACCACAAGGGCTGCTGCTTCTAAGCAGCACACAAATCAAATCCATAACTGAATAGTAAATAAATATTTGAATTTAAAATATTGAGTGTAGCGGCACATCAGGTCTGGAGCAGTGGACCGTTCCGTCCAACAGAGGGCGCTGTGAGCGCAGCCTGACTGCCAGACACATCTGCTGCTCTCTTGACCTCAGTAAACAAAGAGTTTCCACTCTGAGCGGTCATTAACAGCTCTGAATGTTCTGAGGAGAGCTGTGCGGGAGTAGCTTTGGTTCTACACCGTTGATGACAAACTTAAAATCAAAGACCAGGCTGTGTGTTACAAGAAATACAGTTTAGTCACTCGTCCTCCACTTATTTGCGGGCTCGGTCGTCGGCTTCGGCTGAGTGCAGCGGCACTTCGTCAAGAGCTTAACCCTGTGTGACTTTGTTCTTTTCGGCAGGGTGGATAATAGAGTCTCTGTATCTTACTATGTGGAGGTGCATGTCCGAAAACCGTTCGACTTTGATTTTGAGGAGAACTGACAGCCTTACTCCACACTGCAGACCTGTTGTTGTTAGCACTTGTTTGTTAGCTCAGGTGGCTAATAGACGGCGACCTGCTCATAGGACGCACTATGCTATGCACACACTGGCTGGCTGCAAACTGTGGAATGGATTTCTTGAAAGGAGGGGCAGCGTCACATTCCTCGTGTGTGTGTTGTGTGTTGGATTGGGCGCCCTGTGGCACACTGATAGGAAAATTCTGATCTGTTATTTATGCCTGGATCAGACACCGATACTGGATTGGATCAATCCCATCCCTAGTGCCTGGCACAACAGGTGTAAAAGTGGCGTGAACCAAAGCTTGCATACTAGTTAGCTAGCTAGTTAGTAGCTCCGCCTCCCACCATGTAACGGTTTTGAAGCCATAATATCCCCGTCAGGGCGCTGCCATTGTGCAGCCAGTAGAGAATCTGGACCATATCTGGACGCAGCTGTCGTAAACGGTCGCGTACACAATCATTGTGGAACTGCCGTAAACCACGGTTATTTTTTAAACTCTTATAACTGATGAAAAAGAAACTTTTCAGAAAAAAGAGGACTTGGAAAAAACGCAGCCCAATAATACTTTCATATCACCACAGCATACGGATGGGAGAAATATTTCTACGAGGTGTATTAATTTTTTGAAGTTTCACCACGGCCCGTTCAGATGAATGGAGGAGACGGAGAGTTGACCTATACTGCAGCCAGTCACCAGGGGGAGCAGTTTTTGTGGCGGCTTCAATTCAAGCCCAGCGACATGACATCCATGTTTTTTACAGTCTATGGTTGTACACAGCTATGGACTAAAGTGTGTGCAAAACAAAGTGACATAAGTGCAGACTGGATGCTCTCCCTCTGGTATGAAAAGTGTCCGACAGACCGTATGAATAATCTAATACTCAGTTACCTCTCGGTCTGTAGTTATCTCGACTGTTTCTGCTCTCTGTTTATTCTAGCAGCAAAAGCCCTGTACATTTTATTTGTTATAAAAGTTATGCTCAGGTTTATCTATCAGCTATTCAGTTTAAATACATAATATAGTAATAATTGTTTGTTATGTTTAAACTAAAAATACGTGACCTTTGACTAAATGCCATCCTCTCATCTTAAAGCAGATCCACTATTTAAGTTTCAACCATCTGTTTATGGCAGGTTTCTGTAATGACTTTGTTGTTACTGTATGAGTAAGGCTGTTTGTGACCGTAAGATCTCTATAAATGGTCGTGGTTTTTGTTGTTGCTGTTGTTTTTCAAGATTTATTTTGGGGCCTTTTGCTTTTGTTAGATAGGACCGTGGTTAGAGTAGAAAATCTGAGCGGGTGGGGAATAGGCAGGCAGGGCTTGAACCCGGGCCACCTATTTGCAGGAATATAGCCTCTGTGCATCGGGCGCAACCTCACCGCAGGGCCATCTTCGCCCCGACAGACTGATATTTTTGAAATGAACTCAGGATCTTATCTCTCATTGCTGTCTGACAGAGTTTCCTGTGGCGTAAAAATGAACAAAGTCCAAAATATTACCTGTGTTTCCTAACAGCTTCCTGGGGCTCATAGTTTTGTATCTTTGGCCCTTGAATGGACATGTGTTCAGTTTTATATACAGACCTGATCAAAATCTTTAGACCAGCTGAAAAATTGCTAGAATAGGCATTTTTCACATTTGGACCTTAATGAGGTTTTAAATAGAGCTACAATATGCAAAAGCAAGAAGGGGGAGTGTGACAAAAAGCACTTTGAAAAAGTAATTTATTGAAAACAACAAGTATTTTATAGTTACATAAACTTCCCTTGACCTCCATCCCCAAATGTTCTCTATGGGATTTAAATCAGGGGAACATGCGGGATGGTCCAAAAGAGTGATATTCTTCTCCCTGAAGAAGTCCTTGGTCAAGCGAGCATTGTGAACTACAGCGTTGTCCTGTTGAAAAGCCCAGCTGTTACCACACAGACGAGGGCCCTCAGTCATGAGGGATGCCCTCTGCAACATCTGCACGTAACCAGCCGCCGTTTGACGACCCTGCACCACCTGAAGCTCCAGTGTTCACTGAATGAAAAAGCACCCAGATCATGATGGACCCCCCTCCACTGTGCCGGGTAGAAAACATCTCAGGTGGGATCTCCTTGTCATGCCAGTAACGTTGAAGCCATCTGGACCGTCAAGGTTACATTTTTTCTCATCAGAGAATAAAACTTTTTTCCACCTTTCAATGTCCCATGTTTGATGCTCCCTGGCAAAGTCTAAACGGGCAGTTTTGTGGCGTTGAAGGAGACGAGGTCTTTGAATTTGTTTTTTGTTATTGAAACCCTTTTCCTGCAGATGCCGTCTGATGGTTATTGTGCTGCAGTCGGCACCAGTAAGGGCCTTAATTTGGGTCGAGGACCGCCCTGTGTCTTGACGGACAGCCAATCAGATCCTCCAGCTCAGCGCAGGTGTAATTTTTTTGGGTCTCAGGATCTTTCAAAAAATGTAGAATGACTGTCTTACTGCGTCCAACCTCTGCAGCAATGGCACGCTGCGAGAGGCCTTGCTTATGTAGCTCGACGATCCGAAGAAGAAGAAGAAGAGAAAGCTTCTTAGCTTTAGCCATCAGGAGGGCATGACCGTGTGAATGCCTGACAGAAAATGAACATTTGGAGCAGATTTTGGCTTTAATAGCCTGTGGTCTTCAACTTTAAATCAGCTGATAAACAGCCTATTTCAGTTTACTCGTTGTTTTCAATAAATGAAGTTAATGTATTAACTTAGGTTCGGGAGCTGGACCATGCCACAAGCCACACCTCCAATCAGCTGACAAGCCTACTTATACTCAGCCATGCCTCATTGCTCAGTTTGTCTGTGACTCTTCAACCCACCTTCCCACCCTTCAATCTAAATCATGCCTTTTTCTTTCTCCACTCAGCTCCTTGCTCACCTTATCCTAGGTGGGGGTCAAGATCAGCTCGGGCAGAACAAGATGAGACAGAACCCCCACACTGAGTCTCCCTCTGCCTGGCTTACGACGTCTTCTTGACGGCTCATCTCTCAACAAATCTCATGTCACATGTTCATCACTGTCATTCCTCATATTCCTAAATCGTCAGTAAACCTTCAAACGCATACATTTGTGGTGTGGTCCTTGCTAGTGAAATCACTTTTCAAATTGCTTTTTGTCACACTCCCCCTTCTTGCTTTTGCATATTGTAGCTCTACTTAAAACCTCATTAAGGTCCAAATGTGCAAAATGCATATTCCTGCAATTTTTCAGCTGGTCTAAAGATTTTGATCAGGACTGTATGTTTGAGAGCCTCTGAATTACTTCAGAAAATGTAAGTTATGACAAGATAATTTCACTAAATCCATGAAAAGCTTGTTCACAGTCCATGCATATCCTTGAATTTCATTTTAAGTAGGAAGGGTTTCAAACTGTCAACACAAGCTTCCAAAAACATTCCCAAATCTTCCTGAAACCAGAGCTCGGATTGAGACATACTTTCTGGTTTCAGCGTTGAAGGTCAGCTGTTGGCTCTGTTAGACTTCGCTGGACTGCTGCTTTGTCTAAAGAGCAAACTGTCAAACTGCTGACCGCCGAGTGTTTCTCAACATAATGACGACTTTGGTAATGACAGAGGAAATAACGATTAAACTTTAACATGGTCAAAGCTGATGAGCATCAAGTGAAAATGGAAACACCCATTATCTGGGCTGACCCCAGCTCTGTGCCACAGACGGGCTCTGCAGGCCCAGATTCACACCTGGAAGCTTCCCAGTGTGACCACAGCCTGATCTGCTGGCCACGGAGCAGCTCCACGGGAACCGTCTCGAAGGTTTGGTTACTTGCTTGAAGGCATGTTGGCTCATGCCTGTCCACAGAACCACTAAAACACTACACGGAGCTTCTAAAACAGCTCTTGCTTAATCAAATCCCAAAATCTGGCATTCTTTAAATTCACATGACAGAACAGTTTATGAATTAACGAGGTGTCCAAAGACAGTAATTGTTAGAGAAGCTTTAATTTTGTTGAACATTGTTAAGAGCGACGGCCAGTGGAGCTTCAGTCGTAGCTCACTTTATTCCAGAGAAGTTCCAGGTCAAGGGTCATTCATCGGGCTGCACATGAAATAAATGATTAACTTCATGACTAAGAAAGTCTGATGTTGGAAAAGGTCTAGGCAGTTTTATTAAAGAAGGTTTCTTCTGAGCTGAGACATGAGGCAAGCCTGAATGCTGGTTTGAATGATAACACTCTTTTGAAAAAGATAATAAATGTGATTGACTGAAATATTCTCAGATCAACTGCTGGATAGACATTTTAAAGTTCTGCAAAATCAAACACTGTTCATGAGCTCTTTCCTGGATAGATGAGTGATATACACTGCATGGACAAAAAAGCCACAGGTACGAGCATCCTATTGCATAAAACTATTATTATTAATTATTTTTTAATGATTCTTTTTTATTTGATCAAATTTATTTCATATTATTATTATTATTATTATTGTTATTATTATTAATTATATTATACTAGGTTAACCCATTCTGCCCCACCAGCAACAATTGTTGACGAAGTGCATTAATGTCATTTTCTACTCACAACAAAAAATCTCTAATGCCACTTTTTCCACTTATGTGTTAGCAGACAACTTAGATAAAGATTTCGGTTTATTAAAAAAAAGTTTCCAAGTAGTTCCTGTCACATGACATCATCTGCTTCCTGCTCCTTCCGGTGGAAAACATGAAGGATGCAAATTGTCCTGGAAAGAGGTCATTTTCATACATTTCTAAAGCTTTCCGCCAAAACATATTTATGATTATATAATCATTTAAGTCTCCAGAGTAACCCTCCACCAAAAAATTTACCTGGGGTAAATATTTTTGGTTCATGGGCTTATTTCTGTGAGTGACAACAAAAGTTGCCAGTGGGCTCACAGCTTATCGCTAACCAAAGGAAAACACTGTCTGCAGGATTTCTCATAATTTGCTTATTTCAAATTGTAGAATGAGGTACTCTGGTACATTTAAGTCCTTAGAATATTCTTGTAAGCTAAATAAATTCACTGTTATTCAAGGCCTGTGTCTATAGGATTTTGATACGTTACCATAAATAATTTTCTTGCTAGCTGCTGTGATGAAAGTCCATTTCCGTCACTTAAAAAAAAGGAATTTAGGCAACTAAAAGAAAAGATAAATACTTAGTCATGATTATGTGATAAAAAGTTGAAATTATGAGATACCATTTGCTCATGTGCCCCACGTCCATGGACATTCCTACAGCCACACACCTTTCTCATAATTATGACTTTATTATCTCATAATTTTGTCTTTGTATCTCATAATTATGACTTTTGTTAGTTCCTTGAATTCCTTTTTTTATGTTACCAAATTGGGCTTCCATAGGCTACATTAGCTTGTGTTTCACCGAGGTAAAAAAAATTGGTGATGTGCAGTTGCCACTCTCTCTCTCACACACACACAGATCATGTATGTTGTACTTTCTTTAGGTACTCTGTTGCAGAGGTCCTGGCCATGCTGCAGGACTCTGAAACTGTGACCTAGTGACAAGCTGTGTGGCTATACTCATAAAAATGGTTTAAGGATGCTGCTCATTTGTAAGTTTTGTTTGGTTAGACATGGGTAGCTGGCTTTGTTTACTTTTTTTTGTAAGAAGCAGCTTTAACTTTCATTTAAATAAGCCTCCTTTGGTTATCGCTGGCTCTTGATTTGAACAGCACTCTTTTCTATTGTCTCCCCTTGCCTAATACTTATCGTTCAATCTCATTTCTTGTAATAAATATCACCTAATATCCCTGATAATCTGGCCTTATGTTGCTTCCCTTTCCCCTTTAAAGCCGGGTTGTAACAGCTGTGCTCTCTCGTGACCTTGAAACACTGAGTGCTTGTTTTGCGAATATCGTTTTAAAGGTTGAAGCGGCTCAAGCTGAAAATAAACCTACTCCGTATCTCCAACAAACCAGCTGGGAATGACGTTGCTGGCTCACGTGGGAGACGGGTCGAGGTGAAGGATGTGGAAACTGACTGATTGATGAGATGGGGTGGCACGGGCGGGCTATGTGGAAATAAGGGTTAGAATCAACAGTCTTAAAGTTCTGCCATTTTCCAAAATATCTTCAAGTGTTTTGTTTCTTGGGTTGAACTGGGAGCTGCACTGCAGAGACACCCCCATGATTTCCATTGCTGCAATGTTTGATTTGTGTCTGAGCTTCTAGAAACATGCAGAATTAACACATAGGGCTTGTATAATATCTGAGAGAAGCCTCAACATCAGGCTAATGATCTAGCATGGTGCATTAGTTTGTGATTAAATGATTCCTCGCAGCTTCAGACAGCCTGGCGCAGACAGCTCACACAGGAGATGACAGCCTGCTTACAGTAAAAACCCTGGTGCTATCTCACGCCCATGCGTCTGCAGCAGAGCCTGTAAATCTCTCCATGTTATTGTTTTAATAACACCAATGTTAGCGTTTGCCGAGTGGTAAAAGTGTCAGACATCAAACGGCGGAGACATGTGAGCTATATCGGGGTGCAGACAAAGGGCGAGGGCCCAGCCTGTGAAAATACTGGGCCGTGCTGACTCAGCAGAGGCGCTCACGCTGTTGGCCTCGCTCCTGTACATGTGTGTTTTTTGATGTGTTTGGTGCATTTTGATTTATGTGATAGTGTGAGTGCGTGGATGTTTAACGTGTGGAAGCGTGCAAAGCTCGAAATAACCTGCCTGCACGTAACAAAGCCCTCCAGCTGCTCCCTAAATGAGACTTCTCAGAGCTCCATTTCCTCCAAACCACAAAGCCTCATAAAGCTGAGCACCCATAGTTAGCTGATGGCATTTACTCCTCCAGTTCACCGATGCCTCTGGGGCTGGTTATTTGGGGAAAAAACCCTGATTTATGTCCAACACATGACTTTGTTTTCCTGAATCATTAGCCCCACCCCCTCGCTGAGCGGAGGTCGAGGGGGCTGGAATCATGTCTAATGGAGACGCAGCATCATAAAACTAAAGAAGACATTAAAACCAAGGACGGTGAATGTTCCACTGAGACGCCGTCATGGAATATGTGAAGATGTGAACTTAAAAACACTCCCCTGTTTAAGAGCTGTTTATTCAGAAGAACAGAACATTAACCAACATAACGGTCACCTGTCAAAGGGTTTAAGCTGCAGTAAAAATAAATATATGCTTTTTGTTTTGGTTCAGTGCAGGATGTCAGAGCCTCTCTTAACAGTGTTAAATCCACACATATCTTATAAACAGAGATGTTATTTTGGAAAACGGATGCTCATATGGCTCTAAATTCAGCCATCAGAGTAAACTACAAAGTTGTGAAACCCTTTGACTTGCTTAAAAACAAATTACTCATGACCTCCAGAAACCAAAGACTTCAGACCAAATCATGTTAGAAATAATCCAGCTTTGGTTGCTCCAGATGGGAATTATAAAATTATAGAACCAGAGTCTCAAACTTATTGTATTTTGGGGGAAATTATCATACACCTGACATGATCAAAATAACTGTCTTATTGTTGCGCGAAAGTCACCATTGATCACTTTGTTTAGTGTCCTACAGGCACTTTTGTGGGCATTCATCGCCCCGCCCCACATCAGCAGCTCCAGGCTCCAACTCAGCTGTGTTTAGGGATGGGTACCGAATTCGGTACTTTAAGGCCCCATCCACACGAAGACAAAACGCTAAACAGTTTCCAAAACGATCGTCATAAAAACGAAGGCGTCTCAGAAAATGTGTGCGTCTTCATGAATGCACTCGATATACATGAAGACGCTGTAAAACACATGCCAGACATCTAGGGGCGCTGTAACGATATGACGGAAACAGATGAAAAAACAGTGGGCATGCGCACTTGCAGCAAAAGTTGTAAACAGAGATTGTGATGAAGTGATCATAAAGTGCTGTAATGTGTCCTCCATAATTGTTTGTTCAACTCGATGGTGATTGAGAAGAAGGAGATTTTGCTGCAACAGGGATAGTAGCTTCATCCGCACATATGCTTTACATACGCCGCCATTGTTGTTGTCGTGTGTGGCGCATGCGTGTCAATGAAGGTATGAAACTATGACGTAAGTGTATCTGAAAAGTTCCGGAGAGCCAGTAATCACAGAGCTGCGTATACGGCATTTCAAAATCTTTCCACTCTGGAACCTGGTTTCAAAAATGATCGTTTACAGACCCCCAAAACGCCGTCTTCATATGGATGATACGTAGATTCGGCAAAAAACTGATGCGTTTAGACCTCGGTTTGTCTTCGTGTGGATGGGGCCTAAGAGGTACCGACCGAATTCTGTAGGTACTACCAAGTACCGATTCACGTAAAATCAAACGGTGCCATGTTTAGGTACCTAAACACATCCTTGTGACTGTGAGGGAGTGGAAGAAGCAGGCATACTATTGGGTAGAGTAGGTGAATTTCCATACTGGACTTGAACGCAGCACAGCAATAGCATAATGACGTCAGCAGCCGCGGGCTCAGTCAACAACGCAAGCATGTCTGAGAGAAAGTGCTCTAAAGTATGGCTCTACTTTATTAAATGTGATGGAGATTATGCTCGCTGCAATATTTGTGACACCAAGTGTAAGGCCAGCGGTGGAAATACTTCAAATCTGAGGAAACACCTGCTTCGGCTCCTGCTAACCCTTGTTCTCTCCTGCGGTGCTCATTTTTCTCAACTGACTTCATGACTGAGCTCCTACGAGCATGATTGGCTGTCGTTCTTAGATAAATGACACTCAAACTATGATTGGCTGGAAACGTCACGTGATATAAGATGCATTTAGGGTTTACAAATAACTATCCATCAGACTGGGGTAGATCTACAATATTGTATAACAACCACACCAAACTGTCAAATTATCGTACCATTAGCCTTTTTTAGAATTATTGATCGTACCGAGGGCTAAATTATCGTACAAATACGATAATTATCGTACGTCTGGCAATGCTGCTCCTGAGGGAAGATACAGTGCTTCAGAAATGTGGTGCAGGTCAGTGTAAATGTTGTCGACTAGTTATTTTTCAGCATCGTTTTCATCAACAACCTGATGAAAACTAGACAGTAACCAACAAAAACAAGAGCACATGGACAAAAACTCAAACTAAACTGACATTTTCATCAAAAAAAAAATTGCTCGACTAACTTGGTCATGTAGAAAGTAGAGACAAGTTAGGAATCTATCCAATCAGAGCTGCCTTAGTTTGGTGGTGGTGGGATGAGTTGTGGAGCGATCCAATCAGAGCTGCTCTCTTTATGAATTGATATATTCATGTAGAGCAGGTTCACTGTTTAGAATTATTTTTCTTTCTTTTATCAAATCAAATCAAACTTTATTTATACAGAACTTTTCATACAAAAAAATGTAGCACAAAGTGCTTTACAAACAGACAGATACATTAAATGAAGGATTTATGACCCAAACCCACTCCACCCAGCCCCTGAACCCACCCACACTGCAATCCACACACAGTGTTGATAAAAGCATCATAAAAAAAGACAATAATAAAGCACACAGCTGTAACCCAGTACGTACTGAGGAAATGCCATCTTAAAGGTTTAACAATGAGAAAACACTGGAGGTTAGGTTGTCCACTCCACCTCAGTTGCTTAACCAACTCTTTACTTCCAACATGAAAACCACTCCAAAGTAAGTTAGAGAACAAAATAAACCCAAATAAAAGAAGAGAAACCATCTCAATAAACAAAGTTTTAAAGAAATCTAATCAAAATCCATTGAAAACTATTGAGTGGCAGACTGACAAACACTGACAAAAACAACCATCTTGGCAGAGGTAAAAATATCGTATTGTTTCTAACCATGTCCATTCTTTTATAACCACAGTGGACCAGCTTCTAATGAAGGTTTCTCAAAGCTCTGATTATCTCGAACTGTTTTCCTCAGTATGACAGTGAGTTCAGTGCACTCCAAAGCCAATGGAGCCTCGGCAGAAGAGTCTTATCATGATGCAGCCAATCAATCTGCAGCATATGTGTGATGCTGTCATGTAGATATGGATCTACATCTCGTTTTAGTGTTCCTTAAATAGACAGCACCCTGATGATGGACCAGGATCTGCCTTTCCAGTCTTGGTGCAGTTCTTTAGCACACACCAGTTTGATTGACAGCTTTCACACCAGCCTAAACCAGCTCAGAAACAAACTCCTGTTTGCTTGGACCACACCAAACATGTGAGGTGTGACAGCACCCAAACTCTGTCAGGCCCTGGTGACCTTCTGTGGTCACAAGCAGATGACTGTTCCCAAACAATGTCTCTGCATTCAGCACTTTGACTCAGTTTACTTGAGGACGTGTGTGTTTATTTGGCCGCTTCAAGTGTAAAGGCCACCTCTGCTGACTGTGTGTCACATAGCATCTTAAGAGGCTAAAAATGGCCACGTATATGATGAAATAATAAATAAAATAAACTAATAATCATACATATTTAACGCCCTGCCTCACTTCGAGTCAGCATTAATTTTTATTCCACGATCATTTGTGAAATCCATACCTTATTTGGCGTAGACCGAGAGATTGATTTTCATGAGCACAAGTTCTTCATGTTTTTACAGCGGGTCATAAAAAGGCTTGTCGGTTCTACACTTGTGCCAAATTGGATTATTTCATGAACCACTAAAGGCAGCGAGCAAATAAAAGGTCTCTGACTGTGTGTGTGTGTTTATGGATGTGGGCATATGTGTTAAATTGGAGCATGTGTGTGTGTGTGTGTGTTCAGGGTGGGTGTCCAGTAGACGTCACACTCTCCATAATGTTTACTGACACAACACATTTTAATGGTCTCTGCTCCGAGCTAAGGATTGTGAAATGGAGACGCTTCAAACGGGTGGCACACAGCGGACGTCCACTGTTTACACTCCGACTTTAGTTGTTTCAAACTGATGCAGACCGGACCTTTGACCACCAGGGCCAAGGGTTGCAAAACTTCCTGCTAGAAAAGTTTATTTATGTTGAAGACTTCCACAGAAAATGGAGCGTTTACCATAAAAATGCCTTTACAGTGTATCTCATTGAATGCTTGTGGCCTAGTCTAGAGCTATTGATGCAGAGTGTGAGCATGAAGAGGATGTTTGTGTCTTTTAAAATAAATAATAAATAGCACTGAGGGTTTACTTTCCTGCTAACATTGTTTTGTATTTAGTAATTCTTAAGAAAAAATGTTTGTTTCAGCTCGACCAACACTCCATTTCTTACATCACAGAAGCTTAAACCTGCCCGAGTCTGTTTACTCTGATAACTGACCGTCCAGACACATAACCATCTACAAACCCGAAACCAGTGAAGTTGGCACGTTGTGTAAAACGTAAATAAAAACAGAATACAATGATTTGCAAATCCTTTTCAACCTATATTCATTTGAATACACAGCAAAGACAAGATACTTAATGTTCGAACAGGTGAACTTTATTTTTTGCAGATATTAGCTCATTTGGAATTTGATGCCTGCAACATGTTTCAAAAAAGCTGCACAAGTGTCAAAAAAGACTGAGAAAGTTGAGGAATGCTCATCAAACACTTATTTGGAACATCCCACAGGTGAACAGGCTAATTGGGAACAGGTGGGTGCCATGATTGGGTATAAAAGCAGCTTCCCTGAAATGCTCAGTCATTCACAAACAAGGATGGGGCGAGGGTCACCACTTTGTGAACAAATGCGTGAACAAATTGTCCAACAGTTTAAGAACAACATTTCTCAACCAGCTATTGCAAGGAATTTAGGGATTTCATCATCTACGGTCCGTAATATCATCAAAAGGTTCAGAGAATCTGGAGAAATTACTGCACGGAAGCAGCAAGGCCCAAAACCAACATTGAATGCCCGTGACCTTGGATCCCTCAGGCAGTACTGCATCAAAAACCGGCATCACTGTGTAAAGGATATCACCACATGGGCTCAGGAACACTTCAGAAAACCACTGTCAGTAACTACAGTTCGTCTACATCTGTAAGTGCAAGTTAAAACTCTACTATGCAAAGCCAAAGCCATTTATCAACAACACCCAGAAACACCGCCGGCTTCACTGGGCCCGAGCTCATCTAAGATGGACTGATGCAAAGTGGAAAAGTGTTCTGTGGTCTGACCAGTCCACATTTACAATTGTTTTTGGAAACTGTGGTCGTCGTGTCCTCTGGACCAAAGAGGAAAAGAACCATCTGGACTGTTATAGGCGCAAAGTTCAAAAGCCAGCATCTGTGATGGTATGGGGGTGTATTAGTGCCCAAGGCATGGGTAACTTACACATCTGTGAAGGCACCATTAATGCTGAAAGGTACATACAGGTTTTGGAGCAACATATGTTGCCATCCAATCAACGTCTTTTTCATGGACGCCCCTGCTTATTTCAGCAAGACAATGCCAAGCCACATTCTGCACGTGTTACAACAGCGTGGCTTCGTAGTAAAAGAGTGCAGGTACTAGACTGGCCTGCCTGTAGTCCAGACCTGTCCCCCATTGAAAATGTGTGGAGCATTATGAAGCGTAAAATACAACAATGGAGACCCCGGACTGTTGAACAACTTAAGCTGTACATCAAGCAAGAATGGGAAAGAATTCCACCTGAAAAGCTTCAAAAATTGGTCTCCTCAGTTCCCAAAGGTTTACTGAGTGTTGTTAAAAGGAAAGGCGATGTAACACAGTGGTAAAAATGACCCTGTGACAACTTTTTTGCAATGTGTTGCTGCCATTAAATTCTAAGTTGATGATTACTTGCAAAAGAAAATAAAGTTTACCAGTTCAAACATGAAATATCTTTTCTTTGCAGTGTGTTCAATTGAATATAAGTTGAAAAGGATTTGCAAATCATTGTATTCTGTTTTTATTTACGATTTACACAACGTGCCAACTTCACTGGTTTTGGGTTTGTACATGCACACTCACATAAAAGGGCATTTTATAGTTACATGTCAACATAACAAAGCATATTTTTGTTTTGTGGAATATCCAAAGAAAACTCATGTATGCACTGGAGAGCATGAAAACTCCACGCACTGAAGACTTTATCACAAAGATATCTTGCATTAATGTTTATCATATTATTAACCAAGCTTTAAGCTCATAGATCCACAGTTTTAGAAGTAACCCAACCTGACAGACCAGATGGGACTTCCAAAATATTTCACAAGATAACATTTTAACAATCAGGGACACAGATGGGACCTAGCAAATGATTTCAACTTGTTTAATTATTTTAGTGTAATTTGGGTTTTAGGTAGCACACGAGCAGCTACTTTTGTTACAGACAATGGTTTGCACTGAAGGGCCATTAGTGAGCTCTTATTTGAAATCTTGGATAAACAGCAATGAGCATTATTAAACAAAGACCTACATCAACACTAGTCATCATGATGAAACTGTTATTTGTCTGGAATGCCAATCACCCACCAAAACATCATGCCTTGTGCAAGTGAAAGTGTAGTCGGATTCTCTCTGCACAGCAGTTTTCCTTTCCTAAGTCTCCTTTCCTTAACCTCATGGCATTCTCCATCGGGGTTAAGAATAAGTGTTTAGGAAAGGGCTTAGGAGGTGAGTATTCGATCTTAGGGTGCGTTTGAATAGTCCTGTTTTGATAAGGAACCTTCTTAACCGAAGAAATGACCTGGAAACTGTTCGAATTCTCAAAAGTTAAGGTCAGGAGGGTCATTGCTTCCTTTAATATCTCCTTTAGCTTAGGAAACACTGGACCATCCTTTTCAAAAGGAAAGGAGAAGAAAACGCCCCATTAATGCCTTGCGGCACGTGACATGTATAAATACGGCTCCTGCCGAAGGTTTACAGAAACTTACGATGGAGAAGGGACAGAAGTTATGTAGTACTGTTGCTTTTCTAACATTTACCATCATGTGTCTGCCTGAATATGTTTATTTATACTCACTGTGCTTGACGGTGTATGAATGTCAAAAAGATTTATAACCTGAAAGGTTTGGTTGCAATTCCGAACTGAAACAATGAATCACTAGTGAAAGAGACTTAGGTGGGCTTTACACGAGTACAAATTTCTAAGACTCCGGTAAAATAAACTACCGATCTGGTGATATTGACACACGGAGACGTGTATTTCTCCATGACTCTGCATCTTTTTTGAAAACAGGTCTGCAGGTGGATATCTGTGTATTCATCTTCATGCTGTAGTTGGTATAAACAGATAAGTCCGGAAAAGACGATGACCTCATAGCACCCCTCCTCCTCCCCGTTCAGAACAGAAGCATGGACAGGAAGGAAGTCGACCTTGTATGCACATTTTTTGTTTTTGGTGCTTTGTGGCAGTGTCACCTTTAGGACGGGCGTATGTACTACAGGATTTTGCGTTGTCATGTAAATGCACAAGCCTATGTACAATACGATGTGTAAACAATGATACATGTTTTGATGCCGACGCCAAGACAATAAGGGGCCATCCTCTTGTGAGGAGGGCCTAATTTCTACGTTACTCATTTCTAAGTTATATCATTTTGTCTGGGAAAAAATGTTTGCTTTCATAAAAGATGTCGATTTCTCTTTATTACACCCACAGATGCTGAAACCTTTGCTCTTATTAGAATTAGAGAGAGAGTTAAACTGAATGACCTCTTCAGTGGGAAGAGAAATGCGGCCAAAGAAGGCTGGCAGTGAGTAGACGTATATCATGCAACTCTTTGAAAGCATTATGCTGCGGCCACACCGGATGCGAATTGGCGAACTTAAACGCGCGTAGTGCCTGTGACATGCTGTGCGTAACGCCTGAGGCTGGACGCTGGACCATTTGGACAAGCTGAGGGGTGACACGCGTCACTGCGCAGGTGGAGAAGAGAGCCGGAGCCAGTCGGACTCAGTGATGACCCGTGCAGGCAAATCCAGCTGGAAACGAATATTTACAGAACTTACCTTCAAAACCTGTCTCCTCAGAGACTTTCACCCAAGCCTGCTCCTTTTTGTTCCGGTCTCTGTAGAGTACACACGTTGAATCGTATAGCTCCGGATGATGGCAAACAGCGCAGATCAACCTCTCCTCCATCTTTCAGAGGAGTTTGAGCCGGAGCAGGAGGCTGGAGCGTCACACGTCATCAAATCAATGACGTCGGGGGGGAATGTCATCGCTGATTGGCACAGCGTCACGCGAATTTGCGTTGAAAGTTTAATATTTCCAACTCGAGCGTAGAGGCGTTTGACACCCCAAACACGCTGGATGCTCCAGACGCACTGTGCCAAACACGTCCAATGCGCCGCCCGGGGAAAATCTGCGTCCAAACGCGTCTTTGCATTGACTTTGTATGTAATCTCAAAGCGCGTCTTTGCGAATTCGTGTCCGGTGTGGCCGTACCTTTACAGTACAATGATAAATCAAGTTAATTCTAAAAAATTATAGAAGAGTGGATTGTTAATGTTAACCGGTGAAGACACTAAATGACCCTGTGAGAAAAGGCAGACAAATGCACTTCTTGTAGTTCATTTTCGGAACACTAGTTCATCGTGGCTTACCTGCGACACAAGAAATCGTCGTCACATAAATATGACCTCAAAGTGAAAGTGCAGTCGAATTCCTCTTTGGCCGCAGTTCTCCTTTCCTCTCGTCTTTTTCCCTCCTTCCCCTGACCCTTTTTTTTTAATCAGGGTTAAGTTAAAGTGGTTGGGAAAGGACTTAGGAAGGACTATTCGGATCCACCCTTATGCTGCGTTCCAGGCAAATTACGACTTCGGTTTGTGTGCAAGGAATTCTGGTATGTAAATTAACCAACATGGCAGGCATTATAAGATTTATGCTTTATCAACTAACTCATTTGAGTGAAACAGAAGCGGGGAAACGACGAATAAGGGGAAAGAAGCTTATACTTTACAGTGTTTGTCATTATTAAGAGGCTGCCATATTGTTTAGGCCAGGCATGTCCGAAGTCAGGCCTGGGGGCCGTGTTCAAATTTTCACTGGCCCGCAGTCTCTGTTATAAAATCAATTACATGTGGCCTTCTTGCACCGTTGACTGCTGTATAAAATACTCTACCTACCTATTTTACATTTCACCAGAAGATGGCAGTAGCGCTGTGGCCACATCCTTGTGGCACTTGACACCTGACCTTTTGTCATTATTTCAGCCCATCCCATTTCAAACATGGCGACTGTAGCTAAAAAAAGAAGAGTTGACAAGTGCCGCCGATTCCAGAACAAGTGGAAATTGGAGTATTTCTTTGCTGAAATACGAAACAACTGTGTCTGCCTAATTTGCCACGAGACTGTAGCTGTTTTTAAGGAATTCAACGTCAAGCGGCACTACCAGACAGAACATGCTAAATACGACAATCTAACGGGGGCCAAACGCGGTGAAAAATTGAAACAACTGGAAGCTTTTTTAACGGCACATCAGCACTTTTTCACAAGAGCCCGTGAGTCAAATGAAAATGCCACAAGGGCTAGCTACGCGGTGGCAACGCTGATTGCCAAGCACTGCAAACCTTTCACTGAGGGTGAATTTATTAAAGACTGTGTGCTGAAAATAGTTGAGAAAATTTGTCCTGAGAAGAAGCAAGATTTTGCCAATGTCTGCCTGGCTTGTAACACTGTGGTATGGAGAATTGAAGACATTTCATTAGATATTAAGAGACAAGTAGAGTCAAAAGCTGAACGGTTGGCCCCCGCACATTTTTACCTCACCAAATCTGGCCCTCGTGGCAAAAAGTTTGGACACCCCTGGTTAATGCAGTGATGTGACATCACAGGTCGTAACTTGGAGTACATCAATCTGGTACGAGTTCGACTGCCGTTCCAGTGCACTTTCATGAGTTACAGGTGGGAAAAACACGAGTTATGGGTTGCCTGGAACGCATTAACCTTGGTGTGGGTGAAAGTTTGACCTGATAATGGCTGTTATAGGATGTGGCTCTCTGATAGCCCTTTTCCACCAAGCTGGTTCCAGGGCTGGTGCTGGTGCTGGTGCTAGAGCCGGTTCACGGTTCAAGTGAGAACCAGTTTAGAACCGTTTGCTTTTCCACAAACGGGTGCCGGCCAGAGAGCTACGTCATCACGTCAATGTATACGTCTGTATACGTCACGGCAATTTCCCATAACAACTAGTGCCAAATTTTATCGCCACAACAAAGATGGAGGACTACGTTGTGGTTCAAGTGTTGCTGCTGGCTTTTCGAGCCTTCCTTGGAGAGCAAAATTTGGCGATCCAGCAGGTTAATGCTGCTCGACGATCATGGAAGGTCGTCTCCTCCTCTGACCGCTGCTGTTTCGTTTTACTATCCATTGTTATCTCCAACTTATCTTCTTACTGCTTCCCCCGAACTCGTCTTTTTAAAAATGGCTCTCTTCCGTGTTTTTACTCTGCTTTGGTTGGTCAATAATCCCGCCCCCACCCCCTGACATAAGCGCGTAGCCCCCGACATAACGTGGTTCTTTCTGCTGGCCCAGTAAAGAGTTGGTGCTTGCCAAGCACCGGTTTTGAGAGCCAGCAACCGGTGCTTAGTCTGTGGAAAACCAAAGAACTGGTGCAGTCTGGCTCTAGCTCCGAACCAGCCCTGGAACCAGCTTGGTGGAAAAGGGGTATGATTGGCAGGCTAATGGACTAATCAGAGAAACAACAGAGGCTCCAGCTAAAATGCTCATTCTTCTTCATTTTTCCAAAGGCTGGAAATACTTAACATATTTGATGAGACTACGCCGCAGACTGAAACTTTAAAAAGATTTATTTTCTAATGGCGGGCACTCCATCCTCTCTGTAGCTCGTTTAGCTGTCATGTTCACGAAACACGGCCGTAAAAATCACGTCAAAACTTGAGGCAGTAATCAGCTCCGTGTGCAGCTCTGCCAAGTTCTTTCTCCTCAGACCTCAGATTTAGTTTCAAACTCTCAGAAACTTTTAAACAATGGGCTGAGACCTGTGTGAGGTCCCAGCAAACAGCACAAACGTGTGAACCGCTCTGCGCTCGCATGGTGGTGAACGCCCAGCTGCAGACAATAGACTGATTGTTTGGCTTTGTGTCCAGCAGTAAAACGTTCTCGCACACGCTGTGGGGCTTCATCTGAGACCTGACGGGCACGGGCGGGTGGGTGATGATGGAGCTCTCATCTCCGCTCCCATCCCGTGTCTGTTTCTTGTTTATCCTGCAGGTCGCTTTGAGCTGCGGTGGGCGGCCTCTACACAACATCTCTGTAATGAGCTGGTGGGCCGTGTGACCGGGTTAACGGAACAGCGTGACTTCACTCTTTGGCTGTGGCGGTGTTGAATTTTCCAAAGATTGTGCAGATTATCAGATTGCACATCACAATAAGAGTGGAGTCAGGGTGGCCCGTTTATCGGGTTACAGGAGAAGGTGGCTGAGATTTAATCCTGAGAGTCGGGTAATGTCAACACACACACGATACACACTCTTACAAAAGTAGGTTTTTTTTATTAAAACATACAGAAACATAAATAAAAAAGAACACTGAATGGAAAAAAGGTCTTACAGGTATGCTACAATCTTATAGAAGAAACAATATATCCATATTGCTTTTGGCTAGGCAAGTGCACACAGAATTGTCAAAATCAAGATACATAAATATGGAATTTAACATGAAGCCCCTGTGTTTGAATAACAAAAAGCGTGTCTACTATTTCCTCTACGTGCTGCGTAATGAATGTCAAACAGACACAAAAAATAAATGATTTCTACAGCCAGAAGGTCACTCTAACAGCGCCTCACTCTGTACTTCTTTGGCTAATAAATAAATATTTAGTGCATATTCCCATTTACCTCAGTGACGAGCCAAATGAAAAACAATTTAAGTTAAAAAAAAAAAAAAAAGAAAAGATGAGCCAAACTCAATTTGGCTCCTCTGGTTAAAGACGACAAAGAGTCTATTCATGTCATTTAGGGTCAGACAGTCCAGCTATCTGCGTCGTCATAAAAATAACAAACACGTGCCACCTACTCTGCAGTTTTCAATGACGTTGTCGTGCGCAGCGCCTTCAATGAAGCAGGTTTCATTAAGGCAGGAAAGTGAAGATTTGAAGCACAAGACCGTCTTTATTAAGTGTTTTCTCTTGAACAGTGGTTCTCAACTGATGAGCAGGGAGGCTATTAGATTAAGGGGCTGTTTGTGTGCTTCAGAAAAACACGTTAACGACTTAAAGGCGTGCACGGCATTCAAGAAACACATCTATAGATCTGTGTGACCTCCTCGTTGACACACTATCTCACAAGGACACAAACTAAAGATCAATAATGTCTTTGCATGTGGAGATCTCTGGAAAGTAGGGGTGTATTTCAACAAGAATACGGTGATATCATAATACTACGATACACGTGATGGTACAATATACCAAGATACACTGCAGTTCTATAAACACAGTAATTTATCAACGTTTACATTTTTTTACACCTTCAAGAACCCACACTTTAATCCATAAAAATAAATCTGGCCTTTCATGGAAAGAATGAGCGCATCACTACAGCTGAAAATGGACCTTTTTGATCAGAGGTGGTTGGAAAGTACCTGATAATGTGAACTATTTTGGTTGTGGAGGTTGTTTTTTAAGAAATGGAAATGAGCCCTGACATGAAGCGAATATGTTAATTTATTTGGATATTATTATTATTATATAAATTCTTTTAAGTTTTTTATTGATTTCACTTTATTATTATGATTTTTTATGTATTTTTTTGTACGCAATATAATGTAGAGCTGGGCAAATAATCGATTAAATCGATTAATTTGAATTATTTTCTGTAGAAGATTTTAAAAATTAAAATTTGAGATTTTTTTTCTTGCCTCAGTCCAATTGTAAGTAGTTGCAATTTTTGAAAAAAAATTACAATTTTCATGATGGTCGGCCTTGTAGTTTTTGCACAAGCACTTTTATAGGCTTGTGTTTGTTATTTAAGTAGATTAACTATTGATCAGAGAGTTTAATGCTAATACTGTAAAAACACCTCAGCCTTTTAGTGTTTATGTAGACAAACCTGCCTACATTTATACTACATAATCAACCTTGTATGACCCAGACTTTGACTTTAAAAGGGAAACATTTAGACAACACAAAGGCAAAACTTGATTTGTTTCATTTTTATGTCACTGGGAGTTTTGTTTCTTTAAGGGAGGGAAAAATCGATTAAAATCAAAAATCGAGTGTTGTGGAAAAAAAATCTGGGATTTTATTTCTAGGCCATATCGCCCAGCCCTAATATCATGTATATTTGATGTACATTTGCATTATAGGTAGAAATATTTATGTATATGATTTGTACCCTTTGTTTTACACCTCTGACCTTGTCTCGGATGATGTTTTATGTTTAATTGGAAGGGAAAACATCTAAATAAAAAGTTTAAAAAAAAAAAACATAAATCTGGTCTCTAATCAGCGTTATTTACAGAAAGCATGGTCCGACTTAGTGACAAATTATAATAACAAATTGGGGTGTTAAGAGAGTAAAGACCTCTTCATGGGCATTTCGGACATTCTTAGCCAAGTCTAAGAATGCGCTGTGCTAAAAATGGGGGATTTACAATAGTATCACAATATCAGTATTGGTAGATATTGGCCCAAAAGTAAATATCAGCATCGGCCGATTTTTAAATTTTAACAGATATTTACAGCCAATTTATTGCCCATACTTATCAACCACACATCAGCAGTAAAATAAACAAAAAACACACAAATGTGCCAAGATGCTGTTAACAAAAAATCTCTGAAAATAAGTTCTGAAAATCAGCAAAAATCCAATCTACTACATCCCTACAAAGCAATCATTCTAAAAATTCCTGGATCTATTTCTGTATGCAGATCATCACCAAAATCGAATCATTTCTTCCTTGTGCCATGACAGACATTTCTTGAACATTTCAATCAAACCTAATTTGAACATTATTTTCCAACAAATGGCCAAACGCAGGCGAACACAGCCTCCTTGGCAGAGGTGAATAAATACTGAAAGTCTGTGGTCAACCAGAGGCTGAACACAAACACAAAATAAAAGACCAAATTCCTGCAAATTCCACTGACTAATAAAAAAATGGAAATATCAATACAGTTTTGTGTCACAATATATTCTGATATATAAGTGTATTGATATTTTTTTACACCCCTACTGGAAAGCAAACAAAACCCTTTTACGGGACATGGAGAAAAAAATGTTTTGCAATCATGTTTTAAATCCGAGCTGAAACATTTTCAGGGATCATATTTGAGTGGTTGACATTTTTTGGAAACTCTGGTCACAAGTTTTCATCAGTGAGTCTGTGGTGGTTTTGGTGGAGCGTCATCAGTTGAGAACCACTGGCTAAAAGTCTAAAGTTGACAATCGTTGCGATGCGTTATAATTTCCTCCGTTGGCTGGCTAAACACTGGACAATTTGGGGCCTTATTGGCATCTCTGGCAGCAACGCGGGACCCAGTTTGTGGCTCATTGCAAGACCAGAATAACAGAACAAGACAATTAAGATTAACTGTCATTCTAAACATTTAGAATTGATTATTTTGCATTTTAAACAACTATTTGAAGGCCCCTTTGACGTTGTAAAACAATCCTAACCTTATGTTTTATTTGTGATTAAAATAAATGCCGCATGATCAACATGATGATCTTGACATTTGTGTGGACTGGCTTGTCCCTGTTCTAACAAACTCTGGTTACTTGGATAGTAACCATTTGGATAGTTTGATTCTCTTGAGAGGACTGGAACCACAGAACGTGGTTTCGATTTGCTCTACAGTGCACCTAAGCTGGATCATAAGTCTGTGAGTATTCTGAAATAAACACGTAAGGAAAAGCAATGCATTGTGGGTTGACTTTGCCCTGATATACTTGAATCAACAGCAGTAAGCAAACCAATGTAGGACTAACTTTACTTCCTCTGGATTCAAATAACACGACGTGATATCTTGCTTTTGCTCATGTTTACTGGGTGATATTTTATTAAAGGAGCTATGAGGAGAATCTACTTCCGGCAACATAAAGACTCTGCTACCCATGAGCACGTGCGGCGACTGTCGTAAAGACGTGACCCAAGCCAAAGCGTGTGTTTGTTGTGATGCTAATGAATGCAGCTCGGACCTTCCTCAGAACTCTGCATTGCTTTACAACTTCTTTTGTCAACAACTTACAGGATGCAAAGCCACGAGGTAATGTATCTCTTTCTAGTTACGTAGCGGTACTTTTTGATGTGTGACAACAAGAAATTTTTGGTAAAACTTTGTATGGTAGTTTTGTAGCCGGCTATATATGGCTACTTACAGCCTGGTGCTCTAAGACGTGTCCGAATACTATAAATTAGTTAGCGGGAAACATTAGTGCAGGCTAAAGGCTCTAAAATGGAGAGTGCCTCCAAAAGGAAAATGGTCACAAGCCGGCATGTCTGAGAATAACAAGCTGGCTTCATCAGTTCTTTGAATTTTCTCTCCATATAGGCATGAAATCCCGGTCAAATGCTCCGTCTACACTTTGACAGAGATGCCCGCTGATCAGTTTTTGCCAGCTTGTTTCTCTCCAACCCGGATGTAAACAAAGGACATTAAACGATATGGATCTCCCACTGGTAGCATCTCTGAAGAGCAGAGGCTCATGGGAATCTTTAGACCGAGTTGTACTGAAGCTGTTACATGACCACGCGAACCAAAGCAGCAAGTAACCACAACGGCTAGCATAACTAGCACTGCTAACAGAGGCATTAGCATCCCGCACTGGGATCCTGTAATAAATAAGGGTTAAAGGTGACCTTTAGTGAGTGCTTAGTCTTATAAATGGCTTTTATCCGGATTGAAATGATCCTTAAAGCTCTACACTGTCCCCGTCTTTGTCGCCACGTGTTAAGAATTAAGATTTGTAGATTGTCTAGTGTGAAGCCAGCCTCAGAGACTCTGTGGTAGCTGTAAATCTGGATCTGACTGCCGTTTTTCATCACACTGTTGAGTTACTTACTGCCAGAACGCCTCTCTGCTCGTCTTGCTCACACTTGCAAAATCTTTCATACAAACATCTGAGCATTCGTTTCAGATTCGGGACTTCTTTATTATTGTTCTCCGATAATCCGCTGAGTGTTAGCAGATGCGCCGTCCTCTACAGTGCTCTATTTGGACCTTTATTTCCAACATTCATCTCTGATAAATCCTTCCCCACTGCCTCTTCCAGCCAGCACACACACTTCCTGGAGTTCTCCCTTTACGGTTTATTTAATAAGTGCACCAACACATGTCTACGCTTAAGCCTAACTGTTGCACTCTGAGCTGAAATGTATTGAAAAGTTCAATACAAACAGTGAGAAGATTTAAAAAGCCATAAAAAAGTCTAAAAATAGTCCAGTGCTATTAGATGAGAGCTGTGTGTCTCATGGTTTGGGTTTAAGTGCCTAAAATGTCTCTAAAGGTGACTTCCTGTTCCAGGTGTCTCTTAGAAAGGACTCCAAGGCGGTTTGGTGAGAACAAAATAGAAACCACATTTACAATATAAAAACACTTTTTAACAAATGGACATTATAAATCAGTGGTTCTTTGGCATTTCAAATGTTCAGTAGCATGTCCGCTCCCCGTGTGCCCGCTCTCAGTTGCCCAACTTTATGGCCCCAAAGTACGTCCCTTCTCCTTCGAGGTCTAACATCCAAGCGTTGGACACGTTGACAAACAGGGCGTCCCCCTCCTCCAGCCGGATGCCCCGGCCCTGCTGGGCGCAGTACATGTTATAGCTCATGTTGGTCCAGCGCATGGTGCTGCCCGCCTTCATCAGCAGCACCGCCTTGCTGTTCTGTTTGATGCTTTCTTGGTAGACGTACTGGATGAGCTGCGTTTTGCTGACGTCCACCGCCGGCGTGCCCACCTGGCTGCCGCTGTCCTCCGGCGTTAGCGAGTAGTAGCGGAAACACGTCTTGGCGTAGACGTAGTAGAAGCCGGACTCCACCACCAGCAGCTTCCCCTTCTGGTAGCCCATTTTGTGGCGGTAGGCGTGGACTTCTTCCCAGTCGATGAGGATGGGCTTCATCTCACCCTCTTCTTGGAAAAAGGAGAAACAGAAACACGACAGGTTTGGTTACTCTTAGTCCTGTCATGGTAACAAATTTTGCTGGACGATTATTGTCCCAAAAATATTGCCGATAAACGATATTATTGTCAGTGTTATTTTGAAACATCATTTTTTTTCATTAATGTAATTATATATCATAATAAAGTGAGTACACTCTATCAAAAGCAATGAACTTTAATTTCTTAAGAGTATTTAACTGTAATTGGAAGGTCAAGAGCTTTTTATTAAAAAAATAAAGAATATAATAAATTAAACATACAAAGAGGAAAAAAAAACAATGAAAATTAAACTGACTCACTCAACTGCATGTCAAAAACAAAAAAATTGACACTGTCTCTATAGAAATAAAAAAAACAAAACTCCAATAAAAACACACACAACAATAAAAATAAATAAATAAAATGCAGTTTATACAGTTTCTGAATTGTTTGTGAAATGTACTTTCTCCCAGTCATTTCGTACCGTCTTTCTGGCTTTTCAGCTGTATTGAAGGACTGCATTTGTTTTGTAAAGTAGTGAACGCCACTATCTGTGAACGCACCATTTTGCTCTGTTTTTTTTTATATTTACTTTGCCGACCAAACGCCACTGCACCTCCCCTTCTTCATCGTCACTACTTTGAAACAAATTCGACATATCAGCTCGTCAGTGTTCATGAGCTCACACCTTGTTCATTCTGTTTAAAACCAAAATATTCCCACACTGGGGCTGTGGCAGCTGGCTTAGGAATCGTAGCATTCATGCCATCATTCATATTAGTGTTTGTTTCCTCGTTACTCCTCACAACGCTCACTTCAGCTCTCTGAGCGTACGTGCGAGTGGCCCCGCCTCCCCCACAAAGATGGAATGAATGACAGATGCATCACTAACCCTAACCCCACTTATTCCGCTATAGAACCAATACGCCCAGGCGTTGAGAAAGATGGACGGAGTGAGCCATCTTCTCATCCAGCCTGTTTGGTAGAATGAGAGGAGGAAAACAAACACGCATGCATGTGTAAATTTATCGAGGCTGGCAAACTTATCGAGGACGTTTTTATTTATTGTGTGGTTAATTGATTTATTGATTATCATGACAGGCCTAGCTACTCCCAACAGCTTTTGGTTAAAATACAAACTAAAATATTAAGACCGACTCGCTGGTTCAAGACCATCACGATGCTAGGATCCTTCAGATGGACAGTGTCATTTCTTCTCAGATCATCTTAATCTGTCTTAACTTTGCAAAAACTCAGATCTACGCAACAGTGTGTGTCTACTTTCACGTCAAATATATCAAAAACACTTATTCTAATCCAATTTCGCTTGACCACTCCAGATAAATATCTTACTTTAAGAAATGAAAGGCAACACTAAGGCACTGAACTGCTTGTAGTTATAAGAAAACATCTGCAAATGAAACAAAGAGAGTTTGACTCAGTGAGGGTCTGAAATGAAGGTTTGATCTGCTCAAGTTGTCTTGTCTTATTTGCAGATTATTTTAGTTATTACATTCAGATCAGGCCTTTCTTAGTTCTAATGCCTTCAAATAAGATCTTAATCCAGACATGTCAGGGATTCCATGATTAGAATCAATCTTGTGAGTTTTTTTGTCTTGAAACTGGACAAATGCTCCCACTATGATGTAGTTATGTGGTTTGATTCAGCTCCATAAACCAAAGAACTTTTATGCCGTAGAAGGTTCGATAGTAATAGTACCAGTCTAGGTACAACACACAGCTTCTGTAAAGGACAGCATCTCAGAGCTTTTATGCATTAATATAAATGCTGCTGTTTTATTGGATACTATGTGGACAGCACTTTGGTTTTTGCTCGTCTTTGCTGACAACCTGCAAGGAAATCTGCTTTTATATGACCAGCATGGTTTAATGGCATTGCACTGTTTTATTAAGATGCGTGTTTATTACAAAGTAAGGGAGAGAAGCTGTTAAAAACATCGCTGTAGACCTCTTCGATCAGTCATACCTCCACTCTGTAACCGGAGGCTGCTTGTAACATAAATTAAATACACAATGCCTCTTTACCACCTTTCTCATTTTTTCATGGGTTTGGTTTTAAAGGAAATGTTGCTACATGATGTAGCCATAAATTTTAAGGGTTTTAGGTTAGACTGGAATATCAACTCACTGTGAAGCTAAGTGTAACGAGGGCGGGCACTGCTGGCCAATTAGCTGGAGGCTATTTGCATATCGAGCAGCCTGACGGCATGGAGGTTACAACTCTGCCACAAACCAGGAGCCCTGCAGTGCCTCCTCAGCAGTGTGCTGTAATCAAACCAAATGTATGCATGAAGACCACCTGTGTGCACTCACAGATACCTGATATTTAAGTGCATCAGGGTCCCCACTGGGTCTCGTGTTACCCTGATCTGATGCTAATCTTGGGTATAAATGGGGTCTTGGACTCCCTCTGTGTGTGGTCTGAGCTCCCAGGATGCACAAGGTGTGATCACACCCAAAACACGGGTAATTAGATCACACAGGAGGAATTTTAATGTGAGGTGTGAACTGCCTCGAGGTGTTGTGCATTTTTTACTTAAATCAGACAGGTCATTCTTTTTATTGCTGTTTTTTAAAACCCTGGATACATTTGTGTCACAGTTTTTGGTAAAGACGTCATAAACCAGGGATTGTTTTAAAGACTTTGGAAACTGCTGCTTATTTTGCTGATGTTCCTTTTCACTTTGAGTAACAGGAATTTAATTTTGAAGGCACTAAAGATTGACTTTTGATAAAGAAAGCTACGGGAAATACCTTATTTTCTGGACTATATGCTTCAGAGTATTAGTCCCATCAGACAAAAAATAAATCATGAAGAGAAAAAATATATACAAATGTAACTCAGACTGAAAGTAAGATGCATTTGGTGCTCTGATAGAGAGAGAGTTTCCTTGGATAATTCCTCTTAATCATATAGATTAGGGCTGAACGATTTGAGAAAATCTAATTGCAATTTCTTCTTCAATATTGCAATTTACTCTGCAATTGTTTTAATGTTCCTCATCTTATGTATTCTTAAACAAACATAAGCAGTAGATCTTTTTATAGTCAAACCAATACGACATTAAATTAATCTAAGGATGAAAGATTTGAGAAAAAGTGCAGAAGTGAAGAACAGAAGCAAAATAGGTATGAAATTGCAACAAAAAAAAAACGGGGAAAAATTGACAAAAAAATCCAAAAGTGGTTTAGGAAAAATGATTATGGCAGCAGAATTGGGAATTAAACTGGAAATAAAATTTCAAAAACCATGTAAAAATTCCAAAAATGGTTCTGAAAGTGGCCAAAAAAAGACAAATGGGGGCAAAAAAGGCATAAAGTTGTAAAAACAGGGTTAAAAAAAAGGTAAAAATGGTCCAAAAGTGAGAAAAAGTGTATGAATAGAGGTAAAAAATAGGCATGAAATTGCAAAAAACTACATCACAATGCCAAAATGTTCAACACATTTTGGGCTAAAAATATTGAACCTTCTGCGATTTGAAAATTGCAACAAGCCATATTGAGATTTAATCTAATTTGCAATTAATTGTTCAGCCCTAATTGATACTATTTTTTTTCAATTCCTGCAGATTGTCTGTGGGCAAAAGTTGGCTTCAGTGGGTTTCCATTGGCTGAGTTTAAAGAACTGATGAGCAAAAAGGCCACTGATTGATCCTTTAAGGAAGTTGAGAACCATTCTTAACTGAAATTGGTTTTTGGTTCCGATCTTTTGCTGGAACAGAAGCAGCTAAAGTTAGAAAAACCCATGAATCCCTTTAAAAACATAAATTCTTCTGCACTCACTCTTTGCGTACTCTTGGTGTGTTTTGATTGGTAGATGAGCCGATGGCAGGCTCTCCTTCGATGTTCTGCATCGCCTGTCTTTTTTCCTCGTGTCCCTCAGAGCGTTCAGCACCGGCTCTGTCTGCACTTCCTGCAGAAAACAAGAAAACGTCATCAGCCAAAGCGTAAACAGGAGTCACAAATATAAATGATTCAGTTTCAGGGCTGAGCGTGAGAGTGCTCCTCTGCCCTGAGCCGTTGTGTTGCATAAGAGAATCCGACCACATCCGTTTAAGGTAGAAGGATAATAATCAAACAACGGTCCCACTCATAAGGTTTGGACATATTTGACCACTGCTTTCTTGGTCTGTCTCTGCGTGCCCGTCTGCCTGTGTCCAATCATGGCTATATTTCCAAACACACTAAAAATGACCTGCAGACATCTTATTTGTACTCAGAGGCCTCCAGCTGAGCCTCCCCTCCCAGACTGCCTGCTCCCCTCTCTCAGATTCTGGCACCAAAAGTTCCTGGATGGCTTTCAGCCGCCAAGACGCTGATTCTATTCAAGGCCCCATCATTTTACAGTCTGTCGTCCTCAGGCAAGACGGAGCATATACACTCAGAGAAAACATGGTCTCCAAGCAAGTAAACAGTTCCTCTGCAGGAGCTGCCAACTCTGATACACATCTGCAGCGGGGCCAGTGTTTGGTTTTCTGTCTCACTCTGGGGTCTCAGGATGGTGAAACGGCCTGTTTTTGGAGATGCAGAGCTGTTTAAGTAACACGGGTTTGGAGCTGCAAGTGAGGGTGAAGAAATGTTGAATTTACATTATGGACGAGCAGTTTGGAGCCTCCCAAACGTCTCTGCATGAGGCTGGAACGCAGTGATAAATAAATGATACTTTAGCCCCTGAAAGATCCTGCAGGACTCCTCCACGGATGAGTGTCAATAACATAAACCTGAGATCTGAATGGAGCACCCACTCCTTTGCTAACATCCTTACATGTGGTAGTTTGTCTGCACATTATCATCGAGATCAGACTCCTTTTTCAGCTAGTCCAGTTTTTTTGCAGGTTCAAAAGTGGATATGAAACATTCGGGCTAACAGCCAAACATTTTGCCCACCCATAGCCAAAGTGTTGATAAGAAATACCCAAAGCATTATAGTAAATATACTTATACTTTCCTTTTTAACAGGCGAGTAAGGTTTAACTCAACAGCATGTACGCCCTTCGCTCAGGTTCATGTGGGCACGCTTCCTGATTTCAATCACTCCTCTGATTGGTGTTTACTGCTCTCAGTGCAGATGACTTTGGCATTACATACATGCTGTCACACACCTGGAGTAAAGCCCCAGTCACACATTCCCGTTTCTCACTGCGATTGTGCACGATTGTCATAATCCTAATAAAACATGCTTTGGTCGTGGTGCATGTGCTACTTGGTCTGGATCAGCGTTGTATAGTCGTGGATGAACGGCGGGGAACGTGGAAGGGTCCCAACAGTTTTGAACTGTTCAAAACTGTCGTGGAGAATCGCCGCTCTCAGTATAGCGGGGTGGAAGCCTAATGCAGGTTGATTGTGATTGTGTGATTGTGGCTCAATCCTGAAAGCTTTATGAGGACGACTGACAAAGATGTATCCGTTTGTGCCCCGACTGTGTCCCGTTCAAGACAGCGCAAGCAACGGGGCTCAGTCGGGGCTTACGTGACGCGAACTGAGCTCCGGCGGGGCTGACGTCGTGTCAGCGGGATGAAAATTCATGGACTCCTTGTCATATCATTGTATTAACCTTGCTGGAGCGGGACGAACGCCCCCGAAGCGCTGTAGGAGCTCGTATCATAGCGATCACACCAGCCTCCTTAATCGTGAACAGTCGTGCACAATCGCCATGAGAAACAGGAATGTGTGACTGAGGCATAAGATCAGCTGGAAAGGACACGTCACACTAACATCAGGTGACACCTATGACAAAGGCGGAAGAGCTTCGTCAAAATGTAAATGAGTTAAAAACCTTACTTGTCTGATAAAAAAGAAAGCATAAACATATTATCCACGTAAATATGATGATGAATAAAAAATGGTCCACACATACTGCATTCTCCCAAAGACACCATGAATAAATGTGAATGTTGTGTGCATGTAGGACAAAAGTTAAATTCTGTAATCATTAATAGAATAAAAGATCAAGAGCTTTTATTTCGATTCTATGGCACCTCCATGAGGCCTGAGCCCAGAGAGGCCTTCCCTGTATGTGTGGCCTTGCTTAGCTAGTTCACTCAGGTATATACCATCAAACTTACCAAAGAAAGGTGCAGTATATAATCACCATCTGAGAGTAAACTGCACTGCAGCATCTTTGGTTTGCTGCATCCTGCTGATTTTAATCTGCACTCTGGCGCTTCAGAAATATCATTGATAACAAGCCTTCATATTCAAATGGAATATTGTGTAAAGTATTTTGTAATCTTTAAATATCATTTGGAATAGAAAAAAATACTATGTTGGATAGTAGCTCCATCCTGGGTCAGGATATGGTGTTAACAGGCACACAGGGACACCTGGTTGTTGTTTTTTTAATCTATTTTTTTATTTTGAACATATAAACAACAAAAATATACACAAAACAAAAAAAATAAGAGGAAATAATAAGAAAGCAGATAACTAATTTATGATATTCACCTAAAGTTACAGTGTACATGTTCGAAAAGGAGCAGGAAGAAGTCAAACTTATCTGGTTTTACCTCTTATTCTCTGTTACATATTTGACTTTTGTTCTACTCCAATAGACTTATCATGAAAGCAAATTACATGGACTTCTGAAATCTATTTAAACATTCACCTACCTATTTTTATACCCATATAAATACTTCTCTACCTATCTGATTACCTATCCATATATATTTAAACACCACAGCTTTATATGCACCTATATACATGAAGATATCTTTAAATTCATATATAAATGTACATATCCATGTATTGTGTATGCATACATGTCTGTATACATACATTCCTTTGTGCACACACACACGGACATCTTATTTCGTTTAGCTTTTTTGGTTTGTTTGTTTGTTTGTTTGTTTTGGTGTGTACCTGACAGAACTGTAAACATTATCCTGTTTTGTTGGCATGCTGCCTGTGAGGTTTGCAGACTTTTCCAAAGAGATGTTTACATGACACAGAGTCCAGATCTAAACCATGACACGGCCTTATTTAGTTTCTGACATCAGGATATTACATTTACATGCACCAATATGAAACCAGAATACTTAAAAACATATTTATAACAAACAGGGGTGTGCACTGGCAAGAATATGTCAATAAGATATGTTTTTGCAACAACATGATTCATCACAATGCCATATACAGGACGACACATCACAATTTTTCTTACTAAAAAGTTTTTCTTAATGTTTTTAGTAGCATTAACAAAAACTGCATAAGAAGAACAGCTCCATATACTTGATATCTTTAAAATAATAGTCTTGCAACATTTTATTCCCATTAGAGACAAGAGCTAAGTGACTGAATGTCTGCTGCCAACGAATGGAGAGGATTCCCTAAAATATTAGGATATATAATATTCTAGGCAGTGTAAACGCAGTCAGTCAGTTACCTTGAAACATAAAAAAAATCTGATTCAACGTCAAAGAGTATATTCTTAAGGGATGCTCAACATTATCAGTTTGATGTTAATATCAGCAGATATTTACAGCTGATCATTCAACCATAAATATCAACCATATAACACCAGCAGAAAAGGGAAAATACAAAAATGAGTTTTAAATGTGGTAAAAAATCTAGTGTTTGATTTTTCAAGAGCTAAATATTTTTCTTGTTTTATGTCTGTTCCTCACACAGACTCACATTTAATCTATCATTTTATTTTCATGAAGTAAAGACTCTGTGCTGATAACAAAAATATCTATACTGTAGAAACAAAAAAACCTTCAGTTTATCAAGCTTTCATGATGGAAGAAAACATTAGAAAAAATAACAAAAAATATCCTGTGATGAAACATAAATATGTTTTACTCAATACAGCAACCATTTACAGACCATAGCACTTTTTCCTCTAAGCTGTATTATTACTATTGAAATTTCATTACTTATCATTTTTGCATTGTACTTGTTTTTACTTTACTCTGTTACCTCTGCCAAGGAGGTTATGTTTTCAGGAGAATTTGTCTGTCTGTCCGTCCATGAACAAAATAACTCAAAAAGTTATGGATGGATTTTGATGAAATTTTCAGGAAATGTTCAGCATGGGAAAAGGAAGAACTGATTCAATTTTGGTGAATCACCGTCTGGATCCGCCATGGCAAAAAATGTGGTATCTGTGAATAACTACTGAACTAAAATTGATATCATTATAAATCCAGTTGTTAATTGTATGTTTTCATGGTCAAGGAATCTAAATATTGACATGGAATAAAGGCAGGACTAATATTTGTGCTTTTCTAGTTCTTTTTGTCTTATTTTTTATTATTATCATTTAATCTCTGGGTGGTTTGAGTTATGAATATACATGTCTCAGTCAGACTTTATTTTTATGTGTGTGTTTTTTTAAAGAGAGAATTTTTAAATATTAATGTGTGTATTAACAATAATGAGTTCGGAAGTATCAGCATATTGGATATTGTCAAAATTACAATATCAACATCCCTAATATTTCCCCACTATTATGCAAATGTAGTAGGGCTGGGTTAAAAAATCAATTTAATGGATTTTAATCAATTTCCCTTTAAATGGTTCATAATCGATCTTTTAACGTGGGTAGTTTTTTCTTCCGAGAAGCAGCCTGTGGTATCAACTCTGCTAGTATCACGTTTAGCGCTGCTTTAACTGAACAAGATCTCTTGAGATGTTACTGCAAGTAGTCAAAAAACATGGTGGAAGCGAGCAGCACTATAGGGACACCACCGGAGAGTTTAAAAGTTGATGTTTGGACATATTTCAGATTTAACAAGCATGAAAGAAAAGACAAGTTGGACAAAAAACAAGTAACTTGCAGAATATGCATTAATGCATATCATTAATATGTGATTAATGTAACTGCTTTGGGTTCAGTTCTTCATGTAAAAACAGTTTTTAATAATGTAACAGGTCAAAAAGTCATTTACAGCATTATTTTTACTGAGATAACCCAGACTGAACAAATTTAGAATGGAATCGTGAATCGAATCGATCCAGAAAATCTGAGTCGATACCCAGTCCTAAAATGTAGCCCTATTACACCATTAGAGTTACCTCAATCCATACCATAGTTGAGAAGTGAGATTTACAATGAAGTAATATTCATGTGTGATATTTGTTTTTGCACAATAGTGAACGTTCTGACTCGCTCCAGGTACGCTAAAGTCCTTCGTAAAGGAAATTCTGGACCTGTAGTCTAAAAAGTTTAAAGTCCTGGTCAGATCAACTACATGTACTTTTTCCACCTTGAAAAAGTAGTTTTAAAGTCGGCAAAGCTTTAATGCTGGTGTCGTTTTTCTGAGCGCCCTAGTTGCTAGCATAGCACTATGTAAGTTTGGCAGGAGGCCGAGCTCGAACTGAGCTCCAGAAAGGCAGTCTGCCCCTCTCCTTACTGTGTTTTAAAATGGCTGAAGCTACAAGAGGAATACACGTAATCTCTCCAGCAGTCTTTAAACAGTCTTCAATGTTCGATTAATGGCTGCTTTGGTTTAAACTAATGTCCATCCATTCATTAAGTCCACAGCTGGAGTCCATCTCTACCTGAATGAAATCAATCTGATGTGTTAAAGAACAATCAAACGCTGACATGACTTCCGAACTCCGTTCAAACTTGTTTCCCGGTTGTAAATCCATCCCCCTGATTTCATCTGACTTTGAGCCAGCAGCTAAAAAAAGGAAAACCTGAAACGGAAAGTGTTGTAATGGATAAAAATCTAAACATGCCACCATCTGAACCACACACGACGTCTCCAAGCACTCGACCTCCAAACAAACTACAGCCAAACAACATAATTAACAACGTTTTGCAACCTGCACCTGCGCCATGCTAATATTACTGTGGAGTATTTATTCAACAGCCCGGTCAGCTCTGGGGCTAAGATTAGCCGCGTCTGTCCTCCAAAAACAATCGGCTGCACAAACATGTTTTTGGTGCCGTGTCTCGGGGAGAGACGGGGGTAAACATGGTGCTGTCAGGGCAGCAGAGGGAGGGGGAGCGCTCTCCAAACCAGCCCCAAACTGTGGGATTTATCTTGATTTGTGGTGAGACCGCGTTGTACCATTCAAACCAGAGAGAGGATCATTTAGACAGAGAAGAAGCAGCCTGGAGGCGTCCTCGTCTGAGGGATAGGGCTGGGAAATGTGGGCCAAACCAAAAATCCACGTCCATCAAGACTGGATCTGTTCTGAGAGGCTCTTCTGCTGAGTGCTTCTTCAGTTCCTGCTGCCTTTCTATCATCTCCAACCTCCGACCTCTAATACTTACTGGATATTTTCTCCTTTTGGTCCATCGTCTCTTAAGTCTAGATGGTTGTGTGTGAAAACCAACGACCACATGCCACTTTAAAGTCTCTTAAATCCCCTTTATTCTTCATTCTGATGGAGGTCGTTTTGACCATAGCTTCATGCCTAAAAGCACTGTGTTGCTCCCCTGTGATTGGCTGATGAACTACTTGTGATAAAGAGCAGTTAAAGAGGTGAACCAATAGAGAGGATGGTCGGTGTATGTCAGCAGAGTTTGAACACTAATTTATAAAGCAGGGATGATACACTTTTCTCCCGATTTGATTTTTTAGATGCCGATTTGATTTACATTGAGATTTACGATATTGCAGATTTTTGCAATCTTTAGTTCGCTTTTTTAACACCAGTGAAAAAGATGAACAATGATGATGTCTACAGACTATATCAGGAAAAATACACATCACATGCAAGTCTGTTTTTAGGGTTTGAAGAGCTCTTTTCCAAAACACTTTACCCAGACCCACCATTGGGTTGGCTGGGGAACCGAACTTTTTTTAACTTTAGCTTTTATAGCATTTTGGAAAAGAACTTTTCATTTATTCAGTAATATATTTTAACCAGCTGTTCATACTCTCTCTTCAAAAGCCTGGACTGCATTTAAAAGTGGCTGGTACATACGTCAAATATGTAACAGGGAATAAGCGGTAGGACCAGACAAGTTTTACTTCTTCCTGCTCCTTTTTGAGCATGTACATAGTAACTTCCGATGAATATTATACATTAGTTATCTGCTTTCTTATTATTTCCTTTTATTCTTTTTTTGTATATATTTTTGTTGTTAATATGTTCGAAATAAACAAATACAATAAATAAATTAATACATAGGTTGTTAGTTTGCCTAATTGAATAATTATGATGTCATGAATTACTGACAAAATATTTCCATAAAAAACAGTAAATCAGAGTTTTGATATAAGAAGTTTTTGCACTTTTTATACCACTAATCACTAAAATTGTGTACATAGATTTTCTTGTGTTCATTTCTGTTAATGCTTCCTGTTCATATTTTTCATTGAACATCAGGCCTCATATTGAACCATATTTTCTAAATCAATAACATCAGTGTTGGCATGATTGTTTTATCTCTCATTTGCATATCCAAACAGGAGATTTCCCAGCCCTAACCCAAAGCATTGACATGCAGCCTAAACACGGTCCCTGGAGAACTGGAGTTCTGGCTGACTTGATTTCACATGTTCGCTCCTTAAATTCCTCCGAGCATGCAGGCCTCAGCTCGGCCCTCTAACTACGCACCGCATTCATCCGTCAACGTCTCCATTATGCTGATGAGCGGTTTGTAGGATGCTGCTCCAGAACAAAAGTGCTCTCGCTCACGGCCCAGCCACCAGAGCAGTTCGTCTCTTTGTCTTTCATCAATCAGACGAGCGTCGCTCACAGGCTGGAAACAGCCGGTCAGGAGCCGGGGCTGAATCACAGGCCTGTTCTCACTGCTGCTAACACCAGCACAGGCCTCAGACAGCACTGTAGGTGAGTAGTAGATCTGAGCAACAATACATGTATCTGTACCGAACCGTTCGATACAGTGGCCTCGGTTCGGTACACGCTATGAACCGAACAATACGCAATTTTGTTTTGTATGTATTTGATCAACTTCTGATGAGGTGCTATGCGCTGAAAGTTCAGTGAATCTGTGTTCGACTACTCCGGGCTGCATTGTCGAGCACAGATCTGCTGCTGAGACAGAAGAAGCTACATACGCTAGGGCGCTGCTGAAGACCCTCCTTTATCATTCTGATCTGGCCTTTGGGACTACTTTGGCTTCCGTGTTAAGTATGACCCTGATGGTCAGCGTGTCGTGGACAAAAACACAACAGTATGTCGGAGGTGCAACACGATGCTAAACTACGTTGATGCTAAAACAAACGCCGACATCATCCCGGTTTTAAAACAAGTGGAACCAGACAGAAACAACAAGCAGCACACATGCTACAGACTTTACCTGGGTCATTTAGACAGCCATTAGCACATGATTCAAAGAGGGTAAAGGAAATCGACCGGGCCATAGCTACTTTTATTGCTGTCCACATGAGACCCTTTTCTGTTGTGGATAACAGGTTTCAGGACATGGTACGGACACTTGATACACTTATAGCTCGTTCTTTGTAATATTTACTCTGCTGCTAAGAATGCACCACATAAGATGGGTGAGTTCTCTATTAGATACATTTATTGTTTTACTTATTCTAATTTTTACATGGTGATGTTTTTGTTTTTTTATGATTCTAAGTATGCACTGAAGAATGTGTCTGGTTTAGCTGCAAGAGTTACATTTAATTCAATTTAATGAAAATGTACTTTGAGTTAAAACAAATGTTCGTTGTTTTAATAAACCACAAGTAAAAAAGGCATTGGAATTTCTCATATTTGTATCGAATAAGTATCGAACCGAACCAGACCCAGAATTATGTATATCGTTGCACCCCTAATGAAGATGTCACGCTCACTGCAGAACGTCTCAACCTCCAAAGGTTAGTGATGTGAGGAAACGTTTGGAAACTCAAGCAGCCTGGTGTTCATTATGACAGCACTTATTTATTTACATTTAATTTTAGTCATTTGCCTAAATTATCCTCTAGTTTTAGTCATGATTAGTCATCTTTACTGTTTTAATTTGATCCAGTTTTAGACTACATTTAAGGCGATGAAATCTACTGTACTTTAAATTTAGTGGACTAATGCCGCTTTCACACTACACTAATGCAGGTTAACTCGCTCATAATCCAGAAGTGACTCTTTTCCCACTGCCAACAGACCCGGATCTAATCAGCTGCACATGAGTTGTGTGGCTGCTTTTTTTCCTCTGGTGCATCAAGCTGATGTCTCACGTTGATGACATCATCAGCAAAACAAAACACCACCATGTAAACAATGGAAAGGAGGCTTGAAGACGTGGACATGGTTTTCTGTACTTTGTACTTTTGTCCATCTTTAAAAATGTACAAACTCGGCTCTGATGATACAAAGGTGGATGGAATTAGTTGCTGAGATGACAAAGAGTCACGTAAGTTACAGACGGAGGGGAGGGGCCTGATGTTATGCTGTGGGGACGTTACACCGACGTCATGATGTAAACTATCGGGCTGACCCGCGTGTGACAGTCTCGATGAAACCAATCTGGCGAGCTGATGTTATGCCATGGGCATGTTACGCAGACGTCACGATGCAAGTTAGCGGGTTGACCCTGGTGTGACGTTCTCGATTAAGCTGATTGGAGGCAATTAGATAAAAACTTGTGTCATGGGTGCTGGTTTGGCAGAATGGTTAGCAACCATGCACGTCCCATGTACTTGCTTCTGCCGGTCTGGGTTTGAATCCAGCCTGTGACCAGTTTGCAGAGTGTGTTCCCTACTCTCTCATGCCCTTTAACAGGCCCATCCACCGTCTCTCTCCTGTCAATAAAGGCACAAAAATTCCCCAAAAATACATAAAAAAAGAAAAAAAACTCGTGTCACTTGCCTGGCCAATCAGAATCAACGCCTGTCATCACTGATATGATCACCTGTCCAACCTAAACTGGACAAATCCTTGTGTTGCCTTCAGGGACTGTTGAAATGCTGATTAAACACTTTCAAACTGCCGACATGAGCCGATTGTTGGTGGGATTTTGGGAAGACTAATACATTGATCTGAGAAGGTTTATATATGTTTTTTTTGTCCAGTCTATGAAAGGAGTATAAAAAAGTTTGTCTTCAGCCTGAAGTGTAAAGTGAGGTAAGGACTAATTGGTTGATTATGTTTCCTTGCATTCAAAAAGATCTGAAGTCCTGTTTTGAGGGAAGATATTTTTATAAACATATTGTCATAAGGCCAATATTAATGTTGATTATTTTGTATTAGATTATGTAATTGGATTCATAAATTGTTCTTCCCGCTTCTTTTTCGAGCATGTAAATGACATCAACTGGTGTTTTTTTCTTTTAAGGTTATCTTTGTGTGCTTACTTTTGTATTATTATTTTGCTATATCTGTATACATGTGCATAAAATATAGGATTTACTTCTTACAAGTTCAAAATAAACTATTACAAAGAAGTGTTTCTCTTGTGTAGATCTAAAAGCCTGTTTTAAATGTCAGTTGCTTAACTGTTCAATGTTTTGTTGTCTTTTATAATCTTGTAATCTTTGGCTCTTTTGTATAATGCTGTTTTGATCCTGATGGAACTTCCTGGATAAATAAAAATTAATAAAAAATAAATGTAATGAAAAACAAGCGAGTCAGTCTGCAGTGGGATTGTTGCGGGTAGGTGATTGGACATAGCTGTGCAGAATGCATGAGGATTGGATGGATTTGCATTTGATTTCCTGACAGGTATGCTAAGAAAACGTAACAGAGTCAATAATGTCAGACGATTAAAAGTAGTGCATGAGGATTCGTGCACACACTCATAACTGGACGAACAGGTTGACTGTGTGCAGGCAGTAATTGGACAAGTGGGTGAAAGTGGCAGAGAGTGGCAGCTCCTATCAAAATATTTCTGCCGTCTTCGTGTGATCTCGACAGCGTCAGGAAAGCTGCATGAACAGTGAGTAAAAGTGGCGCTCGTCTCCAGTCTGACCCTCTTGTCCAAATATTTCTAAACAGCGCTGACATGTTTGTGCAGTTTAAACAAAGCTTGTTTCTCTAAAGGATCAAAATATGACCTTTAAGTCTGTGCTTACAACATCCCTACAAAGCCTCAGCGTGGTGGAATATCAATCAAATGATGGACAGATGCATCCTTCAGACCCGAGGAGGAGCCTCTTCGCCTCGGGCCTTACATTCCAAAAACCACCCTGATCCTGTCCCATCAAACCTGACAGCCGCAGCCCGAGGCCCGCTCTGACAGACCCTCTGAAGTGTCTGAGACTCGACCCAATCACAACACGGCGTGGGCCGAGCCGGCCCATCACACTGACACCTCGGAGCGCTCCCAGAGCACCATGGGAAAGAGGCGAGGGGGAGCGACACAATGAGCTCCTCAGTCCAGCGTCAGGCTGGGTGGTTTGTGTCCGGCGGGGATCCCGGTCAAACCCAAACTCTTCATTTCAAAGGAAGTGAAATGAGAATGGAAAGCAAACACCCTCCGGCTCCTCGCTCTCCTGTGTTACTTCCTGGATGGACTTCGCCTCTGCACACTCAGACCTGTGCCAAAAACAGGGCGGCAACTTCCAAACAGGGATTAGAGAGAAATATGACTTCAGAGATTAAGAATTTAGATTTTATAACTCCCTCATGCTACTGCTGATCATCAGAGGAACCAGCAACCACTGACGCCAGAGCGTGACTCACACGCTGGAGATGCTGCACGGACCAGCGACCATGTCTCTGGATGGCTTGGCTGAGGGACCATACAGTAAGTATCCATGCTGTCAGGGGAAAACCTCGTACCTCCACCTCAGTTTGTCCTCGTTAATTGTGCTAAGGTCTCCCTTTAAGTCTTAATCAACTCTAATCAAAATAAAAGAACCAAAATCAATCATTAATTAAGAAAAAACAGTACTTATTCATTCTAAAACACTGACATTTTCATCACAATCAGGATTTTGGAGGATGTGTTTAGCCAAAGAGGATTAAAACAAAGATGTGTTTCTATGTAAAGACAGATGGTATTTCATTTGCAGAACCCTCTATTAGACAAGATCTGGGTAAAACCAAATCAAACTTATATGACGACAACAACCAATGTCCCTTAAGCTAGGGATGCACATTATTGGATACAGCTGCTATCTGATATTCTGATATTTGAAAACTAATCATTGCTGATACCAATGTGCTGTTGCAAAATGGCAAAGTCTTGACCAGTGTTGTGTGTAATGTGTTACAGTAACATAACTACTGTTTCGGGTAAAAAGTAAAGTAACGCACTACTACTGAAAATTTGGTAACAAAACGTAGTTCCTTTTTTCATGCGACGCAACGTTACTTTTCCCACAGACAGATCTGACACTGAAGCTGCCTTCTCAGCTGCTGCATTAGACACGAGCAGCGTTGCCAAGTCTGCTCGTTCTAAGCTTCTAAAGGCCGAAAATCTCCTGAGTCACGTTTTTTTGGTCTTGTTTCTAAACGTGAAGTTTCTTCTTGGGGCTCTTCTGTCTGTGTGAATCCCCCTGATTATCTTCCAGCTCCTAACAATAAAGTAAAACACGACTGCAGTAGACAGTTTGTCCACTTCCTTGTTTCCTGGTTGTCGTGCACGCCCCCAAACACACTCACGCACATGGAGCATGCTCCAGAGCCAAAGTTGCCAGGTCTGCTTATTATAAGCGACGGTCTTTTCTTGAATAGATGCTTGGCACTGTGATATTGAAATGTAATGTAAACGAAAATTAACACACTTTATGTAGATTTCTCTTTTTAAAAAGTAATATATCACATTAGGAAAGGAAACAGCTGGAGGTTGCTTATTTTGGGCTCGTTTTTATCGACCTGTAAACACTGGACAGGAGCTCTGATTCTACAGGGTATGTGACATGATTTAGTAAATAAAGAGCATAAAAGAAATAACTGTTATGTTCTCTGTAGTAGAACTTTTTGTAGGCCTTCACATTTAGGAACAGATATGGGGTTCTGTCCAAAATCGAGAAATGTAAAAGTAACATAAAAGTAACGAGTAACGGGCAATCACTACTTTTTAAAGTAACTTACCACATACTGGACTTGACTAAACTAAAGTTGCCCAGTTTCTTTTATGTAGACGGTCCATTTGTGTTAGAAACAGATGTGAAGTCAAAAAAAAAAACATTTGATTCTTTAATAAATTATAGGGCTGAGACGATACACTTTTCTCCCAATTTGATTTTTTAACATTTTTTTAGGTGCCAATTCAATTTAAATTCCAATTCTACAATATTGACGATTTTTGCAATCTTAGTTAGCTTTTTAACACCAGAGAAAAAGATGAACAATGATGATGCCTACAGACTATATCAGGAAAACTACACATCACATGTGAGTCTGTTTTTAGGATTTATTCAGCAATATATTTTAACCAGCTGTTTATACTCTCTCTTCAAAAGACTGGACTGACTTTAAAATTGGCTTATCAACACAGACTAAAATGAAGCATTTACATTTCCCAATACTTATGTGAATCGATTTTTTCTCCCACCCGTTATAAATTACACTTTAAATCAATTAGAAAAGTTATATACTGATGAAGAGGTAAACTATCATGGTACAGCTGGACATTTTGCCAATATGACAGCAAATATTTCTGATATTTATGCAGAACTATGTTCATTTCTGCAGACTGTGATAATCAAACTTTTAGGGCAAATATCTAACCATGCCAGTGTTGGTTCGATAATAATGTACACCTGATACTGGGGAATTTAAGTGTTTGCTTACCAATCAATGCAACAAATCCAAACTTTTAAAGTTTTTTTAATTCCCTGCAGGCATCTTAACATGATCTCATATTCTTAGCCAAAGTAGAAAAATGTCTGCGGCTGGTGAGGAATGAAAAGTTGACATCACTTTATTCTGATTGTATCCACTTTGTTAAATTTTCCTGACATATTCATGCATTTCCAACAGTGTGTTCAAATTTATCAGCACTTTGTGGTGAACATATTTGGTGTTTAGGAGTAGGACTGAACGATTTGAGAAAATAATCTAATTGCAATTCTTTTCCCCAATATTGCGATTTACTCTGCAATTGTTTTAATGTTCCTCATCTTATGTATTCTTAAACAAACATAAGCAGTAGATCTTTTTATAGTAAAACCAATATGACATTAAATTAATCTAAGGATAAAAGATTTGAGAAAAAGTGGAGAAGTGAAGAACAGAAGCAAAATAGGTATGAAATTGTAAAAACTGGGTAAAAATGGTATGAAAGCAGAAAAAAAGGGGGGAAAAATTGGCAAAAGAAATCCAAAAGTGGCTTAGGAAAATTGATAATGGCAGCAAAATTGGGAATTAAATTTGAAAATAAATTTCAAAAACACATGTAAAGATTCCAAAAATGGTTCTGACAGTGGCCAAAAAAAGATGAATGGGGCAAAACAGGCATAAAGTTGTAAAAATGGGGTTAAAAGAAGGTACAAATGGTCCAAAAGTGGGAAAACAGTGTATGAATAGAGGTAAAAAATAGGCATGAAATTGCAAAAAACACATGTTCAACACATTTTGGGCTAAAAATATTGAACCTTCTGTGATTTGAAAATCCCAACAAGCCATATCGCGGTTCAATCTAATTTGCAATTAATTGTTCAGCCCTATTTAGAAGTTTATTTTTGCTACTGAGTAATCACACAGATATTTCTATGAATCATTTTAACAGCTGCTTATTTCAAATCAGTTCATTAAATGATAATTCTCCATTTAGACTGAGCAGTAACAGCAAATCAATGCAGAGTAAACAGAAGGATACAGAGCGATCGTAGTCTGTTTGTGGATCTTGTTTAATGTTTCTGTAAATGAGACGCTGGTCCAGCTCTGCTCTTTTAGTGCAGAGTCAGAGAGAAAATAATCTGGGTCTAAAAATGCTGAATGATACCTCCTCTGCGTGGAGGTGTTTTCCCTCTGCGGTGCGACCTCTCATCAGCGTGTTTGACCACCTGGAGCTAAGAGTGTGTGTGAACAGGAGCTGTGGTATGTGCTCAACACACCCATGGGCAAATCACGACGACTGTCACAGCAATCTTATTTACTCCCCGCTTTAACTCCTCTCCTCTGAAAACATCTCATGTCTTCATGCTCTGGCTGAAGCCCGTCACAGATACCTGCGACGCTGCAGAGCATTTCTAAACTGTTTGGCACCTGAGATGTTATTTTTGGCAAACTCTGTTGACCACAGCTTCCACTTGAGCAGCAGCCTGATCAGAGCGAGAGCGGCTCTGTTAAGGACGAGTTTGAGTAGATTCTAAGGAAGAGGAAATGTTTTATGAGGCGGGAGTCCAGATTTTAACTTGACTACTGGAAGTAATCAGAGTGATGTCCACGGCTTGATATGAGCATGTGAGCTGTGGTGTTTATTAGGGCTGGGTATCGATTCAGATTTTCTGGATTTGATATTAAGAGGTCTCAAATCAATTCGATTCACGATTCAAAATTTGTTCAGTCTGGGTTATCTCAGTAAAATAATGCTGTAAATGACTTTTTGACCTGGTACATTATTAAAACTGTTTTTATATTAAGAACTGAACCCAAAGCAGTTACATTAATCACATATTAATGATATGCATTAATGCATATTCTGCAAGTTACTTGTTTTTTGTCCAACTTGTCTTTTCTATCATGTTTGTTAAATCTGAAATATGTCCAAACGTCAACTTTTAAACTCTCCGGTGGTGTCCCTATAGTGCTACTCGCTCCCGCCATGTTTTTTTGACTGCTGCTGTAACATCTCATGAGATCTTGTTCAGTGGAAAGCAGCGCTAAACGCGAGACTAGCAGAGTTGATACCACAGGCTGCTTCTCGGACCGTCCAATGAAGAAAAAACTACCCACGTTAAAAGATCGATCTTTGGGGGTGCTGGTTTGGCAGAGTGGTTAGCAAGCAGGCATCCCATGTACTTGCTTCTGCTGGTCTAGGTTTGAATCCCGCCTGTGACCAGTTTGCAGAGTGTCTTCTGCTACCCTCTCTCACCCTCTTTCACAAGCCTATCCACTGTCTCTCTCCTATCAATACAGGTACAAAATGCCCAAAAAATACACACACACACAAAAAAGATCGATCTTTGGATTTTATGGATCGATTATGAACCATTTAAAGGGAAATTGATTAAAATTGATTAAATTGATTTTTTTAACCCAGCCCGAGTGTTCAATCATTTTGATCGTTTCACTCCTTTTGTACCTGTGAGTCAGCACACAGGGGTTAGAAAACTCTGGCTGCAGGTACAATTTGGTAAAAGACATCAAACTACTGCTTAACACACAACCCCCGCTCACATCATGAGGGGAATATCAGTCTAATCTGAGGTGGGAGTGACGATAGTTTAGTGTTCGTCAGACTTAAAAATCAACTGCCTTTGAGTCTTTTGGGTCCTCGGGCAGGACGTCACTTGGTGAAACCGCTGGTGCACAACATTCATGCAGAAATCCAAGAATGTCAGGGGAGCTCAACGCGGCTGCAGGGAGCCAATGAAGCGCTCTCATGGACTTAAAAAATAATACAAGCTACCACCACAGAATGTAAATAAACAGACATTTTTAATATAATATCCCTGGCTCCATCGGGTTTTCAAAAATACATATTTTCCCGTCTGTTCTAGGCCTGCGCTCAAAATACTGATACGGCAATATATCGTCATGCACACCTTTGGGATACGTGTATCAATACGGATTCTACAGAATCAATACGGCCTCAATGTTTGGGCAGTTGTTGTAAACACACTTTGGGTAATGTTAACAATGGCACAGTTTAAAGTAGAAGCCAAACTACATGATAAAACACTGTTCTAAATTTAAACTTAGGTGTGTACCATCTTTGGGGACCTGAATTAAAGTTCTTAAGTTGTAGAGCCATTTAAAACTCATGCTTGTTCTTTTTCTTCTTGTAATACAAACAAAAGTTGCTGGGAATTTTGTTAAAAGTGCAGTCAATGTTCACAATTGATGTGATTGGGATACTTATCGTATCGTTGGGTTGATGGAAATACCCAGCCATACCTAGTCTGTTCACCTCTGATATTTGTTCATATTTGTTGATAAGCAAACAGAATATCCAGTCCAATAGTTAAATGTGATCTACTGTCACAGTGCTGTCATATTATATCCATATCAATATTGTTAATGTTAACAGTCTAAACTCCTTGGCCTTGTTCATAGTCTCATAAGGAAGCTGTTGTGGTGCTAAGATTCTGCATGTTGTAACCTGCTGTCTTAATTTGTTGCTTAATTTTATGCTCTTCCTTATCTTAATGTTTGTATTTGATATTCCTGCAGTATTACTTTAGTATTTCTGTTTCTGATTTAAATCTCAGTTGTATGTTTTGCTCATAAATAACACTTCAAAAAAGAACAAATGTGACATGCATTAAAATGTAAAACAGCCTAATTTTCCAAAACTTTGACCTGCATAGGTCAAAGTCCACAGTGATGGTGACACAAAAAAAGCATTGAGGATGCATGTAATTATATTGTTCTTAGATGATAAAAATTATTGTTAGGAATAATTAAAAGTAAAAAAGTAAAGATACAGTGTTGTACCTAGCCTATCAAATTCACGGCATATATTATTTAACATTAAATTAGAACACTTTTTTTTTACCTGAAACATTAAATCATGCAAAAAAACTCTTCATCTTTAGTGTAGTTCTCCTGCTTTTGATAATAAATGTAAGACCTGAATCTTTCTGGCCTCCTCATCTGGACTTTACGGCATCATCAACCTGCAGCGGGTCCTGCCATCATCCATCTGTTTCAGTCTTTAGACTCAAACATGCACTCATGTTTTTCTCTGAAGACCAGACCAACATCAACGCTGAGGCTGCTCCCCTGCAGACCCAAACCTAAATCCTAACAGGCTGAGCTCTGATGATGTGTGTCTGAGGTCAAACTCGTGGTCAAACTCACCTCGATGGGTCGATGCGGCGCTGTGGACAAGTCGACCTGCAGACACAAACACAGGAGCATGGGTCAGAGTTTAGAAGAAACATCTCAGTTATGAGCATCATCTGTTCTGAGCCGGTCGCTTTGACAGGTGAGCGAGAGGAAGACGATCAGTGTGGGAGTGTTTTCCACGTCGGTCTGCATTCCTCTGCTGCAGGAGAGGCAGAGTATCTCAGGACAGGTAAACCTTTGGATCTACAGAGAGGGTTTGAAGCTGCATCAGAGTTAAGACGTCATGAACAAGAGCTCTAATCCATGTGAAAACAAAAAACATTTGGTTGTCTGTTCCATGTGTGTTGTTTAATCAGCCTGTTGATTTCCTCACACGTTACCTCATGTTCACGATAAAAAGTGTTTTACCCGCACTTAAAATCTACTTCTGAAGCTCTAATAAGGACTGTGGGACTGAAGACGGATGTGACAAAGACTTGATCAATAAACTTTTTATTCACGTTTAAAGGTGCGATGAGGAGAATTTATTCCCGGCGACATAAAGACTCTGCTACCCATGAGCACGCGCGGCAACTATCGTAAAGATGTGACCCAAGCCAAAGCGTGTGCTTGTTGTGATGCTAATGAATGCAGCTTGGACCTTCCTCAGAACTCTGCATTGCTTTACAACTTGTTTTTTCAACAACTTACAGGATGCAAAGCCACGAGGTAATGTATCTCTTTCTAGTTACGTAGCGGTAGTTTTTGATGTGTGACAACAAGCAATTTTTTGGAAAACTTAGGTGGGCTTTACACGAGTACGAATTTGTAAGACTCGGGTAAAATAAACTATCGATCTGGTGATATTGTCCCTCCTCCTGCGCCCCCAAACCCACGCTGTCACACTCCAACAACAACAACAACAATGGCGGCAGCCGGGCTGATTCCGGACTTGTTCCAGCAGCTATAAATATTGCTACGACTTTTATACCAACATTTGCTCACAAAACACCAACAACAGCAACAAGGTCTCACACAGAGATGAAGCATGTGCACTTGTTGGCGTGGAATCCACCTTGGAGCAGAACTGTGATGTTACGAGTGTAGTAACCCAAGAACTACATTACCCAGCATGCAATATGGGTTTGGAGCATGCGTGGAAACCCACAGGTACGTCCCGGCGTGGATTTTACGTTCTCAATTAAATACACTAGCCTATCTACAATAGGATGTGTAAACAGCGATCCATGTTTTGATGCCGACGCCAAGACAATACGGTGCCGTCCTCTTGCGAGGAGGGCCTTAGTATTGTAGTTTTGTAGTCGGCTTTATATCCCTACTTACAGCCCGGTGCTCTAAAATAAATTTGCTCAAGTTTTAATTGTCTTGTTCCTTAAGTTGAGTATCCAGGCCAGTCCAGCCCTGTCCGACCCGACCGTGAAGCTAAGGAATAAAAACTCCTCATAGCATTTTTAATTATAACCTCCTACATCTTTGTCTTTCTTTCACTGCAGTTAAGGTTTTTAAATCAGAATTAAATCGACAAATTGCACATTAAAGTTAGCAATCTGTTTGTCCAACCAAACAGCTGCAGGCAAGGCAGAGGAGCTGTGCAGGGGGTATTCAAGAAAACTGATTCAAACAAAAGCCTACAGAAGGTTTACAGAAACATACACCTTCAGATGTTGTCGAGGTCTTTCTTAAACACTCCCCTGCATACCTACAAGACATAAATGCATATAAAAACCTCCAGGATGCCCATGGAGGCCCTCATGCAGCTTCTCTAAATCTCCCAGATCAGCTCATTCCTCTGCAGCACGCCGCTGTGCAGATTCATCTCCAGGAAGCTGTTACAGGTGTTGAGGGCAGATGATGGTCCGCTGCCAAACTACGATCCTCACATAACTACTGAGTCACGCTCAAAGTGCTACCAGATGCAGCTGTCAGCGCGACGAGGGCTGCTCCTCATCTAGATACAAGTCCGAGGATCAGAGAGCATCTCCTGCTGCAGAGGAGGCCTTCAAAGGCTGGGAAACAAATCAAGATGATGTCTGTGTTTTAGGATGAGATGTGAGGTCTAAATAAATCACTGGACTTCTCTTCTGACTCTTTCTGCCACTGCCAAGACAGAGGATTGTTCAAAACAAGAGGCACTAACAACTAAGTTTACTGCTCTTTATCTAATTTAGACGATGCTCTCTCTTTTTTGGGGTTTAAAGATTGTTTTAGAGAGAGAGAAGAGAAGCAGGAAGGTCTCAGCTCCAGCTTGGCTCACGATGAGGACTTTAGCCTTTGCAGACATGACCACAAGGCCATCAGCGCCCCGAATATTCATCAGTTAAACAAACATGCAGAGCTCAAAAGCTCCTGCAGGACAGAGGTTCCCACAAACCAACTCTGCTTTTCTTAAACCCTGAAGTCAGTTCTCTTCTACCATTTTGTCAAAGGTCTGCCACTGGATTACAAAAACTCCATCGAGGATCCAAATAAATAAGAAGGCTCTGGAGTGCCTCTATGTCATCACCATGCTAACTCCACTGGCTGCAGCAGGACGGACACCCTCCTCACCGGCTCATATCTACCTGAAAAATGTGTCAATACATCCTCTAAGTTCAATAAATTTAGTGTTTCAGTCCAAGCAGAACTGGAATAATAAAGAAAGTACTGATAGAGGTATGGATGATGACAAATAGTCTTTAATGATGATCAATAATTGGACTAATTTACCTCTTTTAGATTTTTTTTGCCATTTTTTCCCAATTATTTTGCAGTTTCATACCTATTTTGCTTCTGTTCTTCACTTCTCCACTTTTTCTCAAATCTTTTATCCTTAGATTAATTTAATGTCATATTGGTTTTACTATAAAAAGATCTAATGCTTATGTTTGTTTAAGAATACATAAGATGAGAAACATTAAAACAATCGCAGAGTAAATCGCAATATTGGGGGAAAAAAATCGCAATTAGATTATTCTCTCTAATCGTTCAGCCCTAATACAATGCTGATCCAGATCAAGTAGCACATGCACCACGACCAAAGCATGCGTCATCAGGATTATCACAACAGTGCACAATCACCATGTGAAACGGGAAAGTGTGATGGGGCTTTAAACAGAGTCAAAATATCTCTGCCACACTGTTCATCAGCCTGAACCTCAGGTTGTAAAATGCTCTCCATTATAGGTCGCTGATTTGATTGTGCTCATGTTTTTGTCTAAACTCACAGTATTCAGACACACAGTATGAAAAGTGGAGTGTGTTAATTAAGTCAGCCCACCACCAGGCGAAGAACAGGACCATCAAAAGGCGTTTGGTCTGAGGGTGATCAGCTCCTCTCATCTGTTTGTGTAGCTCGACTGCACAGGCTACATGATCAGAAAAGTAAAAGTGGAGATAAACTCACTGTTACACTTTGTGCTCATGCTCTCTTCCACCTGTGCCCTGAATGTTCCAGCAAATATACTCGACTCTGATGTGGAAGGAATCAGTCCAGAGTTTAGAGCTGATAAATAAGATTCTTTTACTGGTTTTTAAAGCTCTTAATGGTCTTAGTCCTGCATATTTATCTGATTTGCTTTTACCGTACCAGCCCATTAGAGCCCTCAGGTCTTCAGGACTGTTAACAGTTCCCAAAGTTAAAACAAAAACTTATGGTGAGGCGTCTTTTTACTACGATGGCCCCCGCTTATGGAACAACCTGAGGGCTGCACCTAATGTTAATGTCTTTAAAAACAAACTCAAAGCCTACCTTTTTAGTCGAGCTTTTACCTGAATTACCTGTCAGTGCTTTTATTTATTCTAATTACAGCCCACTTTTTTAAAATTATTTTATATTATTTTATTTTTTATCTTTTCTTTCTTTCCTTATTTTATTTTCTATATTTTTTTATTTTTTTAAGATCATTTCAATGTATTATTTATTTTTATTATTTTTTACATTATTTTTCGTATTTTATTTTATGATATATTTAATTTTACACTTTTAACCTAACCTGCAGTGTTTTCTCATTGTTAAACCTTTAAGATGGCGTTTCCTCAGTACGTAGTGGGTACAGCTGTGTGTTTTATTATTGTCTTTTATTTATAATGCTTTTCATCAACACTATTTATGGATTGCGGTGTGGGCGGGTTTGGGTCATGAATCCTTCATTTTAACTCCTCTGTCTGTTTGTAAAGCACTTTGTGCTACATTTTTGTATGAAAAGTGCTTCATAAATAAAGTTTGATGAAATACCACCAATAATCTATACAAGCATCAGATCAGCTCCCAACCACCATCAGCAATATATATCCATATTTAAATATATATATATATGTTAATGCAGTATATTCCTCCACATTCTAAAGGTCAGTTACCATGTCAACAGGTGACTTTCAGCCAACTTAAGCAGCTGAGAAAAACAGAGTGGGTTCTTGTGAATGTTCTTTTTATTCTAGGTTTAGAAACAAGCCCATGGCTCTCTCTGATCCTGCATTATGACGAGCTACACTCTATTGCTTGCCATAGTCACAAAAAAGGTTGGAGACGGATGTATGTGATAAAACATCTAACCATGTCCTAAGGCCATTATCTAGCAGGGCGTATTGATGCCTCTACTATAGATCTGTGCTACAGTAGCATTTGTTTTGAGAAAGCAGCAGTCATTTCTTTCTGTTTAAGTTCATTCATCACGGTGAGTTTGAGTTTCTTTAATGTTTCCTCCATCTTCCCACTCATTACAGCACAGAGATATTTTACTTTTTGACTTATTTGTTACTGATAAAAGCAGGTGACTCCTGAAAATCTGTTAGCAGCTGCCTCTAACATCACGTTTCTTATCTCCAATCAGCTTCTACTAAAGTTACCTCATCTAGCCAAAGCAAGGAGCCATTTAGTATTACCATGCTGAGTCAAATTAGCACAGGAATCAAATTAAAGTGCAGCACCATTATTACTTAATGTGATACATATTTGGAGGCAGAGCATGCACATGCCAGAATGACAAGATGTTGACCTATCGATGTTTTGTCCCACCCCACATTTGAGTGTAAAGAAAATACTCAGGCTGTTTGGAGATGCTGCCAATGTCTTCCTACAACTTCTGCAGTAAGTGAGACTTCACCAGGAAGTTTTGATAATTAGAAACTAAGTGGTGCTGAATGCTGCCAGGTCTGGATGGGAGCATACGTCGGGTTGGCACTAGAGCTGAAACGATTCCTCTGATAATCCCGATTATTCGATTACAAAACATCCTCGAGGCAAATTGCATGCCTCGAAGCCTCGTTTAATATATAATTATACATATAAAATATATATCTGGACTACTATACAGTGCACGGTGTTTGACACGGACGGTCATTTCTGTGGCACAACGCGCCTGCTACCTCCGCTGCTGCGCGGCTTGTAAAATCATGAAGGAAGAGAAAAGAGAGGGACAGAAAGGAGAGAGTCCGCAGAAGAAATGGCAGAGAGTGTCCCAAGTGTGTGGTCACTACAAGAAGGGACGAAAAGAAAACACAGTGCAGTGTGTCTGATGTCAAACAGAGTTAGCTTAGCACGTAGCTTAGCATGATAGCACGTCGTCACTGCTGCAGCACGTCAACAGTAAACATCCGGTCTGTGCGTCAGAGCGACACAACAGGATGACACTCATGATACATCAACAGAAGCAGCTAATGTGATCAATAACTGAGATATGGGCTAGTAAATAACCTACTTTGATTATGGCTCCGTGTAAAGGCTGGTTCAGAACGTAAATCTATGCAGAGGCTACTTGCCCAGAATCATGTGTATTTTGTTCACATACTTTTCACATCCAATAACTTTACATTTAATTTGACTGCAGAGAGTAGAAGAGGAAACACTGACAGTGAGTAGAGGAAGCAGGTGTAGGGAATGCTTTCATATGTTATAGAAATGTACATTAGCTAGTTAAATGATCTTAGTATCTAAGTATGAGATTATTTGGTCCTAGAAATAAAGTAAGCAAAATAAGATCATCAATATGGTAGAGCAGTAAAGGCAATAATTTAGCAAAAAGAGACAAGCATGAATACAAATAAAATAAAAATAACCAAACTAAAAAAAAATACTGAAAAAACTAATAATAATGTGAAGTGATTCAATGGAAAAAAAATAGCAGTGAGCGCAATGTACCTGTTATCCGATTACTCGATTAATCGCCAAAATATTTGATAGAGTAATCGATTACAAAAAGAATCGATAACTGCAGCCCTAGTTGGCACTTCCCTGTTCATCAGTCCTGAAGGCTCACCTGCACCACTAACAAAGTTAACCCTTCTTACAGTGCAATGAAATTTAAAGGTGCAAGAGTGCAAACCCGACACCAGCCCCTTCGGCTGCTGCAGTGCCCCAGGACATCAGCCTGCATCTCCAACTACCAAACCAACATCCGAGCTTGACTTTGATTGACACTTGAACCGGTCTCACCAGGCTCACCCTCTCCACCAAGCGCTGCCAAACTTTTCTGAACATCTAATGCCCGACACTGAAAATGTGCCTGATTCTGGGTGTGTCAGGATGTCTACGAGGGCACGAATCAGGTTTCATGACTGTTCAACTTTCACTTGAGTCACGTCAGAGTTTGAGTCCTGGTGTCAGACTGAGAAAAGAAATCCTGATTTATGTAGAAGTGCAGGACGACTTCCCGGCCCTCTCCTGCGTCCCTTTCACCACGCTGATCCATCACAGACCTCTCGTCCCTCTCTCCTCCCTCCTTTTTTTCCTCCCTTTCTCCCCCTCTGGCTCACGTCCAGTAACATAACAAACTACCACCACACTGCAGCGTGTTTATGCCAAAAACAAGCCAGAGAAATGTAACACACAAACACAGAGACAGAGACGGAGAGCGAGGGAGACGGATGCTCCCCAGGTGACCTCGGAGCATCCTGACGGAGCCGGGATGCGGTCTGCTCTCTTGGCTTGTTCAAACATGACAATTATTCAACTGCAGAACCGCCATCCAGTAACAAAAACAGCCACGGCAGAATGTAAATGTTTTTCTACAAGATCACAAACGCTCCACTTTCAAGAGAGAGACCCCGACATGAAAATAAATCGAGCGTGGAGTAGGGCTGGGAAGTATGACAGGCTTTAAAGATATGTGCGTACATGCTTCAGGAGAAAACAGGACGGGAAATGTATGGACAAGCTGGAGGATGGCGCTGAATTAAAGATGAGAAAAGATTAATGCAACGCCTGATGTAGAGTCAAGGGAAAGGATATACAACAGTAAGGGTGCAACGAATATGTGCCATGAAATAAAAAAATGACGGAACAAAATTCAAAGACACACAAAATAAAGGAACGAAATAAAAAACACGAATGGGCGCTGGTGATTTTTTACCCTCCTCGCCTACCGTAGCAAAACACTCGCTTCAGCATTGAGGAAGACGAGGCCGTGGCATTAGCTGACGCTCCTTCGTCAAATAAATCGGTTGTGTGGACCTATTTTGTCTTCCCATGTAAAAGACAAGAGAACGGTGAGAAGGTTGCAGACAAAACAACAACCGTGTGCAAAATATGCCGCTACAGTTCACCGTATACTGCAGCGAGTACAACTACCAACTACTTTGAACTGGAGACAGGCAGCAACTGTATGTTTGTGCAAGTCTGCATAAAAAACAATATTTGATTTTTACATCTACTGTTGAGCTGACAGAATTTGATCATACTTGAAGATCAGAAGTATATGCACTGTTATAGGCTAAATATTATAGTTCACAGTTCAGACATTTATAGGTCTAAACTGCAGCTCTGAGGACTGCTGTTTGTTTTCCTTTTCATTCAAGAATGTACTTATCCTGATTGTTACAACAACAAAGCACTTTTTATTGAGATTTTATGTTTGTATTTGCACTGTAGTCTAAATAAGAGGAAAAAACTACTATTCTTTTTTTTTCAAAGAGCATTTATTTTGTACTGATGCAGCAATATTTTTGTATGTCTGCATTAGGAAGAAAATAAAGAAAATGAGATTTTTGCACAACTTCCTACTGTTGGGGATTTTCTATAATCTTTATTTCGTATCGTGAGCCCTGTTTCGTATTTCGTATCCTTTCATGAGTTGACCATTTTGTTACACCCCTTTGGTCTGAGTAAAGATGCAAATATAAATCACTGATTAATCCTTTATATATGTCATAAAAACACAGTAATTAATGCACACTTAAAAAAACAGAGTACAAGAGCAACAGATTAACATTTCACAGATTTGAGTTGTCAGAGCTTTCTTTACTCTTAAATTCCTCCTATCAGAGAGATGGATTTGATTCCCTATGAGCAGAAGGTTGGAGCCTGGCACTGCTGCCATTGGACAATATGGCCGATTCAATTTTTAAAGATTTTTTAGGTGCCGATTTGATTTAAATTTTGATATTATGATATTGGCGATTTTTGCAATCTTTAGTTAGCTTTTTTAACCCCAGTGAAAAAGATGAACAATGATGATGCCTACAGACTATATCAGGAAAAATACACATCACATGTGAGTCTGTTTTTAGGATTTATTCAGCAATATATTTTAACCAGCTGTTTATACTCTCTCTTCAAAAGACTGGACTGACTTTGAAAGTGGATTATTAACACAGACTAAATGAAACATTTAATTTTGGAAAAAAAATTGGTTTAAAAATCGTCAAACAAAAAATCCTGATACTTATTTGAAGTGATTTTTTTCCCCCACTCCTATTGGCCAAGATGAAGGGCACACCTTGGATGGGTTGCCGGCCAAACACAGGGCTGAAATGGAGAGACGAACAGCACCTGAGTTGGATCACAGTTGCATGTTACTTGGTTTGAGCTGATTTTACAACTGTACCATATCACCAAACCAGAGTGATGTGTGATGTGGTCACAGGCCACTAAGCTGTGACATCTGCTCCTGCCATCCTGCTAACTGTTGCCTTTAAACAATAAAGAGTAATAATGAAGTATTCTGAGGTGTAGACTAAGGATTAGGCATTAGGCATTAAGGCAGCGTCAGGTGGCCCCTGCACTCTGATTGGGTGATGGGAAAGTTTGCCTGTGCCATCAGTGCCAAAGACAGCCATACAGGATACTGTCAGTATCACCAATACCCATTTAAGACTGGACAAAAAACTTTTTAAACCTGGTGGCAGTCGGTTCCTGTCGGCAGTTTGAAAGGGTTTAATCTGCATTTTGACCCAGGTCGATGGACCCTGCAAGCAAAGCTGGTTTAATGGGCTCGCCTCCGATCAGCTTCATTTGGAACATCACACCCTGGTGGACCCACTATGGATGACTTCGACGTAAAGTGCCCACCCCATAACATCGCACCCGTCCACTCCATCTGTATCTTACACGACTCTCTCAAACTCCATCCATCTTTGTAACAGCGCCGAGTTTGTTCATTTTTAAAGAGAGACAAAAGTACAAGGTACAGAAAACTGTGTCCACGGCCTCTATGCTCCTTTCCATTGTTTACATGGATGTGCTTCATCGCGCTGATGATGTCATCAACATGACAACATTAGCTTGATGCGCCAGAGGAAAAAAAACAGCCACACAGCTGGGTCTGCTGGCAGTGGGAAAAGAGCCCGTGTTGACTCGCTAATTTTAGTGTGAAGCGGTACAAGTTAGGTTCTGTACTGTTATGATACTCGGCCTCATCAAGCAAGAATTACCTGTTCTTTGGGGTTTGCTTGCCTTGTTTGGTCTGAATGGTTTTCAAACCTTTGCTAGAAAGTTAGCTGAGACCAGAATTTGATACTTAGAGCTCACATGAGCTTTCACACCTACCCCACATCATCACAGCTGCTAAAAGCTGAACCAGAGTTCAATGTGAGGTGTGAAAGCAACTTATGAGCCAACACTTAATCCAATGAGCATGATTTTGATCTGTGGGAAAAAACTAGAGCAGCACACAGGAGGCCCTACGAGACAGGAGAATCAAACATCTTGCTGTGGCACCAGCATGGCATCCTCCTGGTCTGAAAAATGGAGGCTGCCAACATGGTTTAACTGGCTCAAAGCGAGAAAAGGACAGGGGAGACATGTTTAAAAAAAATGTGGGACCCTTTACCGCAACAGTTTTTTATTTATTTATTTTTAAAATGTACGTTCATTTTATTGTCATGACTGTGGCCCTTTTTATTTCCTCAGCTCTTTACATGATGAGCTCTTGTTCACATTTATTTGTATGATTTCAGGAGGGGGGTTCCTCTATGTATTTGTACCATGTTCCTTTTTAATTTTGAAAAACAACTAAAGGCGCAGTGTGTAGAAATTGGCATTTTAGCGACATCTAGTGTTCAGATGTTGGAATGAGCCCGTCTGTTACTAAAACATCACATCACTAAGAGATGAGAGCTGGTGAAGCCTTTTCATTCATATTTGTAACTATTATTTGAGAGATTACAGGTCACTTAAGATGATGTTTAAAAGTTTTGTAAACTTTTGTAGACTCGTATTCAAAAATTGCTCTTGTTGTCCTTAAACCCACCCGTAGACAACATGGCAGATCATTATGTCAGCCTCCACAGACAGGAGACCTGCGGTACATAGATATAAAAAGATTTTTTAAACTGAATAAAAAGAAAATCTTTTTTTTTTGACAGACTTTACATACAATTATAAACGTTATATCCTATATTCATCGTTTCTGTTTGGCGAAATGCTGCCAACTTCTACACACTACACCTTTAACATATGTTTAAAAAAGTGAAGAGTAGGCCTGTCGTGATAATCAATAAATCAATCAATGAACGACGGCTGAACAATCAGCAGTTCGGGAAATGCTACGAATGTTTGACAGACAGTACAGATTGACTGGGAGAACGTACATGTCACAAACAATTCCTTAACTGAATAAACTACATTTTATTTATTGTTGTCATTGTTTAGTGTGTTTTTATTGGAGTTTTTTTTTCTTTTCTTACAGAGACAGGATCTATTTTTTTGTTGTTTCTGATTTTTATAATGATTTTTTACATGCAGCTTTTCCCAAAAAAACAGTCCATTTCATTTTCATTGTTTTTTCCCTCTGTTTTGGTTTATTTAGTTTATTATATTGTTTAATTCATTTTATCTAAAAGCTCTTGACATTCCAATTACAGTTAAATACTCTTTAAAAAATTAAAGTTCATTGCTTTTGATATGGTGTACTCCCTTTATTACGACATATAATTACATTAATGAACTAGTGAAGAGACTACTGATTGTGCTGCCTGTTAGTATTTCTAATTACTTCATGTATTTTTAAGATTGTACACACCAGTACAAGCATCAACCTGCCAAGATTACAGCTGGAAATTAGCCTGTGGCTACAATCTGGCAGATTTACTTGTAATGTTTATTAATGTGCCTTGTTCTCTATTTAAATGAATAAATAAAGTAACCGAAGACTCCTCCAATCAGCTGTCACGTTTTTTTCAAAAGGTTCTGCCCATTTCATTCACTTTCTATAAGATGACCCTGAGGTAGACATGAAATATGTCGCATGGATATTGGAAACAGTCCATCTGGTGTCCATGTCTATTAGTGACTGATGTCATCAGCGACTATCAGGGTTCCCACCTTTTTCTCAAAATCATTTTCCAAGACTTTTTCCAGTGTCACATAACCAACTGAAGTTACATTGTTGCTGTGGGCAGTTTTCAATTCTAGTTAGCCTTCTAAAACACAAGATTAGAGGTTGATGAACAATATCTCTAACTACTGATCATGTTGATCTTTCTTTGTTTCTAACTCTCCTGCACGAACACTGTCTGTTAGCTCTCTGTTTAGTCTGGCTTTTATGTGCCTTACTATTATAAATTTATGGTTATACGTATTTCTTTTTGTCCCCACTGTTCTGAGTTTTTATATTTTATGCCTTAACTTGCGTTATTTTACCTACTCACATTTTTGGTTACGTGTACATTAGTTACCAAGTACATTTTTACTTCATTTCCTATGTGCCAAGCTAGAAGGAAGACAAATAATTTTCCAGGACAATTTAAGCTTTTCCAGGACATTTCACTTTTTTCCTCATTTTCCAAGTTTTCCAGGACGCGTGGGAACCCTGGACTATCTGATTGTTTCTTTTGGCATTATTCTCCTGTGATGCCAACACTTCCTCTCGAATGTGACCACAGGATCAGGTCACTCTTCTGCCTGATTAGAAACCTCTTTTTTAAAGCTGTTAGATGTTTGTGATGTTAGCATTTTACCGATATGACATTACAAATAAACGTTCAAGACCTTATGTGCTTATTCACCTTCATCTGCAAAAGACAGATGTTTGTAAAAGGGTTAAAACAGTCCGATCATATTAATTTATTGTGATTCTCCATTCAGCTCATAGCATCTGTAGCTGTGATGTTCGGCCCTGATTGCCCAGCCCTAGCCTCTTACATCCCTCCATGTGTCGGCGGTGTGAGTCGGCTTGTTTGTCGTGCACAGATGTTTTCACTTGAGGGCTCCTGGCTGCCGTTCCTCTTGTGTGTGTTTACATGCCATCTCAGCTTGTATTTGTCATTTATTCATGTCAGATGTTGTAAACTGTGGAGCAGAAGCAGAGATCACCCCCGAGGCCGAGTTCAGAAATGTTTGACATGCTGCAAAGTGACAGATAATAACAAAATGTCCCATCGTGGTGGGGATCAACATCAGCGTAAACTGTGTGGATATTAATGACTGTTGTCGTTTCCCAGCCCTATCAGAGCCTCAGCAGATGAAATGGAAACAGAAATCTCTGCTGCAACAATCTCTTTGGAAAGTTTCATCGAGGTTGAGAGATTACTATCAGTGCGTTTGTGCGTTCTCACAGCGAGCCGAGGATGTTTGAGAGCACGCTGCCTTCACTGAGCGCAGGAAATCTTGGCGCTCAGATCTGCAGAACTGGCTCACCGTTCAGGCTTCTGAAAAAACCACCTACTGTACTTCAGAGCGAGCCGCCGACTTTACACAGAGCAGCAGAACTCGTCCGACAGTTACGGCTCTGAAAAGTTGCGCAAACATCCCTGCTGCTCAATCTCAGCTCGCTTTGAGCTCAGGAGGAACGAGGCTTCACGTGGAGATGGAGGGAGTCAGGAGGTGTAAGAAAGGTCAGATTGATACTGAAGCTGGGTGCAAACACATGATTCATATCTCAGTGTTTTATCAGTGCGGACATAAAAACTGTTGTGAAATACCAGCTGCATAAACTCTGATAAGATGCAAATAAAACAAGCAATAATGAAGCATGTTAGACATCACAGGATCTGGAACAGAAGCTGCAAACCTCCACAGACGAGCTGACAAACTCCGCCCCGTTCACGGCTACAAACACTGGAACATGTTCACAGTAATACCACGACAGCACAGAAAGTCCACATCATCTGAATGTGCTGTAGCCAAAGCAGCAAGGCTATGTCATAATTGCACAAACATGTGGGCAACAATATGAAAAATTATCAGAACTTGCAAGGACTAATAACAATATCAGCTCTTGTTTGGATACAAATATGTTATGCAATATTGTTTCATGATTATTTGTTATTCACAAAAAGTGCAGGCAAACATCTGCACAATGCAAAAAAACTTTTGCAAAATGCAAAAGTGGCAAAAATAAAACTTCAGATAACTTCAACCTGGACAATATTTGGACATTTCTTTTACCTTGATTTTCAAAAATTGCAAGCAAACTCCCTCTCAAACTATTGACAGAAAAAACTAAGCAAAAATGTGCTGCAATGTTTGTTAAATAAGACGAAAAAATAATGTTCTACTGGCTGTTGTATGTTTTTAACCACAGAGAGAGAGAGCACTGTCTGACTATGACAGATCTACATGATTTAAAAGTGGGTGGAATGGGCAACGAGCAAGTGGAAAATTAATATGTCTGAAACTACAGCAACAAAAACAGCGGTCCTGAACAATCAGCACTGGAGAAACATTGGTTTGGACTGACAACAACTGAAGGCAAATTCCTAAAAAAAAAAAAGACAAAGCTGCAAAACATGCCGGCAACATTTGGGAAAATGGGTGACACTAGCAAGACGTGAAGAAAAAACATCCATTTTCATTATATTTCCAACACGTGTGCAATTTTGTAAGAGTTACCAGCAATTCTTGAACGGCATCAAGATCATGACGTGTTACAGAAAAACAGACATCCAGGAGTTCACAGCAACTTCAAACAAAAAGCTCTGATATAACTTTAAAGATCTTTTTATTTTGTTGACCAAAAACACAGTGACGGATCTGAACTGCAAAAAGGGGTCGGAAACATTTAGACAAAGAAGTCAAGACAGAGAAAGAAGTCGACACCGTGGAAACAAACGCAGTGGTCCTTAGGGTCGATCCATTACAGCAAAATCAATCCTCTTTATCTTTAAGATCCGGAAGATTCTGAAACCGGATTACTGACCGACTCTATGTGCACCACATGCTGTGATGGAGCTTCACCGCTCCCATCGTTCTGAACAGCAAAGAAGAAGCAAGAAATATAGAATAACTGTAAACCAGAGAGCACAAACATCTGCCAAGCCATTTCCAACACTGTCGGCCAGCGACTGTCAAAAACCAGGAAAACTGCACTGTTAACAAATCACTGAAAAAAACCTCCTGGACCCACATCCAGACTCGGATCACCACCAAAATCCAATCCCCTTCTCCGTGTGCCATGATCAACACTCCATCAAGCTTTCATTAAAATCTGTTCAGAACTTTTTAAAGTTTTCCTGATAATTAATTTACAAACAGTGGCAAAAAACTCCTTGGCTACAGCTGGAAATATCTTAAAGTTCAGTTCAGCACAGGATTCATTTAGCCTCCAGGATTTCATTTCTATAACTGTGCTAGAGACCCAACAATAGCTCATTTATTGTTTTTCTTTTACCTTGAGAACTACAAACTCCTACAAAGATTAGTCCTAAACTGTGAGTGATAGGGCTGGGCGATATAGAAATAAAATCCCCGATTTTTTTCCACAACACTCGATTTATGATTTTAATCAATTTTCCCTCCCTAAAAGAAACAAAACTCCCAGTGACATAAAAATGAAACAAATCAAGTTTTGCCTTTATGTTGTCTAAATGTTTCCCTCTTAAAGTCAAAGTCTGGGTCATAAAAGGTTGATTATGTAGTATAAACGTAGGCAGGTTTGTCTACATAAACACTAACAGGCTGAGGTATTTTTACAGTATTAGCATGAAACTCTCTGATCAATATTTAATCTACTTAAATAACAAATACAAGCCTATAAAAGTGCTTGTGCAAACACTACAAGGCTTACTGTAATGAAATTGTAATTTTTTTAAAGAATTGCAACTACTTACAATTGGACTAAGGCAGGGCATAAAAAAAAGATTTTTTAGTTTTTCAAATCTTCTGCAGAAAATAATTTGAATTAATGGATTTGATTAATTTTTTTCCCAGCTCTAGAGAGTGATGTTGCACAACCACGTCAGTAATGAGTGTTTGGCTCATGCAACTCTGTCCCCCTGTTATAAAAACAATTAAGATACATTTTGATTTCTGAGGATATTAATCACTGATAAGCCTTGACTGTATTCTCTTACCATATCACTAACATGATGACAGGGTGATAAAGCCATTTTAAGAACTGCTCATGCTCCCCAGCCCTATGTGCACACACATACTGAGGCTCAGTCGGACCCGGGGCTTGATAAGGCTCTTACCTCCTGCAGATACCCCGTCAGATGTAATAAGATGGCCACACTGGAAGCAACCTGAAGCAATCCCATAACAGCCAGGGTCCCGAACAGCAGGGGCCGGTAGGTGGGCTCCGAGCTGTGCACCGTGTGGAAGCGGTGCGGCCCGGCCTCCATGTCCACGGTGTTCCGCAGGTAGCCTCGGTACTCGGCGTGAGGAGCTGCCATGGTGCGCGCTGAGAGCGTGAGTGTGAAGGTCCCAGACAGACTCAGAGAGGAAGGAAACAAACCGAAGAGCTCCTCTGGTCAGGGGGAGGGCCGAGGGAGCCGCAGCCAATCACAGCGCCGCTCTGGAGAGGAAGACGAGAGCGAGAGGGCGAGAAGAGACCGAGGAGCGACGTGAACCGGATCGACCTGAGCGCGCGACAGGTAGAGTGAGCGCTTTATGGCTCCACGAGCTCTTTACTGCAACACACACTGCGACGACCCGCCCCCTTCTGTGCGGACACGCCCCCTCTGACACACGCTGCACAGGCTGCAGCCTTACAGAGCTGCAGAGAAGAGCTCAATGCTCATGTGCAACAACAGGCAAATATTAAATTACATTAAAGACAAATATTATGGGGTGCTGGTTTGGTGGAGTGGTTAGCAACCAGGCACCCATGGACTTGTTTTTGCTGGTCCAGCCTGTGATCAGTTTGCAGAGTGTCTCCCCCCACTCTCTCTCCCCCTTTCACAAGCCTATCCACTGTCTCTCTCCTGTCAATAAATGCACAAAATGCCCAAAAAATACATTAAAAAAAGAAAAGTATTTTTACATTCATAGAGTACTGGAACAAAAACTTGGTTTCATACCTAAATAATTTGTTCCCATGTAATAAATTTTTAGTAAATTTATTTATTTATTTTATTTCATTTGCACCATAAATTAGAAACAGTTACATTGGCATAGACATAAAAAAAATGCAAGAAAGTGCTGGAGAGGTTAAAAAAAAGCAATGTTGGCTTATTCAAGATACCCAAATCCCCAAATATCAATTCAAATTAAACATTATTTATAAAGCACTTTTCATACAAAAAAATGTAGCACAAAGTGCTTTACAAACAGACAGATGAATTAAAATAAAGGATTAATGACCCAAACCCACTCCACCCAGCCCTTGAACCCACCCACACAGCAAACCATACACAGTGTTTATAAAAAGCATCATAAATAAAATGAAAAAAAAAAAAACACTGGAGGTTAGGTTAAAGTGTCAAATTAAATATACCATAAAATTTTCATAAAATGAAAATATATAAACAAATGAAATAAAAATACAAAAGAAAAAAATAAAATTGAATAAAATGGAATAAATTCAAAATAACTCAACAACAAGCAAATTATTTTATTATGAATGAGAACAAAAAGAAGCTTTGGGATCTTGATGTATTATATATGACTTTAGTCTGAACTTAAAATTGATGTAGAGATGTGGATGTTTTTGTGAAATGATAATATGAATTCCAAATTAATGAACCTGAATTAATGAAAACGGACATTTAGTTTAGTTTAGTTTATTTGTCCCCGTAGGGAAATTAGGGTGTGGCAGGGATCACAGACATTTGGCAACAAAATCAATAGAAAAACATGAAAAAACAACAATGCATTCACAAAGAGGAGGAGAAAAGCAAAGGAAGCCACGTGGTTATGACAGGCAGACTGGTCTAGACCGGCTAGACCAATTTTCAACTGTTCCTTATTGCTCATTTAAAAATTTAATCGCTTGTGGGACAAAGGAAAACTTGGATCTGTTTTTGGTGAACAGAGGAGTGAAACGCCACAGGGCAGCCACCGAGCAGCGCCCCATATATGTGCAAAAGGGAGTATGAAGTTTAATGGCATGTCTTGGTGGTAAAAAAAAGAAAGTACATAAAAGATTCTGGGAGCAAATGTGGTAGATGAATATATTTATAAATAAAAATACAAAATTGAAGAATATTAATATCGTAAATGGACAATAAGTTCAGCTTTAAATAGAGGGGCAGATGGAGATAAATAATTAGAAGAGGTGGCTAGTCTAACAAACTTCTTTTAAGTAATGAATTTTCTCTGCAAATTTGTAGGGTACATAAATATGAACAGTCATCATCATTAACATCTGCAAACATAAAATTTTAGTTTAGAACAGATATTTTGTGGAGAATGACTTAATTAGGAGATATGTGATTATAAATACAAGAGTGCATATAAATAAGTGCCCATGCAAACATTACAGATGATATTTAAATATGTGTAAATACTATGTGTAATATATATATATATATGATATATATATATATACATATTTATACAGTAGTATTTTTGGTGTTGAGATTTATTTTTTAATAATATTAATAATAATATTAAATATTTTGTTATATGGTGGGATGGTGACGCAGCAGGTTGTGCACATGTCTCACAGAAAGAAGGTTGGTGATTATTTGAGTGGTTGGTTTGTTTTTGGTTGTTTGGTTTGGTGGATAGTTGCATGACTGGTGTACTGTTCACTTTCTTCAATGATGAATTAGATATCTGAACTAAACTTTTTTCTTTTTTGTCACTTTTAACTGATTGAGTATTTAAGAAAAATATGGATGCGAAATTGTTCTTCTTAATTTGATAAAAAGAACACAACACTGACAGTTTATCAACCAATAATTAAATTTTACTTTCTTAACCGTTTGTCACCCTAAAGACATAGGAGTCTGGATTTTGGAGAGCTCAAAATTTTCCACACATCCCGAACTACTCTGATATACATCAGACAAAATATATGATTCAGTAATTAAATGACAGTCGTGTTGATGTAGATTTGTGGTTTTGACTGCAGCCACAGTCTGAAGAACTGTGACTGATGCTCATTTGGTGGTTTCTCTGGAAAGGTTGTATCATTTCTATTTGTGATAAATAGCCGTAGGGATTAATCATGCATTAATCACATCCTATTGGGATGTCCAGACAGCTGAACTTAATTAAAGAAACGTCCCCACATGCCTCATGCGTGGTCAGACAGAAGCAGCTGTTCTGATCATGGTGACAGATCCGGGGAATAAAAGTCCTTATTCTTGCAAAACCTTGAATTCTTGGAATTCCACAGTTTTGCAAGAATTTCCAGGTAACTCTGCACAGCGAGGATGCATCATAAAGCTCTACCACTCCTCACAGTCTGTTTGAATGATACTCCACAGGCTGGGCCGAAGGTGAAGAGCAAGTTTTGACCAGCACTGGGTCGACTCTTAAACCCCACAGCTGACTGCAGGGCCCTGTTGCACCGTCCAGTTCTGCATCAACACCCTGCATGTCCAAGGAGCCATCATGCCTCCAGTAGTCCTCATTACACCACAGTCTGTCTCCATCAGGAGACTGAAATACCAACCTGCTCTGCTTCATCATTCAATCACATTCACACTTGTAAAAACCTTCAGATTATCCTGACTTCATGAGCTGTGTGTGTGAACACAAACAGCCGAGTTTTTCACCTGGACTTTTCCTGGGTAATCGCCTCTCGTTGTAATTTTTGTGTTATGCCTCAGTCACACATTATCGTTTCTAATAAAGATTGTGCACGACTGTACATGATTGGCAAGACTTGATCGGCATGATATGGGATGAAATAAATGTCGCTCACGCTTTATTATTGGCAGGATCCCACATTAGCATCACCCAGCAACACAGAAGAGAAGAAGACGGCGGGAGAAGACAGCAAGAGAGTATTCAGTGTTAAAATGAACAACCATATGTGTAATTTTAATGCTTACATGTGGAAAAGTTTATTAAAATTCCTGCAATTAGGATGTTGTGACAGTTACACTATCTTTAGACAGTTACGTATTTGAATATTAAGTCATTTAATTGTCTAAGAGTATTCAAACGGAATAACGGCATAAATACAAGTAGCTGAAGTAAAGTGATACAGATTTATATGTGCAGCAAATTATAACACATATTGATCTATCTAGCGTTGCGTAGTTTAGCCATGTAGAATTGCCGTATATATGTGATGTCATCAGCAGACCCAGGTACCTGGTACCTACACTGTAAATACCCTGTCAGTAACACTTCTACAGCACTTTGGGGGCATTCGTCCCGTTTCAGTTAGGTCAATACAATGATACAACGAGGATTTCATGAATTTTCGTCTCGCTGACACGACATCAGCCCTGATTGAGCTCCGTCACTTGAATGAAATGCAGTCAAGGCACAATCGGATACGTCCTTGTCAGTCATCCTCAGAAAACGTTCAGGATTGAGCCACGATCAGCCCGATTGAGCCCCGTACATGCCACACTAATACTGTTCACCTTAGGACTGCATTAGGCTTCCACCCTGCTATACCGAGAGCGGTGACTCTCCACTGCAGTTTTGAACACTTCAAAACAGTTGGAACTCTTCCCTGTTCCCCAGCGTTCATCCATGACTGAACAACGCTGATTCAGATCAAGTAGCACATGCATCACGACCAAAGCACTTTTCGTTGGGGTTATGACAGTCGTGCACAATCGCCATGAGAAATGAGAAAATGGGACTGGGGCTTTAAATCTGAAACCCGAAGTGTGAATGTAGCAGTAATTAGTACTAGTAGCAGTATTTACCCCTGCTGTTTATAATAAACATAATTAGGCCTCATCGTTCTGTTCCTTCCCTTCTGTTTCCGGAAACTTTTGGCAGGAGCCGTATTTATACACGTCCCGTACCGCAAGGCATTATGGGGCGTTTTCTTCTCCTTTCCTTTCATCAAAGATGGTCCAGTGTTTCCTAAGCTAAAGGAGATATTAAAGGAAGCAACAACCCTCCTTTCCTTAACTTTTGGAGAATTCAAACAGCACTTATCATGGCAGACGCTTAAATGCTTCCGGGTCATTTCTTCAGTAAGGAAGGTTCCTTAACAAAAAAGGACTATTCGGATGCACCCTAAGTTTTTGTCGTGTGCCTCAGGGCAATTCAGAGTCACTAATCAATCTAATGAGCATGATGTTGGTCTGTGGAGCCCATGCATGCAACTGAAAGGCTCAACAAAAACTGCCTGATAAATAACCTCATTTGTTTTTTGTTAATTTACGTCACTATCATTTGTTAAGGCCTTTAGTTTGCTAACATTGTTTCATCATATAAGTCATATAAACTTGATAAATTACACCAGAGATAGTTGAGAGAACTTCCAAGTAAACCAAGATAACATGCTTTGTTTGATTCATTTAATCAATCATTTATTCACAAAATCACAATGACAAGGCAAGTTTCACCTGAACATAAATGACTTTTGACATTCTGATAAAGATCCATCCTTAAACGAGATGACGACGGATCAGGACTGCAACTGTGACGAAAGTGAGAAAGCCCACACCAAACCTTAAACCACACGCTGACTCACAGTCACAGCCCACAAATATCTCCAACAAACCCTCCTTTATGAGCAGGTGAAGGTCATTTCCGCTCACCTCAGTGTGATTCTTTCCTGACATCAGTGAAACTATCAGCTCTTTGTCTTTAGGGGGTTTACACCCATCAGCCAAGGTGAAGCAGGGAGTCCAACGGCAAACAAACACTTTCTTCTTTCATCGCTGTCATGACAATGACTGTTGTTAGCCCGATGGGGAAATGTAACCTTTGTGCTATTGTTTTTCAGCAAGAATGTGGGAGTCGATACCTGCCTGTCAGGTGAGGTGTCTTTGGAGAGGGTGCAGGTGTCAAGCTGTGGGCCAGACAGAGCAGCACTGCACAGAGATTTTCTCACCAAACACAATATCCTCCATTTTTTTCTGTTTTAAAGGGACTGTGAGGAGTTTCTAAGTAATTATAAAAAAAAGTCTCACTTTTTGATATATGCCTGATGGAAATACACACTTTAAAGGGACTGTGACGAGAATCTGTTACCGGCGACACAAGGGGCTCTAATTTCGTAGACCAGGCGCAATCTGGCGCACCTGCCCTGTGCTGGCCTTTGCCGTGCGGACAGGGTGTGACCAGCACAAAGTGCCAAGAGAGACGCACTCAAGGCGCAGGGGAGCGCATCCACGCCTCCGTCCCTGCCCCTCAGTGCAAGTGCCAGAGAGGGCGGAGAAAAGGCATGAGTGGGTTTAACACAGCCGAGTGCCGTCTCCACCAATCAAATGACCGCCTCTCCTTGCCTTTAAATGCGCTGAGGCCGAGGCGCAGCGTCTGATTGGTCTGAATGATCCCCGCCACCGCGGAAACAGTGTGCTGGAAAGACCCGGTAGCGGAGACGGCCAGAGCCGCTGTCACTTCAGCAACTGGGAGAACAGACTGGCCATCTGGGCGTGCATCGGGGGCAACGAAGCGCATCACAGTGTGGGCCAGCTCCCAGGACAGATGTAATCTGTTCCTTTGTCATTAATAGGAGTAAAAAATTAAGAGACAGTTACACAGCAGCTGGCAGTGACAACAAGCAAGTTTTGAAAATCTTAGTATCGCAGTTTTGTAGCCGGCTACATTTCTCTACTTACAGCCCGGTGCTCTAAGACGTGTCTGAATAATATAAATTTGCTCTAGTTTTAATTGTCTTGTTCCTGAAGTTGAGTATCCAGGCCAGTCCAGCCCTGTCCGACCCGACCGTGAAGCTAAGGAATAGCATTTATAGATAACCTATTTTGATGCTATAAAACTCATCGATAAGTGCATATTTCCATCAGGCATATATCTAAAAGTGAGACTTTTTTGTGATTACTTAGAAACTCCTTACAGACCCTTTAAGATGAGTTTTATAGCATTGAAATAGGTTATCTATATATGCTATTTCTTAACTTCGTGGTTGGGTCGGACAGGGCTGGACTGGCCTGGACTGGCCTGGATTCTCAATTTCAGGAACAAGACAAATAAAAAACTAGAGCAAATTTATATTACTCGGACACGTCTTAGAGCAACGGGCTGTAAATAGCCATATATAGCCGGCTACAAAACTACGATACTAAGTTTTCCAAAAATTGCAATGCAGAATTCTGAGGAAGGTCCGAGCTGCATTCATTAGCATCACAACAAACACACGCTTTGGCTTGGGTCACGTCTTTACGACAGTCGCTGCGTGTGCTCATGGGTAGCAGAGTCTTTATGTCGCTGAAAATAGATTCTCCTCACAGCACCTTTAAGTTCAGTCTTGTGCAGTGTACAATCTACCAAAGCTTTTTCATGCATTCATATAATAAAACGGCCCCTTGAGCCCAAACTTGGAGTCACATCTTGAGCAACGTAACCTAAAAATGCAGCTGATGACAGATGCTGCCATTAACTCCACAGTCTCCTTATTTAACCCGCTTACAAATACATTCTCCAAAAAACGCACACCAAGCTACTGTCACGTGCACACTGCCGGACCACCTCATTAAGGCCGTTTGTCCACAGACCCTCCCGTGGTCACGCATCGTGGCCGTTGCAGCATCTAAACACGGCAGCGGCTCCCGTCAGGCCAGAGTGTGACCTCCCTAACCTCCATGTTTTCCCCCGGTGCCCGCAGAACAACAGTGCAGCGTTTGAAATAAAAAGCAGCAGGAGCGGGAGTTATTTTGAGCCGACGCAGTGACAATGGAAAGGAGGGGTGGGTGGTTGTAGTAGGTCTGGCTGTGAGTTTGCGAAATACAAGCGAATTCTCCGGGTGCCAGCGGAGTTCATGGGAGAAAGCTGGCTTTTTTATATGTGCCTCCCCCCTCCCCTTAACCATCAAACCTCATGGCGCTACAATCATTTAATACTCCATCATTATGGGCTCCTAACTTCATAAACCACACATGATTTTGGTTATGTTGTAGTGCGACCACATTCCCCCTTTTTACTATAACTCTTTGTTTTTACCTCGCCGTATAGATCGGCCCCTGCTGACGGTTCAAGTTCGAGCAGCAGCACATGGCCTGGAGTCTGATCACCAGAGGGCTCTCCCCGGACCGGGCCTGCTTAGGATGCAGACTTATCTCTCCCCGGAGACCTTTTGAACCCCAGTGTCGACCTCGTGCACTTGGCAGACCGTGGCGAGGTCTTGGCACTGTCCCTGGATGTGGTACTATAAAGTGCTCGTCTTTCGGTTAATACACCGTGAGAACCCGTGTTTAGCTGCGGGTTTTCTTTGCCCTCAGCCATTTCCTGCAGGAGTAAGGCGCTCAGAGCTGCAGCTAAGCGAGAACCGTGGAGTGTGTGGTGTTCAGGTGTGTTTGTTTGGGTTGTATCGCACTCTTTATTCATGTTCAGTTAGAAAGCCATGTGCATGAAATGTGTGTGTTTGGACACTCGCCATGCCCCTGCGTTTTGCCAGCTTGCCAAAAAGTGGAACCTGATGCTCTTTCTGACGATGACAGAGAGCCAAAAGCCCTTCAGCCCGAGGAGGGAGGGGAGGAAACAGATGAATGAGAGTGGAGGGGTAAAGTTAGAAGGAGAAATGCTAAAGCGCCCAAATAACTGCATGCAAAGATAAAACCTGAGCCTGGGTGTTTTCCTGGGCTTCTGAGCCTTTGATTATCTCTGGTTTTTAAGAGCATTCCTAGTTAACCCTGCCCTCACTCTTTAACCTGACGTTAAACTCGACAACCTCACACATGTGTGAAATGTTACGTCAGCAGTTTTATCTGCAGACTCAATAAATAAAAGCTGAGCTGCTGTGACGTCTGTCAGCTTTCTCCTGAACCCTCATGTTGGTTTTTTAGAGCTGAAATCTCCATTATTGGATGATGCAGCAGAAGAAGTAGGGCAAAATATTAAGAAGGACAAAGTTTATCAAGAGGTCAGACTGCAGGCTGCTTGACCAAAAGGGAGTGCCCCAAGAACACAAATCTCCACCAGAAAAATGATGTCAATTTTTGCAGAGTTACAATAAAAATATGGAAAACCCACCTTTTCCCACATTGTTAACAAATCCTTTTAACAACTTCTGGGTCCTCGTCTGCTCATTGATCCCAACGCTGAATTGTGTCATGACCAACATTTCCTGAAAAGTTCATCAAATCTTTTGAAAACTTCTGAGGCATTGTGCACATGGATGGACACATGAATGGACAGATGGATGGGCGAATGGATGGACAAACAAAACAAACAAATGGACAAACACTAGCTAAAGCATACCCTCATTGGCAGAGAGGTACAAGGATGCCACTATGGCAGTTGTTTGGTGTTGGCTTCAAACATTTCTTGTACTCTGTAACATTGGTCCCATTTACATGGGTAGTTTTCCTCAATCTGATTGAAATCGATCGGATTAAGTGAATCTAATTTGATCTTTATACATGAGCTTTGAGTAAAGAGATCCACGTTCAATCCACATTTGCATGGCCCCAGCTGAATCTGATTGTATCGTTTTTTTGTTTTTTTTTATATGCGCAGAAGGTCACTCTGCCACTACCTGCAAATGTGCAAGAGAAGAAGAGGTGCACTTCCTGGGCACGCCCTGCGTACGTCACTACGTGTCTCTTACGTACTACGGAGCGCCTGCGCTGACCGAACAATCCTCTCTATCAAGCCAATCCGCTCCACTCAGCCGTTTACATGAAGCATGGAGCTGATTATCAATCGACGTAGACTACCTCTTACACTCTGATCCGAAATACAATCAGATCAGGGTGAATCAGATTGGCTAAGGTGTTTACATGAGACATTTCTAATCTTATTGTAAATGGGATTTTTTGACCCTTGTAACCGGGGCTATAGAGAACAACTCTCAAAGCTGAATCTGAGGTTTGACCTCCTGACAGAAAGTCTAACATATGCGACATTACTGTCTTCAGACAGGATACTGTTGGACAAGTGTGATCACTCCAGCTTGAAGCTTTGGATAAAATTGGATCTGCCTGATTACAGAAATGGAATCAGGCAGATCCGGCTGCACTGAAAGGTTAAGCAACATTTCATGCAAGTCAATGGCACCACCAGTGCTCTGAAGTAGAGCGTGACTCGGGAACGGATTTTCACTCCTGTCCCGTCCCACTCCCAGAGAAAAAATCCTGTTCTGTCCTGTCCCCGTAGAATGACTCCCACTCCTGTCCCTTTCCCGTTTGAATGAAACCAAACATGTTGAAAAAAATGTTACATTTTTTATTTTAGGTAAAAGTGCATAGAAAAGGTATTGCCTTTAAGTTTCACATGTCTGACATTCGGTCGGTGTAAACAGCTCTCTTTTTGACGTGTCGTCTTCTCCCTCCATGTTGTTTTGTTATGTGTGTCGCCGGCGGCCGCTCGGAGTCGCTTTTCACTTCCGGTGGTGACAGGAAGTCAAACCACTTTTGTAGTTCTTTTGTGTTGCTAGCGCAGTCAAGAGTGTTGGCTCTCACTGAGAGATGACTACAAAAATGGATGCATCTGTTCATTTGGTTGTTTAACACGGCTGAAAATGATCATCTATTAATGTCGTTCCCGCTCCTGACGCTCCCGTTGCTTTTTTTTCCTGTCCCGTCCCAATCACAGGATTAATTAAAAAATGACACCCATCCCGTGGGATTCCCGCGGGAATCACGTGACCCACGGGAATTCCCGAAAAATGTCATCCTCTACTCTGAAGCAGGTGATAGCTAGCTTCCTCCTTTCAATGAGCTCCTAATCTGTAAACTCTGGCCCGAAACTGTAAGGACACCCATCATATTCAAAGTTCTCCTCCACAACATCTTCATCCAATAGATATTTGTCCATTTTACAAAAAACTGGAAGAAGAAAGTTGAGTAGCCGGCGGTAGCCCCTGAAACAATGAGCCGTACTGCACATGCGCGGCAGCCGTAAGGACAGTCTTCAGGTCAGAGGTCAGCACAGTCACAACAACATGGATGGAGCGACACAGACCGTAATGGAGGAGTAGCCCGAGTGGACCATGATGAAATATTGGTGAAACTAATGAGTTTTTGGACTATTAATGCAGTTTTAGGAGCGGCACTATACATGCCCCGTGTGCTACCATTATACGGATGTCCGCCGCTCGATTTTGGATCTAAATATCTCCTGAAGCACTGTTTGGATCAGGAAAGCCTTCTGGGTGAGTATATTGTTCTACTTCATTCTATAAACAATGTGAAAGCTGTAGAAACCAAACTTATCCTTTAAGCTGGACATCTTAATATGACTCTCTATGGGAGTTGGCCCACTTTTGGTGCCAGCCTCTAGTGGCCACTTTAGGTACTGCAGTTTTTGCACTTCTTTGGCCCACATCTCAGAGTTTGCTTGTTGTTTATGTGGCTCAAGTATGAAAGCTCAAGAGAGCTTGTGGACAGCCCCTGGATGACGGCACCGGATTCAGAGAGATTGCTGCATCACGGTGAGAGTGATCCGGTCATTTTGGTTCAACCCGGGGTTATTCTAGCTTCAAAGCAACCAGCATGATTCCACTGGATTCAGCTTGTTTGGCTACCAAATGGGCTTAAATGCATGAAACGAGATATGAGGAAATGGTTTTCACTGCTGTCTGACATAAATATTAAAGAAGCAGCTGCTGTACAAGGACTTGATGAATGGATGATTGGAAATGTATTTTTATGTAATCCTAAATTTTTCCCATTTGTGATCACTTTTATTTATGTAGTGAAAAGGCTGCTTCTGAGGACAAGCAGCACGAAAACACGAGGACTGTCCTCCCACTCACTCCCACATCCTCTGTGGTAGGAAGGTCCCACAAAGTCTGCCATTACAACAAAACACAAACACTCCATCGCCCCTTCTGTCTTTCTTCTCAATCAAATCTCACACTTCTGCCGTCATAGCAACCCGATGTTTACGCTCCCCTACCCTCCACGTCCTCGTCCAGCCCTCCTGTCACATCACACCGGCCTGCGGTTTTATTAGAAGTGCATATTTGAGCGGAGAACTGGAGCGATACTTGGTCCAAACGGGGATATTCCAGACCATCAGGCGGCTCTTGTTTCAGCTGATGTGTGTGTGTGGGTCGGGGAGTGTGGGAGAGCGAGGGCGAACGCTGAGAGGATACAAAAGCAAAGACTCTCCTGTTTATGTGGACAGAAATCTCTTCAAATGATCTAACATGGCCTGAGTTGGCGAATCTTGTAAATAATGTTGACTCTGCAGTCATTATTAAAGTGTTAGGATATTAATGCAGCTCTGTGGGTTTCCTCTGGGGGCCTGGCACGTGGAAACCAGCTGTGGGAGGGGACGTCGAATCTCCGGCCAAGAGAGGAAGAGGAGGTCCTCGGGGTAATTTGTCCAATTTGACCACTTTAAGCAAAGACAGAGTTTATTTATGTAAGGCAGTAATATGATGAGTAGTAAGTTTTTAGGAAATAACAATCCTTTAAAGGGATAGTGCAGGTTTTTTGAAGTGGGTCTGGTAAATATGCTGAAGTAACTGCCTAGCTCTGTCCTTATAGGACAGAGGTAGGCAACTTTCATTACCAAGAGGGCCACATAAAACCATTTCCCCAGCCTGAGGGCCGCATTGTTACAAATTTTCAGAAATTCTCCAGGGGAAGAGGATGTTGGATAAATACAAATAGAGAATATTAATTAATCCTAAAATTAGCACACAAATATTCATGTGTTGCATGACATATAAAAGTTATTATACATAATTAAATGAAATTGATCCAGAATTCAAGCAAAATTTAGCCAAAACATGTAGACTTACAGCCGACAAAGCTATTTTCAAATCAATACCATGATGAGAGTTTCCAAATTTTTAAAGCTCAAAGATTTTACTGATGCCATACTTTGAATGTAGTCTTGAGTAATACTTGATATAATGCTTAGTGAAAAAGATTTAGAGACACTATAATAGCATAGTAGGCCGTAAATAACTTACAAAAGCCAATAAAAATATCAGTCAAGATTATATGGAATTATTTTGATTTGATATTTGAGTTTTCTTCATATTTACAATTGCTGATTTGAAAATGACTGGCAGGCCACATTAAGTGAGGCGGAGGGCCGTACGTGGCCCCCAGGCTGCCAGTTGCCCACCCATATTATAGGAGGTAGTTGGGTAGAGACATTAGGAGTCATGGTGCCACCAAAAGCCTTATAATTACCCCATTTTGTCTACACATAAACTACATTTGACCTGTCATGAGTCTTGTAGTGCTGTTCTGTTTTATTTGCTTTTACTTGTGCTCTGTTATTTTACTCTTGAATTATCCACTCCTTGTATTTCTGTTTTTGACCTCTTGTCTTGTGTCCTGCTTTGGTCCTTGTCAATTGTCCCGTTTTGTTCATGTTTCATGTCTGTCTTTGCGTTTCCTGTTTTATTTTGAAAGTTCTCTAGTCTCTCCTTATTTCCGTAGTACTATTTTGCTTCCTGCTTACCTGACCCCTGGTTGTTCTTCCCCAGCTGTTTCCACCTTATGTTTTCAACCCTCGTGTTTTCCACTTGTCTTTGTGGGCTCAGTACTTCTTCTTCTCTTTATCCTTGTATATCACAACCTTAGTGTATGTTTTTGAGTTTACTTAATTTGTCTGCTTTTGTTGCCGGCTTTAAGTTTCACTTTTTTTTGGCTTAATTAATTTGTTACTGATGGCCATTTTCCACTAGCACACCTTGGCCCTACTCTACTCAGCCCTACTTGATTTGCAACCTGTTTCCACTAGCCTTGTACCTCCTAAAACAAGCTAGTTTTAGTACCTACTCCGCTCTGGTTCCAAGCGAGCTGAGTCAATACTAAAAGATGACGTCACCGACTGCCGGCTACTGATTGGTCAGACAATGTCCTCATCGATGAGTCATGAGCACGACGACCTTGCATGCTAGCGGTAGCTACCATTAGCTTACCCTCATACGTCTTTTCTTTGCAGCTGGATTGCTCTCGTCCTCGGCTTCATTCTGTTGTATAGCTTCCAAAACTCTCCTGTGCTTCTCAAGGGGTATTTCTTCTTACCACCTGCAGCCTTCTTCTGCTTTCCTTTTTTACTCGGTTTGTGACAAAAAGCCACAGATTGCTGTTTTGCGCTCAAAATGACGTCACCGCAGTGCCGCTCAGCAGCACTGCACCCCGTTGGGCAGGCGACTGGGGCAAATGGAAAAGCAGCACAAGGCGAGAAGAGTAGAGCCGGGTAGAGTCGAGTAGAGTAAAGTAGGGCTAATGGAAAAGGGCCATTGGACACTTTATTCCACAATTAAATATCCATATCGTCAAAGTATAAAGGCATAAATGTTGACAGTAAAATAAAGTAAATCAAGGTACATTTGCTCCAATGTTTCCAGTGACAAGACAGATATCTAGTACTTAATGAGGGTTGAGTCAGTGATATCAAAATTCTATTTTTTAATTTAATAGCATAGTTTTTACCATAGTACTTAATTTATGAAACAACATGTCACACAATTTACTTAGTATTATCATTTCTTGTAATATTAATTGGGTATTTGAATCAATATGAGCTCTTCCATGATAAGAGTTAATAGTATTTAACTACTTTTATTGAAGGTGGATTTTTTTTCCAATATTATGGTGCCCCCTAGAGGCCACAGCACCTTTGGCATTTGCCTAATTTGCCTAATGAGCCAGCTGCTCTGCTTTGGTGTACCATTTACTGCTATGTACTAACTAGTGTCCAAACACGGCTATCTGCCTGCAGGGGCAGAGCTGCTTTATTGTCTGTTTTATTTATTAGTGCCATGGGCCTTGAGCAACCCCACTTTAGAAAACCTGATCCATTATTTTTAAGAATGAGTTAATGATTTTGTCCTTGGTTGACAAAATGATTTCTTTGTCAGATGCGTTGGGATGGTGAGCACAGTGACCTCATCCACTGAAAGTAAGGTTCAAATTAACCCCAAAGCTTGCAAAATATCTGAGTCCTTTTTTAGTTTTGCAAATCATCATCAATCTACTGGTGTTAGATGATTACTGTGCATTTGGTAAGGCCTGCAATCCCTGAAGCAACGATCGCATTCACTCTGTCCATCCCTTAATATCATCTGCTGCAACTGGCATCTCTTTGGCCATGTGGGTTTGGTTTGTTTTTCATTTAAAGGTGCTATGAGGAGAATCTATTTCCGGCAACATAAAGACTCTGCTACCCATGAGCACGCGCGGCGACGGTTGTAAAGACGTGACCCAAGCCAAAGCGTGCGTTTGTTGTGATGCTAATGAATGCAGCTCGGACCTTCCTCAGAACTCTGCATCGCTTTACAACTTCTTTTTTCAACAACTTACAGGATGCAAAGCCACGAGGTAATGTATCTCTTTCTAGTTACGTAGTGGTAGTTTTTGATGTGTGACAACAAGCAATTTTTGGAAAACTTAGTATTGTAGTTATGTAGCCGGCTATATATGGCTACTTACAGCCCGGTGCTCTAAGACGTGTCTGAATAATATAAATTTGCTCTAGTTTTAATTGTCTTGTTCCTGAAGTTGAGTATCCAGGCCAGTCCAGCCCTGTCCGACCCGACCAAGAGGCATATATCTAAAAGGGAGACTTTTTTGTAATTTCTTGGAAACTCCTCACAGTATCTTTAAGTTTATACCATATTTTTAATTGTCTGGATTTTCTGTGCTGAACATCTTTTAGGATCCAAGATCTTCTCAACCTTCTTATAGATTTGCAGACATTCAAGAGGATAATAAGGAGATTTTTTGTGCCACAGTCATGAGACAAGATGTACCGAATGATTGTAGATTCCTGCAGAAAAAATAGAAAATAAATGATTTATAGGTAGACATGATGAAAAGGCATGAAGATACACACTTCGATTTGAGCTCCACTTTAAATTATAGGATGACCAAAGTCATGAGAATCCATCTGTAGAGCTCAATGTGTGTCTTCACTAAGTGTTGTGGCATCCTGCCCAGTAGTTGTTAAGCAGTTTCAGTCAAAACAAAGTAGTAACCCAACCAACACAGACTGACAAGCTGACATTTCCATGAGTAATGCAGCGAGCACGTCTATAAATAGTGCGATAAAGAGTCTCTTATTTAGGAAAACATGCCGTACGTACAGTACACACCCACTTGGAAAGACTGCTGTGCGTACAGAGCTCAGTAGGTGGGAGGTAAGCAGTCCCTGTTTGAAAGGCTGTTGAACACACATGTCGCTCCCCAAACACTTGGGCCACATGTTAAACACTCGGTCTGTCATCACTCCCCCGGAGCTCTTACATCCTCTGCTCCTTCCTCTTCACTCCAGCTGCTTCCCCTTGTCCTCTTTCCTCCATCTTACATCATATTAATAAAAGTTTTCTCCCACAAGAGAGAAGATCTTCCTTTTTAATGCACAGAAGAAGAAGTAAAGGCCTCTGCGGTGTTAACACTGAGGCCTGATTTAGTTTAAACATTGGGGCCTAACAGAGGTAACGGGTAGGTGAAGAGCTCCAGAGCAGATCAGTCAGTAATGTTTAGTGTTTCATCCTCCTGGACGACCTCTCAGATTCATTCACCTCCAAACCACATCCCTCATGTGAAGCATTCAGTCCAACAGGAGGTCCACTGCCAGCTCCACTGCCATCAAAGATGAGGAGGGAAGAGGAAGATGGACCGGAGGCTCCTCAGCCTCTGAGGCGGAGTGTCCGTGATCCTGGTCAGATATTAAGAGGATGAAGTTGCTCCACTAAATCTCCTCTGATGCTGCAGGCATTTAAGAAGCAGTCACTCCTAATCCAACATATTTTGGTGAAACCTTGCTCCTTGGCTGCAGTCATTTAGCTCTAACTACTGTCTTCTGTTACTGAAGAGTCGACTGTCTTTAATACCACTATACTGCCAAAAGTATTCGCTCACATTGACTCTCATATGAACTTAAGTGACATCCCATTCCTAATCCATCGGGTTCAATATGACGTGGGTCCACCCTTTGCAGCTATAACAGCTTCAACTCTTCTGGGAAGGCTGTCCACAAGGTTTAGGAGTGTTTATGGGAATTTTTGACCATTCTTCCAGGATAGGGTTGAGGTCAGGACTCTATGCAGGCCAGTCAAGCTGATCCACACCAGACTCTGTCCTCCATGTCTTTATGGACCTGCTTTGTGCTCTGGTGCACAGTCATGTTGGAAGAGGAAGGGGCCAGCTCCAAACTGTTCCCACAAAGTTGGAGCATGGAATTGTCCAAAATGTCATGGTGTACTGAAGCATTCGGAGTTCCTTTGACTGGAACTAAGGGGCCAAATCCAGCTCCTGAAAAACACCCCCACACCATAATGCCCCCTCCACCAAACTTTACACTTGGCACAATGCAGTCACACAAGTATGGTTCTCCTGGCAACCTCCAAACCCAGACTGGTCCATCAGATTGTCAGATGGAGAAGCGTGATTGGTCACTCCAGAGAAGGCGTCTCCACTGCTCTAGAGTCCAGTGGCGGCGTGCTTTACACCACTGCATCCACGCTTTGCATTGCACTTGGTGATGTGAAGCTTGGATGCAGCTGCTCGGGCATGGAAACCCATCCATGAAGCTCTCTGCACTGTTCTTGAGCGAATCTGAAGGCCGCATGAAGTTTGGAGGTCTCTAGCGATTGACTGCAGAAAGTTGGCGACCTCTTCTCACTATGCGCCTCAGCATCCGCTGACCCCGCTCCGTCAGTTTACGTGACCTACCACTTGGTGGCTGAGTTGCTGTGGTTCCCAAACACTTCCACGTTCTTATAATCCAGCTGACAGTTGACTGTGGAATATTTAGGAGTGAGGAAATGTCACCACTGGATTTGTTGCACAGGTGGCATCCTTTTTTGGCTGTTTAGCTCAGGACTTATTAATCTGTGATATTAATCACCTCTTTACTCTTCAAAGCAACATAATACAAGTGTACATCTAACAACCGTACTGTCCTTCAAGTATATTTATACAACAACCAGTTTGGGAATGGACAGGAAGAAGCAAAGAGCTGATCTAGTCCTGCCCCTTACTTACAAATCAGATCCAATACTGAGCCAAAATCACAGTTCATTACCTCCAATCTCAAGTAAAGAGATCATTCACACCTGCAAAACACTTGGGTAACCTACCCAGAAAAACTCCAAGACCTACTAGTCACCCCAAATTTCAACATATACCACTTATGTAGCTTTACAGTCTTGCTGCAGCTTTGACAGCAGGTTCCTCGCCCACTGGAAGTGTATTGAAGCACTTTACATGGAAGCAGAACTTTGGAGGCTTAAAGTTTTATAAGGTAATTGGTAGTTGATGAGATAACAGGAAGAGCAACATGCAAATAACAGGCTTTACTACCTGCCTGATATTTGGTTTGCTGTCTGCATTAATAACTAACCATTTTCTTCTGTTTATCAAAACTTCAGGACACTCTGAGAGCCAGTGCTACAGAATTATCTGTACATTAGAGGCCAAAAGAGGCAAAAAAGGATCTTGGAGTCAATCATTTGTCTTTATGAGTTTTATTGTGTCCTGCAGGAAAGAGGAGCAGTATCTTAGAGTATCAAATCAGTCTGTCAGAGGGCTCAGTGTGGGACAGTCCCGCCCGATTAACTGCAGATTACAGCCAAGGGCAAGAACATCATATTTGGTAAATAACCTCAACAAAGACAAAGTTGCAGAGGCGAGAGGTCTTACTCATCACCCCTGAGGGCAGATAAATCCTTGCAGGCACAAGCATAGCAAAATGTGTACACTTGTTTTCCTGTTCTGGGTCGATGTGCCCGTGGGAGCGTGGTGGCTTCTGATAAACAGACTGATCAGGTGTTTTCAGCAAACCAGTGTGAAGCTGCACTGCTGGCATGCAGTGTGGATTGAGGCACAGGCTGTGGAAACTTATAGAAGAGACTGGTGGTGATTTTCTACAAATGTGCAGATGTTTCCCTGCAGTCTGCATGTCTGTGCTGTTTGCATTCACCTAAGAAGCTCAAATGTAGACTAATTTAAGGATTTTTCTACAAGTAAGAATAGGTTTAGAATATCTTTGGGTGTGAAAGTTTGTCTGTCTGCGTCCACGTTGATTGCTGATCCGCTGCTTACAAGCCTAATTCAGACTATCATGTCAATATTTACTACCTTGTGATGTTTCCCATTAACATTGTGGATGGAAGGGTAACAAATTGATCCCCCCTTTGTTCCATTTCCAGAGGTGTGATATTAAAGAAAGGCCCAAGGAGACAGGAACAAGTTAGTTTCTCTGCCCCTGCGTGTTTGTACTGCAGCGTGAATTAGCACAGATATTAAGTCCTAATGGATTTTTTGGGAATGTTTTAAGGTGTAAATATAAAAATATAATGGAGCCTCATTGTGGTTATTTGTGTACAGGCATTGTGAGTTGGGCTATAGATAATGAAAGGATTACTGGGCTGCTTGACTTTAGCTAAAATAACTCAACAGTGCTGCAGCCACACCCACAAAAGTTGCAAACACAGTCTGCCCAACGTAATATCTGAAGCATTCTTAAGCCCTGTTTCCACTAAAGGGTTTAGTTCAGTTCGTCTTGTTTTTTGTGGCGTTTCCATAGTCTAAAACCGGGACAGGACCTCTTATAAGCAAACTTCTGTTGGGGTGCCAAGCATACAATGTTTCCACATTTTGCTTCTGAAATAAGCAACCAAGTCGATAAAAACAAGCCCAAAATAATCAACCTCCAGCTATTTCCTTTCCTAATGTGATATATTACTTTTTTAAAAGAGAAATCTACATAAAGTGAGTTAATTTTCGTCTACATTACATTTCAATATCACAGCGCTATGTATCTATTTAAGAAAAGACCGTCGCTTATAATAAGCAGACCTGGCAACTTTGGCTCTGGAGCATGCTCCATGTGCGTGAGTGTGTTTGGTGCGTGACAACCAGGAAACGAGGAAGTGGACAAACTGCCTACTGCAGTTGTGTTTTGTTTTATCGTTAGGAGCTGGAAGATAATCAGGGGGCCCCAAGAAGAAACTTCACGTTTAGAAACAAGCCCAAAAAAACGCATTAAAAAAGGAACTACATTTTGTTACCAAATTTTCAGCAGTAGCGTGTTACTTTACTTTTCACCCGAAAGGTCGTTACGTTACACGTTGCACACAACACTGCTAGCAAGTAGGGTTCAGTTGGCTGTAGAAACCCAAACTGGATCAGGCTTTACTGATCCGGTCTGAGCCAAACTGTGTCAATCCATACTGGACCACTTGGTGGAAACGGGGCTTTTGAGGTCGACTTTTTATTCACTCCAAAAGGTTCCCTACCTCTGTTCTAGGGGTGCAACATTACATGTATCTGTACTGAACCATTCAATACACTGACCTCAGTTCGGTACAACCTATGAACCGAACAATATGCAATTTTGTATTTATTTATTTGATCAGCTTCTGGTGCTATGTGCTGACAGTTCAGTGAATCTATGTTTGACTACCCCAGGCTGCATTGTCGAGCACAGATCCGCTGAGCTGCACGCTCAGCACCTCCCCCTCCCCTGATGGTAAGCGTGTCCTGGACAAAAACACAACAGTATGTCAGAAGTGCAACACGATGCTAAACTACGTCAACACATCTACATCGACATCATCCCGGTGTTAAAACAAGTGGAACCAGACAGAAACAACAAGCAGCACACATGCTACAGACTTTACCTGGGTCATTTAGACAGCCATTAGCACATGATTCAAAGAGGGCAAAGGAAATCCACCGGGCCATAGCTACTTTTATTGCTGTCCACATGAGACCCTTTTCTGTTGTGGATAACGCCGGGTTTCAGGACATGGTACAGACACTTGATACACTTATAGCTCGTTCTTTGTAATATTTACTCTGCTGCTAAGAATGCACCACATAAGATGGGTGAGTTCTCTATTAGATACATTTATGTTTTTACTTATTCTTATTTTACATGGAGATGTTTTTGTTTTTTATGATTCTAAGTATGCACTGAAGAATGTGCCTGGTTTAGCTGCAAGAGTTACATTTAATTCAGTTTCATGAAAACGTGCTCTGAGTGAAACAAATGTTGGTTATTTTTATAAACCACAAGTAAAAAAGGCATTGAAATTTCTCATTTTGTGTCAAAAAAGTATCGAACCGAACCGAACCGTGAATTATGTGTATCGTTGCACCCCTACTCTGTTCCCTGTCTGATTTTTAAGCTTGGAACAAAAGTTAACTATTTTAAATCTAGTAGAGCAGAAGTCACAAGCTTCCTCCGAAAGTTATGATCAAACAAAGATGAAAAATTCTCAAAAATGCTCTCGAGTTCCCCGCGGTGCAGGAGGGAGTGAGGAAAGCACCCGGGTAGCTCTGAGCATGACATCAGCAGAAGACGTCTTCTCTTGCTTCACGGTGTCAGGATCTTCAGGCCTGACCTCGTCTTCCTCTCTGTGGTCACAACAAAGCGGCCCGGCCCCATCCTGAAGACCCGACCCACGCTGTCATCGCTGTGGAGGGCGTGAGTGCAGAGGAAGTACCCTGAGGTCATCCAGAGAGAAGATGTTTCCTCAATCACTCAAATCCCCACTTACGCAGGCACCTGAGTCAATATGCCGTGGGTGTGCGCCGACAAAACGATGAGCAAAAGGATGAAACAGGGCCGCTCTAATAAAAACACCATGGGCCCGTATCTGCAGCTCCCTGCTCCTGCTGCGTGGGAGAGCTGATGCCTGTTGTTTCTGTTAGTCAGCCCGGCCCGCTAATACCAAACATTATTTACCACGTTACCAAGGTCCAACTTCTGTTTCCAATCCTGAAAAGTCAAAACAGAGCTGAAGGATTGGGAAACACCAGCAGCCCCTCTTGACTGGAGCACTTCCCCTCCTCCGCTCTGCTCACTTCGTCTAAACAGTCATAATCTGGATGTGATTCAGCTGTTCCTCTTATCTGCTCTCTGAACATCTTTCTCTCAGCGCTGTCTCCGTCCCGGCGCTCCCACGCTGATGGTTTTCATTGTGCCGAGGTCTGCGTTTGCCCCCGGACTGTTTGGGAGTCATTGTCCTGCATGCTCCGGGCTCGCTCTCACAGCTCCAGCATGAGCGTGCGGTCACTCCTGGAAACATGCAGACAATAGCGGGGAAATGTTCTGGGCACGGTTCAGCTCACGTTCTGAGAGATGACTGTGCCCGCCGCGACTCCGTGGGATCTGTCATTAGTCGTGGCCTCGCTCGCAGAGTCAACAAGATTAAGGAAGTCCACCTCAGCTACTGTTACTGTGACAACAGCATAAACATCACAGCAGGATATCTGATATCGTTCTGTATCAGCGGTTCCCAGCAATGAAAATTCCCCCTCGAGATTGTTTGGAGTTGCCCAGATCAGCTTGAATAAACCTTGAAGGGAGTGGCGAAAGTCTGCACTGTGGAAAGTTGAAAAGTGAAAGCATTAATCTGAGCTCTCTTCAAAATATGAAACCCTCACTTTGGTGTGTTCGACTCTCATGCCAGGGTAAAAAATGTAATGAGAGTTAAAGGGCGATCATTAAGGCCTGGAGGGCAAGTAAAGGGTGAAAAATTCTGCCAATAAAACAAGAAAAACAACAAATGTTGCATCTTAAAATTAAGATTCAACATGACATCTGCCTGCTTCAGTGGCAGATAATTCAAACTCATTACAACTGATATAAACCCTGCTTATTTTTTTAATGCGTTTATTATTGAAATGTTAATTTCAATAATAATAAGAATAAAGGGTTTTTGACTTGCATCAAGAAAAAGTTGCAATATTTTGTTGCAGTTTTATTACCTCTGAATTTCTTTATCTGTCCATCCGTCCGTGAACAAAATCACTCAAAAAGTTATGGATGGATTTTGATGACATTTTCAGTAAATGTTCAGCATGAGAAAAGGAATTTTGGTGTTGATCCGGATCAGCGTCTGGCCGCCATGGCGAAAAATGTGATTTTGAATAACTACTGAACTTAAATAGACATTATTATGAATCCAGTTGCTAATGGTATGTTTTCATGGTCAAGGAATCTAAATATTTAGATGAAATAAAGGTAGGACTAATATTTATGGTGAAATTACAATGTGGGTGAGGACTGTGGCGCTGGCGGAGGTCTGCGCTCTCCAAGTGCTTTTCTAGTTTGTATCTATTTTCATGACGCGAGAGGACTACGAAAAACTGTTAGGGCCATTTTTGATGGAAATAATAATTTTCGACAGGTCAAGAATAAAGTTGAAAAGACAAGAATAAAGTCAACATTTCGAGATAAAAGTTGAACTGTCAACAAAGTGGAAATGCAATTTTGTGATCAAAGTCAAAATGATGAAGTTAAAGGTGCTATGAGGAGAATCTATTTCCGGCGACATAAAGACTCTGCTACCCATGAGCACGCGCGGCGACTGTTGTAAAGACGTGACCCAAGCCAAAGTGTGTGTTTGTTGTGATGCTAATGAATGCAGCTCAGACCTTCCTCAGAACTCTGCATTGCTTTACAACTTCTTTTTTCAACAACTTACAGGATGCAAAGCCACGAGGTAATGTATCTCTTTCTAGTTACGTAGTGGTAGTTTTTGATGTGTGACAACAAGCAATTTTTGGAAAACTTAGTATTGTAGTTTTGTAGCCGGCTATATATGGCTACTTACAGCCCGGTGCTCTAAGACGTGTCTGAATAATATAAATTTGCTCTAGTTTTAATTGTCTTGTTCCTGAAGTTGAGTATCCAGGCCAGTCCAGCCCTGTCCGACCCGACCGCGAAGCTAAGGAATAGCATTTATAGATAACCTATTGTGATGCTATAAAACTCATCTTAAAGTGTGTATTTCCATCAGGCATATATCTAAAAGTGAGACTTTTTTGCAATTACTTAGAAACTCCTCATAGCATCTTAAAGAATCATTAGAACAGGGGTTGGCAGGTAAGTTTGGCCTTGGGCCAAAATTTTTCCGATCAACTGAATGGTGGGCCAAAACATCAAATCAATCAGAAACATGTTTTCTTTCTCTCTCTCCTTTTTTTTTTTTTTTTTTACAAAAAAATACTTTTTCCTTATCTATAGGCTACTTTTATATTGTGTGAATACAAAATGTAGGCTAACTTAAGAAAGTAATTTGTTTTAAATAAAGTAACTTTATTTCTCAGACTATTAGTGTGTTAATACTGCTTTAACTCCACTGTGGCTGCCTTATAAAACTGCTTATAATGCAGTTTTTTTAACTGCTTTTTTTTTAAAACATAGTCCTTTTCAGAGACGTGTTGAGTCTGAAAATCTGCCCAGGAATTTTTTTGGACCAGACCGGCCTAATGTCATTCATCAGAGGGGGGGTGGGGAGGTGATAGTGGTGCTGATCAATATTTTCAGCCGCCCCCAGTCAGACGAACACAAGCCACTGCGCTGTCTAATTTTGTCAGTTGCCCGGCCGTGATGTTCGCGATCGCGGTGGCTTGAGTTCGTCCGACTGGGGGCGGCTGCTGATTGATATTTTCAGTGGCGCGCGCTGCGTTGCCGGCCGTCTAGGTGTGCCAGCTGTTTGGGAGCTTTCCCGGTTTCCCCGATGGCCAGCACGTCCCTGCCCCTTTTAAATCAGATTTTCAATTTCATCTAGCAGCCAGATATTATTGGAGACAGGCCAGTTTTGGCCCGCGGACCGTTAGTTGCAGACCGCTGCATTAGAACTTCATAAAAGTATCAATATGTGTGCAAAAAAAAAAAACAGTCCAATATTTTTACTTCAGAAACTTGTAAATTCTTCCAAAATGAAACACCCAAAGTCACTGGTAATTCAAAACAGAGTAATGCACTATTTTAGTTTCTTTCCTGGTACTGGTCTGCAGCCCTGCCACAGAGGGTTCTTTGGATATTTCTCTTATAAACTAGGGTTTAATGTGGGCCTGCTGACCTTCTGAAAAGTGGACATTTTGTTTGGATAATATCTCAAAGCTCTTCTGGGGTGTTTCTTTCCTGATCTGATGGATGAAGGATAAATGTCCTAAAAACAAAAATGCACTGAGCAACAGTTGGATGAAGATATGAAGGAACTGCAGCTATAAGAATGAGAATTAAATAACATGCTGCTTAAAAACTTGATGCCGTCACTTCAGGGGAGTCTCGCCCCGTCCTGTTTGTCTCCTGATGCACCTTGAAGACAAATTTCTCCGTGGACGAATGAAGTAATGCAGCTCTGCTCACCAACATCTCTGATGTGGTGCGTCAGACAAACAAACTCACTGTCCGATGATGTCATGCTAACATCACAGCGCCGCGGCAGAGTCCATCACAAACAGCCCTGAACAGAAAAACAGGAGAGACGTGTTTGGGGGAGCAGGTGGTCCGCTGTGATGTAAAATGACTCAGACACTCCCTCATTACTGAGCCCAGAGGGAGGTTTTATTCACTGGTTAAAAGGTTTAAGATATTAGATTTTCCACTCCATTCACTTTTTCATTATGACACTTGGCTCTGGAGAGTTTTGGACTGCAGGATTAACCTCCGCCTTAAAACTGTTTTTCACGAGATCCAGGAGGAAATGTGATCTGAGTCAGCTTGAATATGAAACTCTGTGGATGGGAGACCCGTCAGTGGAGGCCCCGGACTGAGACCAGAACAAGACCACTGATTTGAATAAAGCAACCGCAGTGATAGAGAAGAAACTGAAGGATCATCAGGCATATATGAGCAAAGAAAATGAAAATAAACAAACAAGAAGGCAGCACCGTCTGATGCAGAGGTTAGACTTGATGATTTTTATCCTCAGTAACGACGTTCACGCTGTCAGATTGAGCCGCAGCAGAGCCATAAGTCTGTGCTGTGATTTATCAAACAGGCCGGACAGACTTCACGACTAAAACTAACTGCAGTTTTCGGTCTTAGGCCGTTTTTGAATTCGCCTACTACATACTGGCAATGAAAGCAGTATGTAGTAGGCACTGCATACTGCCTACTACACTTGAATGCAGTATGTAGTATAACTGCTCTGTTAGATTTATTTTGTAGTATGCTACGCTGGTTTCCAGTTTGAGCAAAGCGGCAGTATGCTACAAATATTTTTTGGGTTCTCTTGTTTTTTGTTGTTTTGTTAGTGTTTTTATACTTATTATGGCATTTCTCTTGATTTGTTGAAAAGGAAAAAAAAGGATACAGTTGGAATAATGTCAGCTTTTACATCCTATTCTCTGCTTACTGAGCCACTGCGACAGTGACCAAGACGAGTTATTTATGGACACGCAACATGAAGTCTGAAGTCGCGTTCAGCTTCAACGATAGGAGTTTGGAGGGATGCTGAAATGGTTCAGGCATCAGATTAGGAAACCTTTGGAGGTCTTCCAGGTCTTCAACCACATGACAGAAACTCAGTGCATTTAGCTCTGCAGACATGATCAAGACCATCTGCTGAAGCTCAAAAGCAGCCTCAGACTGGAGCAGAAAGTTGATTTAAGAGGCTTTGAATGTGGCACGGTTGTTGGTTTGTCAGAGACTGCTGATAGTCTGACCCAAGGTTCACAAAATGGTCCAAAAAAGAGGTATGATCCAGTGAGCATCAGTTTTCTGGGTCATAATGCAATCTGGTCCGAGCAAGCTGTCCTGAATAGGCGGCTGGTCAGTGAACTTAGCGATGAAGCTCCACATAGTGGTTCCTGCGTCACAAATCCCATCTCACCAACTCCATCTGGCCTCCTGTTTGGAGCTGGCACAGAGGGGGGATCACTTTGTTATAATTGGACTTGAATCATAGGGACTCAGACTCGAGTTGACTTGAGCCGCTAATGAGACAACTGGACTCGGACTCGGGAGAAGATGTCTCCAGACTCGACCGGACTGAGACAACATGATTCAGAAAACTGAACACACTCAGGCTTTATATGAAGAGCCAGACAGGAGATATACGCCGCTCTTTCCTTTTAGGTTCACTTTATTGATGCTCCATTCACAGTACACTTGTCCGTCACCTATTATTGTCCCCCACACGACACAGTACTACACACATAGGTTCCTGCCACACACCCGCTTCTGCTACAGTGATGATCAGTGGGCAGGGTGTCTGCCCAAAGTTCTTTTCTTTGCATATAAAGAATTTCAATCAGATGGAAAACGAAGACACGCCAAGTGCACGACCTGCAACGCTTCCGTAAGCGAAAAAGAGGGCACAACATCAAACCTGATCCACCACCTGAGCACACATGAGGCCATGTAAGTGAAACCTGCAAACGTTAGCCAGGTAGCTAATGTTCCTGCCATATATCAATATGGCAGAAACATTAGCCCGACCTGTGGTCAATATGAAGCTAGCAAAGCTAACATTAGTTAAGAGGGTGTACCTGTGTTGAAATATTAGGTCGTGTTTGTTAACTCCAGCTAACGACAGATAATCGAACACTAGCTGGATAACACTGGTTACTTAGTTACTGATAAAGTATGAGAAAATTGGCCAAACGGCGTAGGATTAATGATTTAAAGTGTATTTTTTTAGCCCGCACATGTGTGCGTGTGTGTATGTGTGAGTGTGTGAGACCAACTACCTTTCACCTAGTTTCTGAGTCAGAGAAGGTTTCTCTCTACAAGTTAAAATCTGAGTGCTTTTGGGTGGACTGGGTAACAGTGGTGAGGGCCTTGACCTGTCATAACTTGTGACTTGACTCAACTTTACAAAACCTGTGACTTAAAGCTATGGTCTATGATTTGGAAGCTTGGTACATCTTAATAACACTGTTTATAAGGCCGCTATGGTCCTATGATCCGATCTATGCAATATAAAGACCAAAAAGAATGAAAAAAATCCATTCAGTGTATCCGCTGCAAAGCAGCATAATAGTTATCAATCCGAACCGCTGGGAACGGTGGTTCTGATTGGTCTGCAAGTCCATCCAATCCCCTGTCTCCACTGCTTTGCACCATCCCGCCTCCTCCCCACTACCTCCCTCATGTTCCAGTGAGCAGCTAGCTACACAGCTACTGAAGCGTCATGTAGCCGGAGAAAACCAGCACCGAAACCGAGAGGCCGCTTCTGGAACGGGTAGGCTCTGTCAATAGATTGTAGCATAAGTTAGCCACTCATCGTTAGCATTGTAAACTGAGCTGGTGAGGACATGCTGAGAAATGTAAATCCTCGCCCACAATTGGCTCTGCTCTGATCGGCTAACAGTGGCGACGCTAGACATGCTTCGCCGCCGGTCCAATTGAAATGGCTACCGCTGTATGTTACAAGGGGGATGACTGCCTGCCGGCCGGCTTCTTACTCTATCATAAGAAGGGGTCGTGTTTTTAGCAGGCGACACGAGCTGGGGGGCGGGATCTTTGAACATGGAGGGGAGGGGTGAGTGAAGGGGGGGGGGCAGGCTTTTTTTTTTCAAATCTGTCTCAACAGCCAAACTGGTTTTCAGATCGTAGACCCTAGCTTTAACTCAACCTTACAAAACCTGTGACTCGACTCAATTTTACAAAACCTGTGACTCGACCTGACTCGACTTGCCCATAACAGGGACTTACTTGAGACTTGGACCAAATGACTCAAGACTTGCTTGGGACTCATATCTCTTTAATGCTCGGGCACTGTCTGCCCATTAGTACCTCATATCTGACGCTCACCTATTATCTGGGCACCCCTGGAGCAGGACCTACGGGAAATGCTAACGTTAGCCTGACGGTTAACGTAGCCGTGCTCCAGGACTGCCGGTCATCCAGAGTGACCTCAGATCAACCTTTGTGAGTCAGTCCCACAGCTCATTAACCACTCACACCTCTCTGTCCTGGGTGATGAAAGAAAAAGGTCAAACATCAGGAGGAGGAGGACACGAAGAAACAAAACAAAGGAGAAGCTCTTCAGCGCGGTCCAAACAAAAGCTGAGCGGGGATGATGTAGCCGGTTTTCCCCTTTTAAACACAAAGCCCCGCTCAGATTCCTCCAGTCTGACTCAAACTCCAGAGGACTCTCCCAACAACCCGACGTTTGTTTCTGTTAGGGGGAAGTGATGTCAGCGAGTCACGGCGTGGGGGGGCAGCAGGAGGATCCTGGAGGCCGGGCCCGGGTCTATCTGATGTCAGAGTGTGTGTGTGGCACCAGACTGAGGGTGGCGTGTTATTAGGCTCCTGTCTGTCTCCTCTAATGCTGACTGATAGTTTTCTGCACAATAACGGCCTCACAGCTCTGATTAAAGCCCCAGTGTGTGTGTGTGTGTGTGTGTGTGTGTGTGTGTGTGTGTGTTTGTGCACACAGCAATCTGCCTGTCGACACAGATTAATGAACAGCGTCTCATTTCCCCGTAAATCTGCTGTGGCATTCCTGCGGCGGCTCTTCAGTGGAGCTGCTGCCATCTTGGATTTAGGGTTTCTGTGGTCGTGTCTCATTGACAGATCATCCTGAACTGATGCTCGCTCTGCTGCGGACACCTAAAGCATCGGCTGACACACTCCAAATTAAGGGTTGGTTAAAGTTCCTCAAACCTTTGGCCATGACAGTTTAGTCTCACAAGCTCGAGGACACGCTGTTGACAAATTGACAAAGACGAACGAAAAGAGGAGGGACGGACTTTTACTCCATAAATGTTCCACTGGTTTAACAATCACTTATTCTGAAAAGGCACTGGGAGAACCAACCTAAAGGGTAGGAGCTCCTACAGAACATCTTTTACGCCGTGTTCGTCCCTAGTTAGCTTGTCATAGTTAGCATGTTTTGTCTGGTAGTGCCGCTTGACATTGAATTCCTTGAAAACAGCTAAAGTCTCAATTTCTACTTGTTCTGGAATCGGCGGCACTCGCTTGTCCACTTTTCTTTTTTTAAGCAACAGTTGCCATGTTTGAAATGGGATGGGCTGAAATTATGAAAAAAAGGTCAGGTGTCAAGTGCCACAAGGATGTGGCCACAGCGCTACTGCCATCTTCTGGTGAAATGTAAAATATATTTTTTGTACACAAGTATTTCATACAGCAGTCAACGAGGGCCACATGTAATTGATTTTATAACAGAGACTGCAGGCCAGTGAAAATTTGGACACAAATCTGCCCGACATTACACGTGAAGGCGTGATGGTCCATTATCCATCCCAGCTGATACTGGGCGAGAGGCAGGGGTACATTCTGGACCAATCAAGAGCTACCTGCAGGGCCACATATGGCCCTTTTCCATGAGCCCTACTCTACTCTACTTGCCTTGTGCTGCTTTTCCATGAGCCCCAGTCGCCTGCCCAACGGGGTGCAGTGTCGCTTTAAACAGCTAAGCGGCACTGCGGTGACGTCATTTTGAGCGCGACACAACAATCTGTGTCTTTTTGTCACAAACTGAGTAAAAAAGGAAAGCAGAAGAAGGCTGCAGGTGGTAAGAAGAAATACCCCTTGAGAAGCACAGGAGAGTTTTGGAAGCTAAACAACAGAATGAAGCCGAGGACGAGAGCAATCCAGCTGCAAAGAAAAGACGGATGAGGGTAAGCTAATGGTAGCTACCACTAGCATGCCAGGTCGTCGTGCTCATGACTCATCAATGAAGACATTGTCTGACCAATCAGTAGCCGGCAGTCGGTGGCATCATCTTTTAGTATGGACTCAGCTCGCTTGGAACCAGAGTGGAGTAGGTACTAAAACTAGCTTGTTTTAGGAGGTACCAGGCTAGTGGAAACACGCTGCAAATTGAGTCGGGCCGAGTAGAGTAGGGTCAAGGCATGCTAGTAGAAAAGGGCTAATAGAGACAGACAACCAAATCCCCCTCAGTGTTTTCAGTCAGTTGGTTCCCACAGCCTGGGCCTGCCTCTGTTTCTGGTGAGTGCCAGCAGCACACCTCCGCACTGGTTCACTGGAAATACGTGTTGAGTCAGTTTCAGTGGGAGCTGCTGCAACCCTGCAGCAATGTATGCCAACCACATCATCGAGAAACCGCAAAACAAGAGCTTGGAGTTTCCAGAACGGAAATAGATTAAATAATATCAATGCATTTGACGTCAGGCAGGAAATAAAATAACCTGGTTGGTTTCACACTGCTCTTCTTGTGAAGTTGTGGTTCTCTTAAAATCTTATGATCTCATTTTAAGAATGGGGGGGGTATGTGACACGGGTCAGAGCAAAGCCAAAATGCAGACTGGATCCTAAGCTGAAGGTTTCCATGGAAATCCAGGCTTACACCTGAGGTAAACTCAGTGTGTGCCCTCAGAAAACCCATGAAAGCACAAGGAGACCGACACAGGGAGTCAAACCAGAACCTTCCACCAGCAGATGAGTCCAATATCAACTGATCAAATCTGTTTCAGTGTGAACCTCCATGTGCATGTGTCCATCCTGACATCCTGACTCCTCGCTGGGACACATTTCCAAACATTTTCAGATTTCATGATGGGGATTCACCCGAATAACTGCAGGAGTTTCAAGCTAATTTCTGAGGCAGGTTCAGCCTCAGTGCAGACACAATGACAGGCCAACATCCAGAGAAATTATAAGGCACTTCCATAAACACGACTTTGTGATTGAAGACACTCCCGGCTCACTACAAGGTAAACATGGCTCTGATTTCTCAGGAATCTGCAGAAGGAACTCCCCTCCCGAGCTGAGCCCAGACTCTAATTTACAAAGATCCTGATCCAAACTTCCCCGGCTCATGTCATCTAATTTGAAGTCTTCTGGAGATGACTTCACTCCATCACGTCCCGCAGAGTCAGCCCCCATGTCCATGTATGGACGGTTTGTCGTCCGTCAGCGGGGCTTCTGAAGATCAGAGATGTGCTCGTCAGACGCATTCCTCGCCTCGTGTATCACAACTCAGCCTGCAATTAGCCATCCCCACCTTCCTCCTCCTCCTCCTCCTCCTCCTCCTCCTCCTCCTCCTCGTTCTCAGACAGACACCTCCATTCATGCTCCGGCCTCTGCACAGAGCATTACCTAATTACAGATTCTCTGATCCACGGAGACAAAGGCTGTTTCTGTGCAGCTATGTGGTGTGGGTCTGTTACTGAGACACATCTGCTCTGAGTTTATGTGGCACCTACAGCACAGGTGACTGCAGGAGGGAGGGGTCACCAAACTGCTGACTGAGGGAGAATCACTTCAGGTATGGTCTCGGTCTGATTACAGGGAGACTCTTCTATTTATTTATGATGTATGTTGTCAGTCCTTGACAACATCACATAACAACAATCCATAAATAAATAAATGTACGACAGTGTGAGGAAAAGGTAAATGGAGTGTATCAGGCTGAACAAAACTAATGGGTGCAAAATAATTAAAGGATAAGTTGGGTTTCTACAGCTTTCACATTGTTTATAGAATGAAGTAGAACAATATACTCACCCAGAAGGCTTTCCTGATCCAAACAGTGCTTCAGGAGATATTTAGATCCAAAATCCGTATAATGGTAGCACACGGGGCATGTATAGCGCCGCTCCTAAAACTGCATTAATCGTCCAAAAACTCATTAGTTTCACCAATATTTCATCATGGTCCACTCAGGCTACTCCTCCAAGACAGTCTGTGTCACTCCAGACATGTTTTTGTGACTGTGCTGACCTCTGAACTGAAGAAGAAGAATGTTTGCCTCCGCACATGTGCAGTACGGCTCATTGTTTCAGGGGAAGACCGCCGGCTACTCAACGACTTTCTTCTTCCAGTTTTGTGCAAAATGGATGAATATCTATTGGATGAAGATGTTGTGGAGGAGAACTTTGAATATGATGGGTGTCCTTACAGTTTGGAGCCAGAGTTTACAGATGAGGAGCTCATCGAAAGGAGGACGCGGAGGCAAGCGCTCTTCTTCTTCAGTTCAGAGGTCAGCACATTTTTCTTTCTAGAAGTCAAAGCCCCTCCCCCACACATACACAATGACTGTGGGCCTATAAACTAAAGGATGATGTGAATAAAAAACTGGACAAAGTCGTATTTAAGAGCACATGAAAAAGCTTTATTGTCACACCAAGCTTTAACATAAACAAACTCTGAGTTTCTGACTTCAAGCTCCGGATGTGTAAACTATTCAGCAATGCCACGAGGGAGAACGAGTGAACTCACTGTTATATAACTTACATAATTTATTAAATATCTTTATTTGGCAGGACTTTACAAGGAAAGCAGGAAGAATACAGACGTTAGTGGAGGTGAAGTCTCTCTTTTTGATGTTTCTCCAAAGGAACACGGGGACGAGGGGAGCCAACAGATTTACACTCTCTGCTTCTACACGGAGCTTCGATATCGCAGGTGAACATTCAGCTTCACAAACACGACGATAAAGCACTGGAGGTTATTCGGGATGCACGGGAATGTCGAGGAAGAACGAAATCAAACCGAAGAGGAGCAGGAGGAGAAATCAAATCTTACTTTAACAACTAAAACGTCTCCGAGGAGAGGATCTGTACAGCGTGACGCTCTTTCATACATTCCTTTATGTAAACCGGGATATGTTCACGTCCATATCTCTCACGTTAATACTTCACCCTGCCCTCCGTGGTTACACTAGATCACAGGTAAATCTTTTGATTGGTAAAAAATAGTTTACTTTCTGATATATATATTTATTCAGCGTGTAAACAAATCATACAGGACAAACACCTGGAATATAATCGGATCATTTGGCAGCCTACAGATGAAGCAGGAACAAACTGAGAGGCAGTGTGGGTTCAGGTGAGTCACTGCAGGTTAGCTGACCCTTTAATAAGCCCCGCCCCCTTCATAAGCCACGCCTGTCAAGCTTTATTAGCACGGTGAATGACACAGCGTAAGATCATACAAAACTATTTAAACCAAAGAGCAACAAGAAAAACACTGATCACAAAATCCTGCAGAACGCAGCGACATTAGGTACACCCATTCAACTAAACACCTGTCAATCACATGGCAGCAACTCAATGCATGGTCTTCTGGCTGAGAGAAGACTGTAGAAATGTCTCCTGGTCTGATGAGTCTGGATCTCTGCTCCACATTCACAGGTAGTCTCAGAATTTGGTGTGGACGTGTCTCAAAGCTCAGATCATTTCAAACTGGTTTCTTCAACATGAAAATTAGGGCTGAACAATTTATTGCAAGTTAGATTAAATCACAGTATGGCTTGTTGCAGAAGGTTCAATATTTTTAGCCCAAAATGTGTTGAACATTTTGGCATTGTGATGTAGTTTTTTGCAATTTCATGCCTATTTTTTTAACTCTATTCATACACTTTTTTTCCCTCTTTTGGACCATTTGTACCTTTTTTTAACCCCGTTTTTACAACTTTATGCCTATTTCGACCCCATTTACCTTAATTTGGCCACTGCAAGAACCATTCTGCTGCCATAATCAATTTTCCTAAGCTACTTTTGGATTTTTTTGCCAATTTTTCCCAATTTTTTTTCAATTTCAGACCTATTTTGCTTCTGTTCTTCACTTCTCCACTTTTTCTCAAATCTTTTATCCTTAGATTAATTTAATGTCATATTGGTTTTACTATAAAAAGATCTACTGCTTATGTTTGTTTAAGAATACATAAGATAAGGAACATTAAAACAATTGCAATATTGGGGGAAAAAATTGTAATTTGGTTATTTTCTCAAATCGTTCAGCCCTACGTAGTGGTAGTTTTCGATGTGTGACAACAAGCAATTTTTGGAGAACTTAGTATCGTAGTTTTGTAGCTGGCTATAAACTTGCTCTAGTTTTAGTTGTCTTGTTCCCGAAGTTGAGTATCCAGGCCAGTCCAGCCCTGTCCGACCCGACCACGAAGCTAAGGAATAGCATTTATAGATAACCTATTTTGATGCTATAAAACTCATCTTAAAGTGTGTATTTCCATCAGGCATATATCTAAAAGCGAGACTTTTTGTAATTACTTAGAAACTCCTCATAGCATCTTTAAATAAACTTTCCCAGTATTCTTTTCTCCATCTAGCATGGCCCTCACACTCTTCCGTAGAGATGCTTAACTGCTTGTTTTTACAGAAATCAGCATTAAAGCAAACATGGGTTGTAAAGCTTGACAAACCTAGAGGGCGGAGCGTACTGAAGGGTCAGTTATCACAGGCCGATACGAGAAGAAGAAGAAGAACGCTGAGCTTGAATCAAGATGAAGCCATGCAGGTGAACACCACCACCAACACTTTTTAATAGTTTATAATACGAGACGTGAGGCTGTGGTATCTTACAGTGATCTCAACGGACAGTCCTGCAGAAGCCTGCGGAGCTGCAGCAGTGCTTCATCCTTTAGGTCCCTCTTTTAATAAATAAAAACATAAAAATGACTCCCAATAATGTTCCTATAGGACGGGCGGGGAGGGTTTAATGTGCGTGTACATCGAGAGCACGCTGGAGTGAATTCACGTCAGAGGAAATTCACGGCGGGAAATGCCCGACTCCCCTCAGATGAATCATAAAAAAGTGCATCTCAGCAGGAAGCTGGTAGTGCTGTGCGCGTAGACGCAGAAGTATGGGCTGGTGAGTAACCAGGGAAGTGTGCGAGGATCAGCTGTGGTGTCCCGGAGCTCTGCACTCCACAAGGTGACTGCGTAGGCCTGAATGTGTCAGGCCACGGTTGAGCAATGCACACGCTGTTCTGGTTTGTGGTTGTGGAGGTGCAGACCGGAGCGGCCTCTTTAATTACTACAAGATCCTCCATCTGCGTCACTGGATCTTCCCCAAACTGGACCGCTGATGAAGATGACCGAGGGCAGGGAGTCACCTTCTCAGCTTCATTTGGCAACCGATTTCATCATGGCTTTACTTTCAAAGCTTAGAGCAGCATTTCATGTTTGATTAGACAAACTCTACCTTCAAAAAATAGATTTATTCTCTTCTTTAAATACTGAACACTCGAGTAAACATCATCCATTTTTAATCTTTTACTAAGTTTGACCAGCGAGGAGATTGAGGCGAGCAGAGACCCTGTCTGATCATCATGTGAAGATCTGTGCTGGGTGATCGGATACCGAGAGCTCAGTGCATACTGATATTTAATATTAAAAAGCTCAGACTGCTTTTGGATCTTGGGCACCTTCATCAAAACTGCTTTGGCTTTTTTTGTTTGTTTGTTTGTTTGTTTTGTGTCCTCCACCACTTCCCATACCACTAATATTATTGTTGTTGTTTATGGTTATTATTACTATTTCAATTGGTATTACTTGGCACTATCAATTACCTTTTAATAATTTGTTGATATATATTTATAACTTTTTCCTCTACCTCCATTGTTCCTTTTTTTTGTTTTTAGTATTTTCCTTTCTTTATTATTAGTGTTGTTCTTTCTGACTGTCGGGCAATGGTATTTTTTTTCTCTCTTCTTCTTCTTAATTATTGTTATAATTATCCATGTCACAGTAAAAATGCAGCCCTTATTATCATCCAATTAATACCACATCTTCCTCTGTAATAGTGAATATCATCAATCACATTCTTAGCACACACAACCACAAAACTTTGTTGTTCACACCTGGTATGTCCCACTGTATTGTCTAATTGCACAATAAAAAAAAAAACTGCTTTGGCTGTCTCGTCAGGATCGAACGATAACCTGAACCCACGGTTCAACAAGAACTCACAGTTTTCAGTTTGGTCTAGTTTTGGCAACTTGGCCATTAAAGCCATCTAAAAAATACAGTATATATATTTCCCATTCTGATGTGGTTTAGGCAACTTTTTCTAGAGCAGAAAAGGATTGGTGAAGATTTTTTTCATTCCTAAACAATTTCTTGATTCGACTTTTATGCAAAAATACATTTCCTTAACCCTTTAATGCATGGCGTCCCCTACAGTAGACAGATATTTGGAATAAATGTAAACCCTTTACAGGGCTCCAGAGTGCAACCATTTTGGGCGCACATGCACCCAAAATTCGTGAGAGTGCACCAAACATTTTTTCTTGGGCTCACTGGTGCACCAAGAAAAAATGTTAGTAACTGAGATAGCAGAAAAAATCCACCAAAAACGGACAAGACACAGCACCTGCTCCCTTTCTTCATCACCCAATCAGCTGTTACATGCAAATGAGCCCAGACTGTTGACAGGGTTCAGCACGGAGCAGTGAGTTTGAAATGTTACATTTCAGTTCACTAACGCACTTGTTTTATTTTGCTTAATATTTTAGTTTTAAATGATCAATTTCATTCAGTCAAGCACTTTAAATGCTGTTTTTCTTTTCATATATAATTGTAATTCGAAAAAACAAGTATTTCTTTACATCTTATTCTTGTTTTAAAATCATTTACAGTATATAAAAGTTATGGGGAGTGTTAAAATTGTGTCCTTGTGGCATTAAAGGTGACACTATGAAAATTGTGGGTGCATCTAATTTTTGTGCTGGTGCACCTTTAAAAAATTTTAAGGTGCACCATTGCAACCAATGCAGAAAGTTAGCGTGGAGCCCTGCTTTAGGTTGCAGTATAATGTCCAACAACCAGGTGGTAAATTCCCAAACCATTCATAAAAATAAAATCTTTTTTCATTTATCATTTTTACCATATTGAGATATTCCAAATAAAAAAAAAGCCCGCGAAGGACAAAATATTTTTTATTTTAAATTTTGGTGTGATTCACAAGAGAACAGTTTGATTAATCGGCTATAATACATATACTTCAGATTAAACCTTTTTTTTTTTAATTTACTCTTAATTAAAGTTTGTCAAAGACATTTGTTTGTGGATCTTTATTAAGCTCCACTAACTTATTATTTATACCGTTGATGCCTGGTATCCACTGTGGTGGGCAGATGCATTTCTTTTTTCTTTTTAACTTGTTTGAAAGTAAAACGACATTTTAAAAAGTATTCCTTGTGGTTTAGTGTTTCATGCATGAAAGAGTTAAACACAGCTGATGCAGTTTATGATGTAACAATTAAAAAATACTTTCTGACACTTTCTGTCACATAGGAACATCTGTTTTATCAATCTTATAATACTGGAAACAACTGTTATTATTACAGTTTGTAGACAAAGATTCAATTTTCCTTCTCTTGATGTTGTCCTTGAACACATCATGAAGATATTTCGCTTACTTGTCTGTCAGTTTTCCAAACTGTCCTTAAACTCATCATAATAAATCTGTCAAATTCATTTATTGAGGCCTGTTAAAAATCTTTAAGTTTGTTTTTAGTGGTCATCCTGCCATTTTAAAAACGAATTACAGTCTTTGAGTAGGGATGGGCATTGAAAGCTAATTCCAGAAGAGACTTGAGAAAAACTGCCTAAAAGAATCAACATCACAGTGTTTTTGCTTATCAACTCCTTTCACTTTGTTCTACAAGCTGTGCAGAATAAGGACGTCATGCTCTCATTGGAGGCAGTCAGCAGAGATTACAACAAGTGGCAGAAGTGGCCAAAATTGTCTTAACTTCAACAAGAATCCATACAGCACAACTTTCATTAAAACTCCAGCAACTTGCAGAAGCATTCATCTCTGCAGCACGGCACTGAATATCAGACGTGGCATGAGTTTGATATCGTTGCATATAAAAAATCTGATTAGAAAATCAACAGGAATTGAATGGATAATTATAATTCCTAATGGCATAAGCATCAATAAAATTCTATCAAGTCGCATCTATACTTTTGACAAAGTCTGAGTGTGTGCACGGCTGTTTGAACCAACGAGGAGGATTTTTCTTGCTGCAGAAGTTGGCACGTTAGTCCGTTCTAAAGCTAACAGTGTTGTTTTTTTTAATTCTATGCTGCAGTGAAAAGTTTCAACATGTTCTCTTAATTTGATGCTGATGTGCTTCAAGTTTAAGTTCCTCTTGCAAACCTGATGAACGTCTGAAGATGACAAGATGTAACAAGGCTATCTGACCACAGATTAAAAGAATGAGGGGTCCCTCATATTTTGTTTGAGGGTGCATATTGCTGCCTCTCCTCTCAAAGCAGTGGTGTGATGTTTTCGCCCATGTGTTCTGACTCACAGTGCAAATACACAGGCAGAAGAGCAACAATGAAGGTGAGTAGTTAACCCTAGTTTACACGTGATTTAGACTGTGCTCATTACACCAAAACAACTAAAATCTTATTTATACTGTAGCATCTCTCATTAAAACGACAGTTTAATCAAAGATTGTAGGTGATGAGTGAGGCTGGGCTGATGGGCAGTAAGCCCAAGAGTAAGCTTAAGAGTTGGGCAAGTAAGTTTTAATCATGTCATCGTAGATCTTGAATTATTTATGTATGATGTAAACACTTGTTCACACTCTTTATCTGCAGACAGCTTAGTATTAGGGCTAAACAATTAATTGCAAACTAGATTAAATCGCAATATGGCTTGTTGCAGTTTTCAAATCACAGAAGGTTCAATATTTTTAGCCCAAAATGTGTTGAACATTTTGGCATTGTGATGTAGTTTTTGCAATTTCATGCCTATTTTATTCACCTCTATTCATGCACTTTTTTCCCACTTTTGCACCATTTTTACCTTTTTTTAAACCCCTTTTTTTAAACTTTATGCCTATTTTGCCCCCATTCATCTTTTTTTGGCCACCGTCAGAACCATTTTTGGAATTTTTACAAGGTTTTTGAAATTTAATTTCAAATTTAATTCACAATTTTGCTGCCATAATTGATTTTCCTAATGCACTTTTGAATTTTTTTGCCAATTTTTCCCTTTTTTTTTTCAATTTCATACCTATTTTGCTTCTGTTCTTCACTTCTCCACTTTTGCTCAAATCTTTTATCCTTAGATTAATTTAATGTCATATTGGTTTTACTATAAAAAGATCTACTGCTTATGTTTGTTTAAGAATACATAAGATGAGGAACATTAAAACAATTGCAGAGTAAATTGCAATATTACTTATTATCCAGTCACCCAGCACAGATGTTAAATGTAAACAGGGTCAGAGTTTCAGTGTTAGCTAAAACAGGAAAACCAATACTGGCAAGAGGCAACGTCAGCACCTATCACTATTCATCATCTTCAGGCCAATATAAAGGCTTTCATGATCATCAATGCAACACGACAGCATCCAACTTTCAGATTTGGGTTTACAAATTCAACATTATCTCAGTCTTTATGGCAGCATGTCGGTCCGATCCGTAACACCAGCACTAATGAACCAACACAGTCATTTTTATATCATTTCAGAATACTACAGGAGGGTGTGATTGTGTAACAGTGTTGTGTGACCCCCTCTGATAATACCAGGGTGTTGTCTGTGTGCGCACAGTTGGTCTCTGAACATGTGGAAACGGCACCATGGAGGTGAGCGGTGGGTGTGTGATGACATCAGCGAGCCCAGCAGGGCAACGGGGATTCCCTAACAGAAAACTCTCTCTCTCTCTCTCTCCAGACTCACTGCGTTTCTGTCTGGGTGTGGATCCCTCCCTCTCTCTCTGTATCATCTCTCCTTCTCTCTGCCGCTCGAGCACAACGGCAGCAAGGTGTGCGGGCCGGGGTGGGAGGAGCGGGTGGGCGGGATGACAGCTCGCTAAATCAACACGTATGAAATCATCCTGATTAATAAAGGAGACGGCAACAACAAAAACACAAGGTGGAAAGAGAAATAAATCACAGCCCGAGGACCGTCGGCCACAGCATGCAATGCAAAAACACACCGCCCACGCTCATCACAGCTGATTAATATGGCGCCCTCTAGAGGCCGTGGAGTTTGCAGAGCCCTGTTGACACTGAGGAGAGGGGGAGGGCCGGGCCTAGACGTGCTCCAGGAGCCACTGGAAGAGGGGCGTGCGGTGAGGGTCTCTGCCTGCCTGCAGGGGCTCCTCTCTGGGCTGACCGTGAGTCTGAGCGTCTTCGCAGTAGCGCAGCAGCGTGTGCAGCAGCTCGCCAACCCTCCACCTGCGCTCACGGAGCCTTTGGACCACGGCTGGGAGCTGAAATCACAAACCAACATGATCAGTGAAGCAGCGGTTTGGTTTCAGAGCAGATTTTTCTAAACCTGACATGCCAGGCGGACAGTTTCATATGGGAAATATTTCACTAATCCATCTGGGAAAGATCGTTCGAAAATGTTTGCAGGGTCAGAGCCTTCAGAAACAACAGCAGCTTGTGATTGGATGATCTTTGGCTCATCACACTCATCAATCAATATCAATCAATACCAATCCAAATCAAGCAGCCCTGCTATGACATAGCATATGTAGCAGCTAAACGTAGTGGGTAACGGCTAACTGTTTGCCTCTACGGCTAATGGCTTACAAGGTCAAACGATGGTTAATGGCCATTAGCCGGGCGGCTAACTGTTGTTAGAGGCAAGCTGTTGTTAGCCACTATGGCTAACGGCTAACAGCAGCTGTTGTCAGCTATTTTGATGCTATAAAACTCATCTTAAAGTGTGCATTTCCATCAGGCATATATCTAAAAGTGAGACTTTTTTGTAATTACTTAGAAACTCCTCACAGCATCTTTAAAAAAAGAGCTGCTTTAAAATGCTAAAATGATATCAAACTGGGAGCTTTTGTTTCAAATGGGGTTGGTTTTCACTCATCAGAGTCTGCCACAGTTATTTAAGTCAGGGCTGTATGGAGGCGTTTTCAGGCTCCTTCATGTTTAAACAAGTTAAAGATAATTTACTTTGAGTTACATGGAAACTAAGAGCTCAACTAAAAGGATACATTATTGAAAAATCCCTGACATAGTCGACACTCTGAGAAAATGTTCGCGAGTGTTTTCCAGCAGTAGTTAAATATTCATCTTCAGTAAAGTGAGCGGGGCGGACTGGCTTCATCTGACGGGGATTTGTGGCTATGTTAAACAAAAGGCTGAAAACCACCTCACTGTATACGGTTGCATTTGTCTGTTTAATTTATCATTGCATAAGCTAATTCTTTTGTCTCCATGGTGGAGATAAGTGAAGCTGAAACCAAAACACCACAAAACAAGACGAGTATCCTTTAAAACCAACATCAACAAGCAGGGAGAGAAAGAGCTCTTTCATGAGGAGTGACTCTGTGTTTAGTCGTAAACACACCACTGTGCATCTGTTTTAACATGACTGGAGAGTGTGTGTGTGTGTGTGTGTGTGTGTGTGTGTGTGTGCGCGCAGACATGGACCTGCTGCAGCTCTCTGTCCGCACTCAGAGCGATGGCCGGGACGTCGTTCATGGACGCTGCCGCCCACTGCAGCAGGCTCCGAAGCTGAGGGTCCAGGCTGACGAGTCGAGGGCCGAGGAAGTCCGAGTTCAGCACCACGAGGGCCGACCTGGGGGTCTGCAGCTGGGTCTGGTCCACGCACAGGGTCCCTGCAGCAGGGGCACGGGGGGTTATTCAAGGTGAAGCAGCGCCTGTGCTGACATGACCTCATTAGAGCTCATTAATGTGATATTAATAGACTCGGCAATTTAACAAACCCTAAAGTAATCTCTGGATTTGACTTTAATTTGAGCGGCTCTGAAAGACAATCATAGGGCAGAAACATGAACAAAAGGAGTTCAGTCTTTTGTGCATTGTAGTCTTCAGACAGAGGGTTTGTGCACCTAGCTAAAGATAAAACTCAAGCACTGTAAAGGTGCTTTTCAAACTTTTCAAGCACCCTACAGGGGGGAAAAATAAAGAAATTATGATGATACTAGAAAAGCACTCGGAGAGCACAGACCTTCGCCAGCACCACAGTCCTCATATTATGATTTTGACCATAAATATTAGTCCTACCTTTATTTCATATAAATATTTAGATTCCTTGACCATGAAAACATACCATTAGCAACTGGATTCATAATGATATCTATTTTAGTTCATTAGTTATTCACGAAATTCGCATTTTTCGCCATGGGGGATCCAGACGCTGATCCGGATCAACACAAAAATTGAATCAGTCCTTCCTTTTCCCATGCTGAACATTTCCTGAAAATTTCATCAAAATCCATCCATAACTTTTTGAGTTATTTTGTTCACAGACAGACAAACTCTCCTGAAAACATAACATCCCTGGCGGAGGTAATAATGACGTGATCTAATCAAATTAACCTGTTCAGCCCCTTTTTAAAGCCTTCTACTTGAAATAGACATACTCATAAAGTAAACAGAGTATCTCTGAAAACACAAGGTCTATTTGAATTATTCTGGTTTCATAATAAAAGCAACATTTAACAGATTTGTCCAGATGTTAATTATCAGTATATGTGTTACTGGGAAGTCAGAACAATCTTAAAATTTCATCCTCGCCTAAAAAAAAAACAAGTTTTTATTGTGAATATCTCTTTGGAATGATGCAGCTGCAGCTTTAGAACTCTATGAATGAATGTGAAAATATGTGAACATTACTTCTGCCAAGTTTGAGTCTGATAAAGTGATGCAGAGCAAAGTTAGAGAGGTTTTACTACAGAGTGGTCAGGCCCAATCTTGGCACAGTTTGGCTCCATTTTCTGATATACCAAACTTTAGATTTCACTTTTAGGTCACTTTAGATGTTCATTACACCCAATTACAACAGTTTTTTATTGTCTTCTACTTATCTTTGGCAGTTTCTTGACTGTTTTTGAAAAAAAAAAAATTACAAAATGAACCAGAACTCTTTAATATTTGGATATTTGATAATTTATTTGCTTGCTGTTGACGTTGTGTTTTGTGTGTGTAAAAATGGCTTATATGGTTGTGTAGCTGAAAATTTCCTGTTTAATTTGATGTGCAGCATGACTATTTTTCTACATCAACAGTTCTTACATTTTTGTTGGAGAGCATGCAGCACTCCTGAAATCAGTTACTTTGGGGATGAACAGGTTAAGGTAGCATCTATTAAAAAAAAACCTTTATAAGCATTACTAATTAGAGGTCACTGTTTCATCTGTGCTTCTGTTGTACTAAACAGCATGTTAAATATTTGGGTCTTTAAAACACAGGTAAAAATCAATAGTGATGTATAATCTGCACGGCATGTGGATTTTCGACAGACTCATGAAGACTGATCATAGAGTAAATAGAAAAAAAAATCCTCAAAATGCTCCAGATTGAATGTTTTCAGAGAGTTTTCTCCACTGTTTGAAGCAGTGGAATAACTCTGTTGTAATAATTATATAGTAAGTAGCTGATTGGAAAACATATAAAAGGTCATAGTAATTAATCACTGTCCTTAACAGAAGCCTGGTTTAAGAAACTGCAGAAGCTGGTAATCCTTTATCTCCACACGAGCCCCTGATTACATAACCTGGTAAAAATGAGACTGATCATTATCATGATGGTTTTATTCCTTATCCTCGGCCCTGAATGCTCTTGGACGGCACATCTTTGAGACTGAAGATGACCTCTGATGTTATTACACTTCAGGTCTTTATGTGCAGTCTGCAGTTCCCACACTCCCACAATAGAGGAGCTACAATGACGGCTCCCCTCTGGCCCTCCTTCAGTGACATCTGCTCTGATTTGACACTCATGAAGAAGAATGAATGGCCGTGTGGAGAGAGTATGAATGAGCGTTAGTGTGGCTGAATATGAGGGGATATAACCCCGGACAGACGGATGAACACAGACAGCTGGAGTCTAAATTTCTACAAATGGAAAAAGGAGGAAGAGAAGTCTGTCTGTAACTTCTTACCCACTGCTGTGCAAACATCTGAGCCATATTCACAAAGAATCCAAAGGCTAAAGTCGCTCTTAGTGACGTCATTCTAAGAAAACTCTTAGAATTCCTTCAACTCTAAGAGTTTTCTAAGAATTTTCCCTTGGTAAGATAAAAGTTATTCACAAAGTGTCTTCGGCCTTAAAGGTGCTATGAGGAGAATCTATTTCCGCCGACATAAAGACTCTGCTACACATAAGCACGCAAGGCGACTGTCTTAAAGACGTGACCCAAGCCAAAGCGAAAAGGTAAATAGACAGGAAACACCTTGGAGCCTATCAGGCTGAGGGTTCCTTTTAATTAAAGAGATATGTAGCTATAGGTGAGCATCTCTTCACAAAGATATCAGACATTTAATGTAATCGAGCAGTTAGAGCTGCCATCAAATACACCTTACTCTGCTTTTTAATAATAATAGAAACTCTATATCCTTCATTTCATGAATGATTTCAAAGGTGCTATGAGGAGAGTCTATTTCCGGCGAAATAAAGACTCTGCTACCCATGAGCACACGCAGCGACTGTCATAAAGACGTGACCCAAGCCAAAGTGTGTGTTTGTTGTGATGCTAATGAATGCAGCTCAGACCTTCCTCAGAACTCTGCATTGCTTTACAACTTCTTTTATCAACAACTTACAGGATGCAAAGCCACGAGGTAATGTATCTCTTTCTAGTTATGTAGCGGTAGTTTTTGATGTGTGACAACAAGCAATTTTTGGAAAACTTAGTATCGTAGTTTTGTAGCCGGCTATATATGGCTACTTACAGCCCGGTGCTCTAAGACGTGTCTGAATAATATAAATTTGCTCTAGTTTTAATTGTCTTGTTCCTGAAGTTGAGTATCCAGGCCAGTCCAGCCCTGTCCGACCACAAAGCTAAGGAATAGCATTTATAGATAACCTATTTTGATGCTATAAAACTCATCTTAAAGTGTGTATTTCCATCAGGCATATATCTAAAAGTGAGACTTTTTTGCACTTACTTAGAAACTCCTCATAGCATCTTTAAGTAAAAAGTCTTGTTAACCAAAGATTTTATTGGATTAGAGAACCTAGAATTACAACAGACTGCAGGAGGAGTCAAAAGTGAAGATGTAGGCTATAAAACATTCTCACCGCTGGATTCCTCTTTCACCTCGGCTTCCTTTTCCTCCGTGTTGTCGCTGTTGGAGAGAAAAATCACACAGGTTAGTGAGAAGGAATCAGAAAGTGCAGAAAAATACCAGATGCACTGCAGGAGAAGCAGCTTCTTCCTTTAATGAGTACAGCAAAGGTTTGGCCATCCAGGATCAACAGCACGACAAATAAACTAAAGGAAGTTCATGCATTTACATGCAAATCAAAAGGGTACGACATGATGCTCTTTCTCTGATGTGACTGTAAATAATCGGCTAAATCCTGTGCGTCCATGCCCCAAACACAGCAAACACATTCAGTTTTAAGACTGGTGAACTCTATCATTGAACCACAACACTTTTACTGAGCATGTACTGAACTATGAAGATGTTCTTTTAGACCTTCTCTGTTCAACCAACCATCATTAGTAACACCATTGACAGTTAGCTTCTGATACCCACATATCCAATGACCTAAAACTGAAAGAAAGTCGAAGCACAAGCTTGATAAGACGTAACCATGCATGATGTTCGCTCATTTTGTCGCCTGCTTCTGTGTTTAAGTCCATGAAAACACACGTGAAACTGATCCTAAGTTGGAAAATGTCTCCTTATTTTAGCGGCTGATCTTCCTTACTCATATCAGAGAAAAGCCTCACACTAAAGGACGTCTCGAATCACTTTTATGGTCCAACATCACAATCCCCTTCTTAAAGAATGAATTTGTTAACAAAGTAAGAAGATGCTCTTATCTAATTCCTTGTAACTAAGTACTCTGGCTTTTTCACACACACCAGAATCAAGCTCATTTAGGTGATATGTGAGTCCGAATTGCCCTCAGGTGTGAGTGTGTGAAAATGGTTGGTGGCCTCTACATGTCAGCCCTGTGGCTGGCTTATGACCAGCGCATGGTGTACCTTGGTCTTGCTCAGTCAGACCCTGAAAAGGATCAGCAGTAGGGGTGTAACGGTACATGTATCCGAGTCGAACCGCTCGAAACAGACGTTTGGTTCGGTACAGTGCTGCACTGAACGAGTACAGTAAGTTTACATTAGCAGCTGCACATGGCTCTTTAATATTCACGGGGGTCTACGATTGGCGTGGTTAGGGAAGGCTTTTTAATATTCATGAGGAAAGTGGGCTGTGATTCGTGCTCTTGTGATCATGTGCATATCATGTGGACGTGACGTCTAACGGCGAGCCAATCAGAAGACGAATATCAAAGAGCTTCTGTAACCACAGGAGCTTGTGTCTGAATTGTGCATCATGGCTACTGCTAGCGACCAACCGGAGCTTGGAGCTTTTTAATTTCATACATTTGTTGTTTATCTATTTTATTTAACTTATTAGTATTACCAAGCAGCACATTGAATATATTTTGGTTTTAAGTTTGTATGTAAATGTACCAAACCGTGACCCCAAAACCCGAGGTACGTACCGAACCGTGATTGTTGTGTACCGTTACACCTCTACCCAGCAGTATTAATAAAAGATGGTAAAGGAAATCAGTCAACAACCAAAAGGGGGAGCACTTGTTTAATTTTTATTTTATTTATTTTTATTATTTCTTTTCTTTTTAATGGGTTTATGTAACTATGCTATTCAACTTTACTTGATTTTGGACTATGTATCAGTGACATTTATATCTATCTTACTATGTTTGTGGGCATTTATTGTTTCTTTACATGTATTATATGTATTATTTTACTTTACTATGTAAAAAGTCGATTAATTGCTAAGGTTTAACCATACTGTATAAGTGTTTATGTTAACATAGTCTTATTTATTTATTTTTTCTTATTATGATCACCACTAATCATCTAAATGTCTGGGTTCTCTTGTTTTATTTATGTGTTTTAACATATTATTATGGTATTTCTCTTGATTTGTTGTATAAACAAGGACTTTCTCTGGATTTTTTTTGTATAAATTATGCATCACAGTGCACAATTGGCAAAAAATAAAGGGGAAAAAAATAGATGGATGATCTAATTTCACATTATCGTTTTTTCTGGTTCTTACTTTAAAGAAACAAGATCATTTTTATTTTCAGTGTCATAAAACCCAAACAGCATCTTCCCTAAACTGAGGAAACCTCCTGTCAGATTTCCAGTCAGTGTTTCTTTTGTTTTTCCAGTAAGTTGACTCTCTGCCTCAGACTCTTTTGTCTGTTAAGACTCGGAGACTAAGAGCAAATGAGTGTGAAAGTTGACTTTTCTCTCCTGAAAATCTGCTTCATATCCATTCTGACAATCGTTTAAATATTTGCAGAGTGCTGTGCTTACAGATAAACAGTCATTTCTCTTCTTTAGACGATGGTTAATCACAGTCGTGTTGACACTCCACACAGCTGGAGCGACTCTGCTGCTCCGTATAAAAAGAATCTTTGCTCTTGAGGAAAAGGCCTTTTCACATTTTCATTAAAAGGATCAAAAAGCAGAGACTTCACTGCTGAGCTGAGAGAGATGAAGGACTTAAGGAAACAAAGCAGAAACAACTCAAGTTATGCAACACGGAAAGCTCCGCATTAAACTCTTCATTCATCTGTGGCTGTAAATCAAGTCTCTGCAGAGCTCAGTCAAACATACTCAGTTTTATGTAACTAACAATACCTGCACTTAATAAATACAGCTGTAGGTCTTTATAGGCATGACACAGGGAACAATCTTCATTCCCAGGAGAGGAATTAACTGAACTGACGGCCTGAATCTGAGAGAAACCTGCCACCTAATGGTCGGCAGTGATATGACGGCTACAGTCTGATGAGCCCCAAGAGCCACATTATCACCAAAGACCGGAAAAAACAGGCCTGCAAGTGGCCAAATTTGGATTAACTTTAATATAATGCATTAGAAAATATATATATATTCTTTTTTTTTACTGCAGCACAGGTCTGATAAATCACTTTTATCTATTTGCTTCTATAGCAACAAGAATTTTCAAATTCTTGTCAAAATGTTGTGCCTTTTGTTTCTTTAAAAAATGTTTAATTGAAAGTGGACATTGTTAGTTTTCTTTAAGCATTCTCTGAAAGTGAACAAGACATTTAGCTTGGTAAACTGTTTTATCTCTGAATTTGAGATAAGATAACCTTATTTAATCCCTCGTAACAAGGGAATGAAGCTCAATTCACCTCTTAATATCGAATTTTGAGCCTCTTCTGGGTCCCTCTCATTCAGAAATTAATTAAGCCAAACATTCAACCCATAAATATTATTTTCCTGCTAAGGAATACAAAACAAATAACTATGACCAAAACCCCAATTCCACTGAAGCTGGGACGCGAAGTAAAACACAAATAAAAACAGAGTACAATGATTTCAAATCTTGCATGACCTACATTCATCTGAATACTCTGCAAAGACAAAGCATAAATGTCCATACTGATGAAGTTTATTATTATAAAGATAATCAGCTTAATTTGCAAATATTCACTCATATGAATGGTACATACGGGTTTAGGAGCAACATGCTGCCATGCATCTTTGTTAGGGAACATGTTGCAGGCATTAAATTAAAGATTATTGAATATTTGCAAAAAAAAAAACTTGAATTAAGGTTGAAAAGGACTTCACCGTATTCTTTTTTATTTTAATTTTTAAATCACAAAGGAAGACTTTTTCAATGTTTGTTCTTACTTTTAGTCAAGTTAAAAATAATGTTCATTTTTTTCTGGTTATATTTTGAGGGAGTTATTCATCTGTCAACTTCACCGTGCATCAACTGTATAAATAGTGATTTAGTGGAACTAAATATAGACCCACAACTACATCGTTGAGAAACATTTATTAAGAGTAAGTAAAAGTAAAAGAAGTGTCCAAAGAATATTATTTCTGTTTATTCAAACTATTCACTTGTGAATTACACCAAAATTTAAATAAAAAAATACAGATTGTTTTAAATTTTTAAAAATTAGAATACAGGTATAATGCCAAATTGGCCCTTCATTGGCTATTTTAGATTTATAATGCAATATCTTAATATGGTAAAAAAAAAAAAAAGGGCAAAGTTAATATTTTTATGAAACTTAAGACAAGCGTTTGGGAGTTCACAGCCTTGTAGTCGGGTATTGTACTGCAGTCTAAATGATATAAAATTTATTTCAAATATCTGTCTACTCTAGCGGACTTCATGCATGAAAGGGTTAACCTGTTCAGCCCCTTTTTTAAGCCTTCTGCTCGAAAATGACATACTCAAAAAGAAAAGAGTGTATCTCTGCAACAACAAGGTCTATTTGAATTATTCTGGTGTCATAATAAAGTAACACTTTTCAGATTTGTCCAGATGTGAATTATCAGTATATGTGTTACTGGGACAGAGTAAATGAAGATAGAAGTCAGAATCATTTCAAAATGCCATCCTCGTCTAAAAAAACAACACATTTTTATAGTGAATATCTCTTTGTAATGATGCAGCTGCAGCTTTAGAACTCTATGAATGAATGTGAAAATATGTGAACATTACTTCTGCCAAGTTTGAGTCTGATAAAGTGATGCAGAGCAAAGTTAGAGAGGTTTTACTACAGAGTGGTCAGGCCCAATCTTGGCACAGTTTGGCTCCATTAGTCCCATTTGACATTTCTGATATACCAAACTTTAGATTTCACTTTTAGGTCACTTTTGGTGTTCATTACACCCAATTACAACAGTTTTTATCTTCTTTTGCTCATATGTGGAAGTTCTGGACTGTTATTGAAAAAGTACTTAAATATAATAAAATAAATTTCAATTTTTTGTTTCTTTTTGTTAAAAATCAAGCAGAACTATCTACTAGGGCTGGGTATTTCCAGCAACTTCACGATACGATACGTATCCCGATACTAAGGCCACAATACGATACGTATCCCGATAAGCATAAATTGTGAACATTGACTATGCTTTAAACAAAATTCTTGACAAGTTTAGTTTTTTCTTATAAGAAGAAAAAGAACAAGGATGAGTTTTAAGTGGTTCTACAACTTGAGAGACATAAATTCAGATCCTCAAAGATGGTAGACCTAAGTTCAAATTTAGAACATATGCTTCATTATGTAGCTCGTCTTCTACCTTGAACTGTGCCACTGTTAACAGTAGCCAGAGTGTATTTACAACAACTGTTGAAATATTTAGGCCGTATCGATTCTATAGAATCTGTATCGATACACGTATCCCAAAGGAGTGCGATATGATATTTTGCCGTATCGATATTTTGAGCACAGGCCTACTATCTACATTTTCCCATCCAAAGAAATCCACACAAAGCCACTCAAGTTTGAATCAAAGTGAAACGGATTTGGATATTTGATGATTCATTTGCTTGGTGTTGACGTTGCAATTGGTGTGTGTAAAAATGAAAACTTCCTGTTTAATTTGATGTGCAGCATGACTATATTTCTACATGACTAGTTCACTTTTTCTTACGTTATTGTTGGAGAGCATGCAAGTATTCCTGAAATCGGGTACTTTGGGGTTGAACGGGTTAAACAGCGTCCTAACTTGGTTGAATTGCTTCATTATATTGCTGCTGCAGAAATATGCTGAGTGAAGGTCAGAAGACTCCACAGTCTGTGATTTCTGAACTTCTGAGTCAAACAAAGGCTTTAGGGATCATGATTCAGTTCCACATATTTCCTTCTTACATAACGATCACATGAAGATCTAAATTCTACATCTACGGCCCAGTTTGGCTGCTCTACAGCTTTAAAGCAGGCGGGGAAAACCACAACACAGAGGAACTTCAAAACAAAGCAAAAGACAAAAGGACACGCCATGAAAGCAGAAGCAGCAAACACGGACATCAACAAGCTTACGCCATGTCAAGCCTTCTTATATTCACATCTTTACTGTGGTCATGCAGAGGGGCCGGCGGCTCCTCGAATGAGACAGAGTATAAATGTAACTGCCGCTGTGTAATCCTCCCAATCATCCTCACATCATGGAACAATTCTCTGCTCCATTATGAGCTGTTCTTGGATCTGTTACATGCTTTCTTCTTCTCTGTAGAGCCTCAGCTATGCCTTTGTCTCATTCCAGGAGGGCCAACGCGTCCCACAGAGGGTTAAATACGCCATCCAGCAGCCGACCAACCTGTCAGAGGGAGAGAAGGACATGCGCTCCTCACACGCCTCCCCCTCCAGGCCCAGGCTGCTCCAGCTGCTGCTGTTCCCATTGCTGCTGGAGAGAGAAGGAAGGTAACGCACCGCTGAAACACCGACACAAGCTTAGTGCATGAGCTAACACAACCACATCAGCAAAAAGACAAGATAAGGAACCTTATTTACCTCATAATAAACCCCAAATTTACTGAGTAAATACAGTAAATAAGAACTGAGGATGTATATGTCACAACACAACACTGTCAGGAGAGTACTCCGCACATCTAATTTAGGAGACAGGTGAGAAGAAGAAAGCTGATTGTCGTAAATGCTAATGAATGCAGCTCGGACCTTCCTCAGAACTCTGCATTGCTTTACAACTTCTTTTTTCAACAACTTACAGGATGCAAAGCCACGAGGTAATGTATCTCTTTCTAGTTACGTAGCGGCAGTTTTTGATGTGTGACAAACAATATTTGGAAAACTTAGTATTGTAGTTTTGTAGCCGGCTATATATCTCTACTTACAGCCCGGTGCTCTAAGACGTGTCTGAATAATATAAATTTGCTCTAGTTTTAATTGTCTTGTTCCTGAAGTTGAGTATCCAGGCCAGTCCAGTCCTGTCCAACCAGACCGTGAAGCTAAGAATTAGCATTTATAGATAACCTATTTTGATGCTATAAAACTCATTTTAAAGTGTGTATTTCCATCAGGCATATATCTAAAAGTGAGACTTTTTTGTAATTACTTAGAAACTCCTCACAGCATCTTTAAAAATGAACGTGGACTCTCGAACACTGTCCAACTTGTAACAAAGTCATTTATTTGCAACGTTTCGGTTTGTTAAAGAGGGCAGGACGTCTTAAACAGGAAGTGGCGATCACACCTGTGGCCAATCATCATCATGATGTCACATCTGCACCAGAAAAATAAACAGATAAAAAAACCACATTGACTTCCTGACTGAGACAGTCAACATGATGAGAGTCAACATGATGAAGGTCTATTTAGAGCCTACAAATAAGACTGAAAATGAAAACATCAATCACAAAATATACAATTTAGGGGACATTAAAGGTCCATAAGACAAGTAACATAAGGCAAAAAAAAGAAAGCCTGAACACGTGCCTGTGCAAAACCTGGCATGGCCTATCTAGATGAAAACCAGACATTTTCAGTATTTCCAACTTCCAAACATTGCAACAACACATTAATAGAAAGTTATTTAGAAAAAAAAATCTTGAAGTTTTGCTTCTAAATCCTCCGCAAAAATTGATTCTAATAAATCGATTTAATTTAGCCCTAGATAAAGTAAAAAACTCATTTTACAGAAGGCAGAATTTCTGGAGTGTTGGTTTGGTGGAGTGGTAAACAACCAGGCATGTCGCACATGCATGATTCTGCCGGCACAGGTTTGAATCCAGCCTGTGGCCAGTTGATCGATATGCGCCAGTTTCCTTCATTTTTGGAGATCCGCAATCGGCCAATCCTTAAATGAGAAACCGATCTTATCCACCGATCTTATTTACTCCTCAAAGGTCTGAAAACCAGCCACTGTAGCTTTTTCCTGCTGTGTTTTTTTTTAAATTTAAATATCCACAAAAATGCTGCATTTGGGCATTTTTTTCTTTTTGAACTAAAAGGAAACCTAAAACTCAGGACACTTTATTAGTGGTTTAAGTTGTGTTGTTGTTTGTCCTGTAGATTATTTTAATATCTACCTCAAACCTTGTGATTTCCTTAATTTGTAAAAGCAAAATACTGCTGTGCACTTTATTTATGTTTTGAGGCTCAAAACAGGCCTGCAGTGTAACCTGTTTGTGCTAATACAGATTATTTTTATACTCAAAACTTTTCTTTTATATCTGAGAGAACTACCTCATGTGCAGCTAAAACAAGGTTTTGTTGCAGAAGGTATTGTTTAATGCTTTTCAATAAAACAAAATTGAAACATTGAAGGTAAGCTGTCAGTTATTAAAAAAAATCTGTATCAGCGAGGCAGGTCAGGCTTTTAAAGGATCAGTTATTAGCCAGAAAATTGTGATCGGTGCTCCCCTAGTGGCCAGAGTCCTCCCCTACTCTCTCTCTTTCACAAGCCTTCCCAGCCTCTCTCTCTCTCTAAACACCTAAAGGTACCTTAAAAAAGACAGAATTTCTTATTTTAAGCTTCTAACTTATGCAATTGAATGCGAAACCACAGCACAGAAAAAGTTCCTCTTGCAGACTAAGAGCACGGAGACGGTTACTCTCATATCCAAGTCATTTGAACGATTGCAAAACTCAGTTTTCAGATAATTGACTTTTACATCAGCTGGCAGAGGAACAGATCTGATGGAGATTCCTCCTTTAAAAGAGCAGTTGCATCACCTATAACCATTTAGACTGGGTTATTTATTTTAAAAGGAATGAGGAAATTATCTTGTTTGGTGCTTTGCATGATGAATTTATGGAGGCAGGAATAACTTCATGAAATCTAGTTTTCATGTATTTGGTGTGATCCCTCAAAATGTTTTCTTTGCATCAGAAGAGTGATGATTAAAACAACATTTAGGAATCTTAGCATTAGCTTTAGCTATCTGAAATGTGTCTGTCATGAATAGAAATAAATCAGGCTTTTTTAATCGTCAAGTTAACTGCATTTCCTGAGGGGAGCTGAGTTTTATCAGACTGTATGAAAAGATTTTAGAACATGTGATTTTCAGCTCCATAAACTGCTCCACGGTTTCCTTACTCGTAAAGAAGAGGGATCTTTGACCCGCCTTTTTCAGCTGAATGTTCTAGTATTTCTAGGGATGTAATGAAAATCGCGAAATAAAATTCGAAGACGCATGAAATAAAAAAAAGCTAAGGGGCGCTGGTGATTTTTTTACCGTCCTCGCCTACCGTAGCAAAACACTCACTTCAGAATGGAGGAAGATGAGGTTGAGGAATTAGCTGACTCTCCTTCGTCAAATAAATCGGTTGTGTGGACCTATTTTGGCTTCCCATGTAAAAGACGAGAGAACGGTGAGAAGATTGCGGACAAAACAACAACCGTGTACAAAATATGCAGCTACAGTTCACCGTATACTGCGCCGAGTACAACTACCAACTACTTTGAACTGGAGACAGGCAGCAACTGTATGTTTGTGTAAGTCTGCATAAAAAACAATATTTGATTTTTGCATCTACTGTTGAGTTGACAGAATTTGATCATACTTGAAGATCAGAAGTATATACACTGTTATAGGCTAAATATTATAGTTCACAGTTCAGACATTTATAGGTCTAAACTGCAGCTCTGAGGACTGCTATTTGTTTTCCTTTTCATTCAAGAATGTACTTATCCTGATTGTTACAACAACAAAGCACTTTTTATTGAGATTTTATGTTTGTATTTGCACTATAGTCTAAATAAGGGGAAAAAATACAATTTAGTTTTTATTCAAAGAGCATTTATTTTGTTCTGATGCAGCAATATTTTTTGTATGTCTGCATTAGGAAGAAAATAAAGAAAATGAGATTTTTGCACAACTTCCTACTGTTGGGGATTTTTTATAACCTTTATTTTGTATCCTGAGCCCTGTTTCGTATTTCGACCATTTCGTTACACCCCTAAGTATTTCTGTCTGCATTTCATCGCTTCATTCTTGTATTTTTTAGGGATAACTTTGACTTTTCTCAGAGCAGAACAAAGAACAAGAGAACAAAGATCTGGATGTAATAAGTGGTCTCTTCCCCGCTGTTATAATGGCCTTATCTCTCCTGAAGCTTCAGCAAACATGATTCAGATTTATGACCATTTCTGGCATTTGGAGTGATCCTTTAACCACCAGGTGACGTTCAAACAGAGGCAGACTCGCATTATTCCACCTTAATCCCTCTGATTCATCTCTAATTTGTTGATGGAGGTAATGAGCTGCTAAAGCAGTATAACGTGAGATCATTACATTCCTGTCCTCACATAATCCCCGCTTAATGCTGCGGGTTCCACCAGGACGACCCGCTGGCAACACCAGCACAACATCGCACTCTCTCTGAGTAATTAGTCAATAATTAGCCTGCTGGCTAGAACCTGCACACTGTGGCATGCAGAGAGGAACATTTCTGATATCTAAAAATACCTCCTTTAATCCGCATTACCTCAGCGGCTGCTCTCTCCCTGCGGTTTCTCTTAGTGAAACCTGGCGAGAGCTCCTTCATTAAGTCAATCATCACGCTCGGCGCCTCCATCAGTCCTTCAAGGCGAATTCCACCTTTTGTTATTTTTATTATCTGCGGAAATGTTGCAGCATCTTTGTTTTCTTGTTCAAGTCCAAATGAATCACACATGCCGGACTCTGTTCCTGCAGGAAAAAGAAAAGAGCCTGAAGAGCAGAGAGCCGCCTCAGACACACCTTTAGAAAATATTATGACACATTAACCCGGCCCTCGTGGCTGAAATAACGAGCTGCTAACACGATGTGCTTTCCGAGTGCCTTGGGAAAGAATTTCAAATGTTGTCAGTTTTGCTTCCATAGAGATAAGAGAATTTTCCAGAAATGTCAACAACCTGATTCCCAGAGAGACGAAACTTGTGCATGAGACCATGTCCTTCAAAAACAGAAACTCAGACTCCACCAAGAGCTCCCACCCTGCAGGGACGGAGGCCTCTGAGGACACGCTGCTGGATCAGTGCTGTCTTTCTTAAAGAGAGACACAAGAGAGGCTGCAGATAGACCGGAAAAGGAAACCTAGAGCGGAGGGTGAGGCTCTTGTAAACAGGCCTAAGGTTGGGATCAAACCCTGAAATATAAAAATAACAAGGCTTCAACCCAGCCTGCCATACCAGCACTCCATGTTTTTGTATTTTGAAATTAAATGCACATATGCAGCCACCTAATGGCTCTTTTCCATTGGCCCTACTCTACTCTACTCGACTCTACCCGGCTCTACTCTACTCGCCTTGTGCTGCTTTTCCATTAGCCCCAGTCGCCTGCCCAACAGGGTGAGCGGCACTGCGGTGACGTCATTTTGAGTGCAACACAACAATCTGTGGCTTTTTGTCACAAACCGAGTAAAAAAGGAAAGCAGAAGGCTGCAGGTGGTAAGAAGAAATACCCCTTGAGAAGCACAGGAGAGTTTTGGAAGCTATACAACAGAATGAAGCCGAGGACTGTTAGTTAGTTTAGTTTTCATCAGGGGAATAAAGGTTGTTGTCTAAAACTATGATGAGAATCAGTCAACCAAAGTAAGATGGTCAGATAGCTGATTTACCAAGAAACTGAGGCTATGCCATCTTGTGAGGGAAGCCCCATCATTGGAGACACCCTGGAAAAGCATGAATGGGCATTTTTTTTTAGTTGACTATATAAATGCTCTTGTCTTATGCTGCCTCTTATCTTGTCTTGCACATACGCTTCTTTCCAATGAATGAAAAAGCTCCTAAATATCGCTTAAAAAGAGTTTGAATTCTGGGATCATGCACCCATTAATCACATCTTTGTTAATAAAAACACTTCTGTTCACTGTATATCCCCTATCATTATTTAACTTGAATTAAGGCCCATTTTCCATCCCTACCACGCTCTCTTTTTTACCTCAACCATACATAAACACCGAGATCCAATGTCCATCCGAACAGAAAAGGCCAGCTCTGTCACAACAGCTGCATTGTCTTTATGTGGTGCAACTTATTTCACAAACATTCTTCGACAGAGAAAACTTGGCTGCAGACACATCAGACCCAAATATAATGCAACACAAACTAAAGTCTGGCAGTAAAGACCAAAACCAAAACCACAAACTGGACCCTGCCATGACCTCTGAATGCCTCCCATGTTGATTTAACCACAGCTAACTTCTGCAGTAAAGGTCAAAGGAACACTGAAAAAAAAACAGTATTTTAAACTAAAAACATAAATTAAGTATAGTATATATCAATCTTCTTTTGCATTTTGTTTTTCAGTAAAGGAAACTTGATAGAAAACACATAGAGCACAAAAAGTCTGACAAAACTTAAGCTTTACTGTGATCTTTTTTAAGATTTAGCAACATAACATACTTAAATCATCAACTCCAAACTATTAGACTGCTTCGCACTGAACGTTCTGCAGCTAAAATCCCATTAACTACATAATTGATCATTTATTTGGGCACGAGCAACTTTGGTAAATAAAAGAACCAATGGTAAAAAATATGGTATGCAAACAAAAAGAAATTTAAATGGTTTATTCAAATTTAAATTGAGATTTGTCCTTCTGTTCATACCAACGTAACAACATGAGATCAAATCAAATTCACATTCATTTATTTATGCATCCCACTTGTATTTTAACAAAACAAGTGAATAGACAGCTTTCTTAAGGACACGATTCACCAAATAATTATAGTGGTGAACTCTAATTTTTATTTTCTATCCTATTTTTGAACTTCTGAGAGTCTAAAGTTTTTGTTTAATGCTAAAAGCCTGGCATGTAACTGTGCTGCAATTTCTAGGTTTCAAACCTTTCTTTATAAAATATAAATTAGGATGCATTAAAAGAAATTTCAAAATCAGGATGACAAATCTTTACATACTAACCAAGTGTTTAATGCTAAAAGTCTAGCATGTAAATTTGCTGCAGTTTCTAGGTTTCAAACTTTTTTAAATTTTTTTATTAATTGCATAATCAGGAAAAATCCATGCAAACAAGCTGCTCTAACATCTGTTAGAGCATAAAAGACAAAAGAAAAGGAGTGCTGGACTCAACAGTTTGTTTGAGGTGCTCTTTAAAACGAGATTCAAAAAGTCATTGAAGGAAAAAAGCAGAGACTCCAAGGCACTCTCCTAATACTTTTAAAATGCCTTTATTTGAACGGCATGGTCACGTAGACCTTAAAAACAAACTTTGACGCATTTTGGCATTAAGTGTTCATCAGGAAGTCATTCAACAGCATGTTGTTGCAAGACCATGCCGCTAAAATAAAGGTATTTTAACAGCATTAAAAAAACTATGAGGAGTTTCTAAGTAATAGCAAAAAAGTCTCCCTTTTAGATATCTGCCTGATGGAAATACACACTTTAAGATGAGTTTTATAGCATCAAAATAGGTTATCTATAAATGCTATTCCTTTCCTTAGGATACTCAACTTCAGGAACAAGACAATTAAAACTAGAGAAAATTTATATTATTCAGACACGTCTTAGAGCACCAGGCTGTAAGTAGCCATATATAGCTGGCTACAAAACTACAATACTAAGTTTTCCAAAAATTGCTTGTTGTCACACATCAAAAACTACCACTACGTAACTAGAAAGAGATACATTACCTCGTGGCTTTGCATCCTGTAAGTTGTTGAAAAAAGAAGTTGTAAAGCAATGCAGAGTTCTGAGGAAGGTCTGAGCTGCATTCATTAGCATCACAACAAACACATGCTTTGGCTTGGGTCACGTCTTTACGACAGTCGCCGCTCGTGCTCATAGGTATCGCCGGAAATAGATTCTCCTCATAGCACCTTTAAGAGAGTGCCTTGGAGTCTCTATTTTTTCCTCCAATGATCTGTTAGAGTATATTTGGTTTATTTGTATCTACTACTTACAAATAAAATATGACAAACTATAAGGAATATACACAACAAAGACTGATAGAGTAATAAATCATTCATTTGCTGTATGATCAGATTCCCATGAACGCCTCGGGTGTACCAAGCCCACTTTGGAGGACCAGCTGTGGATGTTTGTAACGTTATGAATGAGGGAGCAAGTGCATGTGTACCTGTCACTGAGGTGCAGGAAGCTGCTGTTGTCATCCAGATGTTCGTCCTCAAAGCTCAGATTGGACCAGCTGCCCAGACTGTCGTCTCCAACGCTCAGCTGCTGGGACACCGACGACTCGGTGGCTTCCCGGCCCGGAAAGCTAAACGCACAGGGAGAAACACAATTCAAATAAGGCCAAGAAAATTCTTCTGATGCTGAAATAGTGGCAGCTATAAAACGGTTTGTTCTACATAAGGTCAAATATAGAGCTGCGTTATATAGGAGTTATGTTCAATTTTCTACATGCAGTTATATTAAACTTCAACCATTACAGAAACCAAAATATGAAAATAAATATTACTAGATTCTATCTGGATTTGACATACGTCGCACAAGAAATAAACATTTTAAAATAACTGTAAAACCAAGCTTCATCTGTCCTTTACAGAGATACTAACAGCTATGTCACAAACTACCAGGAACTTTATATGAAGCTAATATTCTAAAAAACAAAATTAAATTCTTCAGGCTGACCAGCAGGTTTGCAAACACTCCCAACACTTAAGACAGATATATAAAGGTATGATATTTGCAGTTCATGTCCGGTCGGGATTTCAAAATAAAGGCGTATATTAAAGATGATGATGTTGATCGATGTTTTGAGTTTCCATCGATGTGGTTTGGATCACTGCTTAACCCTTAATAGATCCTTGAAAAAAACGTACACATTTGATCCTCGGGACCAAATCGGTCCCCTTGCCAAAAATTGCTATGTTAAAAAATTAATTATATATTTTTTCACTTTAAACTACTCAATATTTAAAATGATAAGAATCTGAAATATTCATATCAAGTTTTAATTATACTGTGGGATTTTTAACCCTTAAAATGCCAGTATGTTAAAAGAAAATCACTTTTTTATCCCAAAACAACAAAAACCACTGATAATTTACAAAATATACATTCCAATGACTAGGTCATAATTTTTATATGGCGCTGAGATGGGTCAATGATTGGCAGCAACACTGATTTTGATGCATTGTTCATTTTGCTGCAGGGTCCAATTGAAAAAAAACTTTTACTTTATTAGCAAAAAATTAGTAAAAAAGGTGAAATGTGACTTTGATATTAAAAATGCCTTCATATGGTGGACAGCTTTAAAAATAACAAAATGAAATTTTAACATGAAGGAATGCATTTGTTTGTGTTAGGATAAATATGGGGTCAAAATGAGCATTTATTATGGTTTCAGATGGGACCAATTTATCCTATGGCAATTCTGAGCTCTACTCATACAACACAGCCAAAATTATTAAAAATTAAAAACACAAAAAGTCCCCAGGATCTTTTAAGGGTTAGCCAATCCATGTATTGATACAGATCGATGGATCATTACACCCCTAAAAAATATATCAATAAATCTTAAAATGTCAACACACTGCCCTGACACTGTATTTGTTTTGCCAAAACAGACAAATTGATGAGATAAAGAATCAGCATTATACACCAGGTGTGTGTACCTGCTGTTGGCGGTCTGGCAGACGTTGGACAAAGCCGACGTCATGATCTCAGCAGTCAGGCTCTCAGCATAGCTGGCTCCATCATGGCCGATGCCACTGTCGGCATTAAGGCTGGTGTTGCTGAGCTCCCGTTTGGCTGTCTCCATCGCCATGGACACCATCTCCTCTGCGAACGCCGCCCTGTGGTCCAGGTCGATGTGGATTTTGGGAATCTCCAGACCTGACAGCCCTGCGGCCCTGGCCTGACACTCCGACCCTCTTTTCCTCTTCTGGAGTGCAGGATGGTGGTGGTGCCGGCAGGGTTTGGTGCAGTACGGGCACTCCTGGATTTGACAATACCGGCACGTCCTCTCGCCGTGAGCGTGCGGCAGTGGCTGTCCCTCAGAGAGCCTCTGGGCGTGAGAGTGTCTGTCGTGGCCTTGGGCCCTCTGGTTCTCCCTGGATGAATATCCAACGGAGGCCATGCTCATCTGTAGAGTGTCGTCCACGATCTTCCTGGCATAGTGCTCAATTACTTGCATCACCCGGCCCTTGTAGCCCCCGTCACACAGGCTTCCTGTGCTGTGATAATGCCTGCTCTTACTCTCTTTGGACAGCAGGGGGCAGGAGAAGGAGTTCCTGATGAGATCCTCGGCCATGTCCTCCAGCTTGGACTTCTTATAAAGACAGGAGTCAGTCAGAGACTTGGGCAGGCGCACAGAAGAACGATGGAGCTTTCGTGTGACGTCACAGGTGATGTTGTAAGCTAAAGACTCGGCAAAGTTGACCAGATCTGAGTACTCCCTCTGACTCTTCTCCTCGGGGCTCCTACAACTACACCGAGCGTCCTGGCCTGATGGACGGGCAACTGGCTCGGTCTTGGGCATTACAGGCTCGCTTCCGGAAGTTCTCCACTCATCTGGCAGGGAGTGGGAGGAGTGAAGGCGACTGGTAGAAGACCTCTGCTTGACCTTGCGGCTTGCATGAGCCAAACCTAGCTTAATGGAGCGGTACGCCAAACGGCTTGCATACTGATCGAGGACCAACTCCCTGCTGCCTCCCTCCTTCTTCAGCACCCGGATGAGGTAGCCTGCATATTCATCTGTCACGCTCTCACAGCTGGGATACTCCGAGGACATGCCAGAGCTGGAGCTGGTCACGCTTGCAGTGGACGGGGGAGACTTGAGGACGGAGGCTATCAAGTCATTGGACCACTGCTCGGCCAGTCGCCCCACCCTCGAGTCTCTGCTCTGGTCAATGGAGGGTGGAGACAGGTGCTGGTGGTGATGCAGATGGGAACATTCAGAGTTTGATCTTTCAAAGCTTCTTCTTCTGAAACTTCTGTGATATGGACATTGCTGCGCAGAGCTCACCATCCTCTTCACGTCACTGATGACCTCCCCTGCGACCTCCCCGGCATACACCCACAAAGTGTTCAAGGTCTGCTCCGAGAACTGAGCCACGCTGTCTCTCCTTCTTTCGCCAGCTTTACTCGTCTCCTCTTCTGCACCTCCCAGGTTGTCCATCTCTGTCGCCATAGAGACGATGTGACAAGCCAAGCGCTCAGCGTAGTGAAGAGCTTCCTTGTTGGACATCCTGCGAGCGGACACTTGGGTCATCTCGTGTCGACCGCGCCCTGCATCCGTACTCCGGTTTGAGCCGACACCTTCCTCCGCCCCTTCTTCTTCCTCTTCGTCCTCGTTTCCTTCTGCTTCTTCAGAGAGAGACCTCATCAGCTTGAGCATGAACTCGGCCTTATCTGCCTCAGGAGTGGCGTCTTTTGGGCCAGGGCCAGGCTCGGTCGGATAGTGAGGCGTAGGCGGAGGGGTGGCAGGGGAAAACTCCTTAGCCAGCTTCGTTTTGAGCTTCTTGGAGAACTGCTTGATCTGTTTTTCCTTGGACACCTCACTGGGCTGTTGAGGGGTAGACGGGGGGGTTCCAGGAGTCCCACCGGATTTCTGACCGGAGCTGGGAGCCGAGTCATCCACGGGGACGGATATCCTCGGTACATCCAGAGTATCCATCAGCCCTGGATGTCCTTCAGCCACAGCTCTCACTCGAGGGTTAAACTCACAGCTGGCTCTTCCTTGGCAGCTTGTTGGCGAGGAAATGTGAGGAACGCTGAGGTCAGCAGCTTGGTCAGCAGCAGGCACTCCTTTCCGAGCATACCCTGAATCTCTACAGCTGTACCTAAAACTAGCAGCTCCTTGATTTGATGGGGAGTCTGGAGGCTCAGAAGAAGAGTCTCGCCTGCTTCCGATAGTCTTCGTGAAGAAATCAGCACACTCTCCAAAGCTCCTCTTCATCTTCGAGGACGTTATGAGCTCACAGGCCTCGGTTACAATCATGTCCACCATGTTGCCGGAAAAGTTTTGAAAGTGGGACTTTCCTTGGGAGGGGTCTCCACCAGGAACATGGGTTTGAGTTCCATGACTGTAAAAGGGAGTCTGAGTGGATGTGGCTGTCTCACAGGAAGATACAGCGACCCCTAAATGTCCAGACTGTTCAGACTTCTGCTGACAGGCCTCCTCAGAGTCCTGGAGGTGGGTGAGGGCTTGGCCTGCCTGGGGGACGGGGATGCAGCTGGCCATGCCGGAGACGGTAAACAGGGCTTTCTTCACTGTGCAGGAAGCATCCTCTCCTGACGTCCCTGCTGAAGCTGAACTAGAACTTAACACCTGCTGGTTAGCAAAGGTGCTGCTAGTGTGGGTGCTGGAGCCTTCTGCACTGACATAACAGATGTTGTCCTGGGACACACTGATAGCTGCTTGGCTTGTGAAGGCCACATCAGCCTGAGAGAGCTCTATGAACGCCTCCTGGATTACAGACTCAGACAAATCTGACGCATATGAGGAAACAACCTCCTCTTCTTCTTCTTCTTCCTCTTGACCCTGACCAAAGGACCAATCACTTGGGGTGCGAGGGGTCGAGGGATGGGAGAACTGACACACCTCCATGATGCCTTCAAACACCAGCTCTTCAGCCAGATCGGCAGCAAAACGGGTCACTGTGTTGTGGAAAATCTGCTTTTTAACCGTCAAGAACTCTTTCAGAGCCCCGGACACGGCCTCTCCAACCAGAAAACCAGCCAGTCCGTTGATGGCTCGTTCTTTTAGCACGTACGCGTGACGCATGCCTATCTCATGGAAGGCCATCTGGAACACTGAAGATGTTAGCCTCGCGGCTAGGTGACACAAGGTGGTGGTGCAGGTGGACACACCTTTCTGAAGATCTCGTAGTGCGCTGCCCAAGCTCATCTCCACCAGGTCTGTTGCAAACCTCTGGATGCCATCTTTCAGTGACTGAGACGTCTTCTGGAGCTTGGCTACCGTTACAGTCTCTTGTATTTCTGAGAGCTTCATCACATAGCCTGATGGGTTCTTGAACTCCTTGTGACAGACGCAGCTGAGATTCTTGTTGTCACTGATGTCCACAGCAGACTGGTAGCCACACACAGATCCCAGGATCTCTTTGGACAGGCTGCTGGCAAAGTCTGAGTAGGTTTTATAGAGCGAGCAGAGATCCTGGGGCTTACGCAGCTCCGAGCTGTCCTGTCCATCCTCCTCCGTCTTCCAGAAGTACTCCAGCGGTCCACTAGAGTCCACCAAAGGACTGAAGGCCGAGGCGCTGACAGGGCTGAAGAGCGGGCCTCCGTTCTCGTCAGAGGGGGTCTGCATGGGTCGGGGAGAGTCTGGCACCTCTGAGTGTGGTGAGTAAGGAGAGCCCGGCTTCAGAGGAGTGGGCTTCTTCACATTGGCTGGGAGTGTGGGCTGGTCAAAGCGGTGCGGGTTCATCCCCTTCGTCGAGCAGCCCCTGGAAACGTATTTACACGCTGACCCACCAGAGCTTGAGTCGGACTTTTTCTGTGTGGACGGGGCGCTGATGGAGTCCAGAGGAAGAACCAGAGTGCAGCTCTCAGAGCTCAGCTCCTCCAGGTCATCAAACTGGTCAAAGCTGTCGAAGAACTCACTGACCTCCGAGTCCGAGTCTTCAACTCGCTCTCTGGGGCCCCCTGGCACCTGAGGGATGTCCAGCTTGGCCAGGAGGCTCTTCTGGTACCCCACCTCATCCAGGAAAATGATTGGGCTGGGGCTGGAGCATTCTGACTCTTCTGATTCGCTCACATGGACTAAAGGGGAGGGGAGACGAGCTCCAGGACTGCAGTAAGTCCACTGGGACTCCACGCCCGATGTAGACCGCTGCACAGTGACGGACACTTCTGGACCTGACCGATGTTTGGCTGAATACTTCTTAGACGATGAGCCTATGATAACACGGGAACCTGATAACTCCTTTTTCCTCTTGTGGGCCGGGACTGTCTGCGATGCAACGTCACGCTTTTTAAAGTGGCGAAAGGAAGCTGCAGAGGGAGAGAGAAGAAAGTGGTTAAAAAAATCAACCAAAAAGACTTGGACCAAGAAAGCAAAGGATGGCTGTCTATCTAAAGCCAGATTTTTGTCCCAATTTGTCCCAAACACCAATTACAGAGATTGCCTAGAGTTTAGACTTGTTGTAACCTTCTATTTGTCAAACTAGTCCTCAAAAATGTTGTTAATGTGAATAATTTATAGCTCCTGATAGAGCCAGAGCCTAGCAGATATTTAATGCGTCACAGTTTTTGTCCATAAGCATGTTTTGCAGTAGGGCTAAAAGATTTATAATTTTCAGAACAAAATTGCAGTTTTGGACAATGCAATCATGTGATCTCCCATGTTGCAAATTTTTACACAACTAGTGACTGACCCAGGATCTGTTGTGTCAACTATTTTACAGATCTGCAGCAATTTGCATTTACAGGGCTACTGGTAGCTAGAGCAGAAGTTTAAGTATCCCTTAAATAATGAAAACAGATTATTTACTTCCTTTCTGTTGTCAATACTGTAAACAGAGAGAATATTGCACTGAAGCTTGATTTGGAGAAAATCCTGGCTCGATTGAAATCACAATACCTGCCAGAAAAATTAGATCTTTTCCTGAAATCGTTCAGCCCTACTTAGAAGAAAACAGACAATTGCCCAAGTCCCTCCAAGTCCCAAGCAAGTCTCGAGTCATTTGATCCGAGTCTCAAGCAAGTCCGGAGTTATTTCTGTTGTGGGAAAGTCATGTCGAGTCGAGTCACAGGTTATGACGGGTCGAGTCCCTCACCATTGTTCCCCAGTCCACCCAAAAAGCACTCAGATTTTTATCTTGAAGAGAGAAACCTTATCTTCCCACACATACAACACACATACACCCTCTTTCCTAATGTTAGCTTTGCTAGCTTCATATTGACCACAGGTCGAGCTAACGTTCCTGGCATATTGACGGATGGCAGGAATGTTAGCTACCTGGCTAACGTTAGCAGGTTTCACTTACTTGGCCTCATGTGTCCTCAGGTGGAGGATAAAGTTTGATGTTGTGCCCTCTTTTTTGCTTATCGAAGCATTGCAGGTCGTGCACTTGGCGTGTCTTCATCTTCAATCTGATTTAAATTCTTTATATGCAAAGAAAATAACTTTGGGCACAGAAGACATGGCGGTTGCCAATTTGAAACCCGCGTCTCGCGCACACTGCCCACTGATCATCACTATAGCAGAAGCGGGTGTGTGGTAGGAACGTATGTGTGTAGTACTGTGTCGTGTGTGGGACAATAATAGGTGACGCACAAGTGGGAATGGAGCATCAATAGAAAGTGAACCTAAAAGGAAAGAGCGGCGTATATCTCCTGTCGGGCTCTTCATATAAAGCCTGAGAGCGTGCAATTTTCTGAATCATGTTGTCCCAAGTCAGGTCAAGTCTGGAGACATTTTCTCCCGAGTCCGAGTCGAGTTGCAAGTCGTCTCATTAGCGGCTCAAGTCGACTCAAGTCCGAGTCCCTATGACTCGAGTCCAATTGTCTGGAAGAAAATAAGCACTCTGCTACATAATAGAAATGCAGCTGGGACGTCTACAGTGTTAAATGTTATAGCACCAAAGTCACAGTATGTCCATGTTTAATAAATAAAAATAAGTTAGGAGAAAGGGACATTATTAGAGGCACAAAACACATGAAATATCAGCTATATTAGAAGAATTACACTGGTTAATTAAACAAAATAATTTGGTACACTAAAAGTCTCCCCTTTGGCCTTAGGTCCTATTATAACCCACCCAGATTAAACCTACAGGGATTGTCTCCAGTGTCATCCTCCTCCAGATGCTCCAGGGCCGTGACAAAGTCGTCCTCAATTGATGACACAGACTGGTTGGTGTCGTCCTCCTCAGGCTGGCTGGGCTCAGCTGTGCCCCTCTGAAGAGCCTGAAGCTCCAGAGCATAGCGGACGCCCGCCATGTAGCATCCCAGCAAACCCACCAGAGATGCTACACCTGCCTGAGGGTAGACGCTGGTGCCCGGGTTCTGCCTCAGCACGCAGACAGCCTTTAAACAGCACTGACGAGAGAGAAGAGGGTAGAAAAGGAGACAAAAGAAATGGTGTGAGGAAGAAGTTATACAAGTTTGGAAAGGTCAAATTTAGGCCTGTCATGATAATCAATAAATCAATTAACCGAAAGATAAATAAAAACGTCCTCGGTAAGTTTGCCGGCCTTGATTAATTGACACGCGCATGCAGGTTTGTTTTCCTTCTCTCATTCTACCAAACAAGCTGAATAAGAAGATGGGTCACTCCGTGCAACTATCTCAACACCGGGGTGCGTTGGTTCTATAGCTGATTTAGTGGAGTGAGCATCTGTCATTCATTCAACCTTCAATCAAAAGCTACAGTTCCCAAGCCGGCTGCCACAGCCCCAGAGTGGGAATATTTTGGTTTTAAACAGAATGAACAAGGTGTGCGCTCATGAACACTGACGAGCCGATTTGTCGAAATTGTTTCAAAGTAGTGGCGATGAAGAAGGGGAGGTGCAGCAGAGCCTTCGTCCTGACAGTGAGCCCTTACTGGGGCGTTTGGTCGGCAAAGTAAATAAAAATAACACAGCGCAAAACGGTGCACGCTCACAGACAGTGTTGTTCCCTACATGCAGAAGAAATGCAACCATTCAATACGGTTGAAAAGCCAGCAATGTTAAAAACGTTTGACAGACAGTACGAACTGACCGGGAGAAAGTACATGTCACAAACACTTCCTGAACTGTATGGACTCCCTTTTATTTATTGTGGTGGGTGTCTTTATTGGAGTTTTGTTTTTTTTTTTCTTTTTCTTTATGCTGCGTTCACACCGCAAGCGACCCAGCTACCAATATTGCATCGCCCACTGACGTATCATCACGCGTCCATAAATACCTCATTTTGGTCACTGTTGCCGTCAGCTGTCGCTCGGTGATGTCACGTCCGCTCGAGTTTCACCGCGATCATATCATATATCATATAATAGGATGTGTAAGCGAACATTATTCCAGCTGTATCCTTTTCATTCACTTATCAAACACAAAACATTGCAGCTGATAATGCAGCAGCATTATCTGTGAGTTTCCTGCGGTCCGTCTTGGCGGAACTAATGTACTCACTGACTAGTGTTTCCACACGGACATAAATTGTTCTTCTGTAGTCCGGATAAGTAACTGTCTGTCTAGGGTACCATCACACGTGCACACACCTGCTGATTGATCAACTTTTTTTTACTTTCACATCGCGCGACAAGCTATGTGGTAGTGTGATAAGCTACTGTCGCATCACGGGAGGGTTAGCCCCGCCCCATCACGGCTGTACATTGACTTTGCATGGAGAGTGATTACCGAGGTAGTACAAGCAGCGTACGGTGTGTAGGCACCTTTACAGAGACGGGGTTGATTTTTTTTTATTGTTTTTGATTTATATAATTATTTTTATTTATATGCAATTTTTCCTAAAAGAGAGTCCATTTCATTTTTATGTTTTTTTTCTTTTTTTTGTTTGTTAAATTTATTATATTGTTTGTTTAATTTATTTTATTTAAAAGCTCTTGACCTTCCAATTACAGTTAAATACTCTTAAGAAGTTAAAGTCTATTGCTTTTGATTGCTTTTGTGTACTCACTTTACTATAACATACATTATAATTACATGAATGAAAAAAAGACGTTTCAAAATAATATTGGCAATAATATCGTTTATTGGCGATAATTTTTTGGCCAATTATAGTCCAGCAAAGTTTGTTGTCGCGACAGACCTTGTTAAATTTCTTTTATAGATAAATTAGACCTTCTGCTGCCAGACCAGAGCCTGTGAACGGCCTTTGACTTCATGTTCTGGATTTCCTGGGAACAAAACCAGCTGACGGTGCACAAAAACTCTGCAAATCAGCCAGAATTCTCACAGGAATCTTCTTATTCTAATCAGAGCGGGGCGGAGGAGGGCGAGGTTTGTATTGTTTCATCTGAACTCTGACTGTAAGTCGATCTGTTTGATGAGAGGAGCTGAGAACCACTCAGTGCACTCCAGCTCTGTGATAAAGATAAGTGGGAGGTCTCACTGTCCAAAATGACGACAAAAACCACAGAGTGAGCCCCTGGGTCTGTGTGAACCCAAACAGGCAAACAGGATCAGGAAGGACAACCATGAAAAAGCACAAAGTTGTCTCTAAAGCCCTCCTGCATTTCTTTAAAAACATGATTATCATTCAAAACAATGATTCAATGAAAACAGACCACACACCACGGACTTAGAAGACTCTGGTTCCCATTATATCTTATTAAAAAGGAGGTGAAATGACTTCTTTGAAATCTCTAAACAAAAGTCTTCTTTTTAAGCATCTGTGTGAAAGAAGAGGAACAACCATCAAAATTTGTGTTGTTGTTCTTATTGATCACACTTTCTCGCATAATCTGCACAGACTATCAAGATAATGCACTTCAAAATTAGGGCTGAACAATTAATTGCAAATGAGTTTGAATCGCAATATGGCTAATTTTCAAATCACAGAAGGTTCAATATTTTAGCCCAAAACGTGTTGAACATTTTGGCATTGTGATGTAGTTTTTTGCAATTTCATGCCTATATTTTTTACCTCTATTGATACACTTTTTTCACACTTTTGGACCATTTGTACCTTTTTTTAACCCTGTTTTTACAACTTTATACCCATTTTGCCCCCATTCATCTTTTTTGGCCACTGTAAGAACCATTTTTGGAATTTAATTTCAAATTTAATTCCCAATTTTGCTACCATAATCAATTTTCCTGCTTCTCTGCACAGCCAATTTTTCCCAATTTTTTTTGCAATTTCATACCTATTTTGCTTCTGTTCTTCACTTCTCCACTTTTTCTCAAATCTTTTATCCTTAGATTAATTTAATGTCATATTGGTTTTACGATAAAAAGATCTACTGCTTATGTTTGTTTAAGAATACATAAGATGAGGAACATTAAAACAATTGCAGAGTAAATCGCAATATTGGGGAAAAAAATCGCAATTAGATTATTTTCTCAAATCGTCCAGGCCTATTCAAAATAAACAACGTTAAGTCATAGGAATAAGCCAAAACCCAGAATAACACTGCATTCTTCTTTAACCCTTTCATGCATAGTGTCCACCACAGTAAAAAAATAATTTGAATAAGTTTTATACCCTTTGGCTGAAGCATTTTTTCCAACTACCAGTTGGTGAACTCCCAAATCGTTGTCCTAAATTTCATATAAATATTATCTTTGCACTTTTTTTCTACAATATCGATATATTGCATCCAACGTCCAGATCAGCTGACAAAGGGAAAATTTGGTCTTTGCTATTTAGATTTTACAAAATTTTGTATTTGTTATTTTAAATTTTGGTGTAATTCACAAGTGAAAAGTTTAATTAAAAGAGCAATAAAATGTTTACTTCAGATATTGCTTTTTCTTTTATTTACTTACTTTAAATAAATGTTTGTCAGAGATGTGTTTGTGGATCTTTATTAAGGTAATTAAATTACTATTTATACTGTTGATGCACGGTGAAAAGGACAGATGTAAAACTCCCTCAAAATATAACATCGCAAAAACTTGTTTGAAAGTAAAAGAAGCAATGAAAAACTTATTTCTTTGCTATTTAATAATTCATGCATGAAAGGGTTAAGAAGAGGGCCATAATTACTAAAATTAAAACAAAAAGACTTCCAAATGATTTGACCTTGTATCCAAGTTAAAGAGTTCGTTTCTAAATGAATACATCCCCTTATTTATTTATTTATTGTCATTATACTGCTTTCTATCATTTGTCTTCCCACCTTGACATGTTTCATGGCTTCAAAACTACTGAGTATGGTATCAAAAGGAGAGAAACAGAAATAACACTCAGTAAAGTCAAGACAAACAGGGGCTACAGAAGAAAAACACTAAAGGAATTCAAACACTTTCTTCAAAAAAAAAGAAAGAAAGACAGAAAACCCTCATCTTTCCCAATCTATCAAACACTATTTTCATTTAAAGGTCAGGACAACACAACCAAAGCTGCAAAACCAGCAATTAACAAGGCTGGATTACACTTTAAATATCTAACTGTTCAGCTGTCGTGCATGTGAATAAAAGCAGGAGACTTATTTACAGAAAAACCTCGAGGAGAGATCATTCTGATTAGAAAGCTGTTAATGTAATCAGAAATTAAGAATGCATTCCCTCAGTAATCTTAAAACTTTAAATCCGCAGACACAACATAATTTAGTGCTTCTGCCCCCAAAACAAACTAACCAAGCCTTCACTCTCATTTCCCCTCCCCCCTTCTTTCACTTCCCGTCTCCTGCTCACTTCTGCTTTAACCAGGACATCACATTCCTCCAGCATGAGGCCGTCTCACACCTACCTGCGGCCCGGCGTCTTTGTGCTCCGTCAGCCTGCGGCAGTCTTTGAGCAGCAGGACCTCGTCGTTCTTCAGGCCGTGAATGTGGAGGGACCGGAGCAGCTCGCACAGGCCTGCTGGAAGAGACGACAGGGCCTGGAGAGGAGAGAAACACAAAGATACAGACCATTACAAGACATGGCAACAAAAATAATGATATGACAAAACATTAACTTCACTAAATCAGTGTGACGGGGACACTAGTTTGACCTGGATATTTGTACAATAATAATAATAATAATAATAATAATAATAATAATAAAAATAATAAAAATAATGATAATAATAATAATAACAATATTAAGACAAATATTAATAAAAGCAATAATAATAGTAATAATACTAATATTAATAATAATATTTTAATATTAATAATATTAAGAAAAATAATAATAATGATGATGATACAATAATAATGATATTATTAATAAAAAAATGTTAACATTAATAATAATAATATTAATAATAATAGAATTGTAATAATAATAATTATGACAATAATAATAATTTAAAAAATTACGGTAATAACAATAATATTTATTATTATTATCATTATAATGATAATAATAATTATATTGACCATAATTAATAAAAAAAATACCAGCAAGTTGGATATTGGAGAAAATCAAAAATTGTGCATCCCTAAAAGTCATATATCAACAATACACTATATTGCCAAAAGTATTCGCTCACCTGCCTTGACTCACATATAAACTTCAGTGTCATCCCATTCCTAATCCATAGGGTTCAATCTGACGTCGGTCCACCCTTTGCAGCTATAACAGCTTCAACTTTTCTGTGAAGGCTGTCCACAAGGTTTAGGAGTGTTTATGGGAATTTTTGACCATTCTTCCAAAAGAGCATTTGTGAGCTCACACACTGATGTTGGACCAGAAGGCCTGGCTCTCAGTCTCTGCTCTAATTCATCCCAAAGGTGTTCTATGCGGTTGAGGTCAGGACTCTGTGCAGGCCAGTGAAGTTGATCCACACCAGACTCTGTCCTCCATGTCTTTATGGACCTGCTTTGTGCTCTGGTGCACAGTCATGTTGGAAGAGGAAGGGGCCAGCTCCAAACTGTTCCCACAAAGTTGGAGCATGGAATTGTCCAAAATGTCTTGGTGTGCTGAAGCATTCAGAGTTCCTTTGACTGGAACTAAGGGGCCAAGCCCAGCTCCTGAAAAACACCCCCACACCATAATCCCCCCTCCACCAAACTTTACACTTGGCACAATGCAGTCCCACAAGTATGGTTCTCCTGGCAACCTCCAAACCCAGACTGGTCCATCAGATTGTCAGATGGAGAAGCGTGATTGGTCACTCCAGAGAACGCGTCTCCACTGCTCTAGAGTCCAGTGGCGGCGTGCTTTACACCACTGCATCCACGCTTTGCATTGCACTTGGTGATGTGAGGCTTGGATGCAGCTGCTCGGCCATGGAAACCCATCCATGAAGCTCTCTGCACTGTTCTTGAGCTAATCTGAAGGCCACATGAAGTTTGGAGGTCTGTAGAGATTGACTCTGCAGAAAGTTGGCGACCTCTTCTCACTATGCGCCTCAGCATCCGCTGACCCCGCTCCGTCAGTTTACGTGGCCTACCACTTGGTGGCTGAGTTGCTGTGGTTCCCTGAACACCTGATTCTGATTATCGGGATGGGTGAGCGAATACTTTTGGCGGTATAGTGTATGTAAAATGTGATTTGTTGTGTGCTTTATCATCATCATCCCAGGGACAGCAGCATTCCCACTGGCTTTTTTATTTTGGGGATCTCGGTTTCAAAGTTTTGGAAAGTGTCAATCTGCCAGTGAGAACAAATTAACTCGACCTTATGGTTTCCACAGACTCCCACCTCTGGTCTGAGGCTGTGTATTTTTTCATGCTTATGTCATTATTGATGCTGACTGAGGCGTACCTGCTGGGTGACATCTTCTCCTTCACACTGACCAGGCAGGCACACAAAGTGAATCTGAGGGAGCAGAGCAGATGTCAGTATTCATGATGTTTGTCTGATGTTTGGATGTGTTCGCTCAGCTGTTAGTGTGACAAACCTCCGTCAGCCTCGTGGTGTCTCTGGTCGGCAGCTCCAGGCTAACGCTGCATAGCTCCTTTCTGTTCCTGAAGAGGCTCTTCACACTCTGCGCCCCGGTGTCACGAACAGTCTGCAAACACACAAATGAGTTACCAAAGAGAAACAAAAGGAAACAACCAGCACGCATTTGCATGAGACGTAAATGTGAAATCAAACCATATTTAGAGCGACCACTTTTATGGAGCTTCCTCTTTCTGCATGCAAATTTAGAATAATTCTGTGTAATACAATTATTTTTAAACATGACATTCAGAAACAATCAAGACCCGAAAACCAAAGACATCTTCAGTAAAAACACATCTCCCCACAACAGAGTCCACAGTAAACATCTTCTGACAACAGACCACATCCACACAAAACAAACACGTTTGTAATGTCATACTTAAAACAAATGGAGCCAACATGAGTTAGCCGGCATTCGAGCTCAACACCAACATCACAAGCCGCAGAGAGCAGCTATCAGCCAAATGTTAGAAGCTGAAATTGATTACTTTGTCATGAACACGTTACAAAAGGCTGCTTTAAAAATGAAGTCATAATCTCCCCTTAGCCGTTATACAAGCTAACATCGCAGTGGCCGCCATCAGATAGGACTTTACAGATTTAAAAGTTTGTTAAGCACACAGAAAGTAAACTGGTGTAATGTGCTGGAAATCCAGTGATCCCCTGATACTTTATAACCTTGCAGTGCAGCTGGATCCTCCCGATTCAAAGTCTGTAATCAGGCAGGTCCATGTAGCCAGGCCTCATCTACACTGAATGTGCTCGGCCCAACAGGCATCCATAAGAGCAGGAAGAGATGGGAGCCATACTAATAAAGGTTGATTGATTAACTGATTAAAGCCAAATACATGGGACGCAACATTTTCAAATAACTTTACAAAATAACAAAACATAACTTAGTAAGTAGACAGAAAAATAGGGACGAGGTTCAGATGCGAGTTTGATTTTTTTTTTTAATTTCAAGTAAGGTTGATCACAATTTCCAAGAGGAATTTTAAGTTTACATACACTTTATTTTTTGCCAGTGGTGCCCATATAGTGCTTCCACCATGTTTGTTTGCAGTAACATCTCATTAGATCTTGTTCAGTAGAAAGCAACGCTAAACGCTGATCACACCAGGCGAAAGAAGAAAAAACTACCCAAGTTAAAAGATCGATCTTTGGATTTTATGGATCGATTATGAACCAGTTAAAGGAAAATCGATTTAAATCGATTAAATCGATTTTTTAAGCCAGCCCTAGTCATACCACACATGTTCAAATTGGCATGAAAATATTCAAGAAATTGTCCACAGGTACTCTAATTATTTGCTTATTTCTGCTTCTTACTGAATCTACATCAAAGCATTTCAACATTGAACTGAATCAGAACCTAAATAATAAAACTTGAATTTAATCGTGAGGTTCTTATCAATATCCCGCCCTACCAATCACACAAAGTGAGCACAAATTCTCTACTTGACTAAAACTGACTTATTTCTTTTATGGTTACAGTCAGTTTGCATAAGAAACAGATGTGAAGTGAAAGAATCAGATTTTATTCTTTACACTTTGGATGTTTAAAAGTAGACATTATGAGATGATGAGGCAAACATCACAACCATTAAAGAGTTGAGTTTTTGTCACAGGAACTAAGATGCAATCACTTCTAACATACCAGGAAATTTCTCTGCAGATGAGTCATTGTGGCGAACTAAAACACTCAAAGAGAAACTTTTCAGGGTCCCTGCAAACACACCTCTTTTCTGACTGAGGCCTTGGTCCTCAGCGGGACTCCTCTGATACGAGCGCAGGCGTCCATAGCAGCAGAGGCAGCTGTGCGGGCTCACCTGTGGAGAGAATAAACAGGGTTAACAGGGCCGCCTAAAAACACAAATGATTTGCTGCATTTCATGCAGACCAATCAATCAATCTTTATTTGTACAGCGCTACTTCATAACAAGTGTTATCTCAAGACACTTTACAATAGAGCATAAAACTCATTTACACATACATGCATAGATACATGTATACATATTAGGGTTGTAACGGTACATGTAGTCGTGCTGAACCGCTCGAAAAGGACGTTGGGTTCGGTACAGAGCTGCACTGAACGAGTACAGTAAGTTTACGTTAGCCGCTGCACATGGCTCTTAAATATTCACGGGGGTACTCGTCTACGATTGGCGTGGTTAGGGAAGGCTTTTTAATATTCATGAGGAAAGTGGTCTGTGATTCGTGCTCTTGCGATCATGTACATATCATGTGGGTGTGACGTCTCATGGTGAACCAATCAGAAGACGAATATCAAAGAGCTTCTGTAACCACAAAAGCTTGTGTCTGAATTGTGCAGCATGGCTACTGCTAGCGATCAACCGGAGCTTGGAGACCCTCCCCCGTCACTAGGGCTGCCACAAATGACTATTTTGATAGTCGACTAGTCAACGACTACTTTTACGATTAGTCGACTAGTCACTTCTTGCATGAACTGCAGCATACTGCACCAGCATGCAGCTGGTGGCCCAAATCACTTATTATGAGCAGACCTGGCAACTTTGGTGCCTGCGTAGTTGTGCATGCCCCACATGCATGAGTGTGTTTCAGGGTGTGTTGGTTTGATTCCTGCAGGTGTGATAACCAGAAAACAGGACAGATAGGCAGACAAGACAGCAGAGGTACAGCGGCAGTTTTGTGAGAAAACACACACAAAAAACAGAACCACTAGTCGACTATTAAATTAGTTGTCGACTACTTTGATAGTCGACTTAGTCGACTAATCGTGGCAGCCCTACCCGTCACTGAAAATCTCCTGTTTGGGAACACTTTGGCTTCCTGGTGAAATACTGCAACGGAGAAAGACAGGTGGATAAAACGACTGCGGTGTGCCGATACTGTTCAACTGAGGTCGGGTATTTTCCGACAGCACGTCAAACATGCTAACTCACCTGAAATGGCACCACTCAAGAGTAAAGATTTCCACGGTAAGAAAAAAAAACACTGTAGTGCAAATTCAACTGCTGTCTGCATTCAAGCAGCCTCTCCCTGACAGTTCAGATCGGGCCAAAGCGATGGCAGCATCCATCTGCGTTTTTATAGCATCAGATCTAAGACCATATTCAGCTGTGGAAAATGCTGGTTTTAAACACATGCTAAAGGTGATTGAGCCCCGGTATAAAGTACCCAGTCGTCCACATTTAAGCCAGGAATTTAACAAGAAACTCATTATTTTTAATTTCATACATTTGTTGTTTATTTAGTTTATTCAACTTATTAGTATTACCAAGCAGCACATTGAATATATTTTGGTTTTAAGTTTGCATACTGACAAATTTTTGGTTTAATAAACGTGCTAAACAAGCGAATGGTTTTGCGTTGTTCCCATACTGTACCGAAAATGGACTGAGGTACGTATTGAACTGTCATTTTTGTGTACTGTTACACCCCTAATAAATATATAAAATATACATATACATATATAAACAAATATATACATCCAACACCCAACATGAATACATATAGGCAATCACCCCAGTCTCATGATGAACAGCAAATCCACACGACGCTGTGTTGGGTGTGTGGGTGAAGGAAGGGTCCGATTTATTAGAGGTTAGCCTCTTGAGATGCTACATCCGGTTTTCAGGAGGGTCCTCATGTCTGAATGGTTGTGGTGATCATTTTATAGAAGAATAATCGATGATATTCTTACTGAAAATAAGAATTTATAGTAGTGATGGGTGCCCAGACCACAAGATCATCCCTACCATATTTGTCTCTGTTAAGTATGAATGTATTAAAGGTAGACCTTTGCAGATGTGATACAGACCTACTGCTGTGTTTCTGTCAAAGTGTCAGAAAGTGAAACTAATTGTCCAACATGTGACCTCTGTTCTGTTATCAGAAAACAAAGAGATACCACACCACATCTGTGTTTACTGATGCACCCACAGACCAAAAGAAGTCATCAGTTTACACTCTGCCAAGGGAGAGCTCGCTGCACCTGGGCACTCATTAATGCACTGATTTGATGAGCCTGTGAACTTCATGACAAGAGGCCACGGCTCAAGCTTCTGGTTTTTGCTCTAAATGTTTCGGATCGTCCCGCTGACCCCGCTGACCAAAGGCTCCGTCAAACCCGTGTGAAGCTAACATGAGTCAGGTTCTCTGAAGAAGGCCTGGACTCGTCCGGGTGGTGAGGATAAGCCACGGTAGGCCAAGCTTCTTTGATTTTCCTCAAACATTCAGGCCTGCATCTAAGATCAAACAGGAGTGGTGGAGAGCCGGGGTGTGCGCTGCGAGCAGACCGAGAGCGCGGCTAAAGGAGGCAAAATATTTACAGTGTACCAGAGGGAAAAGTTTCCCAAGAAATCCAAGCCTCTCCTTTGAGGTGTCGTCCAAATGGGATGGTTGAGTCTAGACCTGGGGCAGGCAGGCGGTCTGATTGATCCGCTCGTTCGACATGCCACTGGTTTCCTCTGCAGAACCAGGACCTCCGAGCTTCTCATGGGTGCTTTGGTGGGCTAAAAAAAACAACAGGGTGAGCCACCGCTGCTGACCTCAAGTATGCAGCATCTCTGAGTACTCAGGCAACGCAGACACAATGAAGCCTATTATTCCTCTGGCAGGGCTGCACATTAGCAAAACTGTTTGTAAACCAGCTGTTGGAGCCTGAGGATAAGTCACGCATGGTTTACAGATTTAGTTCACGGTGCAGAACGACTAAAGAACGGACAAAGAAACAAGAAGATCATCAGAGCAGATCGAAAGGTAGTTTACACCTGCAGTTCATTAGATTTACTCATAACATGGTAAAGGGTTCGACTCTTCTTCCTGCACCAACGCCAGCCTGTCTTATTTGTTTTTAGTATTTTTTAGTGTTTAATGCTACCTTCATTGTTTTAGTACACCTTTGGTTTATAACCTATACATCCTATGGATATTCTGTTGTCCTTTTGGGAGTATATCAGCGGAAAACTCGTTCATTCAAAGGAGAAGCTGCTCTCTCCAATCAATAGGAAAAGCATCGTTCATCACATACCTGAGGAGCTCAGACTGAGGTACAGAGGCTGCAGAGCTGGAGCCAAGTTAAAAGCTAGGCTAACGGCTAAGCGGTGGAAGTACAAACCCTGAATTCAGTCGATAGTTAACTGTCTAACCAACAAGACAGACAAGCTGGCTGCCCTTGTGAGAAATGACAAGACATTAAGAGATTGAAGTTTACTGTGCGACTCAGAAACCTGGCTAACAGACAAGACGCAGATATTTGAATTTCCCTTAGGATTAATGAAGTACCTATCTATCTATCTATCTATCTATCTATCTATCTATCTATCTATCTATCTATCTATCTATCTATCTATCTATCTATCTGTCTATCTATCCATCTATCTATCTATCCATCTATCTATCCATCTATCTATCCGTCTATCTATCTATCCGTCTATTTATCTATCTATCTATCTATCTATCTATCTATCTATCTATCTATCTATTGGATTGATTTAATTCAATATTACAAGGTCTCAAATCGACTAGATTCATGATTCAATTCGATATTTATTCAGTCTGGGATATCTTAGTTAAAATAGTATATACTATATAAATAGTAAATAGTAAATAGTAAATAAAATAGTAAATACTGTAAATTTAAAAAGTGACCTTTTGACCTGGTACATCATTAAAAATTGTTTTAACATGAAGAACTAAACCCAAAGCAGTTACATTAATCATATTTTAATGATATGCATTAATGCATATTCTGCATATTACTTCCTTTTTGTCCAACTCATATTTTCCTTTGTACTTGTTAAATCTAAAATACTGTACATCCAAACATCAGCTTTTAAACTCTCCAGTGGTGCCCATATGGTGCTTCACCATGTTTGTTTACAGTAACATCTCATGAGATCTTGTTCAGTAGAAAGCAACGCTAAACACTGATCACACCAGACTAGCAGGGTTGATACCACAGGCTGCTTCTCTGCACATCCAAAGAAGAAAAAACTACCCAAGTTAAAAGATCCATCTTTGGATTTTATGGATCCATTAGGAACCAGTTAAAGGAAAATCAATTTAAATGGATTAAATAGATTTTTTTAACCCAGCTCTGCTATCTACCATTCAAAATGGGCAGCGTGTGATGTTTTGCCATCAGGCACAGTTTGGACACTCCTGTTCTAGATAATAAATATGCAGTTTAACAGTAGTGCCTAGTACCAGCAGAGGATAAGACAAATGTTTGAATAATTTTGCAATTTCATGGCAGAAATTCATAGTAAGAACCCACACATGACTTTCTAAAGAGTGACATCATGGCATCAGCTGCAGGAAAACAGAGCAAAACTAGAGACAAACACAAATCTTCACTCTGGACATGCAGGCAGTACAGGAGTCTAACAAATGTGCTCTGGTCCTGATGTTGGTCTGTGAGCAGAAAGAAGAATATTATGGGCTCAAAGCTAAAACTCAGGCAGTCCCTCCCAGTCTGTAGTGTTGACGTTTTTAGGTCACAATCTCACACAAGTTCAGAGGTCTGATGTTTAATCTTCCAACAAAAACTCAAAAACAACTCCAAGCCTTGGTGTGTGCGCCCTGATAGTAAAAAATGATCCGAATCAAAGTGTTTGTGGTTCCTCCAGACCCCAACAACTGGTCCAGTTTCAGAGGGTGATCCTGCCAGGCCCGTATCATCACCTTCTGCAGCTTCTGTGGTCTGCATTAGTCATGTTATGGAGACACTGCAATTAAGAGTATTTCAGAAAACCTCAAACTCTGATTCATAAAGCTGATCTTCACCGATTGGACGCAGTCAAAGGGCTCTGAGGTGATCGTGTCGGAGGAACGAGAACGAAGAAAAGCCGCAGCGCGTCAATGGCAGAATCTGTGTAGTCTGAATGTTGTTTGGTTGGGGGCTGATGTGGGAAACTGTTGGAGCAGGAGAAGTCCGGGTGGCCGGAAGGATAGATAAACAGAGAGGGGAAAGAAACCAACAGGAAGGCCAAACACTGGTCTCTAATCAGGCAGAGGAGACGACCTGCCAGGCCTCAGGTGATGGACCCGAAAATACAGCGTTTATGAAAACTGAAAGAGCTGAAAAAGATATCATCTCTTTTTTCTGTAAGGTCTTTGGATTATTCTGGAAGGTGTTCCTCTGCCTCAGCATCTACTCTCATGTTTGATGATTTTTGGAGAAATAAGGATCACAAAAACACAGCTGACTGAAAAAACACTGTGCAAACAGTAAACTAAAAACACAGGAGTGTGATTTTGTGATGCACTTTAGTTTAACATCAGCCTTTTGCACACACTGGCAGATAGGGCTGGGACGATGCGTTTTTCTCCCAATTCGATTTCTTAGGTGCCGATTCGATTTAAACTGTGATTCTACGATATTGCCGATTTTAACAATCTTTAGTTAGCTTTTTTAACACCAGTGAAAAAGATGAACAATGATGATGCCTACAGACTATATCAGGAAAAATACACATCACATGTGAGTCTGTTTTTAGGATTTATTCAGCAATATATTTTAACCAGCTGTTTATACTCTCTCTTCAAAAGACTGGACTGCATTTAAAAGTGGCTTATTAACTAGGGCTGAACAATTAATTGCAAACTAGATTCAATCACAATATGGCTTGTTGCAGTTTTCAAATCGCAGAAGGTTCAATATTTTAAGCCCAAAATGTGTTGAACATTTTGTCATTGTGATGTAGTTTTTTGCAATTTCATGCCTTTTTTACCTCTATTCATACACTTTTTTTTCCACTTTTGGACCATTTGTAACTTTTTTTAATCCTGTTTTTACAACTTTATGCCTATTTTTCCCCCATTCATCTTTTTTGGCCACTGTCAGAAGCATTTTTGGATTTTTACATGTTTTTTGAAATTTAATTTCAAATTTAATTCCCAATTTTGCTTCCATAATCAATTTTCCTAAGCCACTTTTGGAATTTTTATCCAATTTTTCCCCATTTTTTTTGCAATTTCATACCTATTTTGCACCTATTTATTAACCTTTTTCTGCTTTCATACCATTTTTACCCAGTTTTTACAATTTCATACCTATTTTGCTTCTGTTCTTCACTTCTCCACTTTTTCTCAAATCTTTTATCCTTGGATTAATTTAATGTCATATTGGTTTTACTATAAAAAGATCTACTGCTTATGTTTGTTTAAGAATACATAAGATGAGGAACATTAAAACAATCGCAGAGTAAATCGCAATATTGGGGAAAAAAATCGCAATTTGATTATTTTCTCAAATCTTTCACCCCTTTTATTAACCCTTTAGGCACCAGAGGTGTTTCAAGAAAATATTCGATTTTGCTGTCAAGATCTGAAAAGGCTAAATTTAAAGTGGTTAGAGATAATGATAAACTGTCAAAAGAGCAAGGCTCAAAATTTGTCAGAACTCTGTCTCCACAATACTCAACAGGCTCATCAAAATCTCTCTGATAAACTTGTGCTACTCTTCCTCATCCCTAAGTAAACCCACCCATCATCATCACTGTAATTTACAGGCCGACCATGAACGCCTCTGCTGCCTTCACTGTGCTTTTTACCTCCAGCTTCTCCCTCATCTGCCCTGAGCTCCAAGGTCTTTCTCATTCACGCTAACACTGTCACTTTTCATCCAGATCCAGATAAAATCATCCAGAAAATTTAGTGTTGTGACTATGAAAGTACATGTTTATGATTGGTCTAAAGAAAAAGTGATATCTGTGCATCCCTACTGAGAACTTTTAAATACTCAACATACAGGCTTTTTTCTGTAAAGATGACCTGTCCCTTCATTTACCTCTAAAACACCCCAGAGAATATGGGCTTAGCTACAATATAAACAACATTTTGTGTCAAATAAATCAGATAATAAATAAATACATTTAAAAAATCACATTTTGCACTATAACACAGCAAACTTGATTAGAAATGCATGATATTAACAATTTTGGTTTCAGCAGATATCAAAATATCAGCTTGTGGCAAAAATCCAATATTGTGCATCCTTAAATGTAAGCGTGTGTTTTGGTTAAAATCAGAACATCTGCAGTTAAAGTCCATGAAGAGTCATGATGGTCAGTAAGTTTCAGTGCTTCCTGGCTATTGATAAGTGCTCAAAGTACATGGTTATGAATAATATTGAGAAAAGTGACATCTGTGTATCTCTACTGAGAACTTTAAAATGATCAACAAACAGGATTTTTTCAATAAAGATGGTCTCTCTGATGAAACCTCTGAAACACCCAGAAGAACCCCTAACCCTAACCCTTAATTCTGTCCTGTTTCTGCTCTGGTTTGGCTTTATATTCATTAATTCTGTCCTATTTCTGCTCTGATTTGGGTTTATATGTATTAATTCTGTCCTGTTTGAGCTCTGGTTTGGCTTTATATGTATTATTCTGTCCTGTTTCTGCTCTGATTTGGGTTTATATGTATTAATTCTGTCCTGTTTGAGCTCTGGTTTGGCTTTATATGTATTAATTCTGTCCTGTTTCTGCTCTGGTTTGGCTTTATATGTATTAATTCTGTCCTGTTTCTGCTCTGGTTTGGCTTTATATGTATTAATTCTGTCCTGTTTCTGCTCTGGTTTGGCTTTATATGTATTAATTCTGTCCTGTTTCTGCTCTGATTTGGGTTTATATGTATTAATTCTGTCCTGTTTGAGCTCTGGTTTGGCTTTATATGTATTATTCTGTCCTGTTTCTGCTCTGATTTGGGTCTATATGTATTAATTCTGTCCTGTTTCTGCTCTGGTTTGGCTTTAGATGTATTAATTCTGTCCTGTTTCTGCTCTGATTTGGGTTTATATGTATTAATTCTGTCCTGTTTGAGCTCTGGTTTGGGTTTATATGTATTAATTCTGTCCTGTTTCTGCTCTGGTTTGGCTTTATATGTATTAATTCTGTCCTGTTTCTGCTCTGATTTGGCTTTATATGTATTAATTCTGTCCTGTTTCTGCTCTGGTTTGGCTTTATATGTATTAATTCTGTCCTGTTTCTGCTCTGGTTTGGTTTTATATGTATTAATTCTGTCCTGTTTCTGCTCTGGTTTGGCTTTATATGTATTAATTCTGTCCTGTTTCTGCTCTGGTTTGGCTTTATATGTATTAATTCTGTCCTGTTTCTGCTCTGGTTTGGCTTTATATGTATTAATTCTGTCCTGTTTCTGCTCTGGTTTGGCTTTATATGTATTAATTCTGTCCTGTTTCTGCTCTGATTTGGCTTTATATGTATTAATTCTGTCTTGTTTCTGCTCTGATTTGGCTTTATATGTATTAATTCTGTCCTGTTTCTGCTCTGATTTGGCTTTATATGTATTAATTCTGTCCTGTTTCTGCTCTGATTTGGCTTTATATGTATTAATTCTGTCCTGTTTCTGCTCTGATTTGGCTTTATATTTATTAATTCTGTCCTGTTTCTGCTCTGGTTTGGCTTTATATGTATTAATTCTGTCCTGTATCTGCTCTGATTTGGGTTTATATGTATTAATTCTGTCCTGTTTCTGCTCTGATTTGGGTTTATATGTATTAATTCTGTCCTGTTTCTGCTCTGATTTGGCTTTATATTTATTAATTCTGTCCTGTTTCTGCTCTGATTTGGCTTTATATGTATTAATTCTGTCCTGTTTCTGCTCTGATTTGGCTTTATATGTATTAATTCTGTCCTGTTTCTGCTCTGGTTTGGCTTTATATTTCTTAATTCTGTCCTGTTTCTGCTCTGGTTTGGCTTTATATGTATTAATTCTGTCCTGTTTCTGCTCTGATTTGGGTTTATATGTATTAATTCTGTCCTGTTTCTGATCTGGTTTGGCTTTATATTTATTAATTCTGTCCTGTTTCTGCTCTGATTTGGGTTTATATGTATTAATTCTGTCCTGTTTCTGCTCTGATTTGGGTTTATATGTATTAATTCTGTCCTGTTTCTGCTCTGATTTGGGTTTATATGTATTAATTCTGTCCTGTATCTGCTCTGATTTGGGTTTATATGTATTAATTCTGTCCTGTTTGAGCTCTGGTTTGGCTTTATATGTATTAATTCTGTCCTGTTTCTGCTCTGATTTGGGTTTATATGTATTAATTCTGTCCTGTTTCTGCTCTGATTTGGCTTTATATGTATTAATTCTGTCCTGTTTCTGCTCTGGTTTGGCTTTATATGTATTAATTCTGTCCTGTTTCTGCTCTGATTTGGCTTTATATTTATTAATTCTGTCCTGTTTCTGCTCTGATTTGGCTTTATATGTATTAATTCTGTCCTGTTTCTGCTCTGATTTGGGTTTATATGTATTAATTCTGTCCTGTTTCTGCTCTGATTTGGGTTTATATTTATTAATTCTGTCCTGTATCTGCTCTGATTTGGCTTTATATGTATTAATTCTGTCTTGTTTCTGATCTGGTTTGGCTTTATATGTATTAATTCTGTCCTGTTTGAGCTCTGGTTTGGCTTTATATGTATTAATTCTGTCCTATTTGAGCTCTGGTTTGGCTTTATATTTCTTTATTCTGTCCTATTTGAGCTCTGATTTGGCTTTATATGTATTAATTCTGTCTTGTTTCTGATCTGGTTTGGCTTTATATGTATTAATTCTGTCCTGTTTCTGCTCTGGTTTGGCTTTATATGTATTAATTCTGTCCTGTTTGAGCTCTGGTTTGGCTTTATATGTATTAATTCTGTCCTGTTTCTGCTCTGGTTTGGCTTTATATGTATTAATTCTGTCCTGTTTCTGCTCTGGTTTGGCTTTATATGTATTAATTCTGTCCTGTTTCTGCTCTGGTTTGGCTTTATATTTCTTTATTCTGTCCTGTCTCTGCTCTGATATTTATATTCTATATTAATTTTGTCCTGTTTTAGCTGTGATGTGATCGGGGCTGCTGCCCGCAGTCCAGGCCACAGAGGAGCTTCTCTCCTGATGCTGATGTTGACTCACGCCTCTTCAGGCTCTAGCAGAGGGGCTGTTAGCGAGCAGGCTAAACACACATCACATAAAATCCACTATATTTCACCAAAATCCCCCTGAAAACAGAATTGAGACTCAGAAAGCTCCACCCTGCTCGCTGCTCTGCTGTCAATCATCGGAGCTAACAGCAGCAGCAGGCCGCGGTCAGCGCGAGCCGTGATGTCACCCTGTTGATGTTAGCTAGCATCTAGCGCCCAAGCTAACGATAGCATTGATGTAGATTCAAACAGCAAACATTTATAATTTTAGAACTACTTAATATTTATTCAAAACACGTTTATAAATCTCCATAAAGAGTCATTTTACCTCACAGCTCAGTGTCGGACTCCAGCAGCGATGACGATAGCCGCTGTGTTTGATGGGCAATCCGCGAACGAGTCGATCTTTTTGGACGACTCAGTACAACGGTCAAAGAGGAACCGATACTGAAAGAGAATGGGGTTATTGCAGCAGTACAGTTTATATTTACACCATGTATTATGAGCCAGGGACTCACCATATATTCTTAGAATACACTGCATTAACATTTTATATTATCCTGGTTAGCGATGCAAGTACCAGTATTTAACTTTTCCATCTGCTGATAGAGATATCATACTGATACTATTGCACACCTATATTGCTAGTCCTGATATTATATTTCACAGAGATGAACACTTGTTCCTTAATTAAGTAAAGGTGGGCCTTGGACTTCTGTACAACCATGAGTTATCATAGCAAATCTAAAACATCTAATGACTCAGTCTGCAATGTATTCCCCTTGGAAAATTAAAAAATGTCATATTTTATCATCAGTTGGAAAAAATTCACTCCTTATTATCAATTTGCTGAATTTTACAATCATGCTATGCCAATTATTTATGTGTAAAGCTAATTTTTGTTATAATATACTTATAATTAGTTTTCTGTGTGAATTTTTCACAAGTATTACTTTTGTTTGTCAGAAATGTTCAGGCATAAGAGGATTAACATAAACTTGCGTAGGGTGATTGTTGTTTGAGAGGCTTGATCAAAAAGTTTTAAAACCACTTACATTTATCACAACATTTAGATATAATTTTGATTCCACTTTTAATGTCATTTTTTAAAATTGTTTTGTAAATGACATTAACTGCAAAAGCACCAAATGATTTCTCAGAAATACATGTTTCCAAAAGGGGTTGAAGGGGAGAGCTTCACAATTAATTAATATAATCTTGCTAATCACTTTGTTATCCTATCCAGCTTTGTGAAATTCAACCAACTTAATTAACAGACAGTATTTTTACTTTCTGGCACTGCAGCGACCCCCAAAATAGTTTTGACTCTTTAATTTTGGTAATGTCTTATTTACTTCCGTTTACAACTAAAGTGCTTATTAATGCTTTGATGTCATTAGCATATTCTCTTCTTAAATTAAATATATTTTGAGAACACATTCTCTTGATTTTCATGTCATATTTCAACATATTTTTATTACTCTATCAGAATAATTATGTGGCACCTTTGCATGTAATAATTATAAAAGCACAATAAGATACAATGAAATAGTAGACAAGGGGAAACATAGGTGTGAAAACTATAATAGTTATATAGAAATATCAAATGAGACATTACGTTAAACAGATATATAAATTACACACGACTCAATTGCAGATTAAATTTCCCATACTTTCGCTTTACCTCTTTGTGGCCATTTTGATCGACTCTCAAAAATGAGTCGAACTCCCCATTTCCCGTGCGTTTGCAGCTCTTCCCATGAAAACAAGGCTGTTTGAGGCATCAACAATCGAACTCCGAGAACACGATCACTGTCGCACTGTCAATATCGAACACAGAGCAATCAAACTTGTGAGAATGAACGGAAACAGAGGACGAAACAAAGATTTTCATCTTCAGTGTCTTTGCCCTCATTCTTCAAGCTGGATTGAAAAGCTGAATATTGAGCTTAAATTGCCCAAAATCACAGTAACTTTGATTAAATTTTAAAAGTAGAAATTAAATTACTGATCTATATTTTTTCATTTTTCTATGAGCAAACTGTCCGCAATTTACTGAATGGTGATGTTTATTTTGAGCTTTTCAGGGTCTTCCCTTTTTATTTCCTTCTTTCTCTATTATTTAAAATGTAATGAAGTGCATTTTAAATCATTTATTCCTGATTTATTCTAGTACACAATGAAACATAAGTTTGAATTTTACTTTTGTAGTTAATAAAAACAAAGCAAAAACTAAATGGTTAATTATGTTATTGGTGAAAAAACAACAACATTCTCTTTTCTGCAGCTTAGTGACCTTTTTCTGGCTTGGTTAAAAAAACGTAGTTGGTTCAAAAGCAAATAAAATAAAACAAATATAACGGAAAAATTAAGATAAAAAAATCATTATTAAGCATTATCAAGACAGTAATTTGCCATATTAAATGAGCAAAAAAGGCTCAAACAAATGTGACATGCAGTACTTAGTGTTTATTTTAGTGTTTATAGCTGATTGCTTTCCCCCTTTTTCTTTAACTCTGTCATTTTAAATGGTCTTCTTCTATTGTACTGCTTTCTGATTGACAATACATAACTGTGCATTCGTCTCAGCTCCCTTTTTATCTCACCATTGTGTCAGTCACTCTATTTTAAGGCATCTTAAATTTAATTTTCTAAATAAAAATAAAAATGATAGAGTTTGAGAGTTGAAGTAGTCAAGTGATTTTAAACACTTAGAAATTAAAAAAAAAATCATACTGGCAAAATCTGTGTTTAAAATGGATAAAGGAGAATATTTTTAAGTTTGTTTTTATTTCTTTGCACAAAATTAGAAACACAATATAAAAGTTGTTTAGGCTGAAGTTTATCATTATGACCCTGTTTACAAAAATATACTAACAAAAAAACTGAAACTGCAAACTTTAAGCCACACCAACGGAAAACAGACATTTGAGCATTTTAAAAATACAAGGAGTTGGAACAGAATAAAAGAGCAAAGCATGCAAAGCATTCAATATTTACCTATTAATAATCTATACTACACAATAGGAATATCTGTAAAGTATTATTTCAGTTTTTGCTCAAGCTTAAAATGGTTGAGCCCATTAAACTGAACATTTTCTTCCTACTTTAGAAAATTGAATGGATTAAAACAGTATTTTCTTCATTGTGATGTTTAAAGCAGCCTTGTGTTGCAACAAACTTTATATTTTGTGTTTTGTTGTTGTTGTTGATTTTTTTGCTGTGGTTGGTTTTGGTGTTACACGCAGCTGTTAATGTATGATTAATGATGATTATTAATATACACTGTCAATAGATTTTTATTAATTATATTATATTATATATTGTATTATTGAATATATATGTATGTATAGAATGAGCTGATAATTGATAAATGGATTGCTAAGTATTAAGTAGAGGGGGTGGGTAGAAATAAGATTAACTTACACGCAGTCCTTTTCGGATATACAATTTATTTAACCACTTGATATGTTTTATTTTTACATGTGTTTGGCTTCTGTAAAGTATTTTTTTTATTTATTACTGTTATTGTTGTTGTTATTTTGTCCAAATAAACTTTACTACAACTACTACTAATACTACTTATCAGAGGTGTGGACTCGAGTCACAATTTTGATGACTTTGGACTCGACTTGACAATATCATCGAAGACTTGCAACTCGACTTGGACTTTGACATCAGTGACTCGGGACTTGACTCTGACTTTAGTCTGATGACTTGAAAATACTTGAAATTTCCAGTAAGACTGTTGAATAAAATGTGCTCCCATTCAAAGTATTCAACTAAGTGACTGATTTTTGTCATAACCATTGAATGTATCTATTAACATCCAATCAGGGTTTAGAAGAATAAACAAAGAGGGTGTGGTTTACACAGATATTTCCCTGAGCGCAAGACTGCAGGAGTGCAGGAACAACCCAGAGATGCAGGACCATGCTACCGAGGATAATTTCATTTACATTCACAAACTACGATGTCGTAAACAAAAATCGAATTGCCGTTTGCAAAACCTGCAGTGTGAGAATAACAGACGGAGAGGCGACAACGTCGAACTTTGTTCAGCACCTGAAGCTGCACAAAGAAAGGTAAGTTGGTCTGGTACCTGTTGTGAGATCCTTTAGGTAACTTTAGCTTAGCATCCGTTATATGCAACAACGATATATGTTCGCTCGTAAACTCGCAGTGGCTAAAAACTGAGACTGATGTTAGCTGAAAATAATTGTAAAGCTAAGGCCCAGGGTGACCAAGTGACCTGTTTTCATGTCCTGCCCTGACTGTCCTGGTTGTTTTTTATAAAGTGACAAAACTGTCCTGGTTTTTATTGTTTTTTTTATTTGGTCAATGGTGCTTGGAAGGACTTGAAAATTTTAAGCCTATGACTTCAGACTTGACTTGACTTGTCTTTACTTGAGACTCGACTGGAGACTTGGGTTTAAAGACTTGAGACTTGCAAAACAGTGACTTTCTCCCACCTCTGCTACTTATATCATGTTTTCCTTTCACATAATACATTTCAGTTCTTTTATTTGCTACAAGAATTCTCCATTTTTCATGAATGATTCCAACAGGAATGCTGATACTAATACCTGGTCAGGTGATTTAACTGTGTGCTGTATCAGAGGTTGGACAGTGGGCCTCATGATGAACCTTCTTACCACCATCAGTGATCCTCGTCTGAGCGACTGCAGCAGAGCTCCATAATCCGAGCCTTTAAATGGAGAGTTGATCCAGTACCATCAGGGGTGGACAGTAACGAAGTACATTTACTTGAGTACTCTACTTAAGTACATTTTTTGAGTATCTGTACTTTACTTGAGTTCTTTTTTTTGGAACTTATGACTTTTACTTCACTACATTTAAAAGACAAATATTCTTTTAACTCCTCTACATTTCTATAAACGGCCTCGTTACTTTTAGGTACAGGTATGAAGTCAGCGGATGAAATTTATTTTTTCTTCTAAAATGTGATTTGTTCAAGTGGTGTTATCTATACTTTGTCTATCCTGTTCCACACTCCAGTCCAGTTGGTGGCAGTAATGCACTTTTGAGTTGGTTTGCCAACCACCATTAAACAACTAAGAAGAAGACACTCATGCGCTACTGCGATCGGGCCTGCATCTGAAATCTCCGATATCAGCAAGTGTATCTCCAAGTGTATCTGTCTGCGGCTTGCAAGACGGAGGCGTGTCCTGTAGTGGGCGTGTCCTGTAGTGGGTTCTGTTGCGTAGTGGGCGTGTCGTGTAGGTTAAGGGTTAGCAGATGGGTGACGTTAGGTTTTATTTGTGTAGGTTATTATAACATTAAAAGGGCAAACTTAGATTTAGGCACTAAAAGAGTGATGGTTAGGTTAAGGGTTAGCAGATGGGTGATGTTAGGTTTTATTTGTGTAAGAGAAACCACAGACCAAACGTTCTTTTCCCTCTTATTTTTTGTCTTCTTCCTTTTTATAACCTTTTAACAGTGTCTGGCGTGGTTTTCCGTGATTTCCATCTTAGCCAGTGGGCGTGTCGTGTAGTCATTACGTGACACGCCCACTACATGACACGCCTCCGTCTTGCGGGCCGAGACAGACCCTTCTCGATATCAGCACTTCGATACAAGCAGTTCATTCCCATTTGTTTATTTTTGTATTTAATTCAGTTGTAGAATATGCTTATGTTTTAGTTAAACACAATGGTTATTTTGCAATTTAAAAATATATGTTTTGTTTTTTATTGGATTTATTTAGGTTGTTTTCCAGGGTCTTCAAATTGATTTTTTATTTAAATAAAAAAAAAAGAAAATGTCAATGGTTGTCCTTTTGTTGATTCATTAGTGTTTCAGTCTGTATTTCCATGGGCTTTGTAGCATATTTTCAAACTCTTTATTCTACATGATCTATAAGCAGGTCAGTGCATTCTGTAGATCGTTTCAGTCATTATGTTCTGTAAGGTCAACGGGAAAATGTACTTTTAATACTTGAGTATTTTCAAAAGCAGGTACTCCAGTACTTTAACTTAAGTAAAAATTTGACTGAGCAACTTTCACTTGTATTGGAGTAGTATTTGAACATGAGTAACTATACTTTGACTTGAGTACTGGCGTTGAGTACTTTGTCCACCACTGAGTATCATCAAAAGCAGAAGGAGACGGACGCACACGCTGCATATGTATTTGGTTTTATTGAAGAAGAGATATGAATAGGTAGCCTGTTTTAAGGCACCTTAAAAATGTACAACAAAAGCTGAACCATTTATTTATTCAGAATACAAAAATACACATCTCAGTGACTCCAAATCGTAATAAATAGTTAACCATGCATTCTAACCATAAAAAGGCACAGAAAACAGTCACTTAGTAGTCATAAAAATGATCAACTACTTTACCAAAAATCATCCAGATAGTAATACATGTGACGACTGTAACATTATATTCCAAATGTGAAAACACAATACACGTCATGTCATTAAACCTTAGGCAATAAATATGCAAATATTGTTTTATACCTACATACATAATCTTCAAAATTAAACTGTGCCATTGTAAACATAATGTAAACAAATGAAACTCACTTTTCTCCCATCGCTTCGGGAAAAACCCTCGAAGACTGAATGTCCCCCCGTCTAAACTTTAGAGACCCTTGCATTGGAATCGTTGGTTTTTACAAACCAGGCAGTTTGCAGCATTATTTACAGACGAGTGGAAAAAGGGACCAAGGTGGCTACTTTCACTTTAGAGTGGAAAAGTCGAGCATTCTCTCGCTGCGAGTTTGAGGACGGGTCACTCCAGATGACCCCTTCCCTCCCCCAAAACAAAAAACAAAACAAAAGCAACAACAAACAAACAAAGAAAACAGGACAGAGAGCCTGGGCCGAAGAGCCTGGATAAATCACTAAAGGTTTGGGAGCATAAACTAAACCAGGTGGGACAGAAAACCTCGATATAGAACTTAAAATTTAGAGAAACTTGTCGAAACCAAGAACCATATGTCTGACTGAAACACTCACGGTCTAAGAAAACTGAGCTGAATCCTCTTATCTCGTCTCCAATGACCTGGACAGAGGGCCATGGGATCGGAGACGGGCCTGAAACTCCAGATTCAGAAAACCAAAACACCGGAGAGGTTCACCTCTTCAACCCAAAGTAACCGATTTAGGGAATGCTTGCACGCTCTCCAACGAAAACGAAAGAAAAAGTGAACTATTTGCAAGATCCTAGCCTCAACATATTGTTATAAAACCTCTCTAATTCTGCTCTGCATCACTTTATCACAATATTCCTTTGCAGAGGTGATGTAAAAGTAGTTAATTATTCATTTTTAGAGTTTTACAGCCACTCCTGCATCATTTCCAAGAAATATTCACAATAAAAAATGTGTTTTTTTAGGCGAGGATGAATTTTTCAAATGATTATGTTTTCTATCTTCATTTACTCTGTCCCAGTAACACATATACTGATAATTCACATCTGGACAAATCTCTCAAGTGTTACTTTATTATGACACCAGAATAATTCAAATAGACCTTGTGGTTGCAGAGATTCACTCTTTTCTTTATGAGGATGTCATTTTCGAGCAGAAGGCTTAAAAAAGGGGCGTTAGAGGTTAATAAGAAACCCATTTTACACCAGGCTGCAAACTTAAGAATCGAAGAACCTTACTACACACTCAAAGTTCTGAGAACTCAAATTAGATTAAATTGCAATATGGCTTGTTGCAATATTCAAATCGCAGAAGGTTCAATATTTTTAGCCCAAAATGTGTTGAACATTTTGGCATTGTGATGTAGTTTTTTGTAATTTCATGCCTATTTTTTTACCTCTATTCATACACTTTTTCTCACTTTTGGACCATTTTTACCTTTTTTTAACCCTGTTTTTACAACTTTATGCCTATTTTGCCCCCATTCATCTTTTTTGGCCACTGTCAGAACCATTTTTGGAATGTAACATGGTTTTTGAAATTTAATTTCAAATTTAATTCCCAATTTTGCTGCCATAATCAATTTTCCTAAGCCACTTTTGGATTTTTTTTTTGCCAATCCCCCCCCCCCCCCTTTTTTTCTGATTTCATACCATTTTTACCCAGTTTTTACAATTTCATACCTATTTTGCTTCTGTTCTTCACTTCTCCACTTTTTCTCAAATCTTGTATCCTTAGATTAATTTAATGTCATATTGGTTTAACTATAAAAAGATCTACTGCTTATGTTTGTTTAAGAATACATAAGATGAGGAACATTAAAACAATTGCAGAGTAAATCACAGTATTGGGGAAAAAAATCACAATTAGGTTATTTTCTCAAATCGTTAAACCCTACTAAAAAATCACATAAAGCAAACTGGAGACTGAAACATTCAAAGATGCAAGCTAAAAGTCAGACTGAAGTTTCAGATAACCTGTGGAAACTCAAGATTTGGAGAACCTTGCAAAAACACTTAAGAGTCTAAGAACCAGATCAGATCATTCAAAGGGTAAAATAAGGAGATCCATCAAACCCACCAGATCATTTGGACCAAGGGTGTCCAAACTTTCTTCTACTGCGGGCCACATGGGCTTTTCTATTTGTTTGATGGTCATCATTAAATCTTAACTGGCCCAAATATTCTCCAACACAGTCAGCATCTGTTCTGTGGTCTCACCTGCATGGCCTAAAGCGGTTTAGTGTTCAGTCATAGCCATGAAATATACAAAAACAGACTCATCTAATATTTGTTAATGTGCTCCGAGTGGGAGAAGTGAAGACGACGCACATCCAGCTCTCAATTAACGGCTTGACAAGGCTTTAAATGTGGAAATTGTAAAGGACGTGAGAGAGTTGGTTTGATTTTTGGGGGCCTTGGTATCACTACATGCACCCCTGGTTAGATTAGTGCAGTGTTTGTGTAGCTGAGAAGGGGACACTGATATTTCATCTCCACATTTTGACACAGAGGAAGAACTAACTGCACAAATCACTTTCACAGGAGAGTTCAAATATGATCAGAAAACTGCAGGATTCATGATTTTTGGAGCTAAATGCTGTCCGTCTGTATCAGTCAGGACGAAGCTTCATGCTTTAACTACAACTATAATTCATCTGCTTTTAGTGATTTGCTGCAGGACAGTTAAAGTCGGTCCTCGGGCCACAGTTTGGACACACTAGACATATGAAAAGCAGACAAAATGATAGAAAAACAGACGTGTAGATGTCTGCAGGGACAAGGCAGCAAACAGCAGCTTTAACTGTGCTGCATGTAGAGCACAGACAGAAAGGCTTTACTCAAATAAAATCAAGTGACTTAGAGGCCAAATGACATTAAATAAAGATGAAAAATTCACCCATTAAAAAAAATCAACAGAGTAAAAGGCAGTGTTTGCAGATTTGGGATTGTAAATCTATCTAAAATCTATGATGTGTAAAAGCTAAGACAATCTTTGGCGAAGGAGGACGGATTAAAATAAAAGGCTGCTTTACATCTACTCCTGTTCAATCCAGCAGTCTGACTCGGCTGATTGTCTGCACAGGATCATGCAGTGAGACGTACTGGAGCGCCCCCTGATGGGACTTTGAGGCATCACACCTCTGCGTTTGCTCATTTACATTCTGTGATTCTCTTCATCATGGAGGAAACTCGCCAAAGGGGCAATAAAAGGTCTCAGCGAGGACAAAAATGGCATTTAAGAGGAAATAAATAAGATACTGTACCAACTTCTATTGGTTACCATGTAGATGACAGCCAATAATTAAATTAAGTAACTATTAGATAAGATATTTGACTGTTTTAAATAAGGACCATACCGCTAGTTAATCACTGGTTATCTGTTAATCACTAATTACCCCTAATCCACGATTAATTAATATTAAGAACTCATTTGTCTCCTGTTTGGGGATCACTAACTACCACTTAGTTACTCTTCAAGTCTCCTGGTTAACAATTTGCCAGTTTTAGTGTCATTAATGAGCTCATTCTTCTCTGGTAACCACCAACTAGTTACCTATTCCAAAAATACTATGACAGCTTAGCACAACCAGCAGTTGGTTCCTCATGAATCCCCTCGTTAACAAGCAGTTAATTACTTAATTGTTTCCTGGTTAATTAACATTTAGATACCTGTTTATTACCCAGTAATCATGCAGTGTTATTGAGGATTTAGTGGTCTGCCTTTTCAATAACTAACTACTTTAATTTCAGTTAGTGTTGACAAGTAGTAAGTAACTATCTAGTTCCTTGGTAAACTGGGACATTGTTACTCATTTTCAGGAAGTAGTGGTAATAAGTTTTGTGTAACTTAATGTTAAGTATTTGTTACCAAATTAACGAGCAGTTACTTGCTTTCTTGGTTCTTTGTTAACTAGTGCGTATCTACATGTATTTAACCTGGTCAATGCTGGATTAAAGCCGCCCGCCAAGGCTAATGGGATCCTTATAAATAACCTGATTAGGTTGCCAGATTTGGTGTCACTAACAAGCATTGACTCACTCATTGTTCCAGTGATTAACCCATTTTTCTTTAGTTAACTAGTAGGTAATTACTTGTTTTTCCCTGGTTAATAAACATTTAGACACCAGTTCACCAGCATTAGAGACTGTGGTCCAATCAGCTGCTCCTAAATTTGAAGTGCTCATATATTTCAGCCTTTACGGTAAATGAGTTTGAGTGAATTTCTCCTGTTCCTGCTTTCTTTTAACCATCTAAAGTGTGATTTATAGATGTTTTTCCTTAACACTGTCTGCAAAATGCCTCCTTTGCCAACATGAATGAACAAAATGTGTCATATTGTGTGAAGGTCAATTAAGTTTTTAAGTTTATTATGAGCCCATTTGGACAGAAATTAAAATGAAATGAGATCATTTTGTTAATTTTATCCCTGATGATGGTAGTATCATGTGCAGAAGACCTCCTGGACTTTACGTGCATGGAGTATGAAGAACTTTTACAGCGTACTGCTAAGTTAGAAATATATTTGTGTACTTTGAAAGGAGATTACACAGTTATTAAAGGTGCTATGAGGAGAATCTATTTCCGGCGACATAAAGACTCTGCTACCCATGAGCACGCGTGGCGACTGTCGTAAAGACGTGACCCAATCCAAAGCGTGTGTTTGCTGTGACGCTAATGAATGCAGCTCAGACCTTCCTCAGAACTCTGCATTGCTTTACAACTTCTTTTTTCAACAACTTACAGGATGCAAAGCCACGAGGTAATGTATCTCTTTCTAGTTACGTAGCCGTAGTTTTTGATGTGTGACAACAAGCAATTTTTGGAAAACTTAGTATTGTAGTTTTGTAGCCGGCTATATATGGCTACTTACAGCCCGGTGCTCTAAGACGTGTCTGAATAATATAAATTTGCTCTAGTTTTAATTGTCTTGTTCCTGAAGTTGAGTATCTAGGCCAGTCCAGCCCTGTCCGACCCGACTGCAAAGCTAAGGAATAGCATTTATAGATAACCTACTTTGATGCTATAAAACTCATCTTAAAGTGTGTATTTCCATCAGGCATATATCTGAAAGTCAGACTTTTTGTAATTACTTAGAAACTCCTCATAGCATCTTTAACATCAGTATTGGCAATTATAAGTCCCAACATATGGGCATATCAACAAAATGCATCCCTACATGAAATTTAAGATATCTATGATGATTATCATTACTTATATGGATTTTAGGTTGACAAGCAGTTGTTACGTATTCATTGGCTGGTTAACTAGCACTTAGTTCCTTGTTTGATACTCAGTGTTAAGTTCAGATTAATCTGATAGTTACTCATTTATCACCTATTAAAATGCCATTTTTGTGTAACTTGTGTCTCCGTCCGCAACAAAGATCTTCTGAAGGCATGAAATCAGTGGCTCAAGGTTATCAGATTAGTTGGCAATGGTATGAATATAATTACTGATAAGCTGAAATATGTCACTGCTGTTACAGACGCACTCAAACACACACTGATGCACACACGAACACGTGAACCCCGCCTGCTTCCCCCTCTCTCCGACACGGCCCGACTTAAGTGAAACATTTTGGAAGCACAGAGGAGAAAAATCTACAAACTACAACTTCACTGGAAGAAATCTGGAGTCAGTAAGAAAAAAAATGGATCTAAGGAGTCTAACCATTAAAATCTAAAATCCCCGAACACCCTGGAGGAGAAGGCGTAGAAAACATCTCTCTGTTCATTTGTCCCGTCATACATGTCAAAAAGCTGCAGAGACAGTATAAAACAAGATCAAATATTGCACCATCATCAGAATACAACAGCATCATCATGTACAATAACTGTTATGGTGTAATATACACAATCAGAGGTGTAAGCTGTTGACAATGCATGCCATGTCCGCAATCTACAGATGCATCAGACTACCACAAACATTGTTTGCATACACTGCTTTACTGTATATACAGTGTGTATATATATCTGTACAAACTTAGCATCACATATAGAAATATACCCTGTAATGCCACCAGTCTTAAAGAAACTAAAGAAGGATTAGATCAACATCTCGCTCTTATTTTGAAGGGTAAGCTGCACTGGAACGATGCGACGCAGGCTGCAGATCAACTGCTCTGTTATTTATCTTAGTCCTATTCTCGTTAGTGTTAAATACTGTGGTGCGATCGCCAAAAAGTCAAAGGTGAGGTGAGCCGTAAATCCTATTTAATGATATGAGTCTGCACTTGCACAAAGCAAGAAGTAAAAGTGCCTCTTAAGTATTCTTAAAACTCAAAAATCCTACATTAACTGACAAGTTTTATTGACTTTCTTCCTAACAAATACTAAAGTTTTCCCATCTTATTGAGAAAGTTCAGGAATTTTAAACCCGGGGTCCAAACTTGACCATTTTGGATCTACAGTGATTTTAGGTTCAGCTGGTTTTGGTGTTGCTTCAAAGATTGCTCCAGTAAGCAGTCGTGAAACAAGCAGTGATGGATTAAGCAAAATCCACTAGAGAAAATACACCCGGCCAATAAAATCATCAGTAAGTCTTAACAAATTACACAAAATTGGCAGCAATTAATCTTCAAATAAAAAGCATTCTTTATCAAATATATTGGCATTTCAATATTCCCCAAAAAGCCACAAAGTGTAGTTTTCACCTTGCAGTTGCTTTCATTTTGGTAGCTTGTTCTGTTTTATTGCAAGGGCCAACCAACTATTCCCTTGGACACAGATAAAGTATTTTAAATTCTGATAAATGTGCCAAACAATTAAAGCAGAAATGGTCCAAATGTTGCCCTCCTTCTCACTAAATGTGGCCAACATGTTAATTTCAGATATCAATTAATTGCAAAAAATAAAGAAATAAAAACCAAATCTGCAAAATAAAATGGAAATATTTCAAAACATTAGTAGTGTAAAAAAAATCTTGTAAGATAGCCTCAAATATAGCAATATTTGCCATAATGAAGAGCTGTAACTGGCTGTAGTGTCTCTTTCATAAGCATCCTTGAATGCATTAAAATGGAAACCATACCTTGATAGCCAGTAAAACTTTGTTACTTGCATTAAAAAGTAACTGAAACAGGTCTAAATACTTATATTTACTTAATAAAATAAATATTACAAATTCTGTATGAGTCAAAACATGTAAATAGGTTCTTATTTTCTTTGTTCCTCTTGTTAAATTATAGATATTTGTAATTATTAACATGAGAGCATCCCCGATCTGAAGGATAAACCACATTTTTCTGTATATGTGATTTGGCTTATGGCCCTTTTCCATTAGCTCTACTTTACTCGACTCGACTCGCCTTGTGCTGCTTTTCCATTAGCCCCAGTCGTCTGCCCAACGGGGTGCAGTGTCACAGAGCGGCTCTGCGGTGACGTCATTTTGAGCGCGACACAACAATCTGTGGCTTTTTGTCACAAACCGAGTAAAAAAGGAAAGCAGAAGAAGGCTGCAGGTGGTAAGAAGAAATACCCCTTGACCAATCAGTAGCCGGCAGTCAGTGACGTCATCTTTTAGTATGGACTCAGCTCGCTTGGAACCAGAGTGGAGTAGGTACTAAAACTAGCTTGTTTTAGGAGGTACCAGGCTAGTGGAAACACGCTGCAAATCGAGTAGGGCCGAGTAGAGTAGGGCCAAGGCGTGCTAGTGGAAAAGGGCCATTAGTGTAGTTTCAGTTTATGAATTGCATGTCAGTCATTATTATCTAGGTGCCTGCAACTATGGCAGAGAAGAAAACCAAAACTTTTTGAACCTAAAAGTCTTTAGATCCTTTGAAAGTGTAAAAATAAGACCCGGGTTTTAAAGGACGCTACCTCTTTTTCCTAAAGTGAAATAATTGAAATAAAGCGTTGCAGTCAGATAATCCTGTTCTCTTAGACATTCACTTAGGTACTGATGCTCACATCCACAGACTTACTGATAATAACTCCACATAGTCATACCTCATCATAGCTTTAAACAAACTCCTTATGACATCTACCAATAAAGCACGTTTCACACTTAAATGACTGAAAATATGGCACTTGACACAAACCTTTGACACGCCATTAGCATGCAAACAGAATAAATTAAAGCTAGGAAACAAAGGCTGGGTTCAGACCAAAAAGATGCTTCAGTAGTAACAAATGGCATCATAATACTTAAGTCATGTAAAACTTGTTCAAGTGTTATTCTGCACACAAAAAAATCAAGACACTAATCATGCAGTTAAACGTATTTAAAGTCGAGCAAGCATAGCATGCGACGGTGTCCCACAGACTCCTGCACACCGGCTCCAACCCTCGCTCATGGAAGTCCTGGTTTTGCTACGAGATTGTTTCCACGACTCGGACGTGGAGTCAGCGGACGGTGTGGTTGTTTGCATACCTGATCGTGTGCTATGATTGGTTATTGACTTATTGATGGCTTTAGTGTGAAGATCCATGATTTCCTTTTTCCTGCATTTCCATCTGCTTTCTTCAAACCCTCATTTTGGCACCAAAGAACAAACAAACACGAGTCGAGGCCTTCAGTGTCCAGCTCTCCGTAATATCCCATCATCCTCCTCTCCTCTGCACGCGGTGCTCCCAAACCGTCGTTAGGGGAACGTCTGAGTCCCCTCTCTGAATGCCACAGCATCTGGACTAGAGGTCAACCATGGAGGTCTTGGCGAGGTCCTTAGTTCCCTGAAGGATTCTCTTCATATGACCCACTTTCGATATCCCCAGATCCTGAGGAGAGACGAGGAGAAGAAGTTCAGAACTCACCTTTCAGCTACAGTGGAGTCCCTCAGGGTTTGGTTCTTGGTCCGCTTTGTTTTTGTTTTCACATGATCAACTTTTCATTTGGTTTTGGAACATGGGTACAGACATGTGCAGCAGAAGACACCTGCTGTTTGCTTTCTTCTAGTCCTGCTCTTTAATAAAACTAAAAAACTGAAACGATAAATCAGCTGATCTTTTGGACCAGTTTGGAAACATGGACTGCAAGGGCAAACCTACATATTTAGGACTGTTGGAGATTTGAACCAGATTTTGCTGCCAACACTTAAAGGTGCAGTGTTTAGAAATTGGCATTTTAGAGACATCTAGTGTTCAGATTTTGGAATGAGCCCGTTTGTTTCTAAAACATCACATCACTAAGAGCCGGTGAAGACCAAAAAGGTATTCATATTTATAACTATTATTTTTGATAGATTATAGGTCAGTTAAAGGTGCTATGAGGAGAATCTATTTCCGGCGACATAAAGACTCTGCTACCCATGAGCACGCGCGGCGACTGTGGTAAAGACGTGACCCAAGCCAAAGCGTGTGTTTGTTGTGATGCTAATGAATGCAGCTCGGACCTTCCTCAGAACTCTGCATTGCTTTACAACTTCTTTTTTCAACAACTTACAGGATGCAAAGCCACGAGGTAATGTATCTCTTTCTAGTTACGTAGCGGTAGTTTTTGATGTGTGACAACAAAACTTAGTATCGTAGTTTTGTAGCCAGCTATATATGGCTACTTACAGCCCGGTGCTCTAAGACGTGTCTGAATAATATAAATTTGCTCTAGTTTTAATTGTCTTGTTCCTGAAGTTGAGTATCCAGGCCAGTCCAGCCCTGTCCAACCTGACCACAAAGCTAAGGAATAGCATTTATAGATAACCTATTTTGATGCTATAAAACTCATCTTAAAGTGTGTATTTCCATCAGGCATATATCTAAAAGGGAGACTTTTTTGTTATTACTTAGAAACTCCTCATAGCATCTTTAAGATGATGATTATAGGTTTTGTAAACTTTTGTAGACTCATATTCTAAAATCTTGTTTCGCTCTTTTTGTCCCTAAAACCCACCCGTAGACAACATGGAGGATCGTTATGTCAGCCTCCACAGTGGGGAGACCCATGGTACATAAATATAAAATGATTTTTCTAACATAATAAAAAGAAAAGAGTTTTATGAGGATGGTTGGTCACCTATTTTGACGAACATATAAATGGAAACATTATATATTCACTGCTTCTGTTTGCTAAATGCTGCCAACTTCTACACACTACACCTTTAAAGTAGTCCATAAATAGGTGCTGTGCAATCTCCTGATCAAATGACCTTTACTGTTTAGATCAGGGGCCAAAATATGGCCTGGGATCCAACCTTGACCCTCTTTCATTTAATTACCTCCACTGAGGAGGTTATGTTATTGCCTTCATCTGTTTGTTTGTTTGTTTGTTTCTCTGTTAGCAACATAACTCAAAAAGTTAAGGATGGATTTCAATGAAATTTTCAGGAAATGTCAGGATTGGGACAAGGAACAGAGGATTCGATTTTGGGAGTGATCCGGATCAGCGCAAAACCACCATAACGAAAAATGGATTTTGGTGAATAACTACTGAACTAAAACAGATATCATTATGAATCCAATTGCTAACGGTATGTTTTCATGGTCAAGGAATCTAAATATTTAGATGAAATAAAGGTAGGAATAATATTTATGGTGAAAATCACAATATGGATGGAGGTCTGCGCTCTAGTTCAAATGATAAAATTACATTCAGTCCACATTAGAACATAAAGTTTGAGCTTAAATGATGAATAAAGTCAAATAGATGCCTAGGGCTCATTTTCAATCTGCCTTTGACACCCCCCAAAAGGTCAAGTTAATTACTTCCGGCGCTGAAACAAAGATTTTGATAAACTGATGGTTCTGCTTGCCGCTTGGCTCCCCAGTTATGGAACTCTCTCCCCCCTGACCTCCGCAACATGAGTCCTTACCTCTCTTTAAAACACGACTGAAAACCCATCGGTTCAAGCTTTCCTCTTCTCTCTGATATTTGCAGTGTCCATTGCATTGTTTTGTTTGTTTTTTATTCCTGTTTTTGTGCTTATTTTAATGCACTTTTTATCTTTTGTAAGGTGACCTTAAGTGTCATAAAAGGCGCCCTTAAATAAAATGTATAATTATTATTATTAAAACAAATAAATACCTATCTATTTACACCTGCAACCATATCCAGGTTTGAAAAGCTTAACATGCCGATCATTTTTAATCACCTTGGCCGTCCCAAAGTCCTGATCTCTGATAGACTAAAGATGAACTACGTCCGAGTCACCCTGATACGTGTGTTTTTCTGGATGAAAAAAGTTTGGACAGTCTAACAAAGTCAGAGTCGTGGTTTGCTCTTGTTTTTGTGTCTGAATGTGTAGATGAGCTTCATGATCAGCTCTAACCTCAGCACCAGAGGATCCAGTGATGAACAAACTCCCTGAACTCTTACACTGCAGGTCTTAAAGCTTCTTGTTGAAATCTGATGTTGTTGCTTGGCTGCTCACATTATAATATAAATGTGGCTGCCATCAGACTTCAGTATGAGGGTCGGATAAACAGAATAAATAACAGAATAAACAGAGTAAATGTTTCTGCTTGGAGGAGATGGTGATCCTGTGGAGTTTGACATTTAAAGCCAAATGACATCAGTCAGTAAACTGGTTTGTTGCTATTAAAAAAACACTTAACTTGGCTTTAATTTCATATAAAGCTCATTATTTAGCTCAACTGTTTGGTTTTCAGCTTGAAAATATGTAATTTAAATTCTCATAAATTGTTTTGTTAAATAGTTTTCATTGTTTTATGAGAATAAGTCTTAACAAACATCCTTTTATTCTTAAAAATTGAACCAGCTGAAACATAAATGAGGACCACATGGTAAACAAACTCATTCAGTCTTAAACCTTTCAGCGCACTGCAATGCAAAAACCCTGACCATCAGTCTGAATATTTGACAAACTTCTGTGTTTAAATGTCTTTTTATGCTAAGGCCCCATCCACAGGGCAAGGCTCTAACTCTGATTTAGCTGTTGGTCTATCTGAAAACAATATTTAAGAGTCCTGTAAGAGCTCCTTTGTTCCAAAAATTAAATACTGAGACTTTCAGGATGTGCAGTGTTGTGTTATTTCCTGCAGAATGAAAAATTATTTAAGTTTTCTGCAGCACTAACTTGTGAATTTATCTCTAAAGTTGTTATATATTTTTCTTCTTTCACACCTCAAGGATTACTTAAGCTTTCTGCAGCGCTAAATTGTGAACTTATCTTTAAATTTGTAGTTGTTTTATATTTTTCTTTTTACATACCTCAAAGATTATTTAAGTTTTACTCAGTGCTTACTTGTGAATTTATCTCTTAAGTTGTTATATATTTTTCTTTTTCACACCTCAGATTATTTGTGCATCAGGTAGTTCCTACAGTAACATCCTATTGACCAGACAGTGACAAGTGTCTGTTTGTTTTCGTTATTTCATCTTTTCCTGCGCTCATCCACACGTCTGATGCTCCACTTAAACCCCCTCCCCTCCCTTCTGGACCTTTCTAACCAGCCCACACCTGAGTGCCCCCTCCCCCCTGCAGCAGAGACAGTGTTAGTGGGTTAGAGCAGCGATCAGACAGAAGAAGCCAAGCAGAGCGATGCAGCAGCACGACGGGGTAACAGAAGAACAGTCGATCAGGAGGGGACAGACAGAAGAGTCGATCGTTCACATCCACCGGACGTGAGTGTCGTACCTTCAGGTCCCTCCTCTCCAGGTGCAGCAGCTCCGAGCCGCGGATGTCGTGCCGGGTGAAGGTGTCTCTGTACTCCCCCAGACTCAGCTGCTCCAGCCAGACGCCCACCTCCTCTGTGCCCCATCTTTCCACTGCACACACACATAAACACACACACGCACGCACACACACACACGGACACACGGAGCAGAGCAGAGAGAGGCTCAGAGCGCCTTGCAGCTACACCAGAAACTTCTACCTCACAGAAAAGTGGAACTTGTTGAATCATTGAAGGGAAAGATGTTGAGAAATGGAAAGGAGAGGAAAAGGGTGGGGTCAATGGCAGCAGCTGGTAGAGGAGGTGCATCTCGGGGGGGGGGGGGCATGCAGATCATCCATCAATATGAGAGCAAACAGGTAAAAGTGGGAGGCAGAAGGAGGCGTCTGCAGGAAACACAGCCCGACAGGTACGAAGAGAGGAAGGGTCTCCACTGCAAGACCTCTTCTGTCACCGTTCTCCCACTTTAGAAGTCTGGAAATCAACTTTTTAAAGTTTGAACTGTTTGATGAGAAATGAATCACTGCAGCCTTCTCTCCTCCTGACGCTGAGCATCTTAAAGTCATGACGCCTTAACCCTTTAACTACCAGCTCAACTGTTTGGCAGAAGTCATCTATAAAAACAGGAATATTTAACGGTTTAAACAGAACAAATCAAATGTTATCCGATTTAATCAACATTTAAGGAAGCAAGAAAACTACAAATAAACAAAAAAAAAATATGTTTTATGCTGTGAGATTTAAAGGTTTAAAAAGCCAACGGTTGATTACAGGATGACATAAAAATACTGAAATATTTACTCAGTAAATATGTTTATAATCTTTATAGGATTTGCTTTTAGTTTTGTTTCCAAGCCCTTTGTATATTTTTATATTTTATATTTTGTATGTTTTATAGGTAGAGTAATGTACATGCTGCTATTTTTTATACTTAAAGGTGCTATGAGGAGAATCTATTACCCGTGTGGGTCGAATAAAGGTTTATTCTATTCTAAAATCAATTAGAAAAGGCAGAAATGTTTGTAATGTAAATGTAAAATGTAAATGTTCTTTATTTATACAGCCCTTTACAATGACCCTTTCAGTGAACCAAAGTGCTTTACAATAGGTGGAAGTAAAAAGCAATAAATAACACAATTAACAACAGTAATAAAAGCAATGAAAACAATAAAAGCAATCAGAGCAATAAAATACAATAAAATAATGTAAAACAGAGCAAAAGTAAAAGTGTCACCACACTACTGGGTATTAAAAGCCATCCGAAATGAATATGTCTTCAGTCTAGATTCGTAAATAAAATTGTAAAAAATATCCTTAAAATATATTATATTGAGTTTAAAAAACACACAAAAATATTTGGATAAATAACACATATTTTGTGTATAAAAATCATCAATAAAGGGTTATATATTTAAAATAATAATGTTGATTATAATAGCTTTAAGGTTTTAAACCTTTAAATCCCTCACAAAGTCAAATATGTTTGGTTTGTTTAAAGTTTATACTATAGTCTAAAACACTGACAGATGATAATGTTGTGTTTTTTTAACAAGTTAAATATTCCTGAATTTATTGACCTCTGCCAAACAGTTGAGTTGGGAGTTAAAGGGTTAATGAAAGCATGAATGACGGGGTGGGGGTCAAGGGGGATGAATGGGCCCAGACTATGTGCTCTAGACCTCAGGCAGGAGATACACTCGCTGTTTGCATCATGATTCAACTTAAGAATTGATAACATCTGCAACATCTCTGCACTCAGTAAATTTCATATTTAACCTGCACAATGTCGTACGTCTCGTGGTGTTACGGAGTAAAGAGTGACCGTGTCAAATGATGACTTTCCTCGGACTTCGCTTAAAGATGGTAAAATAATGGAAAGGAAACATAATGTGCTTCTTTTTATCCTATCAAAAACAACAATATGTAGTTTATGTGGAAGACAAAACAGCCATCTCAATCAAACTTCAGATCAACCTACTCACAGACGAGGACTGGATTTAGGCAGTTCGACAAAATATAAATATCTGTTTGGATTTGTAGCCACAACAATCATGCCCCCAATCCCCAAGACTGGAGATCCTCAAAAAATAAAAACAAGCACCACATAAATAATTCATCCCCGTTTAGACACATGATAGTTTTGGACCAAAGCTGTTTTCAGATCCAAGATGTTAATTTAGGCCCTTCGCCTCACCCAATATCCAAATTCAAATAAATAATTAAAATATATCTGCAACCCTTTGATTGCTAGCAAATTTTTTGCTTTTCAGAAGTCATTAATAATTATTTTGTTATGACTGTATCCCTAAATGTCTTTTACGGGGCATTAAAATATGATACAAAGTGTTAGAAACAATGATAAAGGTCATGTATTTGTGCTTCAAACACTAATAGGCATATTTTCAATAAAAAGAAGCTTCAATTGACTTTAGTTATGTGCTTTGCTCATTAAATATAATTTTTAATTCGTTTTTGATTAAATATATTTATGTTGGTATAATACTTTTATACTTTGCTTTATTTTGCTATTTTTTGTTTATTTAGGTTTTGTATGCAGCCCTCTTGGTAACCCAAGTTGCCCACCACTGATTTAGCCCATGTCCAGATTAATTCTGGACGATGTGCAAAACGCATATCCTCAACAGCAAGTATATCTCCAGCCTTAAGCAAACTAAATCTTTGTGTTTCTACCATCCAGCCAGCCTTTGTAGAGATGGTTCTGTAATGCTGTCAGAATACTGAAGTGTAAATCTGAACTTGTGGATCCTTTCCATGACTTCTAACTTTGTGACGGCCTGAGAGCTGCAGAGTCTGATTGACTCTAAACCAGCCTGTCTGACTGCATGGCGGTGAGCCTCTTACCTGACTGCGGGCTCGTCTTCTTGGCTGCCTTCTCCTTCTTGAACTTGGGCACTATGCGAAACATGCTGCTGCTGCTGCGACTGTTCCTCTTGCCGTAACCCAGAGAGTGTTCCTGGTACATAAGCACAGTCAACCTATAGCCTTTCATTTAGCTACCCCGCTCTCCCGTAACCTGGAGCCATGTTTATCCAGAACACAGATGATGCTCACACTGACCCAAAGCCCAGCTCAGAGACACGAAGCAGAGGGAGAGTAAACTCTTCAAATCATTCTGTTCACACCAGGGACGGAAACTTTTCTGACAGTGAGGGTGGACTTATTTTGTCCTCAAAGCCAGAGGGACAAATCTCTGCTTTTTTAAATTAAGGTTTAACATAAGGGACAAATGAAGAGCTGAGAAGTCATCGTATCAACCGTAAAGACGTGACCCAAGCCAAGGCGTGTGTCGTGATGCTAATGAATGCAGCTCGGACCTTCCTCAGAACTCTGCATTGCTTTACAACTTCTTTTTTCAACAACTTACAGGATGCAAAGCCACGAGGTAATGTATCTCTTTCTAGTTACGTAGCGGTAGTTTTTGATGTGTGACAACAAGACATTTTTGGAAAACTTAGTATTGTAGTTTTGTAGCTGGCTATATATGGCTACTTACAGCCCGGTGCTCTAAGACGTGTCTGAATAATATAAATTTGCTCTATTTTTAATTGTCTTGTTCCTGAAGTTGAGTATCCAGGCCAGTGCAGCCCTGTCCGACCTGACCACGAAGCTAAGGAATAGCATTTATAGATAACCTATTTTGATGCTATAAAACTCATCTTAAAGTGTGTATTTCCATCAGGCATATATCTAAAAGTGAGACTTTTTTGTAATTACTTAGAAACTCCTCATAGCATCTTTAATTTTACCAGGCAGATTTTCTCCCATTATAGTGTGTATATATTAGGCCTGTCATGATAATCAATAAATCAATTAACCGCTCAATAAATAAAAACCAGCTCGATAAGTTTGCTCAATATATTGACACATGCATGCATGTTTGCTTTCCTCCTCTCATTCTACCAAACAGGCTGGATGAGAAGAGGGTTCACTCTGTGCATGTCTCCCAATGCCTGGGCGCATTGGTTCTATTGTGGAATTAACAGAGTAAACCATCTGTCAGTCATTCAATCTTTGTGGGAGGAGGCGGGGCCTCACACACACAGCTGCAAGTGAGCGTCATGAAGAGTAACAAGGAAACCAACGCAAATATGAATGATGGCACTAAAGTGATGGTTCCCAATGCCACAGCCCCAGTGTGGGAATATTTTGGTTTTTAAAAGAATGAGCAAAGTTAGAGCTCATGAACACCGACGAGCTGATATGTCGTATTTGATTGGCAACGAAGAAGGTGATTACAACCAACTAGCTTGTGCACCTCAAACACAACCATCCTGTCCATTTTTTCTGACTGAGAAAAAAACTGCTCGTGGAGGTGCAGCCGAGCTTTCGTCCTTAAAAGTCAACGCTTCCTGAGGTGTTTCGCAGGCTAAGTAAATATAAATAAAACAGAGCAAAATGGTGCACGCTCACAGACAGTGTCGTTTACTACATTGCAAAACAAATGCAGCCAAGAACACACGTCACAAACAATTCAGTAACTGTATAAACTTCATGTTATTTATTATTTTTAGTGTGTGTTTTTATTTGAGTGTTGTTTTTTTCAAATTTTCATTGTTTTTGGTTATTATAATAATTTTTATTTACATGCTATTTTTCCAAAAAGAGAGTCTATTTCAATTTCATTAGGTTTTTTCACTTTTTTTGTTGTTGAATTATTTTTTTAAAAGCTCTTGACATTCCAATTACAGTTAAATACTCTTAAGAAATTAAAGTTTATTGCTTTTGATATGGTGTACTCACTTTATTCTGACATATATTATAATTACATATATGAAAAAATAATGTTTCAACAGAAAGTTGACAACAATATTGTTTATCTGCAGTAAATTTTAATTAATTTGTTTCGTGACAGGTCTAGTATATTCATTAATTTGGATATTTTGGACTGACTGGTGCACCAGCAGCCACCCCTGGTTTACACCGATTAACTACGACAGATGATTAGTTTTATCCTAGTAACAAATTCTGAGCTTCAGTTCCTCCTTCGACTGCTCATGTCTGTCTTCAAACTGTATAAAACAGTCATGAGGATATAAATAAAGACTACGAGGGAGTTTTGTGTCCGTGGGAGCTCTTACCCGGAGGGTCCTACTCAACTTATGTCATGATTTTAAGTCTGACAATGTCTTAATTTACTGTATTTTCCATGGTAAGAAATAACCAATCATAAAGAGAAATACTTTTCTGTTGTTGGTGACTTGAGAAAATACATCATGATGGAGCTGAATGAATCGGCCTGATTGAAGCTGCAGCTCTAAACTGTCATTAAGTTCTGGTCTCTGGACTGGGCTTTGGTACAGAATACACATTTCATTATTATAAATAATTTAATACATTAATGAATGTGTTGTTGTGAGGATGCTCACCTCCTCGTCGTTGGGCTGCAGTATGTGGTACAGCCACGGGATCTCTCCCAGTTTGCCCAGTTCCAGCTCCACGCTCTGCAGAGCGCTGGACAGCTGCTCCTCCTCAGGCGGGTCCAGCTGCTGCGAGGACGGAAACACAACACCACATTAACTATAAATGACAACAACTCAGGAAAAACAAAAACAAAGCCCCCACAGAGTCACTGATTTACTGATTAAAAAGTTAAGATAACTAACTGAAGGCTATTAAATATTTCACCAGTTAATAGACATGAAGTGGGTTTATATTTGCAGAAAATCAAGGCATCCACATTTATTATAATTAAATTAAATAAAAAATAACTTCATCATGTTCTTTTCTTTCTGCTCTTTGCAGCATTAAGGGTTAACATTTAAAATCTGCCACACATGTCAAATATTGGAATGACTAAAAACACTCATGAGCAGGTCATTTTTGATACACATTTGAATCTTAATAATTACATTATTGTAACTGAGCAGAGTGCAGCCTTGCTAACCAGGATGAAATGTCCAGTTAATCTGTTGATTTTAGTTTTCTTATTTAATATTCACCCTCCTGATATTCCCTCCCAATGACCATTTATAAAATTAGAGAGGGTCTGTTATCCGACTAAGTTTGCTTTAAATCAGCAACATCAGCTGATATTTATTCCATCTTTTTTTAACCTGTTCAGCTCTAAAGTACCTGCTTTTAGGAATGTTTGCACGCTCTCCAACCAAAAATTGAACTATTCATGTAGAAACATAGTCATGTTGCACATCAAATTACACAACCATATAAGCCATTTTACACACACCAAACCCAACGTCAACACCAAGCAAATGAATTATCAAATATCCAAATCAGTTTCACTTTGATTCAAACTTGGGTTGCTTTGTATGGATTTATTTGAATGGGAAAATGTAGAGAGTTCTGCTTGAGTTTTACCAAAAAGAAACAAAAGAAAGATTTAGAAAGTTTTTTACTTTATTTATTTTCAAAAGCTGCCACGGATAAGCAGAAGAAGATAAAAACTGTTGTAATTGGGTGTCATGAACACCAAAAGTGACATAAAAGTGAAATCTAAAGTTTGTTATATCAGAAATGTCAAATGGGACTAATGGAGCCAAACTGTGCCAAGATTGGGCCTGACCACTCTGTAGTAAAACCTCTCTAACTTTGCTCTGCATCACTTTATCAGACTCAAACTTGGCAGAAGTAATGTTCACATATTTTCACATTCATTCATAGAGTTCTAAAGCTGCAGCTGCATCATTCCAAAGAGATATTCACAATAAAAACTTGTTTTTTATTTAGGTGAGGATGAAATTTTCACATTATTCTGACTTCTATCTTCATTTACTCTGTCCCAGTAACACATATACTGATAATTCACATCTGGACAAATCTTTCAAGTGTCACTTTATTATGACACCAGAATAATTCAGATAGACCTTGTGGTTGCAAAATTGCACTCTTTTCTCTATGAGGATGTCATTTTGGAGCAGAAGGCTTAAAAAAAGGGGTGCTGATCAGGTTAAACTTATTTTTAAAACACAGCATTTAAATTTTATAGTGAACATAGCATATAAACTTAATATCTGAACATATACGTCACCAAAGGAGGTAAGGTGTGCTATATCAAAAGACAGACAAACAAATAAGATCCCAATGCCAGCGTGACTTGCTGCCTGTCTTAAAACACTCGCTGACATTAAACCTCAGTCTTAAGTAGGGCTGAACAATTAATTGCAGATTAGATTAAATCGCAATATGGCTTGTTGCAATTTTCAAATCGCAGAAGGTTCAATATTTTTAGCCCAAAATGTGTTGAACATTTTGGCATTGTGATGTAGTTTTTTGCAATTTCATGCCTATTTTTACCTCTATTCATACACTTTTGGACCCTGTTTTTACAACTTCATGCCTATTTTGCCCCCATTCATCTTTTTTTGGCCACTGTCAGAACCATTCTTGGAATCTAACATGGTTTTTGAAATTTAATTTCAAATTTAATTCCCAATTTAGCTACCATAATCAATTTTCCTAAGCCACTTTTGGATTTTTTGCCAATTCCCCCCCCCCCTTTTTTTTTTTTTGCAATTTCATACCTATTTTGCATCTATTTATTAACCTTTTTCCGCTTTCATATGTTTTTACCCAGTTTTTACAATTTGACTACTTATTTTGCTTCTGTTCTTCACTTCTCCACTTTTTCTCAAATCTTTTATCCTTAGATTAATTCAATGTCATATTGGTTTTACTATAAAAAGATCTACTGCTTATGTTTGCTCACAGACCTCACTCTCTTTCTTCCCCATGGCCTGCAGACTGGACAGACCTTTGTTTGCTTTGGTTGTTCGTTCATTTGGGATTTGCAGACTTTCAACTATTGTTTATTAATTTCATGGCAAATACTTGAAATACTTCTTTCATTAAATATTTTGTTAAAACTTTGCAAATTATGTGTGGTCTCCCTTTTTTTTTACACACTATTGAGCCAGGCTGTGACGAAATGGGGGCTCGTCCGGGATTCGGACCCGGGACCTCTCGCACCCGAAGCGAGAATCATATCTCTAGACCATCTAAAATCGCTCAGCCCTAGTCTTAAGTTAGTCCATATGAACTCACCAGAGAGACTCGTCCCACCAGCAGAGACTCGGTCTCATTGTACAGAGCCTTCACCGTGCTGGCCACCTCGATCGCCGTGTTCCTGGTCAGACTCTGCAAACAGGAAACCAGGAGAGAGTCAGCACAACATCACAAATGGCACAGTGAGAGCTCTGCCATCTTGAGCTGGTTCTTCTGTCAGGTAATCGAGGCGTGTGGTGTCTGCAGGAGTCTGCTTCTCACCTCTGGGAACTTGGGGTGTGTTTTGTTGATGGCGTGAGACGCGGCGTTCACAGCATGAGCCAGTTCCTGCTCCAGCAGCCCGTACGTCTTGGCGGCCTCACAGATCCTGAGCAGAGAACATTCATGAACATCAGTCATGTTAAAGAGGAACTCATTCTGCCTGGATGTGCAGACCTGTCCGCTGGTGCATACCTGGTGATGAGCTCCTCTGCAGCGCGAGCGCACATCTGCACCAGGCCGCTCTCCTCCTCCGTGGCGAGGTCCACAGACTGCTGCGGGTAGAGGTGAGGCCTCAGAGGAGGTTTGTCGTACTTCAGCTTGTCCTCCCAGGACTTCAGCGTGTTTTCAAAGGCCTGAAACACAGCGTTACTTTTGTTTACTAACCATTTTAGTCAAAGCTTCATTAACAATCATTTTTCCTCTGATGAAAACTAGACAGTAAATCAGGGCTCCAGGGTGGAACCATTTAGGTCACACATGCACCCAAAAATTTTTCTTGGGTGCACCGGTGCAACAAGAAGAAATGTTAGGCGCACTCTAACAAATTAAAGTTGACAAAAGTAACTAAGGTAGTGGAAAAATCAGCCAAAAACAGACAAGACACAGCATCTGCTTCCTCCCAAACCCAAAACAGGCCCGCCCAAACACATGCACACACACAGCCCTCAGTAATCATCCAATCAGCTGCTAGTATGCAAATGAGCCCAGACTGTGGTGTCAGGTTTCAGCAAGGAGCGGAAACTCTGAAGAAGCAGTTAAGCTCTGCCAAATTCATCTTAGTGACTGTCGGATAATAAATAATTAACAACAAGAAAAGTAAAACAACGTAACGTTCCACATAACATCTATATTTGTTCAGTCCTTTCTCCTGTTAAGGGGGAGTTTCTTAGTCACAGGCACAGAGGTGAGTGTGAAAAGAGAAAAAAATAAAGAAAAAAGTCCTGAAATGTTTTGTCCCATATGTCGTTTTTGTAAATTAGTTTGAGAATTGCTTTTTTTTTTTTTTATTTACCTTAATTTCAGTTTTGTAAATTTTGACTATAGTGTGAAGTCTTATTCTAGATTAAAATTTATTGGAGAATAAGACCATCCAGTTAAATGTTATGCTGTTGGTTGTTAAAATCTGGATATTTATTTTCATTTTCAGTTCAGTGAAACTGTGAAATGTTCCAGCCCTAATATTTTGTCAAAAGACTAAAACTAACTTAAAAGTGCTGTTAAATGAACACTGGTGAGACGGAGAGAGAGAGTGAAAGCAGGACTTCTATCTTTTGAGCCTCTTGTGTCTCACCCGGTCTCTGGTGAGCATCTGGGCTCTGTTCTTGTGTTGGATCTTTATGACTCCCGGTGGTTGAATCCACGCCTCCCCGTCCACCTGGATGGGAACTCCTTCGTCTCCGAGGATGGTGATCTTCACCGTCCGACACTGAGGTGAGAAAGAAGAAGGGTCAGGCTGTTTTCTGTCTTTTCTTCTGGAGCTGTGATCCTTCCTGACTCTCTGTGTTACCTGTGCGATTCGATGGTGCTGCAGCTTGATGACTCTGGACACGGCCATCTGCATGCTCCCAAAAACAGCCACCACCTCCAGGATCTTATCGTCGAAGGACGGAGCACAGAAGATCTGAAACACAGTTATTACAATCAGAATCTGTGGCTGAAATCAGGAGGTTTAGGCTCTCTGATGAGATCTGTTTATGACATCAACATGAAAACACTGTCCTAACCCATCTCTCAGCAACTTTAGCTTCTCTTACAGTAAATGTGAGACAGGGTTGGATATGCATGAATTATATATACACAGGCAAATCTGCATAAACATGTTTTTTTATTTTTTTGTTGTTTTTTACTTAGAGTGTGTGTGTGTAGATCTATGTGTGTGTATGTGTGACCTATGTGTGGGGTTATCAGCACTAAAAGGCACTTGCATGCAATTATTTATAAATGTGTATACCGTACTTATCCATGAATCATGCAGTCGTGTATATATGTTTAAAAATGTTTAAAAATATTTGGATATATTCAGGGTAGAGGTTTGGATATATATATGTATAAATATATATATGTATATATATATATATATATATATATATATATATATGTATATATGCATATATATACATATATATGCATATATATGTATATATGCATATATATATACACATTACAATATATATGTATATATATACATATATATACACACACACACACACACATATATATATATATATGTATATATGTATACATATATATATATATATATATATATATATACACATATACATATACATATATACAGGTTGACAAGTGTATATACAATGTACTATACTGATATCTATCTATATATACCTAAAATATCTAGATATATGGCTAATGAATTAAAATCATTATAGTAGATAATTCAGATTTACACAGTAATTTGTAGATTTGTTTATTTTGTAAAGAAGGAAATGGGACAGTACACGTTAATGAACACATAAATGTAAACATGCGAGATTATAGCTGTGTGGCTAATTTCCATCTCTAGTCCCATTGGGAGGTTGGTGTTGTACAAAACATTTATACACAATAAAAACAAAACAAGACCAAAACAAAACAAAGACAAAGCGAAACAAACAATACGAAACAAAGCAAACATTGTTGGAAATTAAAAAGTTTTACTTCATTCTACTCCTTTTTGAAATGGAAAAGAAGTTAAACCGTGAATTTCACAGTTTGTTTATATTTGTTTTTGGCTGCTGAATTTTTATTGTCCTGATATTTTGTTTGTCCAAAAAATGTTCAATTACTATTTTCTTTTACATTTTCAAGATAAATATTCATTCATTCAAATTCACAAGTTCCTAAAGTCATGTGCCTGGGAAACATAAACGACTGTGTCTTAGACAGAGATAGATATTAACTAAAATGCAAGAAAGCAGTAACATGAAACTGGTGCAAGACTGACCCCCTACTGTGAACCAGTGGCTTGAAATCATAAGAGAGATTTATATTATGGAAAAAATGACCTATCAGTTTAGGCTGACGGAGGATGATTTCTGGAAAAATTGGGAAAAATGGACAATTTATGACACAATGAACAATATTTAAAGAATCTCTGATATGTAAATTGCATTGACTGAGGATGTCGTGACTGCCTTGTTTTGCTTTTTGTTTTGTTTTTGTTTACTGTTTAACACAGCGTCTGCTATTGTGGAAAATGCACTAATGCAATGTAAACTTTTCTAATTATGATACCACAGAAAATTTCAAACTTCAAAAATTAAAATTAGAAAAAAAAATCACAAGTTCCTACTAATGATATAATTGTATAGATTTTACAGTATAGACACAGTTAGAAGGACAACAGAAAAATAAATGTAAATGTTTATGCAAACTTTAAAATAAATCCTTATTAGAAATACCAGTTGAGTTAAACTAAACAGCCACCAAAATACAGAAATATCAAAATATACAACTAAAAATATCATTTAGACAATGTGCAGGTCAATGCCTGCAACTCCTAAAGAATATTTTTTTTTTTCGTTGTTCATTATTTTTGTTTTGAATCTAACATCTAACCATAAAAGCATTCAAGAAGACTTTTACGTAGAAGCTGTAAAATAAATTCACACAAACAGGACATGTTCTGACATTATTTGCAGAGAATTAAAAAAATAATTTATGAGTCCACATCCATTCCTGGATCACCACTAAAATCAACTACTATGTGGCTTTTAGCTGAATCTATTTATTATTATTTTACATTATATCTTAACTTATTTTAACCCTTTTATTCTGTTTTATTTCTACATTTCAGTTCAGATTTTTTTATTTGGAGTTTTAATGCTTTTCCTTTTACTATCCCATTTTAGCTGATTTTATTATGCATCTGATGTTACACTTTCTCATTTTACCATATTATTTATCTTTATAATTAATTTATAATTTTACTTTAATTTTCTATCTTTATATTATTTTATTTATTTACGTATAACACATTTGCTTATCCTACCCTCTAGTATTTTTAACTATTATTGTAGTTTTAGCTCCTGTTTTTCCACATTTTTAATTCAAGACAGTGATTCCTCAGTCCTCTAATTTAGTGTCAGAATTTCCTTTTAATGTCTTTGTGTGTTTGAGTAAGTGAGTGTTAGGGGGTCTTATGTTTTCATTTTATGCAATTCTGCAATTTTCTGCTTTTTATTTCACTTATTGTTATTTCATTTTATCTTTTTTTCCCATGTAAATCACTTTGTATGACAAAGCTCTGTATGAAAAGTGCTATACAAATAAAGTTTGATTGATTGACTGAATGAAAACAAAATCACTGCTTCTTTGTGCAGAAACATTTGACTCAAAACTTTTCGATTTATTTCCTCACAGACAAACAAAACAAACAGACCAAAGCCTGGTCAAAAGTTCAACATCATCTCTCTGTGGTAAACAGTTCTGCACATCACAAAGGTCTGTTTCTGATCTGACTTTCCATGAATCTGTAAAAATATCCTTGGATTAATCCCTTAATGTGATTGTAGAGAAGAGGATTTGTGCATTTGTTTCTCTGCCTGTTTTTCTTTATTTGTAAAAGTCTCTCTCTTAGGAAACATCTCCCTTCACTCCTCCTGAAGCAGAGATGAGTTATTTCTGTTTGCAAACTGTCAGAGTAATGAGGAGTCTGGGGAAATAATTCTGTAAATGTGACATTTTAAGAGAGTGACACGTGTTGTAATGTAGCAGCTCAGCCACAAGATGGCAGTCTAAACGTCTCCAAAAGACAGAAACACTGCAGCGCAAAAAGAATCGAGGTTTAGATTTAAAGGTGCTATGAGGAGAATCTATTTCCGGTGACATAAAGACTCTGCTACCCATGAGCACGTGCGGCGACTGTCGTAAAGACGTGACCCAAGCCAAAGCGTGTGTTTGTTGTGATGCTAATGAATGCAGCTCGGACCTTCCTCAGAACTCTGCATTGCTTTACAACTTCTTTTTTCAACAACTTACAGGATGCAAAGCCACGAGGTAATGTATCTCTTTCTAGTTACGTAGTGGTAGTTTTTGATGTGTGACAACAAGCAATTTTTGGAAAACTTAGTGTTGTAGTTTTGTAGCCGGCTATATATGGCTACTTACAGCCCGGTGCTCTAAGACGTGTCTGAATAATATAAATTTGCTCTAGTTTTAATTGTCTTGTTCCTGAAGTTGAGTATCCAGGCCAGTCCAGCCCTGTCCGACCCGACCGCGAAGCTAAGGAATAGCATTTATAGATAACCTATTTTGATGCCATAAAACTCATCTTAAAGTGTGTATTTCCATCAGGCATATATCTAATTAATCTAATCTAGTGAATTACACCAAAATTTAAAATAAATAATACAAAATTATGTTAAATATAAATTCCAAATACCTAATTTGCCCTTCCTCAGCTGTTTTGGATTTTGGATGCAATATCTCAATATGGTAAAAAGCAAAAAAGTGCAAAGATAATGTTTATATGAAACTTGGGACAAAGGCTTGAGACTTCTTCAACTGATAGTTGGACATGTTACTGCAACATAAAGGGTGTAAAATGTATTTCAAATATCTGTCTACTGTAGTGGACACCATGCATGAAAGGGTTAAACAGCAGCTGCTCATCACTCTGCTGAAAACTTGTGGACAGTTTTGAGAAGTGAAGTCCAGACTTGCACCAAACAAAGGTGGTCCTGATAAAGAGAGTCTGTGGTTTGAAGTCTGACGATGACATTTGACCAGATCCAGCCTCCTTTCTTTGGCCTCCTGCTCTCTTCAGTAAAAAGCTTGCGTAACACAGACTAAAAGATCCCTGACCATCTCTACCCTGCACCTAAAGGGCAGCAGGGTCGAGTCTGAGGGCTGCACATGTGATCAGAGGTCTGTTAAATACACTCACATCATCCTCTTTGGTGCCGCCCCAGAAGTTGGTCCCGCCGGCGTAGGAGGGAATGTTTAACACGGCGATGCCCTGAAGGCTCGGCAGAGGGATGTACTGACCGTCACACTGAGAAGACAAAACATGATCGAGAAGAGTCAGAAAAGAAAGCTTAAACAGTAAAAGCTGCATTTAAACACATGTCAGACTTTCTAAAAGTAATTCCCAAGTTTCCTGATTTGGCTGTGAGTTTGTAGGCATTTCTAAAATCAAATTTCAGATTCTTCAAAAACCAGGCGGTAGAGCAGGGCTATTCAATTAGAAATTCAGTCGGGACAGATTTTCAGACTTAGAACATGAGCTGGACCGGACAATTTTTGCACAGTGAGCAATTTAACCACGTAAAAGAAGCAAAAATAGATAACAAACAAACAGGATGGTTATTTATTTATTGCCTTATTTAAAAGGGCATTAACTCAATAAAGAGCAGTACTTAAACTAAACTTCTGCTGAAATACTGTTTCTTTAAATTTTACACTTCAAACAGAAAACTTCAACATGTTTTGACAGGTAAATACAAGCACATGTGAAGGTGTGTATGAACATAAAAAAGTGCAAATTAAAACACTATCTTTTAGTCACATTTGAAAGTGCATTAAAAGTAACTTGATCAACAGCAACCTTTCGGAACGTGTTGCATTCAATGTCTGTAATAATGTTGGAATTTATGTAAAACCTTTTCAGTGTTTGTAAAAGTTTTTTCGGTTTTTCTCGCCAAACTAAAGTCCCATTGCAGCCACCCGTAGACACCGGAGCCCAGCCTCACCCGAAGGCCACTGCCACCACAGAGCCGCGGTCAGAAAGGGCCAGACCCCACCAGCCCCACCAAGCCAATACAGTGAAACACCCCCTGTCCCCTCCTGTTATTTTGTATCCTTGTTTCCAGACAAAGATACATTAACCCTCCACCGTGAAATGGTTTTCTCTTCTCAGATGTGCCTTTCCAGGGTTAATTAATGGAGTTTCTTGCCTTATTAATGGGGTTGGACCATCATTTGTGTTGTTCAGAAGTCAGGCTGATGCACAGCCGACAGCCCTATTAGACAACTGTTAGAATTAATATTATGGCAAGAACCAATCAGCTAAGTTAAGAGAAACGAGAGGCCATCATACTTCAGTGATCATCTACAGTGGAATTAGAGATGAAAATAAAGAAGACACATTGAATGAGAAGGTGTGTCCAAACATCTGGCCTGTACTGTATGTTAGTTTTTGCTGGTGGAATCTGAGTAATGAGCTCTCTCACCTCCAGCTGCACCTTCTGCTCCAGGTTCTTGTAGGTTCTCTGCAGAAGCTCCTTGGTGCCCAGAACGCCGTACCACATCATGTTCTTGGTACGACTCCTGTGCAAGACGAAGCAGAAAGAAGGGTGATTTTAAACACAAGGGAATCAACAGTTGTGAGGTAAAAGATCTTTACTTGTGTTTCATAACATTTTATAGCACAAATGGATAATTCAGCTGATAAAAAAAGACCAAAAGAATCTTCTGAATAATGTGGCAAAAATAATTGAATTGAATTGAATTTATTTTCATTTTGAACATGCATGCAAAGAACAACAAAAAAAAAAATAGTGAAATGCCATTCACATACACAAAAAAAAGAATTGTAGCAACCACACACGCTTGAAAAGGAGTAGGAGGAAGTAAAACAACTTTTTTTTAGTTCCTACCCCTTATTACTGTTCCTCATGGGTCTTATAAAAATGAATTCCTCTATTGATGCAAATATATTATACACATGTATATTACAAAACATATAATCTATATAAATATGCTTAACTACCCATATATACACATACACATATGTATCTAACATCTAAGCATCATTATAGACATAACATACCATTACTACATAAACATCTACAGAAATATAATTCACACCTATGCACACACATACTTACATACTTACATGTATATACATAATTCATAACCGTCCATATATGTATAATAACTAATAATATTATAAATATAATAAATTGCTGATTTTTTTAACCTTATGGACAATGTTGGCTCAAACAACCACTTTTCTCTGGTTAGTAACATCAGTATGTTTAATTTAATTTATCATGTTATTTTAGTTTAACAGACAACATCAAGGAAATAAAAGCAGAAAACCAATAAAAGAGTAAACAGACCTGTGGTTTGTACTGAGCTCAGCTCATCTAAAACATCTCTGATTTGTTATTTTATGTGATTATTTTTTTAATTTATGTTTTTTTAAAGATTTTTGTTTTTGTTTTTCATCAAAAGTCACTCAAACATTTAAAACCAGAGTCATCGATGTCTGCATCTACCTGAGGAGCGAGCATTTTAATATGCAGACTTCACTTGTTAAAATCCATAAAAAGTTTAAGTAATAATGGTAATATAATTATAGACAATTAAGGCCAGTGAAGCCAAAATATTACACTGGAATGTTCTATAATCAAGCCACAATGATATTTTTCTTTTTTGCAGATTAAATACAACATTAGCCTCTCTGGTCATATAAAATAAATCTAAATGTTGTTCATATGGATGTGAGCTCACAAAAACGCACTTTGTATAAGCTCCAGGTTTTATTATGAATAAAAGAAAAGAAAAACATCAACTTGACCATAAATGCTGCTAAATAAATGGTGCTAAATAAATAAGTGTTTTACCTGCATTTCTCCGGATGCTCCTCACGTTTGTTGTTGAACTCCAGAGAGATTTTTGCATCCAGGCCGATGCCAAAGTAGTTGTTCATCACACATTTCTCCATGTAGCCCTCCCTGGATGATACCGGTCAACAGATAGAAATGAACACTTGTGCAAAATCAGAGAAGTTAAAATAAAGAAGTGCAGAAAAAGAATGCTCTTACAGCGAGTCCAGGTCGGGGTCGATGAACGGCGTGGCACCAAAGGGGTCGATGTTGGCGAGAAGCATTTTACTGATGATGGAGCTGCCGGCGATGGAGGCGGCCAGACCTGCTCGCAGACCTGGAAACACAGAAATGAGCCTTTACAACAATCTGACCTGATGATCCTGTCCTGCTAATAACATGAGCGAGTGTGTGTGTTTACCGGGGCAGATGATGCGCGTGTTGAGCACCGGCAGGTTCTCCTTGCTGGTGGTGAACGGCGTGATGGTGAAGGAGCCACAGGACTGCGTGCTGCGGCTCACTCTCCTCTCCGTCGGTGAGCAGGGACTCTTCGCAGCTGGAGACAAAAAGAGACAAAAATGCTCACTTTAATGCCACCAATCTTTAATGCCAACAAACAAACAGGGTATTTATTAATTTATTGCCTTATCTAAAAGGGCACAAACTCAATAAAGTGCAGGACTTAAACCTTTGCAGAAATACTGCTTCTTTAATTTTTACACTTCAACATGTTTGGAGAAGTAAATATAAGCACATATTATATTATGTATAAGGTGTGTATGAATGTAAAAAAAGTGAAAATTAAAAACACCATCTTCTGTCTGAGCTGAGACAAGGTCGCAGGTTCTCCCTTCAAATCAACGCCATTTGCAAACAATCTCTCTCTGTTAACCAACATCAGTATGAAAACCCGTTTCCACAACTTGAAAAAAAGGACATTAGGGAACTATAAATAAATAAAAAAAAAAATACTAAGTCATAATACGGAGATAAAAAGTCGACATTATTATGGTATCTCATAAATTTGACTTTTTTCTCATAATAATGAGTTTTTAGCTCATAACTATGACTTTATAATCTCATAATTATGATTTTTTTATATCATAATTTTGTTTAAAGTCAGAATTGTGAGATAAAAAGACATAATTATGAGGAACAAAAACAAAAAATTTGAGATAAAGTCATAGTGATGAGAAAAAGAGATTTTTATGAGATTACAAAGTCATAATTATGAAAAAAAATCATTACGAGAAAAAAGTATTTATTTTTAGAAGAAAAAAAGAGCTTGGACACAAAACTAAATAGTGAGTCTTATAAGGATTATTTACACATTCACAAAGTAACAGAGTAACTGCACATGCAGATCCTGCTTGTCTTCATCTTAGACTGCTCTTTGACATATTTGTTTTTCCTCATCAATAAAGCAACAGCCTTATGTTTTAATGTTTTACGTAGTTATTATTGTTCAAGTTTGCGGTGGACCATTTCAATATGGACCACAGGCCTTAGTTAGCCTCTGAGCCATAGTTTGGGCACCCCTAGGATACAGCCACAGAGCCCCAAATGCAACAGTAATTAAAATAAAGAAGATTTTATCACTAAGAGGAAATTTGTCTTTCTCCATAAATGGAAATGTCGCAAATACTTGTGAACAGCTCAGACAAAGAATGGAAGTTTGTCTGCAATTATTAATCTGTAAAGAGGACCAAAAAAAAAAATTTCCTGTTTTTAGATCTTCAATTTGTTGACAAAAAGTATTACTACAGTTTAAGAGCTTATAATTATTGTATTGTCACAACCATATATTTGCAACAAGCTGATCAGACAACAAACATATGTTTTTTTTCTATTACAAATATCAAGACAAGCATCCGTCTTTGCCCTTGCGCTACAATAATTTAGAAATGATTTTTGGACCATGTCGCCCGGCCCTACTGAGGACACAAAGCAGAACGTTGTGCTGATACCTCCAGCTCGTCCAACGGCCTGGAAAATGTGGAGAAGGAAGGAAGGCGACCGATGATAAACAGGAAGAACTTCTGCCCCAAAGACAATAACACATCATCCTGTGGTCCAGGCACACACACTCACCGAGGCACATCAGACATTCACACCCCAGACACACACACACACACATGAAGCCGAGGACACACACACACACACATGAAGCCGAGGACACACACACACATGAAGCCGGGGACACACACACACACAGAGGCTCTGCTGCGACTCATTTATTACAGAGAAAGTTCGTCCGTGCAGACACACGATGAAAGCATCTCAAACTGGACCATCACAGAGAGAAGAACCATCTCTGAGCACTTTTAGCTCCAATCCTCTCTTTATTTATGACAGGAAACATGATTTGCGTCAGCAGCAGTTTTTCCATTTGCTCTGTCGGCTGCTGCAGCATCAGCCACAAGAGGGCGACATTAAAACCAGAGAGACGGTCAAATGAAGTTTTCTGAAATTAAAATGCATTCCTGCAAATTCAACACTAAAGACACAATCACAACTTCCTGTATTTCATAATATTAGACTCTGTACATAATCCTTATGGACTTTTATGTGTATGCAGAATATTCCAACTTACATTTTATAGGGATGCACAATATTGGATTTTTGCTGATATTCGATATCCCGATATTTTTTGATTCATTCTCGCCGATACCGATACAAATACCAAAGAGCACAAATTCTGTGCTTACTACAAACTGACTACTTTTTATCAGTGTTGCAGCATATTATTGCATAAACAGATGTAAACAAGAAAAACAGCTTTTAACTCTTGCAAAATTGAGACCCTCGATATTTAAATGTATCCATGCAGTGATGAGAAGGTGCATCAGTTTTGAACATTTGTTGGGGTGTCTCGATCCAATATGGATATCCATATCTGTCAGATATCAGCAAAAGAAGAACAAAAGCAAATACTGGATTATATCCACCTGCATCTGAAATCTCCGATATAAGCACTCTGATAAAAGCAGTCAATTCTTATTAATTTTTTATTAATAAGATACCAATATTTTTAGTCCATGTGTGTATGTGTGGGCGGTCTAAGTGTTCTGGAAATGGCCCAGGACAAAACTGAACGAGGTCCAAGCAGGCAAAGGGTTCGATAAACCAGGTGACAGATTAATATCAGGCAGTCGTGGGTGTTTTCTTTTTGTTTGTACTCACATGGCACGGCTTCAAGCTCCTTTGTGTCCTCGTCCTTCTCGCTGTCCCTGTTCTCCTCCTCGCTGTCCTTCCTGAACTCGATGGGAGACGGCAGCTCCGTGTCGTCTGTGTGGGCGTTCTGCTCGTCCACCACTGAAGACAGAAAACACGACGGTCACTAAAGGTGTCAGCATGAAGAACTGATATGTAAATGATGTAAATAATGTACAAGGGACTCTTGGGCTAGGGCACCATGTCTGTGGTGCAGGTCTAAAGCTTTTGTTCCCGATGTCTCTCTCCATGCTGTGCAGGATGTTCAAAAGCACGAGCCCAAACTATGGATCAACACTTTCAGATGCAAAAATGGGCATACATTCACATCCCTGTGCCCTTTGTGTGTCACCATTTTTTAAGGTAACATACGTTAACAATCTGGACGCTAGCAAAGCCTTCACCCCATGACACCCTCCCCCCACCCCTCTCTCTCTATAGAAAGCCCAGTTTCTGGATTTGGGTCCCACCCCACCTGTTGAAGCCCCGCCTCACCTCTCTCGGCCTGCTCGATGATCTGCCTCACAGCTTTCTTCAGACTGTTGGCTCGGAGCATCAGCTGCTCTCTGCTCTTAAACAGCTGATGAGGAGACCCTCCGCCGCCTCCTTTCTCCGTCTCCTCCTCCTCCAGCTTCTCCTTCAGCTCCGTCAGGCTCTCCTCGCTCGCCTCCTCCTCTTCGTCCTCCTCCTCGTCGTCCTCCTGCTCCTCCTCCACAATGGGAGGGGTAGAGTGAGGGAGGGGAGGCAGGGAGGAGCACTCGGAGTTTAACGTCTGCAGGAGGGAGTCCAACTTCTCGTTCAGGACGGCGCACTGAGGAGAGGCGGGACGATGGAGGGTTAGAGGAGGTTAAACAAACAGAGGAAGGTGACGGAGGATCAACGGGTGATGTTGGTCTTACTTTGAGAGACATGGAGTCACATTCTTCAGCGTTTTCTGTGCTTTTCTCGTACACTTTCCCAACTTTGGCGACAAAGTCCTTCACTGTTTCGCACAGGATCCTGAAATAAAGTTAGGGATGGAGGCAGAGCATTTAGAGTTCATATAAAATTAGAAAAGTTTTTGGTCCTGTGCTAACTCGTAGGGGTGTAACGGAATTTTAATGCCACGAAATTTCGCAAAATAAAAAATGACAAAATAAAATTCTAAGACGCACGAAATAAAAAGACGTGAAGAGGTGTGCACACAACTGGTGATTTTTTACCCTCCTCGCCTACTGTAGCAAAACACTCACTTCAATATGGAGGAAGACGAGGTTGAGGAATTAGCTGACACTCCTTCGTCAAATAAATCGGTTGTGTGGACCTATTTTGGCTTCCCATGTTAAAGACGAGAGAACGGTGAGAAGATTGTGGACAAAACAACAACAAAATATGCCACTACAGTTCACCGTATACTGCGAAAAGTACAACTACCAACTACTTTGAACTGGAGACAGGCAGCAACTGTATGTTTATGTAAGTCTGCATAAAAAACAATATTTGATTTTTGCATCTACTGTTGAGTTGACAGAATTTGATCATACTTGAAGATCAGAAGTATATGCACTGTTATAGGCTAAATATTATAGTTCACAGTTCAGACATTTATAGGTCTAAACTGCAGCTCTGAGGACTGCTGTTTGTTTTCCTTTTCATTCAAGAATGTACTTATCCTGATTGTTACAACAACAAAGCACTTTTTATTGAGATTTTATGTTTGTATTTGCACTGTAGTCTAAATAAGGGGAAAAACTATAATTTAGTTTTTTTTCAAAGAGCATTTATTTTGTACTGATGCAGCAATATTTTTGTATGTCTGCATTAGGACGAAAATAAAGAAAATGAGATTTTTGTACAACTTCCTACTGTTGGGGATTTTCTATAATCTTTATTTCGTATCGTGAGCCCTGTTTCGTATTTCGTATCGTTTCATGAGTTGACCATTTCGTTAAACCCCTACTAACTGGTCATCTCCATGTTGAGTAGAGTAGATTAAAGGCTTTTCTGTTCATTCAGACACAAAACAAGAGCAAACTGCACACAGGACAGGACTTTAAGAGCCTGTTCTTCTCTGAATATCACATCAGATATATGATAGTAAATTAGCGTCACGATGGTGCGACTGAGTGATGCACACAGAGCTTTTGTGGTTACTCTGATTCCTTGTAAATCCTAATGGGATGTGTTCTGAGGTTTTGTGACGCTGCAGATCCATTAAGACGAGGCTTGTTAATGCACATTGTGGTTTAATCTTTCCTGAGTTTCTGCATTTGTTTATGGATTCTGGTCACTCTGGTTTGTTAGAAGCTCTTACTTGGCCGAGGAGATGACCACAGAGTGCTGCTCCGAGTTCAGGATCTTTGTGAGGTGAGCTGCGACCGAGTCTTCATACGCTGCGATGTGAAACTGCAGGAAACAAACATGAAGACACCATCATTACTGACATTTATACAAGAGCACTGTCTCTGTTATCAGAGCTGAACCGGGGTTATAAAAGCACGTCACTCCACAGGGTTTAAACCATCAACCATTAAAGCTGCTGAAGCTCTTTCTGAAAATATCTAAAGTTAAATAAGACAACGAACATGGAGGTTAAGCTTTGTGTTATATTTGATTTATTAGTATTTTTTCTTCAATATGCTAATTCTGACTAAAATAACAGTAATTCTTTTTCTCCCATTTGACTTTTTTGTAATTTCAGCATTTGTTGATGTTTTTTTGCAAACCTGATGTCTTAAAAAAAAGATGACTGTGAGAACTGTTTCTAAATAGTTGATGTCTTGTGAGAATTAGCTTCAAAGAAAATCATGAGCTGCATATACTTCTTTTCTTATGCTTATTATCTTTTAACATAAAAATGCCCTTACTACGGATGTAGAAGTCCACAAAACATGTTTGAAATATGAGTGATTTGGCCTTTGAGGGTTAATCGCATTGCAAAATTAAAGAAATTCACTCAAAGCCTTGTCTTCAAACACAAACCTGATGTTTTCTTTGCACTTTCAGATTAATCTATGCCAAAAATATGCTGACTTGCATGCTCACATTTGTTTTTACAGAAGATTCAAGATTCAAGATTCAAGATTCAAGATTCCAATTTTTTAGTGTCCCCAGAGGGCAAACTGGGTTGCAGCGGGATGTACAAAAAACACACGAGACATGAAATTACAGTATAAAAAATATATATATAACATACACACAGACAATACCACTGAGCTATCTGCCAGCACACGCCATTCATCGTTAAAATAATGCCAAAATAGTATTAAAAAATATCAAAATGCAGGGTCCGGGACCATTCAAGTGTACAAATTTATAGCAAGACACACAGTGTCCAGTAAGAACAGTGTCTCGAAGAGTGGCTAGGTGCCAGTGAGATCAACCACATAACATCACTGAGGTAGCAGACACAAACTAAGATCATTACTTTCTTCTCTCAGCCTCATTCAATGCTTGAATGGAGACAGGAACAAATACAAGGGAGGAAGTTTTCATGCAAGGTAAAATCGGCAAAATCAGGGTGAAAAGTCCCAATTTTTGTCCTCACACAGGCAGCTCACATGAATAAATTCAGAATGTTTTAGTGCTTTCTTGCTTGTGTGAACGAGATTTGAGTTTTTTTTACACATAAGACCATTTAAGCATGATTTTAGGCCCTTTTGCCACCCAGAGATGGAGTGGGAGTGGCACACAGTGACATATCGACCGTGTCCTGCTCGTGCATAAGTGTGTGGATCAGTCTGATTATTCAAGTACGTTTGATATTAATGATTAAAGATCAGAAAGGTACCAATGATATATGAGAGAGAGGTATAACCAAGCGGATGGTGGGAGCTTTAACAGCTCACAAACATTTGAGCAAACACAAAGTGCCCCAGGTTGGAAAAGAAGAGCAGTTTGTGGAGCTACAGAGAGAATATGAGCATGTGAATGATGCCTTCTGTGAAACAAACCTAAACAGACCTGATGAGGTAAGTGTTGGATGGAAATACTGCAGGATCATAACTACAGACAGCAGTGTGTGTTCAGGGATTTTAATGCCTCTGTTGGTCACAGATTAAATAATCTGGAGAGAATCCAGCGTGAAAAGTCGTCTAATAAAGGGGTTATTCCCGTCCCTCCCTCCAGCTCTGACTCTGATTTGAGGCGAAGCTGAATATAACCTGTCAGGCTCTTTATCCTCATCTTGTCACCCCCCACCTCCCCCCGTGCAGGCCTGTCTGGGAGCCTCGCTGTCGCTGATGGAGCGTGCTGATGCGTGTGAATATCTGTCATCTCTGTGGAGTTACCTGGCAGTCGTCGGCTCCCTCGGGCGTGGTGGGGCAGCTGTGTTTGGGCGGGATCTTAATCTCGTAGGTCATGATGCTCCAGCGGTCCAGCATCTTGGTGCTCGCCCTCTCCAGCTTCTCCAGGATCTGAGGCAGCTGGGTGTCGTCGTCGCAGGACGGACCCCAGCCCAGCACCCGGGCCAGGTCGTTCCCTGTACCCAGGGGTAAAACTCCCAGCTGGCACTGCAAAGAGACGCAGAGGGTTAATGTGACAGCGGGGAGAGCAGGCCTGAAGCAGGAGGTTTGTGTGTGTGCAGAGTGATGGTGGGGGTTTATGTAGGCCACGGGCAAGGGCAGGGAGAGTGACCAACAACCAGGAGCAAGGACACATTTATCTGCATATAGATGCTGCATATAGGAATGACACAACTACAAATGAGTAAGACAAAGGAAGCACACATTATACTACCAAAAGTATCACCCGGGTGTTCCAGTCACTTCCATGTCCACAGGTGTATAAAATCATCACCTATCATGCAGACTGCTTTAACAAACATTAGTGAAAGAATGGGTCGCTCTCAGGAGCTCAGTGAATTCCAGCGTGGAACTGTGATAGGATGCCACCTGAGCAACAAATCCAGTGGTGACATTTCCTCACTCCTAAATATTCCACAGTCAACTGTCAGCTGGATTATAAGAACGTGGAAGTGTTTGGGAACCACAGCAACTCAGCCACCAAGTGGTAGGCCACGTAAACTGACGGAGCGGGGTCAGCGGATGCTGAGGCGCATAGTGAGAAGAGGTCGCCAACTTTCTGCAGAGTCAATCGCTACAGACCTCCAAACTTCATGTGGCCTTCAGATTAGCTCAAGAACAGAGCAGAGAGCTTCATGGATGGGTTTCCATGGCCGAGCAGCTGCATCCAAGCCTCACATCACCAAGTGCAATGCAAAGAGTGGATGCAGTGGTGTAAAGCACGCCGCCACTGGACTCTAGAGCAGTGGAGTCGCATTCTCTGGACTGACCAATCACGCTTCTCCATCTGACAATCTGATGGACCAGTCTGGGTTTGGAGGTTGTCAGGAGAACCATATTTGTGGGACTGCATTGTGCCAAGTGTAAAGTTTGGTGGAGGGGGGATTATGGTGTGGGGGTGTTTTTCAGGAGCTGGGCTTGGCCCCTTAGTTCCAGTCAAAGGAACTCTGAATGCTTCAGCACACCAAGACATTTTGGACAATTCCATGCTCCAACTTTGTGGGAACAGTTTGGAGCTGGCCCCTTCCTCTTCCAACATGACTGTGCACCAGAGCACAAAACAGCTCCATAAAGACATGGAGGACAGAGTCTGCTGTGGATCAACTTGACTGGCCTGCAATAATTGGTCGATTGGTTTATGGTCAAAAATTCCCATAAACACTCCTAAACCTTGTGGACAGCCTTCCCAGAAGAGTTGAAGCTGTTATAGCTGCAAAGGGTGGACCCACGTCAGATTGAACTCTATGGATTACCAAATCATCGCTCTGTGGTGGGATTTGCACAGTAAATGTTTGACTCAAGGTTCTTGTGGTTTAACGTCTCTCCTCACCTGTTTGTGGAGGTTGAGTTTGTCGATTTCTGAGAGGACCCAGCCGACACTCCCGTCTCCTCCACACACCAGGATCCTGAAGTTATCGAACTTCTGAAACAGGCGAAGACTGACAAGAACAAAAACACAAATCAGCTCTTTCAACCTGGACCCGTCCTCTTCTCAGAGCCCTACATTTAATGTCTTAAAAACATTTGTGTTTTTGCCATTATCTTTATCCTCTTTGTATTTGCTTCCCAGTTAGTTAGTCATAGTTTTTTTTTTGTCTTTTTCATTCTATTTTTTTCTTTAAATTATTATTGTTGAAACTCCCCAATCCCCCTTCACATTCTCGTTGGGTCCGTGAGGTGCTCTATAACTTAAAACTTGAGAAGCTCAGGTTTTCATTGAAAGGCTTGGTGAGTTCATTCCATACTACTTTGGATCCCTTTATGAACTTTGCACTTTCTTGTGATTTTTCCTTTGACCTCGAGGATTGACTTTTGTTTGTTGTTTGTCTTATTCATGTTTTCCTAAGTGTTTATGCCTTTTTTTTTCTATATATTCTATTTATTTTATTTTATTATTGTTATTGTTATTATTATTATTGTTGTTATTATTGTCATTATTATTATTATTACTATATTTATTTATTTATTTATTATTTTTTGTTTTTTTTCTATTTAGGGTTCGGCCTTGGGAGGCTGTAGGGTGGGCTGGGGGGTTGTCTTGACTTACAGATGCGATGCTTAGTGGACACTGTTTTTTATGTATATATGTCTTTTATCTGATTGTCACTCTGTCTTATTTGTCTAAAAATGTTCTATAAATAAAGTTTGAAAAAAATTTTTTTTTCTTCCATATGTCTTTATCTATCCTCATTATTCTATGTAAGGTTTTGCCCTGAAACAACATACATTTTACTCCCCCACAAACTCAAACAACAGTTTTCTTTGCCGTATAAGGACTTGTGACTGATGCCCCCCTACTCGTATCTTATTTGAGTTTAGTTACCTGTCCTGTTGGCCTTTTGTCATTATTCTCTCATTGCCTTGTTTTTTCCTTTTCTTTTTCTCTGGTTTGTTTTTGTTTTTTTATGGTTTGCATATTTGTTTTGTCTTTTATTTTCAAATTTCTTGTTTTTTTTTTTTGTATTGTTCATGTTGTACTTTGACCCTCTTGTATGTCTTGTAAAATGTTCGCAAATTAAAAAAAACAGCTCTCTACCTTTAGGCTAAGAGTTTAACTGTAGAATGAAACGAGCTTGGTCATGCAGAAAATCTGTGAAAAAATACTTTTCTCACCCGAGATGTGGCCCTCCATTAACCAGGTCAAAAACTTGTGCTGGGTTGAGGAGCTGCTTGAAACGTCTCAAGAACTTCACTCCCTGGTTGTCTCCACTTTTGGAGTTGACGAAAACGAGGAGTGGACTGGCACAGGAGGGGGGACACGTGGCTTTCCAGAAGCCTGCGGAGAAACCAGGACAGAGAGCAGAGTCAGCCTACATATCTGACACCACAGGGAGGAAAGGAAAAGTATCCTGCATGTCTGTTGTGAGTCCAAACAAGAAAGAAACAAGCTAGAAAAACCATCCACCCATCCATTCATCTATCTGCTTTAAAATCCATTTGGATGTCTGAGCTCCTCATCCTGTCTCAAAGGCTAACTTCATATCCATTAAAGACTTTTGTGTCTGTAACTGATCTGGTGGTTCGTTTTTCTGCAGAGTTTGTACAGTTGCTTAGCAGAATGGAGATGGAAGTGGAGACTTGTGGACTTGCTTCTGCCTGAGACAGAGACTAACAGCCACTCAAAACCAGACAATTGGACTCGAGTCGACTTGAGCCACTAATGAGACGACTTGCAACTCGACTCGGACTCAGGAGAAAATGTCTCCAGACTCGACCTGACTTGAGACAACATCATTTGGAAAATTGAACGCACTCAGGCTTTATATGAAGAGCCAGACAGGAGATATACGCCGCTCTTTCCTTTTAGGTTCACTTTATTGATGCTCCATTCACAGTGCACTTGTCCGTCACCTATTATTGTCCCACACACAACACAGTACCACACAAATACGTTCCTACCACACACCCGCTTCTGCTACAGTGATGATCAGTGGGCAGGGTGCGCAGGACACGGGTTTCAAGTTGGCTACAGCTTTGTCTTCTGTGCCCAAAGTTATTTTCTTTGCATATAAAGAATTTCAATCAGATGGAAAACGAAGACACGGCAAGTGCACGACCTGCAACGCTTCGATAAGCAAAAAAGAGGACACAACATCGAACTTTATCCACCACCTGAGGACACATGAGGCCAAGTAAGTGAAACCTGCAAACGTTAGCCAGGTAGCTAACGTTCCTGCCATAGGTCAATATGGCAGGAACGTTAGCCCAACCTGTGGTCAATATGAAGCTAGCAAAGCTAACATTAGTAAAGAGGGTGTACGTGTGTTGTATGTGTGGGAAAATAAGGTTTCTCTCTTCAAGATAAAATCTGAGATCTTTTGGGTGGACTGGGGAACAATGGTGAGGGACTCGACCAGTCATAACCTGTGACGCGACTAAACTTGCCCACAACAGAAAAAACTTGGGACTTGCTTGAGACTCGGATCAAATGACTCGAGACTTGCTTGGGACTCGGACCGGAGGGACTTGGGCAATGGTCTGCTCAAAACTGTGCAGCAAACCAATCACAGAGCTTGCAGACCACATCATGCCGATGCATAATTAGTTTTTTCATGTCAGGCTACATATGTAGACTCCATAGAAATGTAGATCTACGTAAAGCTTGGCTTGAGTCAGGACTTATTGTGAGTTGTGGTGCAACAAGTAAACAAACGTCTTTGCACACCGAGCTCAAGATCGGTCTCCTGCTGCTTTGGATGATGCTTAAAAAACGTCAATGACTGACGCTTAAGACAAACATCGTTAGAGAAGGTAGCAGCGTGCATGCAGAAAACCTGCAGCTTCATTTAATGACCATGTCAATCTGAGGGATCACAGGAGGAACAACAGGAGGATTCAGAGTCTGCTGCAGGATCTGAACACGAGCACGTCAGAGCTTCAAACACACGCCTGCAAATATGTGATTCTATATGAGCGTGTCTCTGCTGGCACTCCCTCCTCTCCACCACCCTCTCCTCTCTCTCTCTCCGTCTCCCCTCTTTGATTTTCCCTTCCCTCTCTATTTTCCTCTGATCTCTTCAGAAAAGGATGAACCGAGGGAGAAAGAGGAAGGGGATGAGGAAGAGGAGGAGGGGGGAGTCACATCGCACCAGCACGTGCTACAGCCCGCCTGCCAGCCAATTACAAGCAGACTCCCCCGCTTCCCAGCATGCACTTGGGCAGAGGGGGTCCTGGAACGTGAGGAGATGCAGAAAAATGGATGTATTGTCTTTTTTTTATTCAATCACCTGCTTTCCTTTGTCTGTTTTTAATCTGCATCCCTCCTCCTCTTCTTTGCCTCTTTGTTATCGATCATTGGATGTCAGATATTCTCTGAGTGGACAGCATATGTGTGTGAGCGAGGCAGAGTAATCCAATAACACTTCCTAATATGAGCCTGACTCTTGGAAAAGTCTGGGAAATATGGACCAAAAATCTGTTTTGTGCTGTAGCTTGGATGTTTTTGTTTTTACACATATCTGAATATTTCTTTTTCTCTATTTTAAAATATTCAGATTTGTAAATGTCAATTTGATTCTAACAATAATCATACACTGCAATCTGTCAGCTTAATATTATATATTTTCATTCATAAGTTGTTTCCCATCAACTCTTAAAGTGACAGCTGAGATTAGAAGGCTGATCCAAGTGCAGCTGGATCCTTATTTATACAGAAAACTGGTTTGGATTTGTTGTCTTTTCATCCATCCCTCATCTATACTGCTTATCTCTTCACGATGTCTGGAGCTCATCCTTGCGGACACTGTGTGTGAACACCCTGAAACGGCTGCCAGTCAATCACCTATGCCTGATTTTGAGTCACCAATCAACCTAATAAGTTTTGTTTTTGGTCTGTGGGAGGAAGCTGGTAGCCTGACATGCCAGATGGACAGTTTCATATTGGAAATATTCCACTAATCCATCTGGGAGGAGCCCTGTGAAAATGTTTTCAGGAGCAGAACCTTCAAAAACAACAGCAGCATGTGATTGGATGATCGTTTGCTCATCATCCTCATCACAGACCAATCCACACCAAGCAGCGCTGCTATGACTTAGCATATGTAGCGGCTATACGTAGCTAACCGCTAACCGTTTCCTGTAGCGGCTAACGGCTTACAAGGGCAAACTACAGCTTAACTACCTTAAGAATATCATTTTACATTAAATTATCCCACACAGATGATTCATTTAACACTTATATGTGACATGAACCTCATCAAAGACAATCCCTACGAAGTAAACTTGTGAGGAGAACAGATTTCACCAAGTATAGCTGAGCTACCATGCTGACTACAGGCTAACTCATGGATGTATTACAAGAACTGGATAGCGTGGCTCTGCCTTCTACCATGTAACGGTTTTGAAGCCATAATATCCCCCGTCAGGGCGCCGCCATTGTGCAGCCAGTAGAGAATCTGGACCATATCTGGACACAGCTGTCGTTAACAGTCGCAAAACTCCGCAGCATACGCCGTACACAATCATTGTGAAACTGTCGTAAACTATCTGTCGACTGTCGTTATACGACTACTGTCGTTATTTTTTAAACTCTAATAACTGATGAAAAAGAAACTTTTCAGAAAAAAGAGGACTTGGAAAAAACGCAGCCCAATAATACTTTCATATCACCACAGCATACGGATGGGAGAAATATTTCTACGAGGTGTATTCATTTTTTGAAGTTTCACTACGGCCCGTTCAGATGAATGGGGGAGACGGAGATTTGACCTATACTGCAGCCAGTCACCAGGGGGAGCAGTTTTCGTGGCAACTTCACAAAAGCCCAGCGACATGACGTCCATGTTTTTTACAGTCTATGGGCTAACCGGCATTAGCCGCCATTATTTGTACAACAGGAAGTGACTCCACTTCCTGTCAAGTCACATCCTGTTGTCATTACGCCCGCAGCTCCCTGCTGCTCCCCCCTCTCTCCCCTGATTGGGCCGTTAAGCAATTAGCCGAGTGAAACTATTGGACAATGGAGAGAACCCACACATGCACGGGAAGAACATTTAAACTTCAGACAGAAAGTTCCTGCCCAACCCGGGGATCAAACCAGTGACCTTCTTGTTATGAGGCATGTGCACCACCTGCTGTGCCACCGTGCCGCCCAGTTAAATTTTTAATTGAAAAAAATGTTGCTTAAACCAAAATTTATATAATTTATGAATTAACTATACAGACCACCATTTTAAATTATTTTTTTGGTCAGTATGCATAAACAATAATCATGTTATACAGCACTGAGCCTGGTAACTACAAGTATAAGTTATTTAATAATCTGATATATTCCCGCGTCCAACTCTTTGGTGTCAATCATCCTGCAGAGCGGCTCTCATGTGGCTCCGAGGTGCATGAACATATGCATCCACACATGTATGAATATTAAATCACGTATGAACAAAGATTCTCTCCATGTTCGCTCCACGTCAAACAGAGAGCCTGCAGGGATCCTCGGGCTGTTCCACAGCTGCCCTCTTCTTCTTCTGTGGTGTCTGTATGTTTGTTATCTTCCATGCAGTGCGACGGGATAAATATGTGCGTCTATTTTTGGACTCGGTTTGAAGGCAGATAATCTTGATTCTTCTCACATATTCTGGTCTGAAGATGCTGATCTATTTGAAGCTCAGAGAGGAGAGAAGCTGTCGGACGGGTTTATTTTTAGACTCCTCACTGAGCAAGAAAAGGCAATTTCCTGAAACACACTGAAGCACCATGTCTCCGTCGCTGTAACACCTTTTACAAATGAAGACTGATTCATCATGATGTTAAATGTAGGACACTTACACCTCCAGTAAAGACAAATTAATAAGGTCCTGTTTTATTGTACTGATGCAGACCTAATCGACAAACTGATGTTAACATGAACCCAGTCTATGAGTTCTACATCAATCAAACAGACATTTAACAAGAGATAAACACATGTTCAACACTGACATGAGTTTCTTAACTAACAACACTTGTCTAAATTCTCTACATATTTAGTCTCATATTCATGTTTAATGTCGCTCCGCAGTGACAGCCAGGACCAGAGGCATCATGTTCTTGTTTGACTTGAAATTATGTCTCTACAGGAAGCGCTTTGTTTGTTAAATAATCAATCATTTGGACCTTAGTTGCCACCATATCATAATTTAGGATCTGTACATGCCAGCTCCATCTGCATCTACCCTTCTGTACTGCCAATCAGGATCCACCAAATCCAACAACATTAGCTGATGGGAGGCAGGAGGCAAGACACCAGTAGGATTGGGCATCGAGCATCGAGTATCGATTGGAACCGGGAGTAACTTTCCAATTCTCCCGGAATCGTCCAAATGTTTTAATTTCAATTCCTAGTTTCAATTCCTAGTCCGCCGACCGGAAGGAGAAACTGCCGAACACCAACGAAGAAGAATCCACCAGAAGTATCTAGGTTAGCGCAACCATGGACAATACACCCATCATGAGTTTTTCCAAAATAAAGTTCTCTTGTGAAAAGTGAACTCCTGCGAAAAGAAAATTTATTTTTTTTTCAGTTCAGATATATATATAAAAACAGCTTTATGAGAAATTCATAGTATAGTTCATAGAAAGTGGCAAGTTCATAGCATTAAAATTCATGGAGAAGTACAGACTATTTTATCCAGAAAGACCTCTGGTTAGCTAGCTCATTTAAAACATCAAAACTTTTTCGACCCTGCCTCTTAAAAGAATCGGAATCGAGAGTCGTTAGGAGCCGGAATCGAAACTCGGAATCGTAATCGGAACCGGAATCGTTCAAATTCAAACGATGCCCAACCCTAGACACCAGGGTCTTCAAGATGGATCCAGCCAAAATGAGGCATTACAAGGCTGTTTCTCAATAAATCAACCAACCAACCAACAAACCAACCAACCAACCAACCAACCAACCAATCAACCAACCTACCACTAAATCAATCAATCACCCTACCAACCAACCAACCAATTAATTAATACATCAATGAATCAACCAACCTACCATCCACTAATCAATCAACCAACCAACCAACCAACCAAACAACCAATCATAGATGAATCAATCAATCACCCTACCAACCAACCAACCAATCAACTGATCAATCAATCAATCAACCAACCAATTAATAAATACGTCAATGAATCAACCAACCAACCTACCAACCAATCAATCAATAAATCAACTAATCAATCCATAAATCAATCAATCAACCAATCAATCAAAAAATCAATCAACAAATCAACCAATCATTCCATAAATTAATCAACTTATCAATCAATCAACCAACCTACCAACCATCAAATCAATTAATCAACTAACAAATCAACTATCAATTAATCAACCAGCAAACCAACCAATTAACCAACCAACCAACCAACAGCAAACCAATCAATCAATCAACCAATCAATCTATCGATCCATCAATCAATCCGTGCAATACAGTGCCAAAACATAATTAACGTCAAAATGCTTTACAAAAGAGTAGATCAATGTCATACACTTACTTTATATTTGATTTGATCATTTTAATTTATTTTGTTTCATCACATTCTAACTGTGCAGCCATCTTTTACAGACCGGGCTTCGTACATGCTAGGCCCAGTGTGGGGACACCAACCCTCCATATGGCCACTTATGCCCCCAAATATGAAGCACAGTAGCCATTATTTTATTTTATTTATTAATATTTGTTTAATTTTTCCATTTATTTATATATTTCTTACTCTTAAAAACCGCCATTGGATTAACCTCCACCCAATCAGGTTATTGTTCTGCCTCCCTGACAACCTGATCTTCATGTGGGAGGAAATAAACCAAAGGAGAAAATTGTTGATTTCCTCATTTTATTTTGGCCTCAAAAGACTTAAGCTGTCCTCATTCAAACCTTTTACATCACGTGTGCATCACCTTACACCCAGACTTTACCAGAGGAGCTAAAACTTTCCATCCCTCAGCATCTGTCTCCTGCACATCTTCACTTTTCTCCTGTAGATATTCCCATGTTGAGTCTCTGCTTTATTATCCTCTCTAGCAGCACATTCAGGCTCCAGGTTGGTGCAAACTGTTAAACTAAACTCAGTAACTTTTATAATTTTCCCTTTCATTTTTGAAATTTTGTGCTTGTTCATGTAAAAAAGACATCAATATGAAACAATGTCATGCACTCACCGTCTGAGTCGATGCTGTTGAGCGCTGTGGGGGGGATGATGGAGACTTTGCACTGACCTAGAGGACACTTCCGGGGGTATAAATCCATGCAGGCTGTGTGCACCTACAGCAACAAGAAAACCAGAAAAGAAACGGTCATGCAGGATTTGAGACTGTTGACTGAAAGTATTCCAGGTTTTTAAAGACCACGCTGAAGATGATTTGTGATTTGATCTGAAGCAGAACTTTAAATTGCTGTGGGAGACGGGAGGAAAAAGGATTTGTTTATTTTAACTAAAAACAGAAGGAGCAGATAAACTGAGATGATTCATACAGTCTCAGCAAGTGTCAAAAAGTTTAGTGGGAGACCTTTAAAACCAATTTTCACAGCTGAGATGTGTTTCATTGTCTTATCTGCAAAAAAAAAGGTTAGTTCATAAATAACTGGTTGCACGTCGTTTTCTACATGAGAAATGCATGCAAAATGAAAATAAAATACAATAACAATGAGTTTAATATTTCAAAGACTTGCAGCTGCAACATGAACTTTATCTTCACTAATTAACACTAATTTTTTAGGGCTGGTACGACACTTTTCTCTCGATTCATTTTTTTTTTTACGATTTTTTTAGGTACTGATTCGATTTAAATTGCGACTCTACAATATTGCAGATTTTTGCAATCTTTATTGCTTTTTAAACACCAGCCAAAAAGATGAACAATGATGATGCCTACAGACTATATCAGGAAAAATACACATCACATGTGAGTCTGTTTTTAGGATTTATTCAGCAATATATTTTAACCAGCTGTTTATACTCTCTCTTCAAAAGACTGGACTGACTTTAAAAGTGGATTATTAACACAGACTAAAATGAAGCATTTAAATTTGAAAGAAAAAATTGATTTCTGAACAAAAAAATTACTTAAAAATTGTTAAATAAAAAATCCAGATACTTATGTGAATTGATTTTTTCTCCCACTCCTACTAATTTATCTAAGGAGTGGTTTATGGCCTGCAGCGAAAGGCCAATTTGACCATATTAAACAAATACTTTTTACTTCATTGCAATAAATTCAGACTGTCAAGATGTGTTTATTACAAAGGCTTTTATTGCAAGTAGATACATATTTGATGCAGCTTGATTAAAAGCAACAATTCAATGAACATTTCATTGAAGAGTACTTAAAGTATGAACAAAAACATCAACACATCCCTACAGAGGCTTTACTTTTTATTTCTATGTATTAAAAACACATTTATTTGACCCAACAACAGTGAACAATGATAATAAAAGCATCAAGAGCATTAAGGACCTGATCTAGAAGGCTGTATTAATAATTTTCTTGTTTTTAGGTTCATATTTCTCATTTAAAAGGTGCTATGAAGAGAATTTAAAGACTCTGCTACCCATGAGCACACGTGGCGACTGTCGTAAAGACGTGACCCAAGCCCAAGTGTTTGTTGTGATGCTAATGAATGCAGCTCGGACCTTCCTCAGAACTCTGCATTGCTTCACAACTTCTTTTTTCAACAACTTACAGGATGCAAAGCCACGAGGTAATGTATCTCTTTCTAGTTACGTAGCGGTAGTTTTTGATGTGTGACAACAAGACATTTTTGGAAAACTTAGTATCGTAGTTTTGTAGCCGGCTATATATGGCTACTTACAGCCCTGTGCTCTAAGATGTGTCTGAATAATATAAATTTGCTCTAGTTTTAATTGTCTTGTTCCTGAAGTTTAGTATCCAGGCCAGTCCAGCCCTGTCCAACCCAACCACGAAGCTAAGGAATAGCATTTATAGATAACCTATTTTGATGCTATAAAACTCATCTTAAAGTGTGTATTTCCATCAGGCATATATCTAAAAGGGAGACTTTTTTGTATTTACTTAGAAACTCCTCATAGCACCTTTAAATGAGCTGCTCTTCCTGCCTTTTGCAGGAGGAAGTTGTTAAACGGAGGCATATGAGCCGGGTGTCTTACCATAGCTTTGCACCAGAGGCAGCGCCAGTCCTGCAGCCTCAGCACGCTGCCACACGTTTTATCACACACGGCACACTTGGCACTGACGGGCAGGTTACCTTCCAACCACTGATGAGGCATCGCAATCTGGACCAGCAACACAAACACAAAGCAACAAAGAAACAAAGACATGAACGCACAAGCCTGGGCTGCAACCATCAGATCATTCTACGACGAAACTGCTCTTCATAAGAGAAAGTCTTTTTACACAGTCTAAGTATTTCATTTAGTCCTCTGAGTGGAGGAGGTGGCTGACCCACAGCTGCAGCTAAAGGCTTTAGAGATTTTACTCTTCATCTCTCAGTGCTGATCAGCTCAATACTTGTTTTCTGGAGACTGATAAAAGTCAACTGCTTCTCTGAGCTGCCGAGTATTTACAGCATGGGATTGATTTTTGTGATCACTGACTGGAATCATTCATTTAAATCTACCTTTGCATTTATTGTATAAAAAGTGTTGCTGAGAGCTCTTTGGTTTAAACGTTATAATGAAGCTGTAGAGTAATCAGATCTCTGTCTGTCTACTGGTCACATTTAGTGGTTGAAATCAGAGAAAACATACAGGAATATTGAGATATATACTGGAAGGCAGTGGAACATCATTCTAAGAATCAGAGTCATGAGGGACGTGCATGAGTGGAAAATCACATTTGGCTTATTGACACTGTTTCCAGAGAACACTAATAAAACTGATATAAGACTCATAAATAAATATCTCGCAGATGGACACACAGCCAGATGACTGCTTGTTGTTTTTTGACCTGAAGAATATCCAACAGGACATCCAGACTCACCCCGTCCTCGTCTTCTATGATGTCCTTCCCTATGGAGGCCAGCGTGGTCCATTTACAGTTGTTTGTGGCTCTGACGGCACAGCGTTTGTGCGCTTTGAATTTACACACTGGAAGACAAAATAGCAATATACAAGACATCAGTGATATACACGCTTAAGGTGAAAATATAAATGATCAATCAAACCATAGATGGAAATATGATTGGCAGTTCAAGTATAGAAAACATGTACTGAGCGTAAGAATAATGGAGATGGATGGATGGATACATGGATGGATGAAGAGATGAACAGCTAAATGGTAGTATAGACATGATGATGGACAGATGGATTGATTGATGTATGGACAAACCAATGATCAGATAGATGGCATAAAAGATGGATGGACAGACATGACTGTAGACTGACAGACTAGCAGTTGGAAGGAATATGGATAGATATATGGATGGAGATAAACAGGCCTGATTATGGATAGGCTAACCAATGGTTGGATGAATGGATGGATGGATGAATGATCATATGACAAGACGATGGATTGATGGATGAATTGATGGAGAAATGGATGAATAGATAAACAGTCCTGATTTTGGATAAGCTAACCAATGGTTTGATGGATGGTTGGATGGATGAATGATCAGATGACAAGACGATGGATTGATGGATGAATAGATGGATGGAGAAATGTATGAATAGATATACAGTCCTGATTTAGGATAGGCTAACCAATGGTTTGATGGATGGATGCATGGATGGATGAATGATCAGATGACAAGACGATGGACTGATGGATGGATTGATGGATGGAATAATGTATGAATAGATAAACAGTCCTGATTATGGATAGGCTAATCAATGGTTGGATGGATGGATGCATGGATGGATGAATGATCATATGACAAGACGATGGACTGAAAGATGAATGGATGGATGGATGGATGAATGGAGAAATGGATGAATAGATAAACAGTCCTGATTATGGATGGGCTAACCAATGGCTGGATGGATGTACAGATGGACTGATAATTAAAGAGACAGGAATGGATGGATGGGCAGATAGATAGATGGATAAATGAATAGATAGACAAACATGATTATAGGCTGAGGGACAAACAGTTGGATGGATGGATGGGTGGATTATTGGATGGAGAGATGAATGGATAAACTTATGGATGGATGGAAGAATGGGTGAATACATGAATAGACAAAAAGATGGCTGGATGGATGTATGGATGGGTTGATGGACAGATAAATGGTTTGATAAATGAATGGATGGACTGATTATAGACTGATGGACAAACAAGTGGATGGATTATTGGATGGAGAGACAAATGGATAAATGGTAATACATTTAAATATAATGATGGACTGATGGATGGACAGAAGGGCAAATGGATGGATGTGTGAAGAGACATAAATCCATGAAAACTGACAGAGTGTAGCTGAGTGTAGCTGAGTCTCGTTGGTAAACTCATCCATCCAGCGGTGTGTGATGGAGACAGCAGCAGGTTTGAATCCTCAGAGTTTATTTCTGAGAATAATCACTGGACTAATTCCTCCTTAAACATCGTGTATCAGAGAAGAATGTGACCACAGCGATCTGACACTGACGTATGATCCAGAAACAGAGAGCGCTCTAATAAATCAAACCTTAATGAGACGTCAGAGGGGGTAATTATGGACCTCATCAGCCCGCTCTGCACTGAAGCAAAACGTGAGCTCACAATCCATTTAACTCTAACAAGCATGAGCAGGTCTAAACCAGGCTTAAAGAGGATCTTAGACCCTGAGGCATGTAGGTGAGGAGATAGATCCAGATCCTCATAATAAACCAGCTGGATTACTGCTAAAGAGGGAAGCCCAGACTCGTGTGTGCTCTCCTGCTGGATCAGGGACAGATGAACAGGTGAGAGCCTGCTGGCTTTAATCAGCTCCACTTTAATCCTCGTACAATCAGCGGTCTCATCGCAGAGCCGGAGGGATTACCAGACCAAGAAGATCAAGTAAAAGTCCAGCACATGGTCAACAAGAACATCTTCAGTCTTCACCAGCATCAACAAGTTTCAGGTCTTTGAGAAGATCAACGGGAGGACGGGACTGGATCAGGAGCAGTCAAATATTTGTCCTAAAATTACGTCAATCATAAGCCGTGTTTGTTGCATATAGAGGTTAAAGGGTAATATGCTACTTTTCTCAGAGTGTAACAACAATGTAAGAAGTGGTGTACACATACTCAACTAGATACACAAGTACACTAAACTATTAAAGCAAAAAGTGTCATTAGTACTACTAGTGAGCCTTAGGCCTGTCAAGATAACAAATTTTGCTGGACGATTGTTGTCCAAAAAAATTATTGCCGATAAACGATATTATTGTCAATATTATTTTGATTTTTTTTTCATTTTTTCAGTAATGTAATTAAATGTCATTATAAAGTGAGTACACCATATCAAAACCAAGAAACTTTAATTTCTTGGGAGTATTTAACAGTAATTGGGAGGTCATGATCTTTTTAGTAAAATAAATTAAACAATATAATAAATTTAACAAAAAAAGAGAAAAAAACCTATTAAACCAAAATGGACTCTCTTTCAGGAAAAATTGCATGTAAATAAAACTAATTATACTAATCAAAAACAATACAAAATAAACCTCGTCTCTGAAAAGAAAAAAATGAAACTCTAATAAAAACACACAAAAATAAAGACAATAACTAAAATGGAGTTTATGCAGTTCCTGAATTGTTTGTGACATGTACTTTCTCCCGGTCAATTCATACTGTCCGTCAAATGTTTGTCACATTGCTGTCTTATTGAAGGGCTGTATTTCTTTTACAATGCAGCTAACGACACTGTCTGTGCGCGTGCATCATTTTGCTGTTTTATTTATATTTACTTTACAGACCAAATGCCTCAGTAAGTGCTGAATGTCAGGACGAAGGCTCTGCTGCACCTCCCCTTCTTCATCGTCACTACTTTCAAACAAATGTGACATATCGGCTCGTCGGTGTTCATGAGCGCACACCTTGTTCATTCTGTTTAAAACCAAAATATTCCCACACTGGGGCTGTGGCAGCTGGCTTAAGAACCGTAGCTTTCGTGCCATCATTCATATTAGCGTTTGTTTCCGTGTTACTCCTCACGACGCTCGCTTCAGCTCTCTGTGTGTGCATGGGCCTCCCCCCCAAAGATTGCATGAGTGACAGATGCTCACTCCGCTATAGAACCGATGCACCCCGGTGTTAAGAAAGACGGACAGTGAGCCATCTTCTCATTGTGAAGCATGTGCACTACCTGCTGCGCCACCGTGCCGCCTCCTTTGAAGTTTTCCTAGAAAGAAATTTTAAGTCTACTAGTACTATTACTGGTATACAAAACAGTCTACTAGAAGTTGATTTGGCTTTACTAGTAAAGTCTAACATTTGACCAAAACTGAGTACCTGTAGTTCAAATCTAGCTAGGGCTGAACGACATGGACAAAATTTCATGTCTCGTTATTCATGCCAGATATCTCGATGTTGATATGATATGAATGTGGGTTTGATGAAAACCAAGCGGTGCATTCAAGAGCAATCGTAAAAATGAAATTTGTTGTAACTTCCAGAGCTGTGCATGCAGGGCGAGAGCGGGAGAAATCTATATTGTTTATACTGTTGCTTTTACAAAATTAATATCTTGAATATTCATATCTGGATATAGATACGATAAGGATATATCTATCAGCCCTAGTGCTAGCAGAGCTGAACTACGGTTGAAATCACTGATATCAAATTTATGTCCAAATGCTGCTCCATACTACCATCACTGGCTTCACACAGCCACAAACTGGTTCACATCCTCAGCTCCTCTGATTATTGGAGAGGCCAAATCGTGCCCGAAACGCTGCCTGAAATTATAAAGTCCTGGTTAAACCTAACATCACACATAAGGTGAGTAAGTCTGGAGGTTAATCCTGAATCTGTGTCACCAAACCCTGGTCTAATTAAAGCTCCTGCTCCTAATCAGCTGGTCCTGTTCAAATGTTAACACCCATCCTCACAGCATGTGTCATGGCTCACTCAGCATGCATGAGGAACACGGCCACATTTCACACGTGGACCTCCTAATGCTCCGAACGAGGAGCAGAGTGAACATAAATATGACATGAATATTTCCTGGAGACAGATGGAGATTGTTCTCGCCTCTCCCTCCATTAAGGACCAGGCACTTAACAGACTCATGAATAATGTCCTCACTGCAGAGAGCCATGGGACCCCACCCTCCCCTAAAACACACTGATCACCAGGCAGATGTTCGACAAACTCAGGCAAAGTCATATCCGGAGCAACAATTGATGTTTCAATCTCGCCTGCAGCTAAATGCTATTAGCGAGCATTAGCAGGCATTAAGACGATCCAGAGGACATGATACCACCCGCTGCTAATGGTCCAGCTGAAGCACAGAAGAAACTACATGGACCAAGAATCTCAGTGTTCTGTACCTGAAACATGATCCTCACCAATGAGACACCAGGATATTGTTCTGCAGTGCTGGGCACGTGACTTCAAAAAAGGAATTTGTTAAAGTTACTAGTTACTTTCCCAACTAATGGAATTACTCCTTCATAAATGTAATTATTGCGTTACTTTTTTGAAAAAGCTTTTACTGCTTGAACATCATCAGCAGAGTTTTTGTTTTTGGTCTCTAGATTTTAGATTTACTAACAACAGACAAACACTTTGCTTTAGGACATAATGGACACTTCATATGTGTGTTCTTGACTTTTACTTCTTTTACTTCCATCCTGAAAACTCCAGTTTTAACTCCACAGACGCTCCAGACTCACCGCTGCTGCAGCTAGCTGTGTTGCCAGATTTTGGGATTGAAATAAGCATTTTTAAAGAGAGAAACCTACATGAAGAGTGTTTTAATTTTTATCCATGTTACTTTTCAATCTCAAAGTCATATTTCTTCTTATTTGTCTCTTAATTTACTTATTAAACATCCTTTTGTTTGGAGGTGGAACATCCTTTTCTTTATACAGAAGTGAAGGGAGAGACTTCTGTTATTTATAACTCCATCAGTGCTAAACAGTCTAACCTTGATTTTTGTAACCAGACAGACATGTCAGGTTTTTATCTAAGTTTTATCTTAATCCTCTACAGCTTAATTATGGTGTAAACAGTAACAGCTACATTAGAAAGCAATTTAATTCTGGCCATAAGGATTTATTTTAGGCGGAAACACCATTTTTACAGTAAAATTTTCATTTGTGTTAGGGTGGGATAAAATAATTGTGATAACTTCTGAATTGGGTTTATATTGAAGAACAACTGCACTATTGGAACAAGCCCAAAAAACCGCAACCTACAACTCCCAATATACACATGCAAGTTAGAAAAAGATGCTAAAAGTTACTTATAATAAGCAAACCTGGCAACTCTGGCATCAAGTTTTCTCGTCTGTCTGTTAGCTGTGCAGCTCCTGTCTGAGTCTGGATGTCAGCTGCTTGACATCGGTGCAAAGCAACGCGCCATATTTCACTGTCGGTAATGGTAACAGCGTTATAATGTTTGAAAAAGTAATTAGATTACCTGTTACTGGGAAAAAATAACAGCATTAGTAACCCCGTTATTTCTAATGCTGTTACTCCCAACACTGTCGTTCTGTAACTGCAGACACACCATAATATAACAGTTGTTGTCCACTCACTAAGACCCATTAAGTCTCGTTATATGATGACAAAGTAAAACATGTTCTGCTTTATTAAACGCACTGTGCTGATGCGCTACAAGTTTATGTTCCCCTGCAAAACCTGGTGAATCTTTGTGTACCAGTGTTTAAAAAAAGACATTATATGTAACATAGTGATGACCTCAAATGTTAATACATTTCAGCTTTGGCAAATGCTGAGCTATTGCCACCCCCGACTCGAACCATGGTTAAGAAGAATAAGAATCCTCCTATTGTTAGTGTGGTTGCATATTGCTGCCTCACCTCTCAGAGCAGCACCTTACAGACAGATAGAGGGAGGCAATGATGGATGACAACTGTTTTAACTCAAAACTAAGAAAAAAGTATTGAACTTTGGACTTTGTACTGAACAGTCCAATTTTTTAATGAGATTTTTATATCCTTGTCAACATCATAGACAAGAGACTTCGTCATCTACTAAATCTTTAACAAAGAGAGGTCTGAATTTCACTATTAGGTGGCAAATAATTTTCCAACTGTTCCCACTAACTTTCATAACTTTTAATGTTTGAAAGACACACATGACCCTATGTTGGTGTTTAAAAAAATATTTTTTATACTGTAATAATTGATATAGACCAGGGGTGGGCAACTGGTGCCCCAGGGACCACATGCGGCCCTTCACCTCACTCGATGTGGCCCACCAATCATTTCCAAAAAACAAACAAAAATACAGAAAAAATTGGAATTATGAAGAAAACATAACATCAACTGCTGCATATGAGTTATCACGAGTAAGCAGTTCTGCATAATGCACAGATTACTTAGGTGATAACATATTTCTACCAACCTTAGTTTGCTGGCACATTTTTTTAAATTTTACATGTCACTAAAGAATTTTGATATAATTTTGTCTCTAAATATATTTTACCAGGCCTTAAAATATAATATAAAGCATTAGTAAGAACTATATTTGGAAACAGTGATAAAGGTAAAATATTTGTGCTTTAAAATCTGATAAATATTCCTAATTGTATCGCATTGAAAGAGGCTTACATTTGATTTACTGAGGTGTCAGACTCACTAAATTGTGAATTTTTAATTGTTTGAATCAAAATATATTAATGTTGGTATAATTCTGTTATGAAGCTTTATTTTAGCTATTTTTTGTTTATTAATATATTTTTTCCAACAATTTGTAACAATACAGCCCTCTTATACTGAAAAAAATGGATGCGGCCCTCCTAATAGTCAAAGTTGCCCACCCCTGACATAGACTGTAGAAAATGTAAACAAAGCTGAATGGCACAAAAATGTTAGCATATCTATTTCAGTGCTTTGGTGTCATCGTTGGATTATTCTTGAATGATCTTTCTTCAAATTAACCAAACATCTATAACAGATTATCTGCCATCTTCTTTATAATGAAACAGCATAGATCATTTGTGACTGTTTTATTGAGTATTTTATTTAGAAATAAATGGATATATCTTAAAACTATCTGTGCTGCTCAGACCTGTGTGAGGCTGAAACACAGACAGACGAATCTGTGAGTGTGTTTGTAGCTCAGGAGCACAAATCAATCCCCTGTGAGCATCCTGTGCAGGAAATCGAAGTGAAATTTAAGCCTCCCTGATTGCCGTGAAACTGTTTGTCTGTCTGCTCTCAGTGTTTAATAGAGACACTCTCCTCCTCTCTACTTTCTTCTCTTTTATTCTCCTTCCTACAGCCTGTGTTCAGCCTCATGACCTCACTGTGCCGCCTGACTGTCTCCCAACAAGATCAACTAAAAGTTATTCAGTAGGATCATTTTACAATTCATGGCAAATAAGAACAATGCAAACAACATGTCGGCGTGAAGGACCTTAAAATAGTACGTCTTGTTCTGTAATTTCCCTCCCTTGTTTCACTCCATCCATAACTTCCTCTTTGTTGACACGAAGACTTAAGCACTGGCATATTTTATTTACAATATTCTCAACTCTGCTGCGTGCATGCTGATGAAGACCAGAAGGAGATCCACATCACCCCGATTTTAAAGTCTCTGCATATCTGTTAGAATTGATTTTAAGGTTCTTTTATTTGTTTTTAAATCCCTCAATGGTCCTTCATATTTAACCATCCTGTTTTTAGCCCTCAGGTCTTTAGGTAGTGGTCTTTTGATCATACCCAGAGCTAAAATTAAAAACATCTGGGCACGATAATAAAAGGAATCCCAATAACAGCTTTACTATTGGCCCTTTTCCACTAGCACGCCTTGGCCCTACTCTACTCGGCCCTACCATGGATGTATTATAAGAACTGGACAGCGTGGCTCCACCTTATACCATGTAACGGTTTTGAAGCCATAATATCCCCCGTCAGGGCGCCGCCATTGTGCAGCCAGTAGAGAATCTGGACCATATCTGGACGCAGCTGTCGTAAATGGTCGCAAAACTCTGCAGCATACGCCGTACACAATCATTGTGAAACTGCCGTAAACCGCGGTTATTTTTTAAACTCTAATAACTGATGAAAAAGAAACTTTCCAGAAAAAAGAGGACTTGGAAAAAACACAGCCTAATAATACTTTCATATCACCACAGCATACAGATGGGAGAAATATTTCTACGAGGTGTATTAATTTTTGGAAGTTTCACTACAGCCCATTCAGATGAATGGGGGAGATGGAGATTTGACCTATACTGCAGCCAGTCACCAGGGGGAGCAGTTTTCGTGGTGGCTTCAATTTTAGCCCAGCGACATGATGTCCATGCTCTTTACAGTCTATGGGCCCTACTCGATTTGCTGCGTGTTTCCACTAGCCTAGTACCTCCTAAAACAAGCTAGTTTTAGTACCTACTCCGCTCTGGTTCCAAGCGAGCTAAGTCGATACTAAAAGATGATGTCACCGACTGCCGGCTACTGATTGGTCAGACAATGTCATCAGACAATGTCATCATCGATGAGTCATGAGCGCAACGACCTAGCATGCTAGCAGTAGCTACCATTAGCTTACCCTTTGCAGCTGGATTGCTCTCGTCCTCGGCTTCATTCTGTTGTATAGCTTCCAAAACTCTCCTGTGCTTCTCAAGGGGTATTTCTTCTTACCACCTGCAGCCTTCTCCTGCTTTCCTTTTTTACTCGGTTTGTGACAAAAAGCCACAGATTGTTGTGTCGCGCTCAAAATGACATCATCGCAGTGCCGCTCACCCCGTTGGGCAGGCGACTGGGGCTAATGGAAAAGCAGCACAAGGCGAGTAGAGAAGAGCCGGGTAGAGTCGAGTAGAGTAGGGATAATGGAAAAGGGCCATATCTGATCTCAGAATCCAAATATCCAAGATCAAATAATTTGCTCCAGAGAATTCAGACCTAAAGTCCTTCAAATGTCCAAAATCAGAGCTTAAAAAAGCCACATCAGTTGATTGTGTGAACATCACTGCAGGCTCTGTAAACAGGCCCATGCCCTCCTATCTAAAGCTCTGCAGGAGAGCTGCACACCGGTGTGAGTTAAGATGGGACTCTCTGTGGCTCCATCCTCCTCCATCAGGTCTCCACCCCCTGCTCTGAACACGAGAGGATCTCATTGTGCAGGATAACGAGCTCAGAGTGAAGAGGCTCTGAACGCACATCAACACACTCCTGTATGCACACACGCAGATGGAGTCGCACACAGGGGAGCATTAGCTAAATTAAAAAGGTGGATATGCAGATGGTACTCATTAGGGTCGGCTCTGTCACCGACACTTCACACCGGATAAAGGAAGGAGCTAAAGAAATGCCTGGCCCTTTTCACACCCCCTCTTCACAGCCAGGAGATGTGGCGTCACTCACGACATCCATTAACAGGTTTCTGCCCGTGAAGAGCCGAGAATGAATCCGCAGAGCTGAGTCAACGCTTACCTAAGTGACGCTCGCTGGGACTTAAAGGCCTGACATACATGCAGGAGGGTACGGCGCGATAGTGGCAGCCCGCCATGACGGCTTTTTACTGTCTGACTTCAAGCTGACACTCTGATGGGCTCTGGACTCCATTATGACGAGCTTTTCAGAGACTCACGCTGTTCATTCAGTCTGCTCCAGCCTTCAGAAAAGCTCTTAGGTAACAGATATATATAAACCTACTGGATCTACACATGGATCTGTGGACTCTGACATCTACCAGAACGTCTGAACTGCAAGGCTCTCATGAGTCACCTGATACCATCCATCCTGAAATAGGTAAAAGAAGCATCAGACCTGCTGCTCCTGCAGACTGGAATCTGCTACAAGAAAGACCGAGTCTTGGAGAGCTGCTCTCTTTAAAACTTTTTAAATGCAGATTAAAGGCTTTAGAGGAAGATGAAGAAGGTTGTAAGGTTGTAAAAACTGAAAATTTTCTGCTCTGTGACTCTGACTTGATTGTTTATGTTTGTTTCTGTGTCTGAAATTGTTTTATGTCTGTAACTTTGTAAATGTGCTGCTGCCTGTCTTGGCCAGGACACTCTGCAAATGAGATTTTAATCTCAATGAGGTTCTTCTGCTTAAAGATGCTATGAGGAGTTTCTAAGTAATTACAAAAAAGTCTCCCTTCATGAGTATGCCTGATGGAAATACACACTTTAAGATGAGTTTTATAGCATCAAAATAGGTTATCTATAAATGCTATTCCTTAGAAATAATAATAATAATGATAACTATCATAGGCTAAAAGCTAGACTTTTAAAAATATGCAGAGTAGATGCTGCTCTCTGGTCTTCAGGTCTAAAGGTCTAAAGTGAGCTCGTGTGTGCAGGTGTGTTTCTTACCTTCACAGGAGAGTCCGTGTGACGTGACTCCTGATAAACTATCTTTACAGACGTTGCAGAAGGTCGGCCGTGCATGGGAGCAGGCGTACCAGTTGTGCATCCCTGAGAAATGTTCCACATTAAACTGCGCTGTCTGTGGAAAGAGGAAAAGTAAAAAAAAAAAAAAGAGCAAAAGTTAAGTCAAAGTTAGAGATTAATAGATGTGCACAAAAAAGCAGGATTTCCTATTGATCGGACAGTGAATTCAAAAATTAGCACTGGAATAACTGTCTCAAATTAGTAGTAAAATACACATTTTAAACACAGCTGAGGGTCTCATTAAAATACTAAATTTCCCATTGTTAGCCCGTTTTATTAGCCGTGAGCATGAAATCAATTTGTCTTTTACATGGCATATTTCTTAAGGCAGCTTTTGCATATTTATCTTTATCTTTAGGTATTACGCCAAATCACTCATTTTACATTTCTCTCCTTGTCTCTTTACTCGATTGTGTTAGTAAAACACACTGGGCAGCCTGTTTTATTATCTATAAGCATTATTATCATTGAGATTCATTAGTAGCTTAAAAATTTAACTCTCTGTGTGTTTCTTTTATCATTTGCAGGACTCCACATGCTGGAGTGCATGCCGTACATGCGCCTCATGTTTTTTAAAATTATTCATGCCTTCATAACCTGTTGGCTTGGTTATTGTAACTCATTTATTGGTCCTGATAAATCCTCTCTTCGCCACCTGCAGGGCATGCAAAATGTGGCATCATGCCTTTCTCAAATACATAAATAATGACCGTATAAAATCAACTGCAGCTTCTCTCCACTGACTTCCTGCACATTTAGGATTGATTTAAACATTTTATTGATCACTTTGAAGTTTCAAAAGGATCAGGATTGTCCCATCTTGTTGGTCTGGCTGCTCTCTACCAGTGTTGGGAGTAATGGCATTGCTTACGCCGTTATTTTTTCCAAGTATCAGGTAATCTAATTAATTACTTTTTCGAACGTCATAACGCTGTTACTGTTAACAACAGTGAAATGTGGCTCATTACTTTGCTCTGATGTCAAGCAGCTGATATCAGACACAGACAGGAGCTGCACCGCTAACAGACACACGAGAAAACTCGATATCATAGTTGCCAGGTGTGCTTATTATAAGCAACTTTCGGCTTCTTCTTTTTCTAACTTGCATGCGTATATTGGGAGCTGTGGGTTGCAGTTTTTTGGGCTTGTTCCAATAGTGCAGTTGCTCATTTGAATTGTTGTGCCCCCAAACCATCAATATAAACCCAATTCAGAAGTAATTAAAACTATTTTATCCCACCATGTCACAAATGAAAATTTTTCCGTAAAAATTATGTTTCCAACTACAGAATTAAATTAGTTTCTAATGTAGCTACTACTGTTTTCACCATAATAAAGCTGTAGAGGATTAAGATAAAACTTAGATAAAACCCTGACATGTCTGTTTGGTTATAAAAATCAAGGTTAGACTGTTTAGCAATAACAGAGTTATAAATAACAGCAGCCCCTCCCTTCACTTCTGTATAAAGAAAAGGATGTTCCACCTCCAAACAAAAGGATGTTTAATAAGTAAATTAAGAGACAAAAAAGAAGAAATATGACTTTGAAATTGAAATGTAACGTGGATAAAAATTAAAACATGCTTCATGTAGGTGTCTCTCTTTAAAAATGCTTATTTCAATCACAAAATCTGGCAACTAGGCCAGCTGCAGCAGCGGTGAGTCTGGAGCGTCTGTGGAGTTAAAACTGGAGTTTTCAGGATGGAAGTAAAAGAAGTAAAAGTCAAGAACACACATGTGAAGGGTCCATTATGTCCTAAAGCAAAGTGTTTGTCTGTTGTTAGTAAATCTAAAATCTAGAGACCAAAAACAGCGAGAACTCCGCTGATGATGTCAGAGCTGCTGCAGCAGGTAACAACAAGGAAGGACACAGAGACGGAGACACACAGTTCAAGAAGAAAAGATTTTTCATCAGTTACTTTACCTGGTAACTAATTACATTTATGAAGGAGTAATGCAGTTAGTAATTTAATTACTCTTTTGGGAAAGTAAGTAAGTTCTGTAGATCTCTCGGATCACCAAACCAGTCGCTTTTTGAGATCAAGTCTGAAACCAGAAGAGCTTGAGCCTTTTTGTGGAGGCAGATCGCAGGCTTTGGATCTCATTTTATCTTCACATAAGTCCCTCATCATGTTCATGTTCATGGAGACCCATTTCTTCTCCATGGCCTTCATTAATCTAACTGGAGCCGTTCTGTTCTGTTGTACTTTCACATCTTTTTGATTGTTTTACTGTCACATTGGTTTTATGGTTTGAGTTTATCTTGTTTGCCCTTCGCTGTTGTGCTTTCTTGTCCCATTTGTCCATTTTATTGTTTGCTTTCTGCCTTCACATGGCTCTCGTGGCTGTTTTCCTGTCTCGTTTGCCTCTGTGGTCGCACTTTGGTCAACATGTGATGTTTTTGACTCTCCTGCCATTTGAATGCGGTCCTCAGTTTGATAACCGAACTCTCCCGAGGTGGCTCCATGCTGCGCCGTAGAGCCCACGGTGCAGATAAAGTTGGTTGTGTTGGAGCGTGGGCGTTGCGTCTGCAGCAGTTGGCTCAGCCTTGCTAACACTTTATGTTCCATAAGCACAAGTGTTACCGTGCGGAGGAAAGTGGGACAATCACATTCATGATGTCCCGCCTGAGATAAGGTAATTAAATGATGTCCTAGTCAGAGTGTGTTTGCTCCATGTGTCCCGGTGTGTGTGCACTCTGGGGGTGCTGCTGCATTGCAGTGCAGTAAAGGGGGGCGAGGGACGGGGTCTTATATAAGATTTCCCTCCCAAATCAAAGACGCTCAAATGCAGCAGAGCTCCACAGCCTCAGCTTGCACTCTGCTGACATCTTTGATTTTTCAGTCTGCGAGGAGAGAATGGGAGTCCTGTTGCTCTTTTCTAGTCCCTGATAGCAGATTAAAGTCGCAGCTTCTCCCTGATTATGTGCAATTAAATGAGTCATAGCTGGTGGAGGCATCGCTGCAGAGCCGTCCGAGTGTGTTTGGTGGCAGAGGAGCTTCAGACGTGTGTGTGTGTGTGTGTGTTGCTCCCTGTTTGCCTGACTGAAGAGTTTGCACACCTGCGACTACACGTGTGCATCCATGTGTGTGAGAGAGAGTCGCCCGGTGCTTTGGGGCTTCAAACAAGAGTTTGTCGCTTCTGCGTTAATTCCCTTTTGTCACAAAACATGCAACGCTATCTGTGCTGTGGCTGCACGATGCAAAACAATCAACATGGTAGTGAGAGCAGAGCGACGCAAATCCTGAAACGCCATGTTTCTCAGAGAAGGTAAATATCTAACAAAACAGCAAAACAATGAAGAATAATACCATCCAACAAATGTTCTCCTGCTGTGATAAAGTAGAGCTGCACCGAGTGTAACATCAATAAACCATTTTATAAATCTTTTAACCATAAAATTCTGTGATTGCTGTAAGGTGCTAAACAAAACAACAAATCAAAAGACAGAAAAACAATTGAGACATAACAGAAAAAAGAAATAAAACATTGAATCAAAATGGCAATAAAGAACAGAAAACATGAAATCAAAAGAACACAATTTCCAATTAAAAAGGAGAACATGAAAAAGACGTGAAAAGACGTAAAAATGCAAAATGCAACAGAGGATTTTTTTTTTAAGAGCACAATAACAGATAAGTCAATCATAAAACACAAGTAAAATGCTAAAAATTAATAAAAACATAACATCTTAGAGCAAATAATCTGCTGTTGCAATATTTCCTTTGTTGTTAATTTTTGTTTTTTTTTATCGTGTTTCATATTTTAATTTGTTATGTTTTGTTTTTGTTGTAGCATTTTGCAAGATTTGTTTATTTCAACTATTTTCTCTGTTACGTTTTATTTTTAATGTTGTGTTTTGCTTTGTGTTATTGCTTTCTTTGATTTTTCTTTTTCTTTTGGATTTGCTGTTTGATTGTTTCATCAACGATGTTGTTTGGTTTATTATTGTGTTTTTATATATGTTTTTTGTTGAATTATTCATCAACATGTTCATATTGTTGTGACTAAATGCATACTTTTGTATCTGTTAAATGTTTTTCCAGATTTTTACATTTTCATTTAACTGGTGTTGTTTTACAATTTCATTACATTTTTGATTTAGTTTTGTTAATTTGTTTTCAGATCTTTCTATTTTATTCCATTCATGTTTCTGAAGAGCCATGAGGTACTTCAACTGGTTTATTTTTTTGATTTGTTGTTTTTGATATGATGCAGCTTTTGGTTTGTTGATAGTTTTGTTGTTGTTGGACTCTCTTCTGTGATTGGATAAAGCATTTCTGAATTTCTTGTTGAATTTTCTTGTACATCGTTGTGCGCATTTCCACATCAAAAATGACTTGAGTTTGTCGAACGTGTCACAATTTTGGCCTGAAGAGTAAAAAATCTTCTCTGAATCAGCAGTGTGCTCAAACCAGAATCAAACTTTAAGTATAAAAGATTAAAATAGATTCACCTGATTTTGGTTTATGCTTTTTGTTTTGCTAATTGGCCAGTTTCAACAAACATGTGGACAAAACTGATGAAGACTTAATAAAGACAACCTTAAAGTGTCAGAATGTCTTTATTTAGCTTTGTTTATTTATCTAAACTGATCATACATCCCTACTTTAACAAGCTAACAAGTCCAGGTCGATTCCCAGAGTGATAAAACTCATGAACAGGCTAAATTAACTTCACCTTAAAGCCATGAATCAGGACATGCTTCATTCAGAGCGAGGGTCCTTACCTCATAGTGCTCCCTGGACTGGACGGACTTGAGCGAGCTGATCCAGTCCTCCATCTCCTTCCTGTTCTCGGCGCAGAGGATGAGCCTACGGAACGGAGTGATCACCTGCAGGAGAGCGAGGGATGGAGGAGTGAGTGAAGGAGGACGGAGAGGGACGGTGTTCCCCCTCCTCAGCCCGCGGAGCCTCTGAGAGGAGAGAGAGCTCGATCCAGCACTTTAAGGGAGAGAGAGGAAGAGAGCAAACCTCGCTCGCCCCCTCCCTCACTCTTCTCTCTCTCTCGTCCTCTAACACCTTCTTCAGTTTTTCCCTCACTTCTGCTAGAGCTGGGAAAATATAAAGCTTTTGATCTACCTTCAAACAGCATACAGAGTGAGATGATATATTTAACATCAACAGTCCACAGCAAAATAACAACTCTGATTAAATCCTGTAAATCCAATTTGAGAAGATAATCGAATAGCAATTTTTTTCCTCAATATTGCGATTTACTCTGCAATTGTTTGAATGTTCCTCATCTTATGTATTCTTAAACAAACATAAGCAGTAGATCTTTTTATAGTAAAACCAATATGACATTAAATTAATCTAAGGATTAAAGATTTGAGAAAAAGTGGAGAAATGAAGAAAAGAGGCAAAATTTGTATGAAATTGCCAAAAAATGGGAAAAAATTGGCAAAAAAATCCAAAAGTGGCTTAGGAAAATTGATTATGGCAGCAAAATTGGGAATTAAATTTAAAATTAAATTTCAAAAAACATGTAGAAATTCCAAAAATGGTTCTGACAGTGGCCAAAAAAAGATGAATGGGGGCAAAATAGGCATAAAGTTGTAAAAACAGGGTTAACAAAAATTGCAAAACTGGTTCAAAAGTGGGAAAAGGTGTATGAATAGAGGTAAAAAAAATAGGCATGAAATTGCAAAAAACTACATCACAATGCCAAAATGTTCAACACATTTTGTGCTAAAAATATTGAACCTTCTGCGATTTGAAAATTGCAACAAGTCATATTGCGATTTAATCTAATTTGCAATTATTGTTCAGCCCTACTCAGAATCAGAACAAATCAGTTTAATTTTATTTAAAGGTGCTGTGAGGAGAATCTATTTCCGGTGACATAAAGACTCTGCTACCCATGAGCACGTGCAGTGACTGTCATAAAGATGTGACCCAAGCCAAAGTGTGTGTTTGTTGTGATGCTAATAAATGCAGCTCGGACCTTCCTGAGAACTCTGCATTGCTTTACAACTTCTTTTTTCAACACCTTACAGGATGCAAAGCCACGAGGTAATGTATCTCTTTCTAGTTACGTAGCGGTAGTTTTTGATGTGTGACAACAAGCAATTTTTGGAAAACTTAGTATTGTAGTTTTGTTCGCAGATTCTTGATTGCACAAATACTTTGGCAACACGTGAAAAAACAAGTTAAAGTTGGGACTTTGCATCTACTGTTGTTCAAAATGTTGTCACAGGTAAATTTTTGTGGTTAAAACAATAGTCTTTAATTTCAGGTCAAAAATGATTGAAGATGGGTAAGTTTTAGGAAGAAGAAAATTCAAACTATTGCAACATTTGTGCATATTAACATCAGCTAACACACTCGTTAGGGCTGGGAGACACACCGAGTAGCCCCTAAAAATAAACATAATACAACATTTGTTTAAAAGATTAATGTTTAGACCAGGGATGGGAATCTACATTACCAAGACGACCACATAAGGAACAAATACTGGTATTGCCATGGAGCCCAAATTATTGCAATTTAATGGACAAACAAAAGGGAAAATATATGAAGCTGTCATAATATCAACTTTTATATTTATTTAGAAATTAATAGCATTAGCATTACTTAATCTATTGATGTAAATATTAGATTAAGGATAGTTTAAGCCACTTTTCTGATTCAAGTAAGCATTTCACAGCAAAAAGGTTGTTGGTAGGTCTGAACAATTAAGTGCAAATTAGATTAAATCACAATATGGCTTGTTGCAATTTTCAAATCGCAGAAGGTTCAATATTTTTAGCCTAAAATGTGTTGAACATTTTGGCATTGTGATGTAGTTTTTTGTAATTTCATGCCTATTTTTTTTTTTACCTCTATTCATACACTTTTTTCCCTCTTTTGGACCATTTTTACCCTGTTTTTACAACTTTATGCCTATTTTGCCCCCATTCATCTTTATTTGGCCACTGTCAGAACCATTTTTGGAATTTTTACATGGTTTTTGAAATTTAATTTCAAATCTAATTCCCAATTGTGCTGCCATAATCAATTTTCCTAAGCCACTTTTGGATTTTTTTGCCAATTTTCCCCCTTTTTTTTTGCTATTTCCTACCTATTTTGCACCTATTTATTAACCCTTTTCTGCTTCCATACCATTTTTACCCAGTTTTATACAATTTCACACCTATTTTGCCTCTGTTCTTCACTTCTCCATGTTTTCTCAAATCTTTTATCCTTAGATTAATTTAATGTCATATTGGTTTTACTATAAAAAGATCTACTGCTTATGTTTGTTTAAGAATACAGAAGATGAGGAACATTAAAACAATCGCAGAGTAAACCCCAGTATTTGGTTTGATCCCATGTCAGAGTTTCTAATTCTCCCCATTAAAAACCTTCAGGTTAAAATCACTCCAGAGGAATAATTCTGGTCCACATTTCCCAGCCCTACCTCAGCCCCTCTCTCTCTCTCTTCATGTAGCTTTGAGGCAGATCTGTGCTGACAGGCGGATCGCCTCGGTGAAGGCTGAGAGCCCCCCCTCCCTCCTGAGTGTGTGTTTAAAGTCCGTCTCCCTGCAGAAATGCCTCAGACTCACACACCCTCCATCACTTATTAATGCTCCCTCATCTCCTCTTACTGTATCCTTACATTAACGCTCGCCCCGCACACACTCACACGCTTCAGAATAATCAATATTCATGCAGTTTGTCTCGGTCTGTGATGAAGGCTCTCATGATTAATCAGATCTCTCTGCAGGTTAAACACGTCGGACATCCTCACATTAGACAGAAATGATGATCGACGGCTTTAAAGACCTTCAGTGATGCTCTCTCTGAGGCACCGAGTCCAACTTGTCCAGTCTGAAGACCAACAACAACCTCCCTAATTAAAAACTAAAAACAAACTTACAGAAATATTCAGAAATATTCAGATCAGATCATGAAAACTGTTGCAGTTTGGACTTGGCCTGAAAAATTTAACTCTCTCATGCATGGTGACCAGTGACCACTACAGAGGAAAGGTATTTAAAATAGTTTTTATAACATTTAGGTTACAGTACCATGTCCAACTAAGCTGCAAGCTTCATAAAAATATTACCTGTGCATATTTCTGTCATATTGTGAAATTGCATCATAAATTCAAAATGGCCAACGAGAGGTGAATTACAACACGCCTCTCTAGAATAAGTGCAAATCCTTTTATCATCAGGAATCAGACAGGTTGGAATGTATATATTCTAAGTTAATAATATATAAAGAAAGGTTTTATATGGACTTAAAATTTCTTTATTTTATATATTTATATTTTTTATTTAAATTTTTGGTTTAATTCCCATGTGAATAGACTGATTAAACAGCAATATTAAATGTAGTTCAGATTTTACTTTCAATTACTCTTAACAATTGTTTGTAAAAGACGTGTTTGTTGATCTTTATGAAGTTCCATTAAAGTACTATACCACTGGTGTTCACCTCAGCGGACAAACGCTTACCAAAATATTTTGTGACTCAATATTTCATGCATTAAAGGGTTAAAATCTCAGTCATTTTAATGAGTACCCTGACCCACCTCTATGCTCTCTCTGTTTGAGCTCCTGTCACTTCCCCACGTGGGTGCAGCCCACTCTGAATGGTTGACCAGTCTACTCTGGAGTGTTGTCAACAACTCTGACATCATTCTACAGTCTTCGCTCTGTAATGGGCTTGCAGCTCCTAGCCAATGGGCTTCAAACACCCACAAAACAACTTCAATATCAACATTATTATCATCTCAAGGAGAGGAGAGCACCTCCACCAGTCTTCACCCATATTGTGATTTTGACCATAAATATTAGTCCTACCTTTATTTCATCTAAATATTTAGATTCCTAGACCATTAAAACATACAAATATGCACAAATGCAAAAATGGTCCTATTTCACACTGTTAAACAATCCTATAAAAAAATCCTTTATCCAGATGGTGATCCGGATTACTCCCAAAATCTAATAATTCGTTCCTTGTTCCAATCCGAAAATATTCTGAAAATTTCATCAAAATCTGCCCATAACTTTTTGAGTTATGATGCCAACAGAGAAACAAACAAAAAAACAAAAAATTAGATGCCGGCAATAACATAATCTCCTGCTGGAGGTTAACATGCAGACATTTGGAAAATCCTGAGCACAAGTGAAAAAGGACAAAAATCACAAAATACCAAAGTCTAAGAATCAGACAAAACCCATGAAGTGCATTCAGCCATCAAAGTGAACACAGTGGTAGGATGTCACAATGGTAGGGCTGTTCTTGCTTGGTGGTGCTGTCATGATGTTGAAGACTTTGTCTTGTAGGTAGAGGTACCTTATCTTATAAGGCTGTCACTTTTCCAAAAAATCAAGGTTGAACGGTTTTTGGAGATGCATCCAAATAATCGAAAATATTTGATTATTCCTCCCGCTTCCACCGACAACAATAATTTAATTTATCGCAATTGTAATTTGCCAAATACCAGTATCGGCATCACCTTAATAAAATCCATAATGGTCAAGCCCTAGTAGATATGATGGAAAGGTAATGTAGGGGTGTGAATGGGTCAGTGTGGCCTGTGGTGTAAACATCTTTGAGTAGTCAAAGACTAGAAAGATGCTGTATAAGCTCAAATCCATTTACCATCTACCTGCAGAGCTTCAGAGCTCAAACTGAAGTTCCCCTTATTGGAAATCAAAAATATAAGAAATCCATATGTTGATACTTTGATTATTGTTCATTATTATCATGCATTACTGTTGTTATATTCATGACTGCTGGTATCAAAAAATATCTGCTGTATAAGAAATTTGTGTTAGAGGGAAAGTAAAATCATTATCATTAGGTACACTCAGCACTAAAACTCTAAAAATAAAAGTTTAAATCAAACTTTGAGTCCTTGTTTCGTGACACCCTCATGAGGACAGCGATGATGATCTAAGACGCTCATGTAAGCGGCCTGATAAAAGTTTGACTGGAGTCACAGAGGTCTGTGTGATCTGAACTGTAACTGAGGACGAACAAACTGAACCGACCTCACGCTCAGTCTGATATAACCAGACTCCAAACTTTCCTTCACTCTGCTGAAGGCAGAGGAAAAACATTCTTTTGAAAATTATTTCATCTTATTATTTTATGTTATTTTTATTTCTTGTCTTATTTTGCTTCACTTAATTTTGCACTGTATTTTAATCGTATTTGTCTCACACTGTTTTGCAGTGACTGAAGGGCTTTTGCAATTTGTTGTACTTGTTGCAATGACAAATAAAGTTCTATTCTTTTCTATTCTTTGTTCCTTAAATTTCAAATGTACAAAGAAAATAACTTGTTTTTTTGTACAATGGAATCTCAGACCTGCTTTTCATATATAAAATGTAGTTAAAAAATTAGTCACCAAGATTTTTTGGCATATAAATAAAATCCTCCATGATTGAGATGATAGGGGTGAGTATTAGCAAGAGCCTCACATTATGATAATATCACGATAAATCACAATATCACAATATTGTGATATAGTGCAATATTCTACGTTAGCTACGGAAAACTAGAGATGGTGTTTATGTAAATCACACAATATTACTCAAACCTGAAAGTACAAAAAAACTATTTTTTGATCAAAAACAACTTTTCCTTTTTATTGTTTCTAAAATATATCAAATGCAGTGTTGCCCCTTTAACAATGTATTTAAAGCATCCTAACCTGCAGTGTAGTTTAAACTGTAATGGGACACATGAGGCACAAAGAGCTTTGAGTTACTGAAGACGTGACAATAAGTAAAAAAATCACATATTATATTTTTCTTGTTAGTGTCTGAACTGAGTAGACTGCATGGAAAAAACAGTGCAAACATATTTATAAGTTTCAATTTATTTTTACAAAAAAATCAATATTAAGATTTGAAATATTTATAATATATCTGAGGTCAAAATATTGCAATATTTTGCTGTATCAATATTTTTCACACCTCTAATAGATGATGCTTCAGTGTTGTTTTGTGCTCTCTGTGCTCTAAATGGCATCATGACAAACAGTCTCCTGATCAATCACCTTAATCACTGCACCTATAATCAATACCTGCTTATTTTGAGAGACGAGGACTTCCAGGAAAACAATAACACGTGTGAGTGTCCTCTCCTGTTATTAAACATAACCCTGTTAGCCTCAATTTATCCAAAATAAGTGGACACAGCAGCTCACAGATTACAGAGCGAGTGTGAAAGTGCTCTCAGGTGCTTCTCTGCATGAGACTCTCGACCAATCAGAGTCCAGCGTGTAGCCTCGAGTGAATCTGCTGTCGTCAGTTTCCTGGAGCAGAGAATCAGATTTTTCCTCAGCTGTCGATCAGGAGCAGATTCTCCTGCAGAGCGTGTGTGTGTGTGTGTGTGTGTGTGTGTCCATGTGTTTCCGTCTTGTGTCTGGTACCAGCGTAGCGATAAGATTGGTTGCCAGGGGAAACAAGAACGGCTGTTTCCAAAAATGGCTCGAGGCATCCCTCAAGAGAGGAGAGCCTCCCTCGATGACTGACCTTCAGTGCTGTGTGTGTGTGTGTGTGTGTGTGTGTGTGTGTGTGTGTGTGTGTGTGTGTGTGTGTGTGTGTGTGTGTGTGTGTGTGTGTGTTTGTGTGTGATGACAAGTGAGGACACGAATCGTCTCTCTGATCACGAGAGGATGAGACCAGAATCCAGGATTACTGTCTCCGAGTCCACATTCTGGAGTATGTGACCATTATCCTAACCATCCAATCATCTAGGGATGCACCAATCACAATTTCCGGCTAATCAAACAATCAAACTTTATTTGTACAGCACTTTTCATACAGGACTTTGTAATACAAAATGCTTTACATGGGAAAAATGATAAAATGAAATAACAGTAAGTGAAAAAAAAGTAGAAAATTGCACAAAATGAAAACACAAGACCCCCACAACCACAATCCACAATCAATATACACACTCACTTACTCCAACACACAAAAACATAAAAAGGAAATATGTCAGAAAACTAAATTAGAGGACTTAGGAAACGCTATCCTGAATTAAAAATGATGGACTAAAACTAAAATAATAGTTAAAAATACTTGAAAACTACTAGAGGGTAAGATAAGTAAATGTGTAAATACTAGAGGTGCAACAATACATGTATCTGTATTAAACAGTTCGATACAGTGGCCTAGGTTCAGTACACCCTATGAACCGAACAATACGAAATTTTGTATTTATTCATTTGATCAACTTCTGATGAGGTGCTATGCGCTGAAAGTTCAGCGAATCTGTGTTCGACTACTCTGCACTGTCGAACACAGATCTGCTGCTGAGACAGAAGAAGCTACATACGCTAGGGCGCTGCAACATGGCGAGTGCTTTACCTTCAGCTGAAACTGAAGACCCTCCACTGTCATTCAGATCTGGCGTTTGGGACTACTTTGGCTTCCGTGTTAAGTATGACCCTGATGGTAAGAGTGTCGTGGACAAAAACACAACAGTATGTCGGAAGTGCAACACGATGCTAAGCATCACACATCTACGCAGACATCATCCCGGAGTTAAAACAAGTGGAACCAGACAGAAACAACAAGCAGCACACATGCTACAGACTTTACCTGGGTCATTTAGACAGCCATTAGCACATGATTCAAGCACCATAGCTACTGTTATTGCTGTCCACATGAGACCCTTTTCTGTTGTGGATAACACCGGGTTTCAGGACATGGTACAGACACTTGATACACTTATAGCTCGTTCTTTGTAATATTTACTCTGCTGCTAAGAATGCACCACATAAGATGGGTGAGTTCTCTATTAGATACATTTATTTTTTTACTTATTCTTATTTTTACATGGTGATGTTTTTGTTTTTTATGATTCTAAGTATGCACCGAAGAATGTGCCTGGTTTAGCTGCAAGAGTTACATTTAATTCACTTTAATGAAAATGTACTCTGAGTTAAAACAAATGTTGGTTATTTTAATAAACCACAAGTAAAAAGGCATTGAAATTTATCATATTTTGTATCGAAAAAGTATCGAACAGTGACAGAAACGTATCGAACCAAACCGTAAATTATGTGTATCGTTGCACCACTAGTAAATACATAAATAAAATAATATAATATAACAATATAAAAAAACAAGTTAGATAATTAATATGGTAAAATGAGAGAGTGTAACATCAGGTGAATAATAAAATCAGCTAAAATAGGAAAATAAAAGGAAAAGCATTTAACAAAGAATAAAAATCCAAAAGGGTTCAAATGTGTTGAAACAATGTCAAATAATGATAAACACAATCAGCTAAAAGCCAGATTAAAAAGGTAGGTCTTGAGTTTTCTTTTAAAAATATGAACAGTAGGTGCTGCTCTCAGGTCTAATAACAAAAAGAGGCTTCTTCGTATGTTTTAGTTCTTACTCTGGGAACAGTTAAAAGACCTGAGGGCTCTACAGGGTTCATATGGTAAAAGCAAATCGGATAAACAGGCAGGAGCAAGACTGTTAAGAGATTTAAAAACTAATAAAAGAACGTTAAAATCTATTCTAAAAGATAATCACCGATCTTTAAAAAGTCTGACCTGCCAATTCGTTTTATTATTTTATTGAAAAGCATTAAACAATACCGTTAACAACATTATTTTTGTTTTAACTGCACATGAGGCAGTCTATCAAATATAAAATAAAAGTTTTGTGGTAGTTATTAAAATAATCTACAAGACAAACTAACAACACAACTTAAACTAATAAAGTGTTTGGTTTTAGGTTTCCTTGTTGTGCAAAAAGAAAAAAAATGTCCAAATGTAGCATCTTCATGGCTGTTTAAATGTTAAAATATCGCGGCCTGTCAGTTTGGCAGAGGAAAAAGCTGCAGTGGCTGGTTTTTAGATCTTGGAGGAGGTGGATAAGATCAGTTTCTCATGTAAGGATCCAATCGATCGATGCATCCATCCATTCATCAGTCTGTACATCGGCCTATCTGTGTGTCCTTCTTTCATCAATTGATCCTTCCATTTATCCATCCATGTATTCATCCAACCATCCATCCATCCTTGTGTCAGCTCATTAGACTAATGTCCCTTTTCCATTAGCCCGGCTCTACTCTACTCGCCTTGTGCTGCTTTTCCATTAGCCCCAGTCGCCTGCCCAACGGAGTGCAGTGTCGCTGTAAACAGCTGAGCGGCACTGCGGTTGAGCGCGACACAACAATCTGTGGCTTTTTGTCACAAACTGAGTAAAAAAGGAAAGCAGAAGAAGGCTGCAGGTGGTAAGAAGAAATACCCCTTGAGAAGCACAGGAGAGTTTTGGAAGCTATACAACAGAATGAAGCCGAGGATGAGAGCAATCCAGCTGCAAAGGGTAAGCTAATGGTAGCTATTGCTAGCATGCTAGGTCGTCACGCTCATGACTCATTGATGACGACATTGTCTGACCAATCAGTAGCCGGCAGTCGGTGACGTCATCTTTTAGTATGGACTCAGCTCGCTTGGAACCAGAGCGGAGTAGGTACTAAAACTAGCTTGTTTTAGGAGGTACCAGGCTAGTGGAAACACGCTGCTAATCGAGTAGGGCCGAGTAGAGTAGGGCCAAGGCGTGCTGGTGGAAAAGGGCCATATGAGTCCATGTGTCCATCAGTTCAATCAGTCTTCATGTCATCTATAAACCAATCCATTCTGCCATCCATCCATAAAAATTATCAGACCATCCATCCTTCATTTAACGCTCCCTTCCATCTTTTGTCTATCCATATCTTCATGATTATCCAACATCCATCCATCCGCTCTCTATCATCACTCCATTCAAACATTCTCTCATTAAATCTGTCTTCCCATCCATCCATCATTCTGATAATCCACGTTCTTTGTCCTTTAACTCACACATCCATCCATTCATATGCTTTTCTATCCATCAATCCATCATCCATCTTTCCATCTGTGCATCCAGGCAGCCATCCATCCATTATTATCAATGACCTGCCCATCTGTCCATCCCCAACTTTACATTGCAGTACCATGTCCAACTACCAGTTGGTGAACTCTCAAGCCCTTTTCTCAAGATTCATACAAATATTATCATAGCACTTTTTTTCCATATAAAGATATTGCATCCAAAATCCTGAAAAAATAAAACGACAAAGGGCAAATTTGGTATTTTGATCTCATATGATTTCATATTTTTTATTTTAAATTTTGATGTATTTAACAAGTGAATGGTTTGATTATACAGCAACAATATATACTTCAAATTTTTCTTTTATTTACTCTTAATAAACATTTGTAAAATGTGTTTGTGGATCTTAATTGAGTTCCATGGTATTTCTATTTTGATGCATGGTGAAGTGGACAGATGTGAGACTACTTCAAAATATATCTTATGACCATGATTTTTAACTTGTTTGAAAGTAAAATGAAAATTTGAAAAAAGTATTTCTTTGCGATGTAGTAGTTCATGCATGAAAGTGTTAATCATAAGTCCTTCCATCCACTTGCTTATATCCATCCATGCGATCCTGCATGATTCTTTCTTTCTGACCATCCATCCTTGTCCATCTCTCCACACCAATCATTTTTATTTCTTCCCATTTTCCTTCTGTACATTAATGAGTCCATCCATCCTTTCTTTCATCCCACAATCTGTCTGCCTGGCTCTGTCCATCCATTGATTTGTCATCCGTCTGCCCATCCGTCCATTAAAGTGATCGAGCCCCGTGTTACTTTTCTTTTCAAATAACTTGCAATTCAGTGTCTTTTCTTGTAATCAGCGGTAGAATAAAGAAGTTTGGATGTGCTTTAGTGACACTGGATAACAGACTGACTCCTGCTTAGGGACACCAGCCACCTGACAATCACTTTCACAGGATCAGTATCAGTGCTGCACTGATGCTTCATCCTCTGGGACCTGCAGCAGAGGAGGAGGAGGAGGAGGAGGAACCGAACCGTCACACAACACGTGCACACACACACGCACACGCCGTCTGCAGCCCTCTGATAACCGCTCACATTAACCACCAAACAAACAGCAGCACTGCATAAACCTGCACAATCAAAAGCCCATCTGAATTTCCTCGAGCTTCATTTCTTGGGTTTGAACTTGACATGATGAGCGAGCCCAATCCAATAAGCCGAGAGTGAGTCAGCGAGAGAGCGGGCGAGGGAGGGGTCCCTGCAGAGTCTGTAATGGGTTTAGGGTCTGGGTTGGGCTGAGCTCTCCCTCCCTCACGTGGACTTCAAGGTGCTGCTGCAGCCTCATCGCATATTCACACACGCTCCTCTGCTTCCACACACAGGGGTGAAACCACGGCTCCGACCAGAGCGGCCATGCAACATGTAGAGTGCACCGGCTGGTCGCATACATGTACAAACCAACATGAACCTGCACTTTAACACCTCATGAATGAGTCAGTGTTTATCCAGACATTAAGATTAAAGACACGTATGGACATGTGAGCATCCACGTGCACAATTTACTCCATCGCATTTGTGTTTGTAGACAAATAATCTTATAAAAAATCAAATCCTGCATCAAATATTAGGGCTGGGACGATTCATTTTTCTCCCAATTAGAATTTTTAACGATTTTTTAGGTGCAGATTCGATTCAAATTGGGATTCTACGATATTGCCAATTGTTGCAATCTTTAGTTAGCTTTATTAACACCAGCGAAAAAGATGAACAATAATGATGCCTACAGACTATATCAGGAAAAATACACATCACATGTGAGTCTGTTTTAAGGATTTATTCAGCAATATATATATTTTTTCTTTTTTTAAAACTTTTTTTGTCTTTGTTTCTTTTTTAAAAACTTTTTTCCTTTTTTTTCTAAGCAATATATTTTAACCAGCTGTTTATACTCTCTCTTCAAAAGCCTGGATTGCATTTAAAAGTAGCGTATTAACACAGACTAAAATGAAGCATTAAAATTTGGAAAAAAACAACAATTTTTTGAACAAAAAAAATCTATTTAAAAATCGGCAAACAAAAAATCCCGATACTAATGTAAATCAATTTTTTTCTGCCAATCCTATTAAATATGATGCCTTTTCTAATTATATGTAACAGGATGAAGGGACTGAACAACTTGATATGCCCTGCATCACCTAAAACAGAATCAATGCCAACAGAAGTGATTAAATAAACGAAACACAAGTATTTTGTGTCGCATGAATTAATTCAAATGTATCATCAGACGTAACAAATAGACAATTTAAAATGTGCAAACACAAGAAACAAAGCTAGTTTTGCTGATCACCAAATGCAGGTTAATGCTCTAATTGGCAATTTAAATAGTTAAAATCTGAAGTACAAAACTTAATATTGTCTATTGAATGCAAAGAAACAGATTTATGTAACTTAAAAACACAATTCATTATTTTAACAAATACAATATGCTTAACTACAATTTTGGGGGTTTTAATCTGCTGGCCATCTTGGCTGGAGAGTTGTAAAGTTAATTTCTGACCGTGCATCCAAACACAACTGCTTTTTATTGCGCTCTATATGAAAGAAAATCCAGACATTAGAATTATAATATAAGGATTATTATATAAGAGCACTAACCTAAAGTAAAACATTTATATATACGCATGAATCACCCAAACAAACTTCCAAAACGTGGCTCTGAATTAATCGTGTCATTAATCTGCCTAATTTTTCAACCATTACAGACATAATTAGTTGAGTAATAATCCAAAATGCTCAAAACTGCTTGAGTTTAATCAACATGTTAAGATATTCTTTAAAGAAAAAAACTGAATCCAGACTGGAAATTGAATCACCACCAAAATCTGATCACCTCCAACAACATTCTCAAAAACCAGTCGAGAACTTTTGAGTTCCTCAGAATCAGATGGATGCAGCCAACTTTACAGTTTCATAATTATATTTATAATAATCAGGCATGAAAAGCATGTGCACAGTATCAGTTTTTTGCTCATATGGGATATGTTGATATATTTAAATTCATTATTGCCAATATTGATACGTGCACTTTTCTCAAGCATCCATTGGTATCTGTTTATTCTCATAATTAGAAAACACAGGCTTCTAACAACTGAATGTTTTTCTTTTCCCTTAGAACATGTAAGATTTATGTGCTCATATGCAAACAGCAATATTAAAGTCAGTCTACGATGACAAAATTCAAGGCATTTATGGTTGGACTGAATGGTGATTGCAATAATGAATAGCCAGACTGATATCAAATCATCAAAATCAAACAAGTTTCCATTCTGATATCATCATAAACGCCTTGCATGTAAGCCATCAGCCGAAAACATAACTAACAATATAACATCAAATGCTTCAGTAACCAAGAAATTAATTTACAAAAGAGAAAAATATACATATAGAGCAGTCAGACACTTAAAGTTGTTTTGTCGGCTGCCATAAGTCTCAGTTGTGTTGTTTTAATGATCTGGGATTGTTGCTAATTTAGTTGAAATCTAAACCCAACGAATTGCCCAGCCCACCTACACAGACTTTAACCATCTTTACATCCAGGAGCATCGACTGGTTTTAAACGTGAAGCATAAACAGAATAAACAATCTGCATCCATGTTTGCAAGAACATATCCTTATATACTGCAGAAAAAAAGCCCTTGTTTCCAACGTACAAGTGCAATTTCTCTGCATTGAATTAAGAAACTACAACATTCAGTACTTTCTCAAACATTCAAACACATAAACGTAAAGTTTAAAAGCCTCACAGCTTGTTTGTCATGTGGTGTGACCTCTTTTTCATATTTACACACACTTAAACTCTTGATACATCTGCTGGCCACATACACTCAACATGAAACACACTCATGCAGGCACTTTAACACCCCTGTGTGACTCAGTGCATATCCACACATTTAAATTACAGTCACGTATGGGCACGTGTAGACCCACGTGCACGTTTCCCCCCATGTGCTCTTTTTCGCTAAAGAGCAAACAAATAGAAAAGCCCCTTTGTACAGGAAATATTTGGCTTTTCCTCTTGAAATAGTTACGTTGCCAATATAAAAATAAATTTACAGCTAAGCTCCTTAAACATGACATGCCAGCGAATGAAAACATACATAAAATACCATAAAAACACTGAAAAAGAAGGAATTACTGTGAAATGCATATCAGTACATGTTTTAAAAGATGTATGATATGTATGGCACATTTAATAAAGCATATTGTTGGATATTAGTTTCCAATAAAGCTATGTTCCAGGTTTATTCTGTCTATTATATGCATTAAATTGCAAAATGCTCTAAGGTGGCTAAATTAGCAAACACCAGAAGCCCAAACTTTGATTAACATGGACATCAAGATTATTAAATATGATTTTTACTTGTTTAAAAGCATCTGAATCACATAAATTAAGTAACCTAACACTTTTAACACAAACTTAAAACTTTGAAAAACAAGTATTTAATACAAACTTAAAGGTGCTATGAGGAGAATCTACGGCGACATAAAGACTCTGCTACCCATGAGCACGCACGGCGACTGTCGTAAAGACGTGACCCAAGCCAAAGCGTGTGTTTGTTGTGATGCTAATGAATGCAGCTCAGACCTTCCTCAGAACTCTGCATTGCTTTACAACTTCTTTTTTCAACAACTTACAGGATGCAAAGCCACGAGGTAATGTATCTCTTTCTAGTTACGTAGCGGTAGTTTTTGATGTGTGACAACAAGCAATTTTTGGAAAACTTAGTATCATAGTTTTATAGCCGGCTATAAATCGCTACTTACAGCCCGGTGCTCTAAGACGTGTCTGAATAATATAAATTTGCTCTAGTTTTAATTGTCTTGTTCCTGAAGTTGAGTATCCAGGCCAGTCCAGCCCTGTCCCACCCGACCACGAAGCTAAGGAATAGCATTTATAGATAACCTATTTTGATGCTATAAAACTCATCTTAAAGTGTGTATTTCCATCAGGCATAGATCTAAAAGTGAGACTTTTTTGTCATTACTTAGAAACTCCTCATAGCATCTTTAAGCATAACAAATAATTATAAAGAAAAAGTAAAATATATCAAAAGGTCTGACAAGATAAAATAACTAATCTTGTTTTTGAGGTAGATTTGATGCTTCTCTGGCCAAAATAAAACACCAAAACAAACAGACTGAACAGCATGCAGCACAGTCACTGTTAATTCTTGATAATCTTGTTTTTAAAGATGCCAAAATCCTAATGAAATCGGAGATGATTTTTGCCCGCTGCCAACATGCTCTCCAGAAAAGCAGGAACAGTGGCGATGAAAATCTGGCTCCAAATCCCAGTAAGACCTGCCTGGTGTTGCAGATTCCCTGGAGGGGATCACACATGCCCGCACACGTCACAAACATCTGCAGAGCTCCGGTCTGAGCTTGCATGAATCCCTCAACGTCTCAAGCCAATCACCCGCTAAAACCATCCAACCAATTAGCACCAACCTGCACCGAGGACGACAGCAGCATCGCTCATCCTTGGAGGAGAAACAGACGAGTGGACGGACAGATTGACTGCGCTGCGATGCTCCCTCTGCAGTCCTCCCCCTCTTCAGCTCAGAGTGTGTGATGCTGCCTGGTCTCCCCTACGTCTGCAGGTGGAACACCGCCGAGCGTCACCCCTGCTTCCCTCTCTCACTGCCTCCTCATCTCCTCTCCTCTCTCCCTCTGCATCCTCCTGCACTGCCTCCTCTGTGACATCACTCCAGGATTTCCTCTGCAGCTTCACCTTGCTGAGTCTTTCTCCTCGCCATGGTTGCAGACATAAATCATTCATTCAGTACACTGTACTGCTTTTAAAGTCAAACCCATTTTACACCTTCTGTCTGCACAGAGCTCACTTTGCCCCGATTCTCCTCCTGCAGCCTCGTTCATTCTCCTCTTCAGCATCAGGGGAGCTCAGCAGGGCTGGGAAACGTGCACCATTTAAAAACATACTTTCATTTAAGACATAAGGGTAGGGGACAGTGTTGGTAATAACGGCGTTAGAGTATAACGGCGTAACTAACGGTGTTATTTTTTTCAGTAACGAGTAATCTAATTAATTACTTTTTCATGAGTTACAATGTCCTTACCATTGCTAACAGTGAAATGTGGAGCACATGGAAGTGCCGCACCGCGGTCTTGCCCTGGCAGACAAACCCCACTGAAAGGATGCACCGAGCAGTGCCGCGGCGTGCAGCCCCTTAGGGGGAGGGCTGATCCCCGGATGTCAAAGGCTCATAAAGCATGTTATGGACTGAGAAAAGAGATAAACAACACCTCACTTTGCTTTTCTATGGTCCCTCTGCTGGTCCCATCCACACAGATTCGCAAGTTTTTCAACTTCTATCCGCCTATATCCTTGTAGAAAAGATGTTTGGTGTCATGTATACAATGTTATATTTCTATACCTCTACGATTCACTTCTTCGTCTATGGTGTCGTGTTGTCTCTGGGACCCTCTGACCGACTGCTGACCTGATGCTCGTGCCTCCGGTTTTTACATAATGACAAACAATTGAGGAAATTTACGTTCGAGAGTTTGTGCATTCTGTTTTATTTTGAAACTTCCGGATACTCCACATGTTGACTTCCTGTCTGGTGTTTTCTTAACAACAGTGAATTTACGAGGTTTGGACGCGGCTGCGTGGCGCCCTTGAAACTTACTGCGGAGCACTTTGCTCCCATTCTAGTCTATCAGGCAAATTCCCCTGCACGCGCTGTTGGAGAACTGATGATGTCAGAGCTGCAGCAGCAGGTAACAACAAGGAAGGACACAGAGACAGAGACACACAGTTCAAGCAGAAAAAGATTTTTCAGAAAAGTAGCGCATCAATTACTTTACCTGGTAACTAATTACATTTTTGAAGGAGTAATTCTGTTAGTAATTCAGTTACTTTTTTGGGAAAGTAACTAGTAACTATAACTAAATACTTTTTTAAAGTAATGTGCCCAACACTGGTAGGGGAACACTGTTTTCAGGGCTGATGCCCATTTGAATGAAGGATTATCCAGTGAATCTGGTTTGTTTACATCTTTCTCATCCTCAACAGGCAACATGGCGACCACAATACAAGTCTCAGGAATTCAGTGGCCGATAGTCTCTCATGCATTTCCTGGCCAAGAAAAAAAGTCACCACCTGGATTTCACTAAGCAAACAGGTACGAGCCTCCTGTTGGATCATTTCTGCATGGGCGATTATCTTTTAGCTGAAAAACAAGTTATTTAACTCCAGCTGATGCAATGAGCAGCTTCTTATTTCTTAAACAACCATGTCAAAGACACATCCTGTGGTCGTGGAAAAGATGTTATGGCCCTTTTTCCATTAGGCCTACTCTACTCTACTCTACCCGGCTCTACTCTACTCGCCTTGTGCTGCTTTTCCATTAGCCCCAGTCGCCTGCTCATCAGGGTGCAGTGTCACTGTAAACAGCTGAGCAGTGATGTCATTTTGAGCGCGACACAACAATCTGTGGCTTTTTGTCACAAACAGAGTAAAAAAGGAAAGCAGAAGAAGGCTGCAGGTGGTAAGAAGAAACACCCCTTGAGAAGCACAGGAGAGTTTTGGAAGCTATACTACAGAATGAAGCAGAGGACGAGAGCAATCCAGCTGCAAAGAAAAGACGTATGAGGGTAAGCTAATGGTAGCTACCGCTAGCATGCTAGGACATCGCGCTCATCAGCAATATCTCATTGGCATTTCCTTGTATCAATATGGGTTATAACATGTCCTTACATGCCCAAATGCTGTGACATAAGTTGAATAATATATTCCTTAAGTTCAGAAAATGTCATTAGAAGCCAACCTACATGATGAAGTGCAAATTCAAAATTCAAAATTACAGCTGAACTCCAAAGAACTGAAATGTTTGTCTTACCCCTATTGTTTAAATAGTCTACCTGTGTAGCAACATACCTGCAGCACATTGCCCCTGACTTTTCAATCTGTCAATGAATTCTTTCGTCTGCTCTGCTGGTTATCACCCCATCCAACTGTGGCATGTGCCAGCTGCACAGCTCCGCACTGGTCCGCTGGAAATACAAGGCGAGTCTATTTTCAGTGAAGACCACTTCAACCTCCAACAATCTCTGGCAAACATACCAACCCAAAACAGGACAACAAGAACTCAGAATTTCTGCATATTCTCAAAATGCAGACAGCAAACCTCCATGTTTTTCTCTTCAACCTGCCAAGAGCTTGGGAATTTGTGGTTTTCTTTTAGTCTTCTTGCAGCCGCTCAGGGCTAATCCACTGGTCACTGTTTTAAACTTACTATAACACAAATTTTGGACCCCTTAGTCACATCTGAGCATGGTTCAAACCCCACAGCCTACCTGAGTTTTGCTGTTGACCATGTCCATCCCTTTATGACCACAGTGGACCATCTTCTGATGGAGACTCAAGCAGCTTCATGTCTCAATGCTCAGATCATCTCAGCCTGATTCCTTTAACATGGCAGCGAGTTCACTGTACTCCAGCAGCCTCCAGATCTCAATCCAATAGAGCATGCTACCATGAAGATATGGACCAAAACCTCTGAGCACCTTGTTGAATCTCTTACACCAAGTGTTAAGGCAGATCTGAACGTCAAAGGGGGTGCAGCTCAGATACAGAGAGGTGTTCCTAATGAAGTGGCCAGTGAGCGTATATGATGTATCACCATCCAGCTCAGTATTTCCCAGCCCTACCTCATAGACAAAGTCACGACTGCAGCACATGCTGCTCACACATGCAGCAGGCTCACGTAATCTTATTTATGAATATGGCAGACGTTAAGCCGTCCCGGGCTCGCTGAGGCTTTTCAAGGCGATGCTAAAAATAACCTCACTCCCTCCTGCGGGCACTGTTCTCCTGCCCACCTCCTCCTCCCGCTTGTTTCTTTTTATAGCAGCACCCGCGGAGAGGAGAGACATTTATAGAAAGGACACTACGAGCTCCTCCACTGTCTGTTTTCATCCTGGTGCTCATTCTTCTCTCTGCAGCTTCATTCACAGGAACATCCTCTCGCCTCCTCTCACATGGTGAGTGGCAGAAACAGAAGGAGTGAATCACTGTCCTGGAAGAGCGGAGAGTGTTTTCTGGTAAACCGTGATGCACCTGCAGCTCGGCCTATTAAAGGTGAGAGAGCTGGGGGTCTGCTAAAAATACACAGGTGACAGGAACATGATCGGGAACAACGTGACATCAGATTCAACTTCTCCAAAATCCACTATTTTTAACTCCAGGCTCAATTTACCTAAATTAAACCACGACATGATACCAGAATAAGAATCCTGAAAAAGATTATTAAAAAAACACCCAATTCCAATTAAGTTGGGACAAGATGTAAAATATAAATAAAATCACAATACAGATTTACAAATCCTTATGGAGCTTTCTTCGAATAAATACACTACCAAGACAAGATAATTAAAGTCTTTTTATGCTTCATTTTAAAATGTAACTGTTTGTTTTAAAATTATTAAACAGGTAAGCACCACAGTACATCTCTGACCTCTTAAATGTTAACATCCCTCTCGTTTTTTTGAGGTTTGCTTATTAGCTTTATCTCGTCGTTGCCAAAACTCATTTAAAATTCCAAGGTGACCCCACCCACACTTTATGAATTATGTCAGGGATCTTGAGGGTCTACAGTTGGACTGAATAACATCCAGCAAATTCTAAAGCCAACTTGATAGCATCGAAACAAAAAAGAGGATTACAGCCCTTACTTCCATTCTGGCTATTTCCATACAGATGCTGAGTTGATCTCCGTTACTGTGGCTAATGTTCAGGCTGATGCCATCCACCTCATAACACTTCAAAAATCACGACCTGTCTTCTAAGATCTGCAAATCAATTCATGCCAAACCGCGTCAAAGCTTAACTCTTCTCCACAGCTGCTTCGCTCCAGGACAGCATGAACACACCATCCCATCGTAAAACAAGACAAGCACATTTTAACATCATTATTTATAACAAAGTGGCAAAATATGTCACAAAAAGCTTTCCAATCCGAGCTCTAACAGGGGATAAAAACGGCCTGTGTTCTATGCTCTGCCTTCAGCTCCACACAGCATGTCCATGTTCATGTGATGGAGTCGTGTCTGAACTCACTGTGAAGCTGTTGTTGACATTCTTGGTGCTGGACTCTGCAACGCTGGCGTCTGATAGGTCCACCTCGTCAAAGATAAGGGACTGCACGAGAGGAAGAAGACAGAAACCAGGAGAGAAAGAACATGAGAATTAGTTTCTGCATAAAGATTTTTTAAAACTTTAGCTTATCGTAACTTATTCTTAGTTATGATGTGACTGGCTGTGAGGACATGTCTCAGCAAAGCGGGCCTTAAACAAGCAGATAAGCTTCTGTAAGAGTCAACAAGGCATGAGAGAGCAGCATTAAAGAGACAAAAACGAAGGAATCAAATGAGTTACAAACAATCTGCTTCTGCAGGGTCTTACTCAGGTTTATGGGTGAATATTAGGGATGGGATGCAATATCGTTTGGCAATATATCGCGATACAGTACATGACGAAATGCATCGAGTTTGAAAAATGGATCCCGAAATAAAGATGCCACGTCCAATAATAGCGCATGTGACCACAAGTGAGGACAACAAACATTAGTACCAGCTACCTTGCCTCCAAAAAGCCGAATGATGGAGTTGAATGAGGTCGAAATTGAGGACGCTCCGCCTGGATACAAGTCATCTGTCTGACAGTATTTTGGCTTTCTCATTAAAAAAAAACGGAAAAGATGAAGATTTAAGTAAAACGAGCTTCCAATGCTCGTTAGCATACACTCTCTCTAACCTCTCTAGGGTTAGAGAGAGTGTTATTGTTTGTGTCTGGCCTGTTAGGCCTTGTGTTTTCCTGTGTGAAACTCAAACAAAAACAAATAAGTTGTAATTACACAGTTATATTTTTTCTTTTTTACTTTTTTGATATTGTATCGAGACATATCGTGTCATGACCCGGGCATATCGAAGTGCAGCGTATCGTGAGTTTAAGTGTATCGTCCCATCCCTAGTGAATATTAGCATCATAACAGCAGCACTTCCCACAAACTTAATACAGAGAAATGGCTCTAAATGAGGATAATAACATTATTTACTGGAAATGAATCAAAATGAAGTTAAGGACTCACCCGTGTCAGGAAGCATTAAGATGTCATTAGTGACATAAGACTAAATTTGCAGATTTTTTTTCTCAAATATGATTTATTGAATTATTACACATATTTATGGAACAGCTGTAAAATGTTGAAGGGAATTTTGTAAAATACACAGTAGAGTCAGGTCGAGAAAGATAATCCTGTTCATGCTCAGTGGAGAGAAAATAAAAACACAACACAAACAAGAAACCTAATCAAACCCACCCACCACACCCATCATCATCGAGCCAGACTTCTACATAAAAAACCAACAGGACAAACAGATTATGCTCCATTACCAGAGTTATATAGCCAACAGCTGTAAGTCAGGCTTAGGGATGGGAATTAATACGATTTTATCGATACCAGTGCTTTTAAAAATCCTGCTAATGGATCCAATTCTTTAACAATTCTCTTATTGATTCTTGTAGATTTTCAGTGTCAACAATGTCAAACACATGTCACAGCATAGATAACTGCTTCTGCAAGCTGCTGGTGTTTCCACTCACTTAAGGTTGTGCAGTAGGCGCATTTTGTAAAAAATTAAGACACAGTTCTGACGCTTCTGAACCCTGTCAGTGGATTGAATTGATAAGGGAATTGATTAGCAAAAAGACTCATGATAGCTTATTGAAACACTGACACAGAGAATGAGACTGTAATCAAAGCTAAAGGGGGGACAACGAAAATATTAGAGCGTGTGGCCTTTTTTTTCGGTATACAGACTTGATCAGAAACTTTAGACCAGTTGAAAAATTGCTAGAATATGCTTTTTACACATTTGGACCTTGATGAGGTTTTAAATAGAGCTACAATATGCAAAAGCAAGAAGGGGGAGTGTGACAAAAAGCACTTTGAAAAAGTAATTTATTGAAAAACAAGCAAACTGAAATAGGCTGTTCATCAGCTGATCAAAAGTTTAAGACCACAGGCTATTAAAGCCAAAATCTGCTCCAAATGTTCATTTTCTGTCAGGCATTCACACGGTCATGCCCTCCTGATGGCTAAAGCTAAGAAGCTTTCTCTTCTTGAACGTGGTCGGATCGTCGAGCTGCATAAGCAAGGCCTCTCACAGCGTGCCATTGCTGCTGAGGTTGGACGCAGTAAGACAGTCATTCTACATTTTTGAAAGATCCTGAGCATTACAGAACAAAAAAGTCAAGTGGTAGACCGAAAAAAATTACACCTGCGCTGAGCCGGAGGATCTGATTGGCTGACCGTCAAGACACAGGGCGGTTCTCGACCCAAATTAAGGCCCTTACTGGTGCTGACTGCAGCCATCAGACGGCATCTGCGGGGAAAGGGTTTCAAAAACAAAAAACAAATTCAAAGACCTCGTCTCCTTCAACGCCACAAAACTGCTCGTTTAGACTTTGGAGCATCAAACATGGGACACTGAAAGGTGGAAAAAAGTTTTATTCTCTGATGAGAAAAAATGTAACCTTGACGGTCCAGATGGCTTCAACGTTACTGGCATGACAAGGAGATCCCACCTGAGATGTTTTCTACCCGGCACAGTGGAGAGGGGTCCATCATGATCTGGGTGCTTTTTCATTCAGTGAACACTGGAGCTTCAGGTGGTGCAGGGTCGTCAAACGGCGGCTGGTTACGTGCAGATGTTGCAGAGGGCATCCCTCATGACTGAGGGCCCTCGTCTGTGTGGTAACAGCTGGGTTTTTCAACAGGACAACGCTGCAGTTCACAATGCTCGCTTGACCAAGGACTTCTTCAGGGAGAATAACATCACTCTTTTGGACCATCCCGCATGTTCCCCTGATTTAAATCCCATAGAGAACATTTGGGGATGGATGGCAAGGGAAGTTTATAAAAATGGCCATCAGTTCAGACAGTTGATGCCCTTCATGAAGCCATCTTCACCACTTGGAGCAATGTTCCCAAAAGCTTCCTGGAAACACTCTCATCAAGCTGCCCAAACCAATTTTTGAAGTGATTGACAAGAACGGTGGAGCTACTCATTACTGAGTCCTACTGAGAAACATTTTTGTCCTGGTTTGGAGAGTTTTTTGTCATGTTTTGAGCGATGGTCTTAAACTTTTGATCAGCTGATAAACAAACTATTTCAGTTTACTTGTTGTTTTTAATAAATTACTTTTTCAAAGTGCTTTTGTCACACTCCCCCTTCTTGCTTTTGCATATTGTAGCTCTATTTAAAACCTCATTAAGGTCCAAATGTGCAAAATGAATATTCTAGCAATTTTTCAATTGGTCTTAAGATTTTGATCAGGACTGTGTCTTACAGGAATGATTTACGGCCCGGCCCGAGGATCCTCTCCTCAGGTTCCTTTGTTTTGACTGCACTTAAAGACGAGCCGAGCTCAGAAGATGAAGTGAATATTGATGTTTGATTGGATCCCTGTGAAGCAGAGGAGCGATCGATGAAGACGGGCAGTCGGAGTCTGCACACTGAAACATGAACTCAAACAGAGCCGAGATGGTGAGGCATGCAGCTGAGCTCTTAAAGGGCCACGGGCCAAAAACACCATGTCGTCACAGGAATGCCCTGTGAGTGTGTGAGGAGTGAGCGGCTGCAGCTGTCAGAGGGAATGCCCCGTTAACAACTCTCCCTCCGGCTGGGCCGAGGAGGGACGCTGGCCAACGCTCACTCACAGTGTGTATCAGTGTGTGTGTGTGTGTGAGTGAGTGTGTGGGTGGGGATGTGTCACAGCACTTCCACATATGCCTACGAGTGTGTGTGAGTGTGTTTATGAGTGTGTGTTGACTGCTTTCCAAGAAGGCAGAAGTATGAGCGGCACGCCAACACAAACACTGTCCCCTCTGTCCGCCGCTCGGATCCGTTACGCCGTTACATCATGAGTGTGTGTGTGATTCGTCTCCACTCTCATCTGCGTGGGCGAACACACACTCCACTGTCTGTGCGAGCTGTAATAAAAGCTGACAGTGAACGTGGACAAAGGCAAGCGTCCAGACCGTCAGTCACCCACAGACCCACCAACGTCAGAGCGAACATCTACGCACACTTTGTCCTCCTCTGACTCTCCTTATTCAGAGATCTTTCAATTCAGGTTTTTCTAAACCTAGGCCATGTTTTCTCAACTCTCAGAGCCAAAGTGACTAACGGGTACAAAATGTTTCGGACTGGCAGAGTAGATTTCTGCATCTTGAAGCTACAGAAATGTTCTTTAATGACTGAAAAACAATCTTCCAGTGGTCCATATTTTGTCTAAAACTGGGGTTCAGGCATTTGGAATAGATTTTTTGTTATTGCCATATGGCCTTCCTGCACTCAGCATACAGCAGTATTCTGTAACTTCTTACAATGAATAAGAAAAAATAACCATTTCTAAGAAGTTAATAAGTATTACTGAAGCTTTCAGACCTTTTAGAGCAGGAGTGTCCAACTCTCTTGGTCACTTGGGTTACCATAGCACAGAGACTGCTCTAGTTAAAGCAACAAAAAACAATTTACTCCCATCTTCAGACAATTGACTTCTCTCTGTACATGTCCTGCAAAATCATAGTGCAGGTTTTGACACATATAGCAACATATAGTCATAGTCTAACTTGTTACATTGAATAAGAAAAAATAAACATTTCTGTGACGTTTAAAAGTATTTCTGAAGCTTTCAGACCTTTTAGAGCTTCCAACTCTTTTGGTCACTTGGGTTACCATAGCATAGAGACTGCTCTAGTTAAGGCAACAAACAATTTACTCCCATCTTCAGACAATTGACTTCTCTCTGTACATGTCCTGCAAAATCACAGTGCAGGTTTTGACACATATAACTATATATTGCAATAGTCTAACTTGTTACATTGAATAAGAAAAAATAAACATTTCTGTGATGTTTATAAGTATTTCTGGAGCTTTCAGACCTTTTAGAGCTTCCAACTCTTTTGGTCACTTGGGTAACCATAGCACAGAGACTGCTCAAGTTAAAGCAACAAATGATTTACTCTCAGCTTCAGACAATGGACTTCTCTCTGTACATGTCCTGCAAAATCACAGTGCAGGTTTTGACACATATAACTATATATTGCAATAGTCTAACTTGTTACATTGAATAAGAAAAAGTATTTCTGGAACTTTCAGACCTTATAGAGAAGGAGTGTCCAACTTGTTGAGTCTTTTGGGTTAAAATAGCACAGAGAATGCTCTAGTTAAAGAAACAAACGATTTACTCTCAGCATCAGACAGTGGACTTCTCTCTGTACATGTCCTGCTAGATCACAGTGCAGTTTTTGACATCATATATTATAAGGTTGTTCTATAGAGATTAGAAGAATTACTTGGTATGACAGGGCCTGCTTCACCTCGGTTTAAGCCCTACTTAGTATGTGCTAGATCGAGTTCTTTCCTACTGTATATGCTCCCCCTTGGTGATGTCATGAGGAAACACTCCACCAGTTTTGACTGTTATGCTGACGATACTCAACTGCACCTACCAATGAGGCCAGGTGAAACAAATCACATAGAAGCATGTCTAAAGGACACAAAATCTGGATGGAAAGAAACAGCCTGGCACCAAGCACAACTTTTTGAAATATTATTAGAGTTAGAGATACTATTTGATCAGGATTTATCCTTCATCTCCAAGATAAAACAAATACTTTTTATTGATTGGTGCTACACTAATTAAATAATTGATTAATTAATACAATACTTCACCAGCTGATGAGGAAGTTGATCCTAAAAGTGCCCAAGGAGCTAAATAATGATCACTAACTGTTGCGCATTATCATCATGGAGAAAGAGAGACGACTTCAGTGCTGAGATGTAGCCACGTTAATGGATCGATGAGGGCGTTAAACATCCTAACACACACACACACACACACACACACACACACACACACACACACAGGGCAGCACAGCCAGCCAGGCCGAAGTGGAGACACCAGAGTGGACAGATGGTAAGAAATGAGGACTTATCTAAAGATCTCACAATCTCTGTCCGGCCATTTAGAGGAGAACAAATCACTGAGGAGGATCTGGTTGTAAAATAATCATAGACTGTATATGAGAAGTGCTATGCTCACGTTGTTATCCACCACTTGTTTGAACATCAGGTATTCTTAAGGTGGTGAGGACAATATTTGGACATAAGGTGTGTCTTTTAATACAATACAAATTGTAAAAATTTAATAGGGATGAACAATACTATCGGTATGATATCAGTATCAGCTGATATCATATTTTGTAGATAACAGTGCATATATAAACAGAAAAATTAACAAAATAAACAAATGTACTATAAATCTGCACCCTTTCATCACTCCATATGTACACTGAAAAATCAGAGTTTCATCTTTTCAAGAGTCAAGTGTTGTTTTTCTTGTTTCTTGTTTTACGTCTGTCCTTGTGCTCTTGAAAAAAAATATAGGTATCTGCGATAATAATTCAGATATCAGCAAAATCCAATACTGTGCATCACTGAAATAAACATAACAGTGATGCTAAGTTCTCTGGAAAGATTGGATCATAGTTGTGAAAAAATAGCAAGGCAAACAAATTGGGTTTGGCTATGAAGATTTACATTTAAGTAATATCCTTTAGATAAAACACAATATATCATTTTTTTCCAGTCTACTTCCTCTTGCATTTATGATACCAGAAAATCAGCATGTGCATTACAGCTTTAAAATAATCATATAAAGTTCCAAAGGATCCATTTTAACCACAGCTGCAGCTATAAGCAGTAAGTTCTTCTTGAATTCACATGCGATCCAAAAGTCTTTTGTTTCCACAGATAAATTATCACAAATTAATCTGACAGTATCTGTTGGTTACCTAGATTTTCATCTAATAATTTCTTATTTGAGGAACCTTCTTTATCTATTAAAAAACAGATTTTGCTCATAATGCAACACTAAAAAACTGAGACTTATTGTGCAGCCCTACCTGTGTGGCTTAAGCTTTAGCTCAATTAAGGAAAATCATATTTTAGGCAAATTTATGGTGCTTCAAAGTCTATCTGACCATAAATAAAGTCATTATAGACTTAATTAAAATCAACAATGACTCGAAACTGTAGACTCAGAGGTGGTGCTTCTTCTCTCTCTTATACAGTCTATGGTTATAAGTGTGACTGCAAAACACAGCTACATCAATTTAAGAATATTTAATCCTTAATTTAGTCCATTTTTAATTTTTCTGACAGGCCATCAAGAGACTTAAAGCTTAAGGAAAGCAAAACACAGTTGTTTGTTATTGTTAAAGATGAACATGGCCTTACATTCTTACATTTCTAAGACATGTGTTTTGCTTTCCTGCCTGGATTAAATCCTTATTGTGCATTCATGTTACACTGAAAACATCTTAACTAGGGGTGTCCCAATACAACTTTTCTCCCTCCTATATGATACCGACATTGCAACTTTGAGAATTGGCCGATACCGATATCGATCCAATACAATATCAGTAGGAATCAAACAGATTTTTATTACTTATTTTGTAATATGGACTGTAAGAAAAGGCTTGATCCGGTGAGATTATTCAAACACAAAACAGTAGTCAGCAATAGTAGATTTGAGAAAAACTGACCTAATTGTTATAACCAATGGGTAAAATACATTTTAACTTTTAACATAAAAATATGCTACAATTCAATAAAATAAATAAACAAATTAGAAGACCCTGTGCTTAACTTAAACATAAGCATGTTCTACAACTGAATTAAAGGTGCTATGAGGAGAATCTATTTCCAGCGATATAAAGACTCTGCTACCCTAGGCACGCGCGGCGACTGTCGTAAAGACGTGACCCAAGCCAAAGCGTGTGTTTGTTGTGTGCAGCTCGGACCTTCCTCAGAACTCTGCATTGCTTTACAACTTCTTTTTTCAACAACTTACAGGATGCAAAGCCACGAGGTAATGTATCTCTTTCTAGTTACGTAGCGGTAGTTTTTGATGTGTGACAACAAGCAATTTTTGGAAAACTTAGTATCGTAGTTTTGTAGCCGGCTATATATGGCTACTTACAGCCCGGTGCTCTAAGACGTGCCTGAATAATATAAATTTGCTCTAGTTTTAATTGTCTTGTTCCTGAAGTTGAGTATCCAGGCCAGTCCAGCCCTGTCCGACCCGACCGTGAAGCTAAGGAATAGCATTTATAGATAACCTATTTTGATGCTATAAAACTCATCTTAAAGTGTGTATTTCCATCAGGCATATATCTAAAAGAATATTTGGGTTTTTTTTGCTGATATGAGACCGATATCAGTACCAGAGTAGGACACCCCGAGTGTAATTTAGATCAACTTTGATGAAATGTGAGAATAAAACTTTAGGACTGATCAGTTTGTTGTTTTGCAGCCCTGTGAGTTTGTTAAAACCTGTTTGCTCGTATAACATGAATGCATTACTATGTGAGGTTAAGCAGTACGACTATCGGGCCCCTCCGGCCCCTGACTGCCCTGTGCTGACCCGGATCCTCACAAGGCCCTCCTCAGATCCGCTGACACCCAGAGGTGGAGGGGAGCGCCGAGCACCCGTCCAGCACACGGACAGAACTCGCCAGCACACCCGACTCCTGGACACCCTGCGCAGCGCCCGCTCCTGCCAGCGTGCTAGGGCGGTGCCGGACTAACACACACAACACACACACAGACACACAACACACAACATACCTGATCTTTAATGAAGGGTTAAGTCAGAGCACAAAGGTAAAGATATAAAACAGAACATAAAAGTTTGTCACTTTAACGGAGGAGAAAATGGAAGAGAAGAGATGTTAGGGGACAATGAAAGGAAAATGACAGAAAAGAAATTTTTATTGATGATGAAAATTAAAATCAAACAAACTGATTCACCTAAGAGTATGTAAAATATCCCGATACTGAGGCCACGATATGATACGTATCCCATTACATAGTGAATTGTGAACATTGACTACGCTTTTCACAAAAAATTTGACAAGTTTTGGTTTTTTACTACAAGAAGAAAAAGAACAAGCATGAGTTTTAAATGATTCATTTACTTAAAAAATCAAATTGGGGTCCTTAAAGATGGTAGACCTAGAATTAAATGTTGAACATGTGCTTCATCATGTAGTTTGGCTTCTACTTGAGCTGTGCCATTGTTAAAATTATCCGAAGTCTATTGACGATAACTGTCAAAACATTGAGGCTGTATCGATACATGTATCCCCAAGGAGTGCGTGACCATATTTTGCCATATCGATATTCTGAACACAGGCCTAATCGATGACAAACTGAACTTGGAGGCAGACTGCGAAACTGTGTACAAAAAAAGACGCCAGCGCCTGTTTAGTTTGAGGAAACTGTTTAAACATTGACAGGATCATGTTGACCTTGTTTTATTGTGCTTTTATTGAATCAGTTTTGTCTTTCTGTCTTGTTTCATGGTTTGGAAACGTGTCTTTATAAACAAAAAACTGTTTAAACCAAATTGTAAAATGGTCTAGCAAGCTCATTGGAGAGTCTAAACTACAAAAACAGCTTTTTCTGAGCTGTTAACAAATGAGAGAAACTGCAACATGACTCATGTATTTATTCCTTGTTCTGTTTCTTTCATCTTGTTTTATTAATGGTACATCTTTATCATTTGGCTTAGTTGCTGTATTTTTAGACCGTTTTTTGTCTTCTGATGTTTTAACTTTGCTTTTTATCTTGGGGTGGTCCTTGTTCTATTAGCCTTAGTCAGGAGTGGGCAAGTGGAGGCCTGGGGGCCAAGTGCGGCCCTCCACATCACTAAATGTGGCCCGCCATTTATTCCCAAAAACAAGCACCTGTAAATATGAAGAAAACTTGGATATCCAATAGAAATAATTCTATATAATCTTATGTAAGATATTTACAACCTTAAGATTTCCAGCAAAATCTTTGAGCTCTAAAAATTTGAAAAACACATCTTTTTATTAATTTGAAAAAAGCTTCATTGGCTTTAATTCCATGCATATCAGCTAAATTTGCTTGAATTCTATGTCAAGTTCATTTGATTATGCATGATAACTTGTATTTATGTTGTAATATATGAATATTGGTATGCTAATTTTATCACAAGTTTATATTCTCAAATGTTGTTTATCCAACATTCTTTTTCATCATCGAGAGTTTCTGAAAATTTGTAACAATGTGGCCCTGAGGTTGGGAAAAATGGTTTTATGTGGCCCTCTTGGTAATTAAAGTTGCCCACCTCTGGTCTTAGCACTATCACTTTGTCTTGTGTTGTTCTGTGTGTCCACAGTACGAGAGAACTCACTCACTGTAAACCAAATTTATCCAAGAGTGAATAAATATTCTGAATCTGAATCTAGAATAAGCTTATATGGTGGCTTTTTCATTTTCAGAAGGATATTAAAATACTTCCAAATACCTCTAAAGGGCTGTTCACACAGACATATTAAAAAAAATGCAAATGTCAAAAACTGAATATTTTTAACAAATCCAGTGGTGACATTTCCTCACTCCTAAATATTCCACAGTCAACTGTCAGCTGGATTATAAGAACGTGGAAGTGTTCGGGAACCACAGCAACTCAGCCACCAAGTGGTAGGTCACGTAAACTGACGGAGCGGGGTCAGCGGATGCTGAGGCGCATGGTGAGAAGAGGTCGCCAACTTTCTGCAGAGTCAATCTCTACAGAGCTCCAAACTTCATGTGGCCTTCAGATTAGCTCAAGAACAGAGCAGAGAGCTTCATGGATGGGTTTCCATGGCCGAGCAGCTGCATCCAAGCCTCACATCACCAAGTGGAATGCAAAACGTGGATGCAGTGGTGTAAAGCACGCCGCCACTGGACTCTAGAGCAGTGGAGACACGTTCTCTGGACTGACCAATCATGCTTCTCCATCTGACAATCTGATGGACCAGTCTGGGTTTGGAGGTTGCCAGGAGAACCATACTTGTGGGACTGCATTGTGCCAAGTGTAAAGTTTGGCGGAGGGGGGATTATGGTGTGGGGGTGTTTTTCAGGAGCTGGGCTTTGCCCCTTAGTTCCAGTCAAAGGAACTCTGAATGCTTCAGCACACCAAGACATTTTGGACAATTCCATGCTCCAACTTTGTGGAAACAGTTTGGAGCTGGCCCCTTCCTCTTCCAACATGACTGTGCACCAGAGCACAAAGCAGGTCCATAAAGACATGGAGGACAGAGTCTGCTGTGGATGGACTTGACCCTACGTAAATCTCTGCCATAGCATCACTTAAGACAGGAAATAACATCAGGCAGGTGCTATAACCTCTTGATATTGAGACTTCTATCTGGGTTTGATCCTGATTTGAGGCCATGTCTCTCAATCCCTCTTTCCAAGTCCATCCACCGTCTCTCCACTGCTCTCTGGGTTGTATCAGTCAATGAAAGGGCTCCCAGCAGGGCTGTACCCTCAGGAGGAAGAGCTCATACTACTTGTAGGTACATTTAATTGTGTAATTTTGTGAGTTTATGCGTTAAATAAGCCACCAAACTTTATTTGTTAAGCTGTATGACCGGGGGAAACATTTCAGAGAAGTCTGTGTTGGCACGACAAATGTGTTCTTCTGCTTTTGAGCATTGATTTCACAATCTGCTGTTTCACTCGATGGATTTAGGAAGACACAACAACAGCAAAAGAAACTAATGTTGACCAAATGATTTTGGCTCAAGTGATGATGATGTTTCTAACTGTGGATTTATTAAGTTATCTTTAGGAACCAGAGAAACAGATCAGCCCTGATGCTGCACAGTTAAACATGTTACTGTTATGATAAGATAAAATTCTGCAGGATGTAACTGTGTGTTTAAGGAGACAGGAGCCATGTAAAACCAGAGAGGAGTTAAAAAACAGGCTTTTAATTCTGACAATAAAGAAAATAAAGGTGGTAAAGAGAGGAAATGGAGACAGGTGTGAGGATGGAGGCAGTTAAAGGAAAGTGTTACCTTCAGTCTTTATGAAAAGCCTTTTGCTGCACATGTGAAGCTTCAGTTTGAGTTTTAATCTCACTTTAGTCTAAAGAAAGACCCTGTGTAACCGTACCTTGGCATCTTTGGCGTAGTAGAGAGTTCGTCCTCTCAGTTTGAAGTAACGCTTTTTCCACCTCTGGAACGAGCTCGTCTGTTTCAGCAGCAATCCCTCCTTTATGCTCGTCTGCAGGAGAACAGAGAGGACAGAATTAGGAGAAATAATAACCGTTAACTTCCACGTTAAAGATGCATCTCTCTCTTAACTGCTGCTGAATCTTCTCTGCAGCTATCAGGATAAAAGCGCGCCCCATTTTGTGTTTGAATCTGTGCTTCAATTTCATGCACGAGAGCCGAAGAATGGGCCAAAAAGAGGACAAAAAGGAAAAGCCATTACGCACACACACTCCACTTATTTCTCTGAAGAGCCATAAACACACATCAGTCTCACTCGACCTCTCCCCCCTCGGCTGGAGAAGGAATAAAGACAGAAATAGACGAAGAGGAAGAATGAAGCAAGTGAGGAGAGGAAAGAGAAAGAGGGGACTGCATCCCATTCACAGGAACACAGCTACTCTCACATATGTCTCCAAGTTCAATGATCTAAAAATAAAAGTCCACATGTGGGTTATTTCTGAACGAGAGGAGGAGGAGGAGAGGGAGGAAGAGAGGAAAAGCAGTCGAGGACAGATTCATAAAACCATGAAAACCTGAAAGACAAAAGAAAACTATTCAGCATCACATTGAGGCCGGGACCAAAAACATACCTACATGCAGGGCGCTGCACGAATGAGTCAAAAACACAGAAGTGAGTTAGAATTTGGAACTCCCTGGTTCCAAACCCCAAAAGTTTATGGAGTTTGGAAAACCCGTGTTGGATAAGATCTAAAGGTTTGATCAGAAATCATAAACTGCATCTGATATTTCCTGCTTTTGAGTGATTTTTTTATGGATCATATGACAAAAGGCACAAAAATATTAAATAATCATATAAAAAAAAGAATACCTATTGTTAGGTCTGAAGATCTCAAAAGATCTGATGCTGTGTAAGGGAAAAAAAATATTAAGATATTTTTATTAAACTGATAAGGGCAAGTTTGGGACTTAAGGGTAAAGAGTGTAAACTCATTTTAAGTGACTTCGAGCTTTAAAATAAAATCTGAAAAGGAGGTTTGATTGTTAAGATTGTAGGTTTGATATTAACCAGCATTTTACCTTTTTGGTGGAGGAGCTCATTTTCATCGTTGCTTGATTTCTGTTGGCGATGTGTTACAGGGTTCTTTTCTAGAAATCATCTTCCAGGACTTTTCCAGGACGTTTTCACTATTATCTCGAGCTTTTTTATTATTTCTTGTATTATTTTATCTTCTTATGGTTCAGTGTGTAATAAGTACCAGCTGCATTTTGACTTAATTTCCTATGTTTGATTTTTGTTCATGGACTACGAGTAAGATTACTTAATGTTCCATGACAGTTGAAGCTCTTCCAGGACATTTCACTTTTTTCTCATTTTCATATGTTTTCCATGACTGGAAAACTGGTTTTAAAATTTCCCAGATTTTCCAGGTTTTGTAGGTTTTCCTACACGCCTACACAGTATCACAACAGTTATTTCAAATGACTTCCAGTGTTTTTTCCACAGTGCACTGCAGAATAAAAAGTATTAAGATTATTCAGCCATCCTGTAAACAGTCTTTTTTCAGAATCTACTTCAGTGATATAAATATTTTCTCAAACTTCATCACGTTTAAATTACATATAGTAAAAACATCAGATGTTGCCCGGCCCTAGCCTCTTTGCTGTCAAATCTAATGAAATCCCCGTCCCTCCATGTGTGACACAGAACACACACTCATCATCATCACTACAACGCAGACACATAAACACACAGTGAATACATGCAGCAGAGGACAGAGGAAAAGACAAAACACGCACACGGAGACGCAGCGTGAAGATCATGCTCTGGGTACAAACACACACAAACACACACACAAACACACACAGGGTTATTTATAGCTTAGGAAGGCCGCTCTCTTCGGGGAGAATTACAAACAGAGAGTGAAGCCTGAAGCTGACATCCTGCCCACCAGCTGTGTCAACTTAAACACAGAGACGCTGCTGCACAGACGCAATGTGGATCCACGCTGAAGCCACCAGCAAAGATGATATCAAAACCAAAGAAGAAGTCCTTGGTACCAAATGATTGGTGATTTTTTAAAAATGAAATAATCGTGAACAGTGAGGGTGGAAGAAAAAATTGGTTCACATTAGCATCAAGAATTTTTTTTCCCAAATGTAAATGCATAATTCAAACATAAATAACAGACAGTTATTTCTTCATCCAACTGCACCACAAGGTCTGAAAGCAGCAAAAACTCAAAATAGCACTAAACTCTAATCTGAAATGATTTTTCAGTGTTATTGCAACAACTTGGACTGTTGTGATGTGTTTACTGCAAATGCTCAAATCAACATGAACAATGAAACAGAAATTACTCGACCAGCCCCAACTCAAATAATCTCAAACTCTTTTTTAGCATGGCAGTGAGTCATGGTGGCCTCCACAGTCACCAGATCTCAATCCAAAAACAAAGGACAACAAACAATCGCACACGCAGAGATGACATCACGCAGGATCATAGACATGGTCACGTCTCTAAACCCAAATAAAGAGCCATGCATGAGGACTCACTCTGTTCTAATCAGCTGATGAATAATGACATTTAGGTGGAGGTCACCTTCGACATGGTAACTATTTAACCACTACACCATCTGAGCATGAAGGACACGCTGCATTGTGTGCATGCATTCAGTGTTGACTGTGTAGTTTCACCCATTGACCATCAGTCTGGTGTTTCTATTGATTATTGATGATATTTTATTTGTTCTAACCTCTGAGCTGACCCCTCCTGGGTGTCTTCTTCTGCTCTTTTGTCCACCGTCTCTAAACCATCAATAAGGTCAAACATTTATTAAATTAAAACAGATTTTCTAAATCATAACATAGAATAATGTCTTACTTGTGCCTTTAAAATCAGGGCTCCAGACTAACTTTTTGCATTGGTTGCAACGGTGCACCTAAAATTATTTTTTAAGTGTACCCAAATTTTTTATAGTGTCACCTTTAACGCCATAAAGTCACCATTTTGTCACATAACTTTCATATAATGTAAAAGCTTTTTAAACAAGAAAAGACGTAAAGAAATACTTGTCTTTATTTGAAGCAAATTATATATGAAAAGAAAAGCATTTAACATTTAAAACTCAAACATCTCAAGTTAAATAAATCTTCCTAAATAAAAAGAGCTAATGTTTAAGGTGCTATACTGAACTGAAAAATGAAATAAATATGCAGTTTAAACAATCAACAACAAAACATTTAACTGGATGGTCTTATTCTCCAATAAATTTGAACCTAGAATAAAACTTCACACATTATAGTCAATACTTACACAAGTGAAACTAAGGTAAATAATAAAAAAAACAATTCTCAAACTAATTTTAAAAAACCACATATAGGACAGAACATTTCCTGACTTCATTTTTTTCTATTTTTGGGCCTTTTTTTTTTATAGCTTTATGTTCAGTCAGGTCATTTGTTCCCAGTCTGTTTCAGGCAGTGAGCGTGAAAATTCACCTCTGTGCCTGTGTGACTAAGAAACTCCCCCTAAACAGGAGAAAGGACTGAACAAATATAGATGTGACAGTTGATGTTACTTTGTTTTACTTGTTTTTGATGGTAATTATTAATTATCTGACAGTTACAAAGACGAATTTGGCAGAGCTTCGCCGCTTCTTCAGAGTTACCAATTCACGCTGAAACCTTACACCACAATCTGAGCTCATTTGCATACTAACAGCTGATTGGATGATTACTGAGGACTGTGTGTTTGCATGTGTTTGGGTGGGCCTGCAGCCTGTGAAGATGCAATGCAGGGACAGAGAAAAGAGAGAAAGCAGGTGCTGTGTCATGTCTGTTTTCGGCAAGAGTGCACCTAACATTTTTTCTTGGTGCACCAGTGCGCCCAAGAAAAAATGTTAGGTGCACTCACAAAAATTTTGGGTGCATGCGCGCCCAAAATGGTTGCAATCTGCAGCCCTGAAATGTGTTAAATTTTCGCTTTGGATCCAGTGTGCCCAACATTTTCAATTGGCTCAGCTTTTACCAAACAGCCTTTGTGATGGTAGACTTCCGAAGGTTAAATGTATTTAAAGAGCAGCATCAAGATCCTGTGACTAAACTTCTGGAGAAATAATGACTTTATTGAGCTCACTTCCATGAAATAATCTAAAATTAGGCCTAACTGGCAGAGATCTTCCTGTAAATGATGACTAAAGGGGTAAAAAAGAGAACATGGACCGAGTGCGATCCTGCCGTCCACCTATGTTAAGACCCTGTTTCCTCTCGCTGTAGGTACGCCCGCAGACTAAAATTCCTGCACAGGATTAAGGTGAAATACCTCCATGTTGACTTCCCTATAAGGACTTTTATGGGCCTGCTCTGACTACAAAGTGAAGTCATCTTCTCTGTCAGAGCTTTGAGCCTCCTGCAGAAACAGGAGGTGAACGAGTGCAGGCTGAAGACGCTCTGAAGACGCACACATGTAAATATTTCCTCCGCTCTCACGTGAAAACATAAACACATCTCATGACGTACGGCGAGCTGCTTTACCGGATAATCCGACTGGAGCAGAGGGAGCACACATATGACCGAGGAGCCTAATGAGTGCCTCATGACCGACGGACACAAACAGTCACAGAGGGAGGCGCAGCGTGCTCTCCTAATGGGGGAGTTGAGTCACAGCCGAGCAGAAGCCCTGTGGACTCACTCTGTGTTTCTATGTCCAGGAAAACCCGCTGTTACCACATCTGTCGCACTTCGTTCTAGCCTGGTTACTCACTCCGCCATTATCACATCTTCACTTATTTTGGGAAACCTCTTTAAGGTTTTACCTTCTAACAGAGGCTGTTTAGTTTTGCAGCAATTGAATTGAATTGAATTAAATTGTATTTTCATTTCGAACATGCACGCAAAGACCAACAAAAATAGTGAAATGCCATTCACATACATGAAAAAAAGGATGTCAGCAACCTCACGCTCAAAAAGGAGTAGGAGGAAGGAAAATACTTTTTTAGTTCCTACCCCCATTACTGTTCCTCATAGGTCTTATTAAAAAATAAATTATTCTATTGCTGCAAATGCATTATACACATGTAAATTACAAAACATATAATCTATATAAATATGCTTAACTACCTATACAAAACCAATAAACTACATAATCAATATATATATATATATATATATATATATATATATATATATATATATATATATGCATACATACAAACATATATTCATATGTATATACATTAGGGCTGTTTTTGAATGTATTTATCTATATTTGTACTACATTCTTTAATAATGCATCAGGCCTAATTGTTTTGCTGGATGTCCTCGATCTTTTTCTTATTTTGAATTTGATTTATGAAACACACTTAAAGTGTCATTTGAGTTGCCTGATTGAGTTTAGAATTTTCTGGACAAGTTGCCCTGACTTTGGTTTTATTTAGTCACCAATAAAAATGTGGATTTACAAATCTTCACTTCTTAGTGTATTCATTTGATTAGTCATGCACTACAATTTTATAATATCCTAGAATTCAAATTCTTTATTTGGGTACTTTAAGCAGATATGAGATTAAAATGTGATTAATTAGATTAATTAATTATAAATCCGGTAATTAATTAGATTAATTTTTTTAATCGTCTGACAGCATTAATATATATATATACGCAAACACACATATACACACACATCGTTCCCACATATATACACGCATACACATATCCACATATATACACACACATATATGTATCTGACATATAAGCATCAATATAGACATGATATATCGTTACTACATAAAAATCTGTGTAAATACAATTCGCACCTATGCACACACACACATACATACTTATATGTATATACATAATTCATAACTGTCCACATATATATTATATCTATATTCAATATCCAAACATTTAAAGCAAAATACTTATAATATCAACATAACTTTTAACATTTATTTATCTATTTACCCCACCACTCTCACACACCTCCTCTTCCTTATACTTGTTTAGAAACAGTTCCTTGTATCTCTTTTTAAACAGATTTATGTTCACACTTTGTTTCATCTCCATATCCAAATTGTTCCATGAAATCACCCCACAGCTCGATATACAGAAACTTTTCATTGTTGTTCGAACCTTTTTGCTTTTTAAAATTTAGGTTTCCCCTTAGAGCATAACCTCCCTCCCTTTCTGTAAACATTTTCTGAATTATATTTGACAGCAGATTATTTCTTGCTTTATACATTACTAGTGCTGTTTTAAATTTAACCAAATCTACAAATTAAGGGAAATAAAAATATATCTTCAAAAGCAAGAATGCAAATTAGTTGGCTTGTACAAGACTTATAAACGCTTCAATGCTGTTGCCATAACTTCATAAGTTGCTATGTTTGCTTGGCTGCCTGTTGGTCCAACAGGTTGTTGCATGGCTCACAGGAAGAGGGTTGCTGGTTCGATTCCTAATGCCAGGTTCTTTATGCTTTCTGTGTGGAGTTTGTGATGCGTGTCTGAGTGCAATTTTCCTTCTTTAGACCAAAAACCTGCTCATTAGTTTAATTAGTGACTCATATTAATAGAAATAGTTATGATAATGATAATAATTAGGGATGCACCGAAATGAAAATTTGTGGCCGAAGCTGAAGCCGAACAAAATATAAACGCTTGTCTGAATACCGAATATACAATGCGGAGGGAGAGTAGTTCACTATATTTTTTAATAGTGCATTAATAGCTTAGAGTATATTTTTAGACTTGGTTTTAAAAGAAAGTAATTGTTTATTGGATACTATGACATTTTTAATACTCCAGTAGCCTTTGCTTTGAGCTGGGAGTTAAAGGTGCTATGAGGAGAATCTATTCCCGGCGACATAAAGACTCTGCTACCCATGAGCACGCACGGCGACTGTCGTAAAGACGTGACCCAAGCCAAAGTGTGTGTTTGTTGTGATGCTAATGAATGCAGACCTTCCTCAGAACTCTGCATTGCTTTACAACTTCTTTTTTCAACAACTTACAGGATGCAAAGCCACGAGGTAATGTATCTCTTTCTAGTTACGTAGTGGTAGTTTTTGATGTGTGACAACAAGCAATTTTTGGAAAACTTAGTATCGTAGTTTTGTAGTCGGCTATATATGGCTACTTACAGCCCAGTGCTCTAAGACGTGTCTGAATAATATAAATTTGCTCTAGTTTTAATTGTCTTGTTCCTGAAGTTGAGTATCCAGGCCAGTCCAGCCCTGTCCGACCCCACTGCAAAGCTAAGAAATAGCATTTATAGATAACCTATTTTGATGCTATAAAACTCATCTTAAAGTGTGTATTTCCATCAGGCATATATCTAAAAGGCTCTAGGCCACTGTAGATGTTTGGTATCAAACTCTTTAGTGTTTAACCCCCAGACTCTTTGGCCCCTTCACACCTGCCTGACGCTCCAAACAAATCAAAACTATTAACCTAAGCATTATATTCTGCCTTCTCCTCTAATAAGAACATCAGACTCTGTTTTAGGAGGACCTTTAACCGTCTTCCTGTCTGGTCGGAGCAGCAGCAGTGACTTTGCTCCAGTTGTCCGCTCCATTTTTCTATTTTGTCCCTCCTTGGCCTCCATAGTTCCTTTCCCTTGTCTCCATCTCCTTCCTGTTGCCAAGTAGGCCAGAAGTGATCTATAAATAGTTGACTGTGTGTGTGTGTGTTCCTCTCTGCAGACTCAGAGCGAGCGAGCGAGTGCCAAAGAGAAATGAGTAACCTGAGCACCATGTACCTTACACCCACACTGACGGGGTGACACACACACACACATACACACACACCCCCACACACACACACACACACACACACACACACACACACACACATGCTTACACAATAGACAAAAGGCCGAGTGGTTCAAATGAGTGCAGCAGCTGTGGTTGGTGGAGAACAGCAGAGTGGAGTTCCCTAAACGTCTAAACGAGCGGAGCGCCGTTTTTCCTGACGATGAACAGACGAGAACAAACTCACACCAACATCTGGGAACATCTGTGACCATCTATGAACACAGCAGGGATGACCAGATCACAGTTTTAAACCTGTTTCTACTTTTATAGAGCTATAAACCATCAGTGTGTGGAAATTTCAGACCGCTCTGTTCTTTGTCTCACAACGGCTAAAGGATGGGAACTGCAGTGTCATTATTGATTCTGCTAATTTATCCAACTCTTTAGCAACTTCTGTGGAGTTTCTGTGTGGAATAAAAGGGAGGCCTGCTATGACTTTAACCTTATAGCGAATAACTGAATATCTGGGGGTAAGAATCAGAGTGTAAAGTAGGGCCCGACCGATATGGATTTTTTTAAGCTGATGCTGATATTTATGCAGAATAAAAAATACATATTATTGATAAATTGGCCAATAAATGTAACATATATATATATAAAATGTTTTTTAATTGGTCCCACAGCACTTGCAACAACGATATATGAATTACAGGCAGAATATTTTACTGTTCTACAATACTTTGCCCCCACGTATTTGTTTAACTTTGAAACATAGTGGAATTTTCAAGTCCAAAAACACGCAGAAAAGCATTAAACCTCTGGGAAATTATTTATAAAAATTATAAGAGTCACTCTTTATCTTGCACTTCTTTTTAATGAAAATAATAAGGACATAGGTGATTATGAGAAATTAAGAGTTTATTGGCAAAACTCTGGCTGATGTTGAATACTTAATAGGGCTATAATCAGCTGATTTAATTGGTCCACCCACCCAACGCTCTGATGGCCTAAACAACAGGAAGTACACTGAGAAAGTAGGGGACATGCAAAGGCACTTTATGGCAGCAATTTAGGCTCCACACTGCTGATGGCAAAATAATAAACAAGATCGGAAGCAGCTGGCCCACTCCTTATCCATGACAAATCAGCAGGCCCATTGGCCGGCCTTCCCGCCAATTGTCTAGTTGGTCAAAAGCTCAGCTCTGTACGATCAAGTCCTCCTGGGTAGATTTCCCACCAAATGTGCAGAAAAAAGCCATTAAGGACAAGATTGTAAGTCTCACATGCAAAGACATGAGGCCCACCTGTGCAGCCTTGGAAAAAGGTAAACTAGAAAGCACTCAGGGAGCGCAGACCTCCGCCAGCGCCACAGTCCTCACCCATATTGTGATTTTCACCAAAAATATTATTTATTCATTTTAATATTTAGATTGCTTGACCATGAAAACATACCGTTAAACTGGTTTCATAAAGATATCTAGTTTAGTTCAGTAGTTATTCAACAAAATCACATTTTTCGTCATGGCGGCCAGACGCTGATCCAGATCAACACCAAAATTGAATCAGTTCTTCCTTTTCCCATGCTGAATATTTCCTGAAAATTTCATCAAAATACATCCATAACTTTTTGATTTATTTTGTTCACAGACAGACAAAATCTCCCGAAAACATAACCTCCTTGGCGGAGGTAATGATGCGTTGCAGCTCAAAAATAGAGTTTTGGTCACAATGTCAAACACGTGACTCCTGATATTCAATTCTGCAGCGCTGAGACAAATGTTACTGCAACTTTCTGGTGTTTCCAGACTCACTGTCAATAACAGAACCAGATCCAGAGTATTGTGTAATTGTCATTTTGTTTAATAAAGACATTTTTGACTCTTTCCGTCTCCATCTGATCACTTCTATGACTTCTTATTTTTCTGCTGACAGCCTCTGATTTAAGTATGATGTCCCTGCTTTGCAAGGCATGCAGGGAGAATTCAAGAAACTGATGAGAGAACTGCTAGGGTTACAAAATATTGGTTTTGCTGTTATCTGATATGCTAATATTTTTAAATTCATATTTCTGGTCAAGAGGACAAGCGCTGTCCTTCACAAAAATGGACTTGTTTCTTTCAGTGTTGCAGTAAATTTCTGTGAAGAACAGATGTAAAACTAGAAAAACAGTGTTTAACTCTTGCAAAAATGAAACCCTTGATTTTTAAACGTTCCCATGCAGTGATGAGAAGCTGCATCAATATTATACATTTGTGTAATTTGTTGATATTCCAGCTGATGTCTGGCAGATATGTGTGGTCGACTTATCGGCGTTGGTATTCGCAAAAATTAAAAAATAGGTCGATACAGATACTTAACATTTTAGGCTAATATAGGCCAATACTGATAGCAAACAGATGATATTGTGCATCCCTAGGAATCGCTAATCATAAAGATAAATGATACCTGAGCTTTTTGTTATCCATTTTTCACTGGATTTGGTTTTTTCCATCCTGTGTTCGCCACACTTTATAAGGAACAATATAGTGTTTCCAGTGTTTTACTAAATATTTGTGATCAGATGATTCAAAGGAACACTTCTTGTTGCTGATCACTTGTGGTTTTTAGAGTGGTGCAGTAGTGTTAGGATGGAGATCATTGATTTTCAGAGTTATAGGAAACCTTATTGATCATGCAATATCAAGTCATGTGACTCAAAGCATGTCATGCTGCCAGTTGTGTATTGTTAACCAGCAGAGAATTGAATCTTAGGAGAGTGGAGGTCAACTTTTATCACATAAAAAACAAAAGGATCAACAAGGGAATTGATCAGGAAAAGAAGTGGAAATTGATGAGCAGGACTGATCAATAAAATCAATCAATAACCCCTCTTTAGCCTGAACTCTCATTTCTAAAGCAACGTGCTGCTGTTTCCATCCTTAAGGCCCCGTCCTGCATCAGAGCTCATGCCAGCAGTTTTCCTGATGGACCAGAAACAAAGACCCCAAACTGCAAATAGTCCTTCACAAGGAGCTGCTGTTTTGGATAATCTGTTTAGAATAATTACACATTTAAACATGTTTTCAACAGCTCGAACTGCACGTCCACACTTACAGCAGTAAAACAGAGAAGAAAACAGACCCTGTCTGAGGATCTGAACTCATGACCGATAAGACTAAACTGCTGTGACTGTAATTGGCCGGCCCTTACAGAAGACTGCTCACTTATCTGTCTTTACTTTCAGAGGATGCTGACTGAGAGAAGCCCGCATTCCCCACATTCACTCCCTCCATTACCCAATCATCTGTTATCCCAGAGTAAGACCAGAGAGAGAGTGGAGGACAATCAGGTCCTTTAAAACCAGAGGACATCTCTCCCCGAGCATCCCCTCCTCCCTCCTGAAGCTGTCTCTGCAGGGCGTAATTGTAACTCCCAGCCTCCTCTTACTCCCACTACATGCTAAAATTTCACCACAGTGATGAGAAAATGATCATCTTTGAGCCTGAAGTGGTGATTTCCCCGTCTGTGTGAGAGTGGACCACATACAGGAGGAGGTGTGCATGTGTCAGGACGACGCACGGGATGTTATGTGATTTAAATGAGACCGGCAATTAGATTCTGCAACAGCTTTGGGCCAATGAGGACACAAGCTAAGGTTACTTTAGTGCAACCTTCGATCATCATAGGAGATGCAAAGCCATAGACGAGAACACTGAAGCACATTTGGAAGAACAAGAGGCATCGCCTTCCCTTGAACCCGTCGCCATCATCACAAATGTCGAAACAAACTCTTAACTTAGCAAGACATGAAGAGTTGGTCACATGACTTGAGTAACGCCATGCTAACACTTCTGTGTTACTTGATTAAGACTTTAACTGGATGTCCTGTATGCACGTTCAGATAGAAGACAAAGTTGCTGCTGCAAAAGCAGCTGAAAAGGGGATATATGATGGTTTAATGTGGATGTATTCATGCATGTGCATATGATGGGGCAGAAGAACTGATGAATGGATGGATAACAGAAAAAAGGATGGATAAGTGGATGAAACAGTTTGTTGGATGGATGGATTGATGGTTTGTTTAATGGATGGACTACTAGATGGATGTAAATAACGGATTAACGGATCTAAATAAGTATAAATAAATACTTGGATGGATGAAATAATGGATGAGTGGAAAAAACACTGATGAACAAATGTACTGATAGATTGCTGGTTTGATGGATAGATAGACAAAGACAGATTTATAAAAACATCTTTGGATCAAATGACAAATGAATAGTTGGATGGATGAATACATGGATGGATGAATAGATTGATATACAGGTAAATAAACAGATAGCTGGACGGATGAAACAGTGTATAATAGAAAAAAGAATAGTTAATATGATGGGTTAGAAAAACTGAAGGATGGATGGATAAAGAATGGATGACAGAAAAAAAGGATGGATAAATGGATGAAAGTTTGTTGGATGGATGGACTGACGGACAGGCTGCTAGATGGATGATAAATCACATTGATGGATCTAAGTGTCTTTAAAAAACAAACTCAAAAACTACCTTTTTAGTCTACCTTTTACCTGAATTAATTTATTCTAATTACAGTCCACTATTTTATTATTTAATCTTATTTTTTTTAATCTCCTCTATCTTTCCTTATTTTATTTTCAAGTTTTTCTATTTTTTAACTCCATTTCAATTTATTATTTATTCTTATTATTTAAAAAAAATATTTTTCTTATTTTATTTTATGATATATTTAATTTTACACTTTAACCTAACCTCCAGTGTTTTCTCATTTTTAAACCTTTAAGATGGCGTTTCCTGAGTACCAAATCCTTTGTTTAATTCATCTGTCTGTTTGTAAAGCACTTTGTGCTACATCTTTTGTATGAAAAGTGCTATATCAATAAAGCTTGATTTGATTTTAGTTGATAAATAAGTATAAATAAATACTTGGATGGATGGATTGATGGTTTGGTAAAAGAGTGGATGATAGAGAAGAAGCATTGATAAATGGATTTATGCTTGGATGGATGAATGGACTGATAGAGGAAGCATAAAACATAAACATTGTGATGGATCATACGATGAGTACATGGATGGATGGATGAGCAGATGGATGGATGGGTAAATGAATAGAAGTATGGATGAAATAATGGATGATTGAGAAAAAGCATTGATGAACAGATGGACTGATAGATTGTTGGTTTGATGGATTGGTAGAGGGTTGCAGGGATGTAAAAGCACAATGATAGACTGAATGATGAATAAAAAGATGATTGGATGGATTCATATATAAATATAAAGACATCTGAATACATTGATGCATGGTTGGATATACTGTTGTGATAACTAACACTAAGAGGACTTATTCTCAAAGTTATCCAGTAAATGGTGTTTCTTTCAGTGCTCTGGTTTCATCTCTATCACTCCATCAGTGTCTCTCCATCCTGGAACAGAAAAAGGCTTTTAACGCCTCTGATTAGCTGTCAAGCTGCTCATGTCTGCAGACCTGCTGCTTTCTCTTCACACTTCTTCTCCTCTTTGATTTACTGACATGTTTATCCGCCTCCTCTCTCAAACCTTAAACCAAACAGAGACACAAAAACCGAGATGATCTTAAAAAAGAAGCAGATGTTCCAGCAGCAGCAGCATCATGAGGCTCCACGGTGGAGGCCGAGAGACGTGGTCGTCTGTAGCAACCGAAGCAGCAGAGAGATAGTGGACGGCGGCGGAGAGGGGATGGACTCGGACCATGTGATAGGCCGACACACACACACACACATGTATATCACACACCGTGCAGAGCTGAGCAAACAGACCTGTGGAACAACACTCAGTGAGTCAGTGCCTGCATGATCCATTAGCAACACACACACAAACCCACTGACCCACACGGCGGAGACTCTGCAGCCCTTGTGAGCTCCATGTCAACACTCGCTCGGGACAAAGAGACGACTACAGAGTGAGTGTTTCTGAGCCAAGAGAGCAGCAGAGACGATTATGGACTGACGAGGCTGCAGCAGAGGATGCACATCGGCATCCCTACACCTAAAGATACACCATCCTGAGTTAGACTGAGCATGTTTCTGATCCATGTTAGGACGAGAGCTTTAACCCTTTAACTCTCAGCTTAACTGCCTGGTAGAAGTCGGGTCAGTACATTCAGGAACATTTTTAATATCTTAAAAAAATAACACGTCATTTTTACCCCCGCCAAGGAGGTTATGTTTTCGGGAGAGTTTGTTTGTCTGTTGGTGAACAAAATAACTCAAAAAGTAATGGATGGATTTGATGAAATTTTCAGGAAATGTTCAGCATGGGAAAAGGAAGAACTGAAATCGATTTTGGTGTTGATCCGGATCACCGTCTGGATCCGCCATGATGAAAAATGTGATTTTTGTGAATTACTACTGAACTAAAATAGATATCATTATGAATCCAGTTGCTTATGGTATGTTTTCATGGTCAAGGAATCTAAATATTTAGACGAAATAAAGGTAGGACTAATATTTATGGTAAAAATCACAATATGGGAGAGGACTGTGGTGCTGGCAGAGTTCTGCGCTCTCTGAGTGCTTTTCTAGTTTGTTACTGTCATTATCTTAGATTCAGAAACTAGAAAAGCACTCGGAGACAGACATAGTTCAGTCTTGATCAAGTGGGGCCCTTCCAAACAGACAACTAAACTGAAAACCAAACTGCAAACAAACCAAAAGAACTGATACTTTGTATCGGATTTTAAGGTTTAAAATGCTAAAAACTATTATAATTATTACCATCATTATTATCTTGGATACTTTACGAAACCATTTACTTATAATATTATTTGTATAAAATCTGAAATTCATCAAAACCATTTTCGTGCTTTTGTCAAACTCAGTATAGCATCATCTATTTTAAGTTTTTTTTTGATTGCTATTTTATTCACACACATTTCTGCATTTTCTAATTGATTTTCATCCCAAATATTTCTGCATTTTTATGTCATCACAATCAGCTGTTAGCTTTTTAAACCTTTAAATCCCACACCAAGAAAACATCTGTTTTTTTGGTTTGTTTTTTTAGTTTTCTCTGTTCACTGAGGTGGACCAAGCACTGATTTGACTTGTTCTGTTTTAAAACTTTAAATATCTCTGATTTATTGATGATCTCTGCCAAACAGTTGAGCTGGTGGCTAAAGGGTTAAAAGTGAGCATTTAAGGGTGAAAACTTTAAATTATGACAGAGTGAGTCCAAGAGTTAGGACAATATCAGCGATGTAGGGGTGTGTTTTCACTTCTATATGAAGAAACAACACCAAAATATCCTGAAATGTATCTTTTCAATGCTGCATGATCTGAAACAATGTAACTTCTATTATCTAAATAATCCATAGAATCAAAAACACATTAAAGCTTTTAATAATGTCTATTAATTTACACACAGGGTCATCATAATTCTTAAGCAAACCCCTGAAAATCCTCCCAGGTGCAGGAAATTTAGTAAACCTAAACGTTGATTTAATAGTCTCACGCCTTAAACATATTCCAGGACTTGTCTTGCAGCTTTTGTTTGCAAAATATAAGAAAAATAAATCAAAACTGGGAGCACAAGGCTTCTTTTTGTTACTGTAGTGGATTTCTTTTGAATATAATTCATTAAGTAAAACTTACCTCATGCTCTTACATTTCACTTCAGGTTACAGAAAACCCTGTCTAAGCTTTTTCTACATAGACTAAAACTTAAATGAGGAGTTGTAGTGATTTATAGAAATATAATAAACCGTGTTGTCATTCAAAAGGATGATAAATAAAAGAAACGTTTGGCCAGACAAATCCTGAGCCAGAGTCTCTGGACACACTTCCCTGCTCTGAATAATGCAGGAGGAGCGTGGCGTGGAGCGGTCAATAATTAAGAGGAGGAATTGGTGTGAGCGGAGGACACCGCTGGTTTACGGTGTGAAGGAGAAGTGGGCCAAGGAAGCTAAGGTGTCACACCTGAGAACCAGACCAGGACTCCGTCACAGAGGCTGATAATGGAGGGTCAATGGAGGGTTTTACTCATCGTTAGATATTCAGCTCCTTAAATCTGCCTCACAGTCATATTTCAAATTCAAATGTTATGTTTGAGTCCTATAAAAAGATGAGGACAGAACAGATTGTCTCTTTTACTGTAGAAAGAGGCATGCTTTATCAGTTTTTTCAGACTGATCAGAATAAAAATGGAACTAAAGCGATGCTGAGAACTGCAGCTGGAGCTTTTATGATGAGAGACGGAAATTAAAAAAGTTTAATTGATCACACTGCTGTAGTCAGTTCTGCTTATTAATCAAATCTATACGGGGTCCCTTATATAAGAACTGTATACTCCCTAGAGGTGTAGAAAAATATCACAATATATCGCAATAGTTTGACTCCCGATATAATATCGATATTTTTGTAAAAATAAAAACTCAGATTTTATCAGAGTTGGAAATAAAATACAACTTATAAATATGCATGCACAGGTTTTTTTTCATGCACTATGCAGTTCAGACGGCGACAAGAGAAATATGTGACCTTTTTTAACTTACTGTTGTGCTGTAAGTAACTTAAAGCACTTTGTTTCTCATGGGTTTGATTACAGTTTGAGCTGCACTGCAGGTTAGGATGATTTCAACACTTTGTTAAAGGAAAAACGATAATAATTTCTTTGCAACATTAGTTTAATTGACTTGATGCACTCTGTGTTAAGTGTATGTATGTAACGCTGCATTTGACATATTTCAATAACAATAAAATGGAGAGGTTACATATTCACTGCCTCTAGGTTTTCCCTAGTTTACTGTAGAATATCGCAATATATCACAATATTGTGATATCGTGATATATCGTGATATTATTGTATCGTGACCAAAGTATCGTGATACCTATTGAATCGTGAGGCTCTTGCCAATGCACACCCCTAATCCCTCGCTGCAGAACTTCATTATGTCAGTCCTCCTTTTCTTATAAGGGTGCAAAGATGTGGAACTTGCTACCATCTAAGCTCAAGACCATCACTGAGTTCAATATCTACACTGCCAGGCTTAAGTCTAAAAACAAAACAATCCTGTACCCATTTTTAAAGAATACTGTGTGCACGTGATGAAGGATTTATCTATTTATTTATTTATTTGAGTATTATTTTCAATAGTATTAGTTTTTAATAGTAGTTTTTTTTTAAAGATGCTTTGAGGAGTTTTATAGCATCAAAATAGTTTATCCATAAATGCTATTCCTTAGCTTCGCAGTCGGGTCGGACAGGGCTGGACTGGCCTGGATACTCAACTTCAGGAACAAGACAATTAAAACTAGAGCAAATTTATATTATTCAGACACGTCTTAGAGCACCGGGCAGTAAGTAGACATATATAGCCGGCTACAAAACTACAATACTAAGTTTTCCAAAAATTGCTTGTTGTCACACATCAAAAACTACCGCTACGTAACTAGAAAGAGACACATTACCTCGTGGCTTTGCATCCTGTAAGTTGTTGAAAAAAGAAGTTGTGAAGCAATGCAGAGTTCTGAGGAAGGTCCGAGCTGCATTCATTAGCATCACAACAAACACACGCTTTGGCTTGGGTCACGTCTTTACGACAGTCGTCGTGCATGCTCATGGGTAGCAGAGTCTTTATGTCGCCGGAAATAGATTCTCCTCATAGCACCTTTAAATAAATTTCAAGTTCTTGTTTTATGTCATGTAGAAAGGCCCAACCAGGGACAGGAGTTGAGAATTAGCCTTGGCTATAAACTTCACTTGCATGGCATCAGCTGCAGATAGTTTTTTGTGACTATGTACAATTGCAATGTCCCTGCCAAATAAACGAATAAATAAATAAATACCCATCCCTTCATTGTCTAACGCAGATGTTTGTGTGCAACAGTTGGCATTATCTGGTGTAAAAAAACTCCTCTGCTATGAGCACTTTAACACTTTTGACGACCTCCTTGATTTGCAAAACATGCAGAAAGAACAGAGCGGAAAGAAATGATAAAACATGTTAAGCAAAAAGAGGATGATACTGATTCTTTAAGCTCGTTGTTATGGATTTGCAACTGAAATTGCTTTTCCAATTCCTTGCCATAACACTACATTTTAAAATTTAATATGATAAGACTAAAAGACATTTCATCAAACCACCAACAACACAAAGAGGCCCTGTCACTCACATTTCTAGTTTAAAAGCTGCATGCAAACACTTGCACACTGTCTTACTTGTGCTAAAACAGAGGTGGGCATCTGGCTGCACAGGGCCACATGCAGCCTCCACACTCCCTCAGTGCAGATGTTAATCTAAAATATGAAAAAATATAGATTCACAAGGAAATAGGGCAACATCTGTGAGAAAACAGAACAGCAATTTTCTGCCAAGACGTTGATCTTGGACGAAAATCTCGTCTGAGATCATTGGATGTAAAAACATGTCCTGCCTACAACTTGTTTATCACGATGATGTCATAATACAATCAATCCAACAACGCTACAGCGAAAAGTCTCTTTCGTTAAACTACCAGAAAGACCCTGAACACCCACGTCTTCAGCAGAGGAAAGTCCCACAAACAAACAGAGCTGAAGCTCAAACATCACAGAGCTCTTCTCACCTTGCTCCTGATCTGTCCTGAGGTGGAAACCTTCCGGATGAGTTTCTGGGGTCCTTCCTGCTCGGCCTCGCTGTCGGAGGACTCATCCGCGGCCCCCGGGCTGGTCACGGCCCCCACCACATGGGCGTGGATTCCCACTGTGGACGCCGGGCCTTTTTCCGGCTCCTGTTGAGAGGAGGGGGAGAAGCAGAGCGGGTTAGATTTGGACTGATGATGATGACGAACAGGACTCCTCTGAGTCACTGCTCACTGCAAAGAGACCAAACAGGCCGCTGGTTAAAGTCATTAAGAGCATCAGTATGTTCAAAAACTCACTTCTGTCCTAATTAAACAAATATGCTGTAATTATTTAACAATGTTTCTCCATAGAGAAATTAAAAGTTTGCTTTATTCCTGCTTAAATTCAAGGGCACCAACCCATCTGTGCAATCAAGACGAAGCTGTCTCTACCTTGGTCCAAAACCAGGGTGTCAAAAATGATAATCAACATATTGTGACAATTTGTAATGCAACGCTGTATTGATATTTGTAGAGTAATATTGATATTTTATTAATACGTAATTTAAAAAAAATGCTTCTGTTGGTAGCAGAGATTCAGACGGATGTTTATAAATTAAATATGCTGATTAGAAACTGTATTTTTATGGGCTCTTAATGCTCTAAAAACTTTTAAAAAGACTTTAAAAATCATAATGTTTGTCCCTTTTGATAGTCCGCAGTATGCTGTGATATCATCGATCATCACCTATGATTTACATCCAGCACATTTTGACAAATTCTTGCCAACACACTCATCTGTTTAAAAGTGGCCAACTCTTTTAGTCTGTTTTAGCTGCACAGAATGATTGTCAAAATTTGGAATAAAGTCAGTTTTATTCAACAGTCTAGAAGTCATCAGCTGTTCTGCAATTTAATGACAAAAGTACTGTGTGCAACAAAAAATGTCAACAAAACTTTTTTGTACTTAATCACATGGATGAATCAGCAGTATCACGCTCCCTCCTGTTTCTAAAAATTAAAGATTTAGGTGTCCAATTTTGCAGCATTAGGAGAATTGATTGTGTTTTTTTCAATTCTTTAGTAAAGATGCTACATTTTCTTGATTGCTGCCAACATTTTGTGCATTTCTCTGGTGTTTCCCGGGCAGCTAATGAAGACAAACGTGACACAAAGGCTCGATGCAATTCAGCGAGAGGAAAACAGCGCCAAGAACAGAAACACAACAGGAGGCCAGAATGAAATGCAAACGTGGAAAAGTGCTGCAAGATTAAAAACACAAATGCACACTGCAAGTTAAAACAATTCAAAGCCCAAAGCAATTCAAGTCCAGAAAAGGCCTGCAAGAGCACAAACACAGCAGAGGAGCTCCAGGCCTGCAGGGGGCGCTGTGACAGAGTACGAGCATTTGATCCATGATCATCCACTTAGTCTGAAGTTACAGCATTGGGATGTGATATAAGTCTTAAAAACATGTTTTAATATTTGTGCCTGCAGCTAACTGTTTGCCTCATCAATAAAAATAAATGTATTATTATTATTAGTAGTAGTAGTAGTAGTAGTATTACTATTATTATTGTTACAATGATTATTATTATCATTATCATTATTATTATTATTATTATTTAAATATGTGCAAATTCCTGACTCTGTCTTAATTCCACAAATAATTTGGCAGGATTTTAAAAAGCGAGTAAACATATCTGTTAGGGCTGGGTATGGATTCAGATTTTCTGGATCGATTCGATTCGATGTTACAAGGTCTTAAATCGATTAGATTCACGATTCAATTCGATATTTATTCAGTATGGGATATCTCAGTTAAAATAGTGCTGTAAATTTAAAAAGTGACCTTTTGACCTGGTGCATCATTAAAAATTGTTTTAACATGAAGAACTAAACCCAAAGCAGTTACATTAATCATATTTTAATGATATGCATTAATGCATATTACTTGGTTTTTGTCCAATTCGTATTTTCCTTTGTACTTGTTAAATCTAAAATACTGTACATCCAAACATCAGCTTTTAAACTCTCCAGTGGTGCCCATATAGAGCTTCACCATGTTTGTTTACAGTAACATCTCATGAGATCTTGTTCAGTAGAAAGCAACACTAAACGCTGATCACACCAGACGAGCAGGGTTGATACCACAGGCTGCTTCTCTGCACATCCAAAGAAGAAAAAACTACCCAAGTTAAAAGATCCATCTTTGGATTTTATGGATCCATTATGAACCAGTTAAAAGAAAATCAGTTTAAATCGATTAAAATCAATTTTTTAACCCAGCCCTAACATCTGTGCATCTCAAAAACACGGATGATCAGTTGGTGCGATCCATGCAGGGCCTCAGATTTACTAACACCACCCCTGGTGCTCTTTTTATTTCATACATCCATCCATCCATCCATCCATTATCTACACTGTTACTCCTCCTGGAGTTCTGAGGCTGGAGTCTATCACAGCCCACACACTGAACCAGTCGCCAGCCAATCACAGGGCCGCATAGAGAGACGAACAGCCAACCATGCTCACACTCATATCTAGAGTCGCCTGTTTCGCTCTTATCATGTGTCTGAGGAAAATAACACACAGATTAATCAGAGGCTGATGCTCATGTTTTATATTTGCATAAACATGCTGCAGGTTTTGGCTCGATGTGCCTTAGAGCTGTGCATCTTCACTTCATCTTTTTTAAATATTCTTATTAAGTTAAAAAGTCATTTGGATTCAGTGACAACCCATCAGAGTAAGCAGGATCCTTGATTTTCCATTTTACCGCACCAAGCTGACATTTTAGACAAACAAGCAGATAAATATGAACTTCTTTAATTAATTAGAAAAGGGCTTTTGAGATCAGCTGCTTCAAATATGTATTTTAATTGCAAATCAAAATTAAGAACGTTCATGTCTCATCTTCCAAAAGTTGTTTTTCTTCCTCAGACACAAAACCAACGCTTCAACATCGACTGTCTCTGCACCGGAGCATTTTTATCAACTTCAACTTTATTATCATCCTGCGGGAAATTTGTTTTGCAGCAGGCATCAGCACACAAGAAAGTGATAAAACATAGAACACACAGGCATTAGGAAAATCAGGGAAAGTCCTGAGCACCAGTGGAAAGAAAGGCATCGACTAAAAGAGCATCTGATCCAAGCAACATTGCCCTTCAGATATTTCAAACTAAAATATAATCACATATATAAATTAGGGCTGAACAGTTAATTGCAAATTAAATTAAATCACAATATGGCTTGCTGCAATTTTCAAATCGCAGAGGGTTCAATATTTTTAGCCCGAAATGTGTTGAACATTTTGGCATTGTGATGTATTTTTTTTGCAATTTCATGCCTATTTTTTACCTCTATTCATGCACTTTTTTGTCACTTTTTGACCATTTTAACCTTTTTTTAACCCAGTTTTTACAACTTTATACCTAGTTTGCCCCAATTCATCTTTTTTTTTAACCATTTTTGGAATTTTTACATGGTTTTTGAAATTTAATGTCAAATTTAATTCCCAATTTTGCTGCCATAATCAATTTTCCTAAGCCACTTTTGGATTTTTTTTTTGTAATTTCATACCTTTTTTGCTTCTGTTCTTCACTTCTCCACTTTTTCTCAAATCTTTCATCCTTAGATTAATTTAATGTTATATTGGTTTTACTATAAAAAGATCTACTGCTTATGTTTGTTTAAGAATACATAAGATGAGGAACATTAAAACAGTTGCAGAGTAAATTGCAATATTGGAGAAAAAAATCGCAATTAGATTATTTTCTCAAATCGTTCAGCCCTTTCATGAATACATAATTGATATATTTCCCAGCCCTATCTGTAATGCTGCACCCCTGCTGTTCTATTTCTTATTTATGATGGTGAATAAATGGCTGAAATGCCCCAGAATTATACTTTTATCACCAGATGTGTCCAAATTAAACCCCATTTCCTAATTTTCTGTATTAAAGAGGAAAGCTGCGTGCACGACGGGAATTCATTTGTCTCCACAGTTGGAGCGACTACGTGCAGAAACAGACTGAAGGGAAGCCTGGACATGGAGAGGGAGGAATCCCCTCACGCTTTAATCCGAGAAGTCAAGAGTCCTGGAGCCAAACATCACGATAATGAGCCTTACAGAGAATTCTGCACATTCCGTGGAGAACATTTGACTGAAACGCTCAGAAAGACTGAAGCTCGAGGCTTTTTGTTTGGTCTGGAAAATGTGGACGCAGAGTCTGTCGGAGCGTAAAATGTCCGGATTCTCTGACATTTACACAAATAAGAAACGGATTGAACTCTTTTTCAGCGCGTGACCCTTCGTGTTTAACATCAAACTGGCGGGTTTCAGTGTTAAAATAACCTCCAGGGTCTGAGCGGAGCGACAGGAACAGGATTCAAGGAAATGGGCAGGCAGAGCAGCGGAGTCCGCTTTACGCTTCAGCCGACAACAGGCGAGCAGCACAAGTCCGGAATCAAGACCCGAGTCCTCACAGACCCACAAACACCCTCCTCAGGGTTCTCCGGGGGACCACAAGCGCCTAAAACCCAGTTCAGATCCTAACGTGGCGCCGACACGAGCCCTCGGACCGCGGCGCGTGCAGGGAAACGCCAAATACGCACAGGAGCCGAAAACATCTCCAAAGAGTCTGGAAACATCTCCGACAGAGCTCCGACCGAGCCTGACCCCCCAGGACCGAACCCGGAGCTCAGAAAGTCTCCACCGGCGGGTACTGACCAGTTCCTCCCAGGCTGGGCTGCGGACGTACGGGAAAACCTCGTCCATGGTCCCGGGGAGCAGAAGGTTGGTGGTGCCCTCTCACTCTGCGCTCATGTGAAGAGATGGATCCGCTGCTCCTTCCTCCTCCTCCTCCTCCTCCTCCTCCTCTGCTCTCCTCCTGCCGTCCCCGCTCCGCTGCGCTCGTGCCTCTCAGGATCCAGCCTATCAGAGCTCCACGTGAGACATGTCAAACCCGAGAAACGACGCGCGCGACATGGGTATATACGGGCATCTCACGCGCTCCGAGGCAGGGGGGGCAGCGGGGTGTGTGCATGAGTGGGCGTGTTTGAGAAAGGAAATGTGGATTTGAGTTTTTATTCAAAGTGATTTATTAATGATCCTCTGGGTCAGCAAGACAAACATTAAAATGATATACTTAAATAAAAGAGCAAAACAGTCTACAAATAAATCCACGAATGAATCAAAACAGAAATGAAATAAATTGATTAAATAATCAATTTATATGTTTAATAAATGAAAGTAAATTTGTGTAAGGAATACTATGAAAATAACCTTACCAAAACAAAGTTAAATTACATAAAATAAAAAAATGCATCGAAATAATACAAGCAAAATAAATACATGCTCTGACCAAATCATAGTAATAAACTTTTTTTTAAGAATTATAAAATTAAAATTAAAAATGCAAATTGTCTTATTTGAAAACTTCGAAAATAACCCAACCACAGTAAAGTGAAAAATATGAAAACAATCATGTGATATATGTAAAATGGAAAAAATATAACCATAATTAGAAAGTTAACTGTTAAATAACTGAATATAGGAATAAACAATAAACATGCAAATCCACTTAAGGAAAACGTAAAAAAAGTTTTGACTATTATTTTTGTTGAATTATATTAAAAATTCCAAATGATAATATGAAAATGCCCTTATTAAGATTAAGTTGAATAATAAATATTAAACGTGGAACAGAATTAAAAAACAATAAATTAGATAAATTAATAAGTAAAAGAATGACCAAATTATCAAAAAAATGCCCCCACCACAACAAAGTAAAAATAAAATTGAATGAATACATCAACTAACAAATGGGAAAAAAGCATAATAACTACATAAATAATTAAAACCGACTTTGGAAAATAATCAAGTCCTAAAAATTAAAATAACTGAATGAGTCAACAACACAAAACATGTTCCAATGTTAGAAATAAACTTTTCACCCAACACAAACTAACTGCAGAATATATCATGTTATAAACAAACTTATTAAAGTCACAGTTTACTCAAATCCTGTTTAAAAGTTACAAAAAAATTCAAACAGAAATAAAGAACAATGAAAAAAGGCAAATATATTGTCTTTCAAAAAGAAAAAGTTTCTTGAAATTCAAATCATGAAGCAGACACACAAAAAACACCCAAATCATTCAGTAATAAACAAAAATATCCAATCCACTTCATTTGCTTTGCACATTTAAACAACAAAAACGTCTCCAAAGTGCTCCACAAAGAATCATGAACAAATGAAACTAACTTAAAGATAAGCAATAAATGATCAAATAAGTGCATACATCTGAAATAAAACTATATTATAAAGAATACAATCAAGTAGATAAACATAGTAAAACAAATAAATATGACCAAATAATAAAAATAAAGAAAAGACATACTAACACAGAATCATTACATATTATGTGTGTTTTGGGATTTGTTAAGGGAATTAAGCTTTAAGAAGGATTAAAATATTACTTCCTACTTTAATAGAGAAAGAGTGATTTAAAAATCTGTAAAGGCTCCTTTCAGGGTGTTTTTATAGTTTCTCATTTCTAAAACAAGGCGTTGAATCCAAATTCAAAATTCTACTAGTTCATTAAAATGTATTAATCCAATCATTGTGTCCATGATTAGATTAAAAATCACTTAAACTTTGTACTGAACTATTTTAAAGAGCAGAGCTGGAGCCGGAACGTTTGGGAGACCGAAGCAGGTTTGCAGCGACTCCGGAAGACTTAGTGGACGGACCGGTTCGTCCCTCTGGTATTATCCTCCGTGTAAACCGTGATGAGCTGACAGATGTTATGTGAATAAGGCCACAGGTGAGGACGGAGCCTCTTCGGACCCTGGACTTTCTGTTTTTTGGGGTGAGGCCCGGAGCTCGGAGATGCTCCCGCAGGTCCTGGTGTCCGGCTCGGCGGCCTCGGCGGCCTCGGCGGCCCGCAGGCTGCGCACCGTCCTGGGGGCAGTTTTAGGGAGAGACGGCTGGATGTGGAGGAGCCATGAGGTCAGGCTGGTCAACACCTCTGCAGGTAAGTGCTGTCGGGAATGGAGGTGGACTTTAGGACTTTAGTTTTTAAGACAGAACATGTAACAGTCTGTTAAAGAGCAGCTCAGGTCGGTCATCTGCTCCTACAGAAATAAATAACACCGGTAAAATGTGTTTTTAGACATCAACAACAGGAAATAATGAAGTATTAGCCTCTGAAACAGTTAATAATCAAGCATGTAACGTTATTTTTAATAACTGACTGTTTGTTTGACACTTTCCAGGAACAGGAATGAAGTAGGTGAAAGGTTAAAGTCAGCTGAAGGGTTAATTTTAACTTTATTAAACTATAATCATGAACTGTAGCTTTACAACCTCACATTCTGAGATACTGTACCAGAAAGACCAATATGATAACAAACTTATGCCATTAAACAAACTTTAATTCTTCTCATTTATTAAGGGAAAAGTCCAGAAATGACCCAACACATGTAATAACTGATATAAACAGAAGAACAAGAAGTAAAAATTCACATTAAATGATATTTTTATGATGTTTAAAATCTTAACAAGGGTCTCCTGATGCTATTCAACACATCATATATGGCCCTCATATCCAATATCCACAGCCTATTATCTATACTATGTACTCAAATCTCTCTCTCTTCATATATATTATTCCTGTTAGATATATGTATACATATATTTTATTGTTTTTTATACATCTTTTTTTATTTTTGTTTACACTTGCAGCTGTGAGCTCTGTCTGTTGTTCTTTTTTGTTGTTGTTGAAGCACCAACTGAGACCAGTTTTGTTACATACTGTAATGACAATAAAGCCTTCTGTTCTGTGTGGCCCACAATATTGATAATATGATTTAACTAGGGATGGGAATTCCTAAGATTTTATCAATACCAATGCTATCAATGATCCTGCTAATAGATCAAATTCTTAACGATTCTCTTATTGATTCCTGCAGATTTTCCGTGTGGACAAATGTTGGCCTGTAGATGTTCAAGGTTGTGCAGAAGGCGCTTTTGCAAAATTAATCCACAATTCTGACTCTTCTGAACCCTGTTAGTGGAAGGAATTGATTAACAAAAAGATTCATGATATCGATTCTTTGATGGAGCTGTTAACGATTCTCAACCGGATTTGGTTTTGATTCCCATCCCTGTGTGTTGTAGATGAGATTTATGGCTTAGTCACAGGTGATGTGTGAACCGAAGGTTAAAGCTGATAGAAGAAAAAGACCGTTTATGTCACATTATATGTGCTGAACATTCTGAATAGAGCTAAATGTATTAAAGAATCATTAATTTCCACAGCACATCAACAACCATGTTTGAACAAGGTCCCCTTCATTTGTTTTAGAAGAAGAGGACCTAAAAGAAGACCAATATCATTTTACTCCTCATTAATTAAATTGTGTTATTTTTTCAGTTGCAGACATTCAAAGAGGTCCATGTCTTTATTATATATAAAACTGAATATTTATCTTTAAGAGTAGCTGCATTTGTCTGTTTGAGGTGAAGAACCGGTCAATTATTGACATAGTGAAACATCCCCTCAGGTTGTGGACATCTTGGCCGTTTAAGAGGCCGGACATGCAAATTAATCTTCAACTGACTGAGGAAGCCTTCTTATTAAAATGTGAGCACACAGAATGAATAATACCTTCTTATAAAAATCATTTTTTAATAAAATCAATCTGTAAACACTTATTACTTTGGAATAGGATTGTCCAGATCCCAGAATTTAAAACTGAAATACGATACTTATAGAAATCAAATTAATATTTATTCATAATTTAATTGAATTTAAAAAGATAGATGAAGATAGATGAACCTTTATTGTCCCAGAAAAGGGAAATTTGTTTCCACGGCCTTCCATATCATGTTGCCAAAGTGCACCATCACACAGAACATGAACAGAACAATGGACAATCACAAACAAATACAGAGCAAGACAGCACTTAACATTGTCATTGTCTGGCAAGTAGGCTAAGTGAAGAAGGTAGATTGAAGGTAGAAAGCGTCCAAGAAAAACCAGGACCCTGAAACTGAATGTTAAATGAAATAAAACTGTTACTTACCTGCATTCACCTCTTTGGACTGGTCATGTTTGGACTTATTTGTTTTTGTATCGTCAAAAGTTTTCAAAGGCTTCGACAGAGCCAGTCAATGCTTTCCTGTAGCAACATAAATACCAGTATTAATTGTTTTTATGAATAAAATCAAGACCTGATAATGGGCTAACACACGTTTCTTCTGCAAAATGCCTCGAAAGAAGGGGTATCTAATAAGGGGGAGAAAAAATTGGTTCACATAAGTATCAGGATTTTTTGTTTGATGATTTTTAAATTTGATTTTTTGATGCTTCATTTTAGTCTGTGTTAATAATCCACTTTTAAAGTCAGTACAGTCTTTTGAAGAGAGAGTATAAACAGCTGGTTAAAATATATTGCTGAATAAATCCTAAAAACAGACTCACATGTGATGTGTATTTTTCCTGATATAGTCTGTAGGCATCATCATTGTTCATCTTTTTCACTGGTGTTAAAAAAACTAACTTAAGATTGGGAAAATCTACAATATCGTAGAATTACAATTTAAATCGAATCGGCACCTAAAAAATTGTAAAAAGTGTAATCGGGAAAAAAGTGAAAGTTTTGATCAGTACTGGGTTGAACAGTCTGGAAACCTCTGCCCCAAAGCTTTCTAATGTTTTAGTTAAAGTGAAATCCAAACTACTCGATGTACTATTGTGTTGAATTCTAGTTTTATGTGTTTGATGACTGCATATGTTTTTGTAAAACGGTTGAATGTGCTGCTGTCTTGACCAGGACACTCTTGAAAAAGAGATTTTTAATCTCAATGAGGTTTTCCTGGTTAAAGATGCGATGAGGAGTTTCTAAGTAATTACAAAAAAGTCTGACTTTTAGATATATGCCTGATGGAAATACACACTTTAAGTTGAGTTTTATAGCATCTAAATAGGTTATCTATAAATGTTATTCCTTAGCTTCATGGTCGGGTCGGACAGGGCTGGACTGGCCTGGATACTCAACTTCAGGAACAAGATTTAAAACTAGAGCAAATTTATATTATTCAGACACGTCTTAGAGCACCGGGCTGTAAGTAGCCATATATAGCCGGCTACAAAACTACAGTACTAAGTTTTCCAAAAATTGCTTGTTGTCACACATCAAAAACTACCGCTACGTAACTAGAAAGAGATACATTACCTCGTGGCTTTGCATCCTGTAAGTTGTTGAAAAAAGAAGTTGTAAAGCAATGCAGAGTTCTGAGGAAGGTCTGAGCTGCATTCATTAGCATCACAACAAACACACGCTTTGGCTTGGGTCACGTCTTTACGACAGTCGCCGCGCGTGCTCATGGGTAGCAGAGTCTTTATGTCGCCGGAAATAGATTCTTCTCATAGCACCTTTAAATGAAGGTTAAATAAAAACTAATCCAAACTAACTCCATCTCTTCATTCAAACAGTTTCTCTGATTTATTAAATGATTGTTTTTGAGCTGCTCGGTGAAGAGCTGCTCTGTGTTTCTGTGCCAAAGGTCTCAACAATAATTAAAGGTTAATGATCAACAGACATTTACTCCATGTTGTTCTGATAAAAGCATGAATTATCTGTACCATCTGTTGGTTGCTGCAGGTGACACAGTGAAGATTGGAGAGATCACATACAAACTAAAAACTCCTAAGAACCCCGAGCTCGTTCCTGTCAAACACAGTGAGTATCAGTGCGAGTTACGTCAGATAAATCAAACGCTTCTGGAACTACATTGTGTTTGTTTTGTAGTTTCAGACTCTCTGCCTCAGACGGTCGTCCAGCACTTACGATGGATCATGCAGAAAGACCTTCTGGGTCAGGATGTGTTCCTCATCGGACCGCCGGGACCCCTCAGAAGAGCCATCGCCATGCAGTACCTCGTGAGTACAAACTCAGACTACAGAGAAGACACAGCCTGTGAGGAATCGCAAATCTAGAATAGGGCTGAACAAGTAATTGCAAATTAGATTAAATCACAATACAGCTTGTTGCAATTTTCAAATCGCAGAAGGTTCAATATTTTTAGCCCAAAATGTGTTGAACATTTTGGCATTGTGATGTAGTTTTTTGCATTTTCATGCCTAGTTTTTACCTCTGTTCATACACTTTTTCCCACTTTAAGACCATTTTTACCTTTTCTTAACCCTGTTTTTACAACTTTATGCCTATTTTGCCCCCAATTATCTTTTTTAGGCCACTGTCAGAACCATTTTTGGAATTTTTACAAGGTTTTTGAAATTTAATTTCTAATTTAATTCCCTATTTTGCTGCCATAATCAATTTTCCTAAGACACTTTGGGATTTTTTTTGCCAATTTTCCCATTTTTTTTTTTTGCAATTTCATACCTATTTTGCTTCTGTTCTTCACTTCTCCACTTTTTCTCAAATCTTTTATCCTTAGATTAATTTAATGTCGTATTGGTTTTACTATAAAAAGATCTACTGCTTATGTTTGTTTAAGAATACATAAGATGAGGAACATTAAAACAATTGCAGAGTAAATTGCATTATTGGGGAAAAAATTGCAATTAGATTATTTTCTCAAACTGTTCAGCCCTAATCTTGAAGCATATTAACAAAAACAGATGTAACAGAAACTTGTATTTTTCATTGAATTTAATTTTTTTTTTGCCTATGTTTATTTTAATTGTATTTTCTTCATTTCTGTGTGAAGCACTTTGTGCTACAAAATTTTGTATGAAAAGTGCTGTACAAATAAAGTTTGATTGATTGATTAAACATTGAATAGTAACTAAAAACTAAAATGGAGTGAATCCCATATGTTGCAGATTAAAAGAGTCAAACAAAATTCAGCTAAAAGCCAGATTAAAGAGGTAGGTCTTTAGTTTGTAATAATGAAAGGAAGCTTCACCGTATGTTTTGGATCTTACTTTGGGGACTATTAAAAAACTTAAGACCTGAGGGCTCTTCTGGACTCATATGGTAAAAGCAAATTGCATAAATAAGAGGGACCAAGACCATTAACAGATTTAAAAACTAATAAAAGAACCTTAAAATCTATTCTAAAGGAGACAGGAAGCCAATGCAGAGACTTTAAATCACTGTAATGTGTGCTCTCCTTCTGGTCTTTGTTAGCATACGAGCGGCTGAGTTTTTAAGGAGCTGAAGTTGTGAAATGTTCTTTTTGGAAAGATCAGAGAGGAGAACATTGCAGTAATAATTTCTGCAGGTAATAAAAGCATGAATTAGAGTCTCTGCACTGGCTTGAGAGAGAACCTGCGCACTCTTGAGATGTTCTTTCCTTTTTGGTAACATCTCTGATATGCATTATTGGGCTGATTAGTTGAAGCTTCACTTTCTGGACGGCCTAAATCTAAGTCCAGGTTTTGCTCCTGTTGTTGAGCAGGAGTTGACCAAACGTGAGGTTGAATACGTGGCTCTGTCCCGGGACACCACAGAGACCGACCTGAAGCAGAGGAGGGAGATCCGCTCGGGGACGGCCTACTACATCGACCAGGTTCGTACAAACACACAGGATCAGTATAAGGTGGTCTTCATGTCTGGAGTGGCTTTTATTTATTCATATAAAATGATAAAATGATTTTTAGTTTTTAGAGTTCCTTGAAAATCATTGTATTTTCTTTAAAATTATTTAAAATGGTTCTTATATTTAAAGTGTTCATCCTAGGGGTGCTGGTTTGGTGGAGTGGTTAGCAACCATGCACGGCCCATATACAAACTTCTGCCGGTCCGGGTTTGAATCCAGCCTGTGACCAGTTTGCAGAGTGTCTTCCCCTGCTCTCTCGCCCCCTTTCACAAGCCTATCCACTGTCTCTCTCCATCAATAAAGGCACAAAATGCCCAAAAAATACATTAAAATAACAAACAAAAAAAAACAGTGTTCATCCTTGCCTATGATTTTCTAACCTGCCTATATATTTGATTTTGTTGTAATCATTGCTGTCCTTTAGAGGTCTTTGTAGCATGATTTTGAAAAGTGCATTATCGATAAATATTCATTCATTCTAACGGCCCTGACACAGAATTAACTCTCATGTAAGATTTGTTTTAAAGACAAAAGCATCACAGTTAGGCCGGGAGATGCAAATATTTACCTGTACCATTTTTTCAGTATTTTTACCAACTTCTGAAGCTTAAATAACAGTGTCAGATGCGATATCATCAGTTATAAGTTATCTTTAATTGCTATTTAATTTGCAAACATGTCTTTCAACTGATTTTGTCCCAAATATTTGTGCATTTTTATGTCACCATGTAATCAGCTGTTAGCTTTTTTAAACCTTTCAGTGCAACACCAAGAATATATCTGTGTTTTGGTTTGTTTGGAGTTTCTCTGAATTGTTAAAGGAATCAAATAATGATTTGATTTGTTCTGTTTAAAAGAAAATCCCTGAATTTAAACACTTGAGCTGGTAATAAATATAATAATATCTAAAAAATATAATATAAACAATTAAATTAATATAAAATAAAACAAAAAAAACAGCTAGCAGCCAAAAGCATGAGAGAAAAGAAGACCTTTCTTAGTAGTCCACTTTATTGAAATTGACTTTATCTTAGATTTAAGTTCTCATCCCAGCGTTCGTTCTGTTCGTCTCTTCGCCGCCGTTTAATCGATCAGTCTGCGTGCAAACACACACCCCCACACGACTGCATATGTAAGTCGAGTTTCCATGGAGACAAGCGGTTCCTCATTACCCAGGCGGGTTTCTCTGAGGAGAACTTTCTGTTCTTCATTCGTCTGCGTTCAGTTCTCTCTGGTGCTGAAAAACAATTATAGACACAACTTTAAAAAAAAAAAAAAACACACACCGGCATGAGCTCGATCATTAAACGCTGTCAGCAGAGACGAGCGACGACGGACCGGGTGATAATTAACATTTACTCAGTCATGTCGTTATCCACAGCTAATTAGCACATGGATTCATCTGTGGTAAAAAATAAATGTGTTGCATAAGAGTCAAAAATAAACTCCATGGAAACTGAGTGAGGATGTTCAAGTTTTGTTCTCTGCACGTTTACTCCTCAAACTTCACTCTGAAGTCTGGTTAGGAAAAGAGACACAGATGATAATAATAACCTTTATTATCCTGAGTTTAGATAAAGGTAAGGGAGCTGATTAATATTAAAGCATTTAACAAGCTCTTCCTGCTTGTTTTACTCATCAATCAGCTCCTAATTAGGGATGCAGTAAACATCAGCTCTGTTGACAAACACCAGCCAATCGGTAAACAATGTGACATGAGCTTATGTGAAAAAACGATATTTTTCTCTGTCCAATCAATTAAATGTCGGCAATTAGTGCAGCTCAGCTCGTCAATGAAGAGATTTTCCACGGAGCAGAAGTGTCACCGATCAGACTACGCCTGATTTGTCTCCATGGCCAAATGTGAGAAATATGTTTGGAGCTTCTCACCAAAAAAAGTAATAAAAGACATCTGCTTTAGTGAGGGCCACTTCATTAGGAACACCTTCTGATTACAACATTGGCCCCACTTTTGCCTCGGAGCTTCATGTCATCCATGATGAGAACCTCCTGCTCCACCACATCCTAAAGCAGCTCTACTGGATTGAGATCTGGTTGCTGTAGAGGCCACTGGAGTACAGCAACAGTACTCTGTGTGGTCAGAAATGGCTCTTGCTTACCTTGGTTGATTGGTTTTGTTTTGTCTTTCCATCATCTCTTCTGAAATAAGGCATTTTGGCTCAGGGAACTGTCACTCACTGGATGTTTTCTCTTTCTTGGACTATTCTTTAAACCCTGGAGAGGTTTTGCATGAAAATCTCAGTAGATTATAAGCTGCTAGGAAACCCTGCAACAACAGCCATCACATTATTTCTCTTTTCTGGAGCCTGGTTTGAACTTTATCAGGTGGTCTTGACCATCTATCTGAGTTCAAATACCTTAAAGAGACAGTTCAGTATTTTTGCAGTGTCGTTGTATGAGCTCCACATGTCCACTAAATCCATTAGCTGCAGTAGAAAGTCCCTCCTCTCCCTCAGTAAGCCACAGTCTGTAAGAGTCTGTTATGCAGAACAAACAGGGTAGTATTGTAAAAATACAAAGGCTATTTTCTCCTCCTACAAGGACTCCCATGAAAGAATATTACCACAGTTTAAGAGTACACTACATGTGCATGTTTTTAGGTGCATTAACTTTTGAAGTTTATCTGGACCTAACCAACTCACGTCATGTATTCCATCGCGCAGCGCTGCCGCTAGCCGTGCAATGCTAACACAACAGTTATGGTTGTGCATGTGTGTGTGAGAAAGAAATACACGCACACATAGTCTGCAGTGTTGTGGTTAACAGCCTCCTCCACTCTGCTTGTTTGTCTCTAACAGATCATTATTACTTTGAGGAGAAACTGTCATTAGGTCCTTTAGGTTTGGGACTTTTTCCAGTCTATCTTGGTGTCTACAAAACTCTGGGATTAGGAAGAGCAAAAAAGTCAGTTTGATGAGCAATAAAGATGGCGGGAGAGTCTCTAGTGTCTTCTGACTCAGACAGAACCTGAAGTTGCAGCAGCAGCACTCAGCCTGTTCAGTCTCCATCTGCAGCAGCTTTTCTTCTGTAAACTCCAACTCATAAAGACATCCAAGGTTCCTACAGGTATCGCCTTGGCTCCAAAGTGAATGGAACTTTACCATCGCTGTCATTCGTCAATTGTTTTTAAATCCCCAGAATCACCAGAATTACAGTACTTGATAAAAGTTACACAAGGTTACAACCAGCGTTTGAAGCTGCTAGCTTGTTATGTTTACATCAGCTGAGAGTGAGGCGGAGTGATTCAGCAGTGCTGCGCGAAAGAATACATGGCGTGAGTCGGTTAGTTCCAGATAAACTTTAAATTTCCTAAAAGATAATGCACTTATAACATGCATATGTAGTGTCCTCTTAAACTGTAGTAGTATTTTTGGATGGGATTTCTTGTAGGCGGAGAAAATACTCTTTGTATTTGGTACTATACTTCCCTGTTTGTTCTGAGTAACAGACTCTTACAGACTGTGTCTTGCTGAGGGGGAGGAGAGAACTTTCCACTGCATCTAATGGACTTATGGCCCTTTTCCACTAGCTCGCCTTGGCCCTACTCTACTCAGCCCTACTCGATTAGCAGCATGTTTCCACTAGCCTGGTACCTCCTAAAACAAGCTAGTTTTAGTACCTACTCCGCTCTGGTTCCAAGCGAGCTGAGTCCATACTGGAAGATGATGTCACCGACTGCCAGCTACTGATTGGTCAGACAGTGTTGTCATCCATGAGTCATGAGCACGACAACCTAGCATGCTAGCGGTAGCTACCATTAGCTTACCCTGAGTCGTCTTTTCTTTGCAGCTGGATTGCTCTCGTCCTCGGCTTCATTCTGTTGTATAGCTTCCAAAACTCTCCTGTGCTTCTCAAGGGCTATTTCTTCTTACCACCTGCAGCCTTCTTCTGCTTTCCTTTTTTACTCGGTTTGTGACAAAAAGCCACAGATTGTTGTGTCGCGCTCAAAATGACGTCACCGCAGTGCCGCTCAGCTGTTTACAGCAACACTGCACCCCGTTGGGCAGGTGACTGGGGCTAATGGAAAAGCAGCACAAGGAGAGTAGAGTAGAGCCGGGTAGAGTAGAGTAGAGTAGAGTAGGGCTAATGGAAAAGGGCCATTAGTGGACGTATAGTTGCTGCAATGTGATTGACTGATGAGCTATTTGCATTTCTTCTCAGAAATTGATGCACCGACTGATTTGTGGCTTCTTCTGGTCCTCCTTAACTCTGGACTTTCTGATTCAGGAGGTTTGTTTGTGTGTGTTTCTGTCTGAGTTGGTGTTTTGGATCAAGCCGGTCTCAGATTTCGGTGTGTATTAATACGCTCCCGTAGGTGTGATCAGCGCTGATAAAAGTCCACATTATCCTGTGAGGCTTTGAGGACGTGTGGGTGTTCATTAGCGAGCGTCTCTCTGTGAGAATACTTTGGTATCGTAGGAGGTGTGTGTGTTTGTGTGTGAACTAGAACATCCTTGTATTCCTCGGGGCCATGTGCTGATTTGCAGCCTATATTCAGACCCAGCGTGCCGGTCCCCGAGCTGGCTTCTCCCGTCCCTCTTCAGTTTTTACTCTCTCCTCCTTCACCCTCTGAGCTTCGGCCCATCCGGCAGATTCCAGCGAGAGGTCGAGTCATGAGGAAGTAATCGCATGCTTGGTCTATCTCTGACATCTTAACGGTCATCTCCCTCCAGTTATCTGGCTCTTATGTAAGGCAGTACCTGAAATACACGCTGTAAATAGACTCTGTTACAGTCACACAGTGTTTACAGCTTCCACCGAACTTCAGAATGATCATACTTCCATGATTTGTGATATTACATGTTCAAAGAGGACATATCATCCTCTACACACTGGACAAAATTGTTGGTATCCTTTCATTAAAGAAAGAAAAACTCACAATGGTCACTGAAATAACTTGAAACTGACAGAAGTAATAAATCAAACTTTAATGAAAATTAACTAATGAAAATCAGACATTGCTTTTGCATTTTGATTCAGCAGAATAATTAAAGGTAAAGGCTATAAGACCATCTCCAAGCAGCTTGATGTTCCTGTGACTACAGCTGCACAGATTATTCAGAAGTTTAAGGTCCACAGGACTGTAGCCAACCTCCCTGGACGTGGCTGCAGGAGGAAAACTGATGACAAACTGAAGAGATGGAGAATACGAATGGAAACCAAAGAGCCCAGAACAACTTCAAAGAGATTAGAGGAGAACTCCAAAGTCAAGATACATCAGTATCAGATCACACCATCCATCACTGTTAGAGCAAAAGTTAACTTAATGGAGGACTTCACTGTTGAAAGCAGATCATATAAAAGCGAGACTGGAATTTTCCAAAAATCATATCGACAAGCCACAAAGCTTCTGGGAGAATGTCCTTTGGACAGATGAGACAAAACTGGAGCTTTTTGGTAAGTCACATCAGCTCTATGTTCACAGACACAAAAATGAAGCATACAAAGAAAAGAACACTGTACCTACTGTGAAACATGGAGGAGGCTCAGTTATGTTCTGGGGCAGCTTTGCTGCATCTGGCATAGGGTGTCTTGAAAGCTCAGAAAGCTTGGTCTCAGTCACAGTTCATGGGTCCTCCAACAGGATAATGACCAAAAACACACAACTAAAAACACCGAAGAATGTGAATCGGTTCTCATGTTCATAGAAAAGAGCCGTTCAAAAGAGTCAACTTGTTCGCAAATGTCACATCTCCACAGCAGAAGTGCTGGTAAGCAGGGCAACAACACAAGCCTCTGTTTATGAGTAGGAGTTGGATCATCTCTTAAACAATTAAAACAGGATTATTTACCATCAATATTAGATGATGAATAGTGTGTTATGTGCCTCTGATTATTGATTTCCTTACTGTTGTCTTTACTGTGGGGAAGGGGAAACACTTTTAAGTCAGCAGGTAAATCTCAGGTTAAGTCGGGGTAACAAACCCGTCTGCTTGCTTTCACACATGCGCCTGATCCAGGTGAATTCAGAGAACTTCTGTCTGCCATGTGAATGGAGAAATGAATCAATCAATCATTCAGTCAATCTTTATTTTTATAGCTCCCATTCATACAAGTTTTATCTCAAGACACTTTGCAATAGAGCATAAAACTCTTCATTTTATGGATGCACATATATGCATAGATACATATATATGTAGATACATATAAACATATAAAAATACACATATACATGTATATACAAATACTGGTATTTACATACAACACCCAACATGAATAAATATAGCGAATCATGAGGAATGCATTTGTCATTTTCGTAGAGACACTCATAGCTTGTTTTGAAAACAGCTGTGCCTTCTATTCTCTAGATTATCGGCTCATACTGAAACCTGAAAGCTCTAACTTGTTAATGATCCTTCCAAACTGAACACCAACCCCTCCTGCAGCCAGTTTGGCTTCACCAGCCAAAGAAACTGGACAGCTGTCGTCATCACTCTTTAATTCATCTTCATAGACCACTAAATTATGTCAAGGAGATATGATACAGTCCAGTTAGGGCTGGGTGATACGGCCTAAAAATAAAATCCCAGATTTTATCCCCACACAACTTGAATTACGATTTTAATCGTTTTTTTCCTCTCAAAGCAAAAAATCTTCAAGCGACACAAAAATGACATGAATCAAGTTCTACTTTATGTTGTCATACTATATTCCTAAATCAAGCAATCATAAAACTAAACTGCGTGTCATAAAATGTTGATTATGTAGTTCTAACACAGGCAGGTTTGCCTACATAAACACTGAAAGCTGAGGGATTTTCACAGCTTGTTAACATGTTTCTCTCTGATCAATACTTAATCTAATTTAAAAAAAACAAATACGAGCCTTTAAAAGTGCTTGTGCAAAACCTGACGGGGCCACCATCATGAAAACTGTAGAGTTTTTATATTTTTCAAACTTTGCAACTACTTACAATTTAAGTAAGTGAATGAAAAAAAAAAGATTTTTAATTTTATTTGATATATTGCCCAACCCTAAGTCCACTATAGAATCAAATTTAATCTATAGATAATACCCCTAGATAGCCAATTGTATCATATTTGATACATACTTTTATAATACCAATTTCTACTCAATATGATTAACAAATTACAAAAAAAACATCTGAATACAATCAGGTGAATAATAAAAATGTCCTCAAATGGATTATCACTTGTAAAACACACCTAATGTATCAAATGAGATATGAAAAATCTATATGTTGAATTTTATGGACATTTTGATTTTTATGGATTTTAGCAGAAAGTGAAACAAACATTGAATCTCCAAAAAATTAGAATTTTCTGTCTATAATCTATGGTCTTGGGCCTTAAAGGGATAAGACGTAACTTAATCAAACTGCATGTACATACTGAAGAGAAAATGTTCATTAAAATAATGGAACATCTTTTCCACCTCTCCACACTCATGTCTGTTCTCCTTATCTTCCTGCTTCGTCCAGCCTGATTACTTAATGTTTGCTAAAAGCCTCCGAGCGTCAGCGTGGATGTTCTTTTTGGACGACTTAGTGTCAGACTAAAAACAAGGCCCGTCTGTGCTCTCCCCGTCTCTCCCGCCGTCCTGCGTCACTTACATTTCTAACAATTATCTGATTACAGCGTTGGTGCTGAAAATGGATCCAGAGTTAAATATAGAGCATCTGGTCCTCACTATAGTTTTATGGCTGCTCTTCCCACACAGCCTGCCTCGTATTTACATGTTAACCTAATTATATGGCCACTTGCTCTGCGGTGCGACCAGACAGCTAAAGTTTCCTGCCTCTTGACGTCAGATGTGCTTTTTGAGCCCTGCAGAGATGTGTGCCGCGTACGCACACACAGGCTGTTTGAGCTAAACCGAGAGCAGCCGAGGTTTTTCTCCCACATTTGGTGGAAGAAAATAGTCCGTCTTTAAACAGCTGAGACTGTTTTGAAGCTCGGTTTGGAAAGTGTGGTGGACGATCAGACCACAATAAGCTGAGGACATCCTCAGTAAAAGCTTTACAGTGAACTCATTTTGTCTCTAAAGCATGGGGAGAAAGAACAGATGCACATTTAGATTTAGACTCTTAGATCTTTACTCTTTTAACCTTAACACAAAAGATTTTTAATGAATGATGACTTTTTAACTTTAGCTGCAACTCTAAGTAGAGCTGGAGTCAGGGCTGGACAAACATTAGGTTTTTATGATGCCCTATTTGCTTTTAAGTGAAATAAATGTTAACATGATTCCCTTAATTTTAAGATATTTGATTATTGTCTTCTGACTTCCTCTGCCCATCAGCAGTGTAATGATGAGTAACTAAACGACAGCACATCTTATGCTTAATAAAAATCAAGTTTTCCGTAAGAACCATGAGCGAAAACTTTTGTGTTTTGGGGAATCAACATTGTGTTTCTTTATTTTATTTAAGTAGCCTTTGTGGTATTATCATATAATGCTCAAATCTTTATCAGATATTGCTCCTGCACCCTGCCTGAATGTGTTGGCAAGATTTAAAAAAGCCAAACTTATACTGCAGGAGGGCTTTTTGATTGTGTTTTTTTGCCGTTGTCTGTTTTAAAATTAAGCTAAGGACACTGGTGATTATATTTATTTTGTGTGTTTGTGAAATGCACAACAAAGCAACTTTATGAGTGCTTAAGTAGATGCCTACTCATTTACACTTGTAGTAAAAAAAATGCAACTCACCAAAATCTTTCTGGGGATAATAGTTACATTTTTTATATCCTTTTAAAGGGTTTCTTATAACCGTAACATTAGTTTTTGCTCTCAAGATTTTCCTTGGCGTGGGGAAAATTCAGAGAATGTTTAGTCCCCTGAACGATAGTCCCTGAAGCAATTAGCCCCCTTCATGACTCTCCTCTGGTCTCCCCTCTCCATGGCAGATCTCCTCGATATTTTCTCCTCTCATCTTTCCAGAGTAGGATTGATTAAATCCATAAAACACGAACTTTGACGGAAATAGACGATCAATTCAGAATACGGTGAATACACGGCAAAAGAACGGCAAGAAAACACTCCAGAATGATCCTAATGCTGTTATTTACAATATTTATACATTATTTAGACAGAGAATACTGACAGATCACCTGTAATTCTCTCGGCTCATTGAATCTTTTCTCGCTCTCTTTCTCTCTCTTGCTCTCGCTCTCTCTCTACCTCTACGGCTCAGTCAGCTTTTTTACTCGTGGAGTTACAGCAGTTTTAATCGCGCACGTCTTTTTCTTTTGCTGCAGCTTCGTGTTTAGAGAGGGTGACTGTCTTCTATCAGTTTCCCCTCACCATCCTTGTAAAATCCAAAGTTTAACCAGACTTAGGAGTCCATTTCCAGACGGAAATCTCCGCTGTCTCTAACTTTCACTGAGGCCAAACAATGCAAACTACGCATGCGCGCTTAACATGAGGCTGCTTCATCCAGGAAAAGCCTCATAGTTCTGGCATTTCCAGGCAAAGAGCAGCATCACCGTGAGTTTTTGACGCATTGTGGTTAGCAAACACGGTATAACGGGAATTTTTATAGGATTTACCATTTTACCAGTAACCATTACATCCCTATAAGAAACATATTCTGTAGTTTTGAAATTGATTTGACAAAACATTAATGTAAGGTTTAAACTGTGCCAGCTTTAGCAGACTTTGTCTCCGTTAGAGCTGAAAGATATATTATCATATCTATTTGAGATATGAACTTTCAAGATGTTAATATCAAAAAAGCAATGATATAGATTTCCCCCGCACTCACCCTGCATGTACAGCTCTGCAAGTCACAACAAGTTTCATTTCTATGATTGCCCTTGAATGCACCGCTTGGTTTTCACTGAGCCTGTGGTCATATCGAATCATATCGATATCGAGATATCTGGCATGAATATTGAGATATGAAATTTTGTCCATGTGTTCAGCCCTAGTCTACGTAGCTTTGCAAAATTCTGACCATATTTAGTGTTTAGGTGGTGATGACCTCAAAATTATAAAAGTTCCACCAAGGGATTTAATTTGTTTTAGTTCATACAGAAAAATTATCCTGTATTTGGCATTTAAGACATGTTGTTTGGCACCGTGGTATTTTAATTTGTTTTTGCTTGACTTATATCTAAGTTTGGAGCTCCATTATTGTGACAGTCATTTGATATTTATTTACAGAATAGAAATCAAAACATTTCAGTTTAAAGAGTCAATATTGTGTATTTATTATTTTTTGTATTATCTTGCCTTTAGTGTGTTTTATTTGCCTCCGCCACATGATAGAGATTCTGGCAGAGTGAGAATACGGGTGGGTCAGGCGTGCTCAATATGTGGAAACTAGAAGAAAAAATATAGCAGTCATCAAAATTAATATATGAACTTGAGATGATGCAAATATGGGCTCTTTTGTCTGTATCTTTCCTCACCCTTGCTTTCTTTTTTAATTGGATTTTTAAGCTTTATTTGGTGCATCAGCAGCCTGCAGAAAGCTCCGTGTCTGGTCTTTAGCCCGGGTTAAAGTGTTGATGTGGTTGTATTGAATTGTTTTCTCTTCTCTTGGGTTTCATCCTCAGTGTGCTGTAAGAGCGGCGACACAAGGTCGAGTCCTGGTCCTGGAGGGTTTGGAGAAGGCGGAGAGAAATGTCCTCCCCGTCCTCAACAACCTGCTGGAGAACAGAGAGATGCAGCTGGAGGACGGACGCTTCCTGATGTCAGCAGAGAGATACGACAAGCTGCTGCAGGTCAGAGAAGCTTTGCTCACCAAAACCAAGAAACCACAGACCTGCAAATAACTGTGAAGAAACTTTGGATTTGTACCACGGTCGAGTTTAGGGCTGGGACAATATGCTTTTCTCCCAATTAGATTTTTTGCGATTTTTTAGGTGCCGATTCGATTTAAATTGCAATTGTACGATATTGCCAATTTTTGCAATCTTTAGTTAGCTTTTTAACACCAGTGAAAAAGATGAACAGTGGCCCCGTTTACATGGGTAGTTTTCCTCAATCTGATTGAAATTGATCGGATTAAGTGAATCTGATTCGATCTGTATACATGAACTTTGAGTAAAGAGATCCACGTTCAGTCCGTGTTTGCATGGCCCCAGCTGAATCTGATCGTATTGTTTTTTTTGACAAGCGCAGACGGTCACTCTGTCTCCCATCACTTCGTCCATAAGACGAAAAAATGGGAAACTTGGAGGGTCGGAACCGCTTTTTTGGTTCCAGACTTTAGCTTTGTAATACGCCATTTTCAGCGTGTTTTAATTTGCTCGATAGTTCTGTTCAATCCTCCGGCCTCCAGCATTTCATGTACCTGTTTGAACAACTCCGTGTTTCGCGACTTTCTACCGTCTAACCTCTCAACAACTCTTGCAGGGTTTCTTTTAAAAAGTTTGTTTCCTCCACCGTCCAGTTCTTCTGTTTGTTCGCCATGTTTGTTTGGGCATGCTCTGCGTACGTCACTACGTGCCTCTTACGTACTACAGAGCGCCTACAGACCGAACAATCCTCTCTATTAACCCAATCCGCTCCACTCAGCCGTTTACATGAAGCACGGAGTGGATTATCAATCGGTGTAGACTACCTCTTACCATCCGATCCGAAATACAGTCAGATCCAGGTGAATCAGATTGGCTAAGGTGTTTACATGAGACATTTCTAATCTGATTGACCTTTCAATCTGATTGTAAATAAGATTTTTTGACCCATGTAAACGGGGCCACCGATGATGCCTACAGACTATATCAGGAAAAATACACATCACATGTGAGTCTGTTTTTAGGATTTATTCAGCAATATATTTTAACCAGCTGTTTATACTCTCTCTTCAAAAGACTGGACTGACTTTAAAAGTGGATTATTAACACAGACTAAAATGAAACATTTAAATTAGGAAAAAAAATGATTTAAAAATCATCAAACAAAAAATCCTGATATGGCAATCAATTTTTTCCCACTCATAGTCAAGTCCTTGAAGGCCACTGTGATCGATTTAGTTTATGTCTAGTTGATTGTCAGTATTAGTCTCAGGTGTTAATTGGCTTCCAGTATCTTATAAATTAGAATAATTAGCTTTACTGACACAAAACTAGTAAGAAACTGATTGAAGAAGTACCATGAAGCCGATAATAAAGCAAGAAAGTTAAATTTTGGAGATGAGATGTTAGAATTCTTGTTTCAGTTACCTGAATAACCTCAGTGGAGCTGCTGCTTCCTGTCTAGGCTCTTCAACACTTCACTACTTTTAAAGACCACATTGTGATTGATAAAATTATTTTTCTTTTGGTCATCATTTAAGTCATAAAGTACGAGAGTTTATTTCAGCTATATCTGTTTAGGCAGATCGTTGTTTAAAAGGAAGAAATCCTTAAAGATGACAAACTCCTGCATACAAATCACAAAGTCTGTAATGGCAGTGTTTTAGTACTTAAGCTGACACTTAGCAGTGTGTAGGAGTTTAAATGTGTGAAGAGTGAATATCAGTGGCACTAGTCCTGACCCCTGTGGCACACCACAGGAACTCAACTCAACTTTATTTATAAAGCACTTAAAAAACAACCACAGCTGAGGCAAAGAGCTGCACATAAATAATCAAGACATAAAACATTTTAAAACAAAAATAAAAAGGTATAGACACTAAAAGAGTTGTTTTATTGTTTTTAAAACAATTTTAAAGCAATAAAAAAGTAACTAAAAACAAGCCATAGAACACTAAAACAGAAGCAGAGTCTCATGTGGGGTTAAAAAGCCAAGGATTAAAAATGAGTTTTAAGGCAAGTTTTAAAAAAGACAGTGAAGGGGCTTGTCTAATGTGGAGGAGAAGCTCGTTCAACAATTTAGGAGCAGCCACAGAAAAAGCTCGATCCGTTTTACCTCGGTACCTCCAGGCAGGAAAGGCAGGAATATGGAGAAACAACATATTTAAAGGTTAAATGTGTGATTAATTTCTGTATAAATCTTTGAATTAAAGTTGTAAATATTCATTATTTCCTGCAAAGCTCTGCTCATGTTTGGAGATTTTTTTATGATAAACTTTAAATACAGCTTGCATTTTTACTCTGATATAAATAATAATAAATATTAAAGTGTTAAATATCCTTTTGTTTGCAGGATCACACCAAAGAAGAGCTGGACAACTGGAAGATTGTCCGTGTAAGCGAGGACTTCCGGGTCATCGCTCTCGGTCTTCCTGTACCTAAATATAAAGGCAACCCGCTGGATCCTCCTCTCCGCTCTCGCTTCCAGGCCAGAGACATCTACTACCTGCCATTCAAGGTCAGTCCTCCAAAGGGAGCAGGGTCGTCTAACATGTACAATGTGTTTCTCTAAAGAGCACAAGTATTGATTCAATAAACACCAAAGACTCACTATGGATTTCCCAGCTTGGTTTTTGGAGTGACCTTATTGATACGACATTGAAAGATTGATATGAAGCAGTAAAATCAAGAAGCTAGAAGAGAGTGAAAAAAGAAGAAACTCTGCTCTTATTGATGCTTCATTTTTAGTGGGATGATTAGAAATGTCGACATTACAGGGTCATCAAAACAGATTCACTGCCAAGTACATTCACACATACAAGAAATCTTGGTCAGTGATGTTGGTACATAAACTGAGATCTTAGTAGTCTGCTCATGGGGCCTCTGTTAACAGGACAAACCGAACCACAGAGTCTTCTGAGCCTCTTTGCAGCTTCCTTTTTGACCCCTCCATACCTGCAGATAGAGAAAATAGAGTTGGAAAATGGCAGACAGGAAAGGAGCTACACATGGGCTTGTGCTACTTGAGGGGGAGACAGTTATCTTCCACCTGTGGGGCATGTCCTCACCCCCAGCCCAGCCTTTAATTTCTGAAGATGAGAAGCAGAAAGACGTTCATGCAGAGCCGTGTGGTTCCTCTGATCACGCTGTTGTTCTCTCCGCAGGACCAGCTGGAGCTGTTGTACACAGTTGGACCAAACATCGCTGCAGAGAGGTAAATAAGGTCTTTTTTCCAACTGTTCTTATTGTCTTTTTAAACATAATAAAATAAAGCAATGGTCTGATAAATGTATGTGCACAATCACATATACAGTCACCTGATTTCCCATAAAATATAAACTATACTAAACTAACTGGGTTTTATTCCAAGGCTGATCTCAGATGGTCCAAAGCAAGGGCTCCTGCTTGTCCTTAAAGTTTGTAAATAAGGTCTTTGTGAAATTAGTTCTGGACCTGTAGTTACTGTTTTGTGTTGCTGCAGTCTCAGTAAAGTGATATTTGGATGTATTTTCTGCATCAGGGTGTCCCAGCTGCTGTCATTTGCCACCACGTTGTGCTCCCAGGAGTCCTCCACTCTCGGTCTACCAGACTTCCCCGTGGACAACCTGATCCCTGCCCTGCACGTGCTGGTGAGGATGTATGAAGGCCCTGGCTTAAATGAAGAGAAGCATTACAGTCCTTGGCTTTTCTATCTAAATACCTGCCTCTGCTGTGTCGTTGCAGAACTCTTTCCCCATGCTGTCGTCCCAGCAGCTCGTCCACAGACTGTACCCCTACAGCAGCATCCTGGGGAAGGAGGGGCGCACTGCTGTGGAGGGGGTCCTCAGTGTAAGTGCAAATCCAGCGTGTAGTAGATAAAGAATCAGAGGGTGGACCAAAAAATTTCAGACAACTTGGCAACTATTTATAACATTAGTGGAAAATATGTCACCTGGCAATCTATGCATGTGATGTACATCTGTTTATATGTCTGTTTTTTTAAATATATATAATTATCATCGATCTATCTGCCTGATTCATTATATTAATCTTATTTTTTTATATATATTTATATCTATAATACTGTCTAACTGTTAATTCAGTGTTGGGGTGTTTTCTGCTCTGTGTTACTTAAAAAACAAAAAAAATCCAGCATGCTGTGTTTCCCTACGTGCATGCTTGATATAGTCAGAAAGTCAGATGATTTATTCCTTTTTATTTTAGAGATTTGAGCTCTTGGACGGCCGCCGTCAGCCACCACCCAGCGCCATCCTGAGTGTGTCCAAGACAGCTGATCTTGAAGGTCATGCAGAAGTGACGCTGCGTGTTGCAGACAAAGACGTCACCTTCCAGGTAAAATGCTGCAAAGTTAAACTTAATTCATAAAAAGCATCCTGAATAGAAGCTTGTCATGGGCATGTCAGGGCTGGGTTGACTCATTCAGCATTAGAAATGAATTAGAAAAGATACTGTTTGAGCCATTTGTATCAGTGTTTATGTTAAATCACTTCCTGGTTGATGCGGCAGATGCTCACAGGGAGAAGCACACAGGTTGTTGTTTAGTGGCTTAAATTTAACCTGTTCAGCCCCTGCTGCAGCAGCTCTGACATCATCAGCAGAGTTCTCGCTGTTTTTGGTCTCTAGATTTTAGATTTACTAACAACAGACACACACTTTGCTTTAGGACATAATGGACACTTCACATGTGTGTTCTTGACTTTTACTTCTTTTACTTCCATCCTGAAAACTCCAGTTTTAACTCCACAGACGCTCCAGATTCACCGCTGCTGCAGCTAGCCGTGTTGCCAGATTTTGTGATTGAAATAAGCATTTTTAAAGAGAGAAACCTACATGAAGCGTGTTTTAATTTTTATCCATGTTACATTTCGATTTCAAAGTAATATTTCTTCTTTTTATCTCTTAGTTTACTTATTAAACGTCCTTTTGTTTGGAGGTGGAACATCCTTTTCTTTATACAGAAGTGAAGGGAGGAGCTGCTGTTATTTATAACTCTGTTATTACTAAACAGTCTGTCTAACCTTGATTTTTGTAACCAAACAGACATGTCAGGTTTTATCTAAGTTTTCCGTTAATCCTCTACAGCTTTATTATGGTGAAATCACTAGCAGCAAAATTAGGAATCAATTTAAATCTGGCTATAAGGATTTATTATAGGTGGAAACACCTTTACCGTAATTTTTATTTTGTGTTCAGAACTTCTGAAATGGGTTTATATTGATGGTTTGTGGGCACAAGTCCAAATGAGCAACTGCACTATTGGGACAAGCCCAAAAAACTGCAACACACAACTCCCAATATACACATGCAAGTTAGAAAAAGAAGAAGCCAAAAATCGCTTATAATGCATGAACCTGGCAACTCTGGCATCGAGTTTTCTCGTCTGTCTGTTAGCGGTGCAGCTCCTGTCTGTGTCCGGCTGAGTGAGGCAGGTCTGATAACATCGGTGCAAAGTAACGCCCCACATTTCACTTTCCTTAACAGTGTTACGACGTTTGAAAAAGT